>OZ030022.1:33280000-33955000 GCA_964023405.1 Apodemus agrarius
ATAGGTTAAAAGGACATGTGCAAGTATAAATGCTTATAATTCTGAGCTAATTCCTAACAAATTATGATACTTTCTTTGCTTAAAAGGAAAATTGATAGTAGTCTCTGTTTTGAGCCAATTATAGCAAGTTAGGTATTCTTCCTATGGAGCCTAGACAGGCAAGGATATATCACTTTTAGAAATGGCCATGGCTCATTAAGTATTGAAACTTGTATTACTGGAATAATGCATATGATACATCATGATGCCGAAATAAATATTCTTGGTAACTAATTTGGATAAATCATATATGGAAAAAAAATGAGCCATTCTACACTAGTCACTTCTCCACTAACAGCTCTGCGTCATTAGCTGAAATGTATTTAGTTTTTGTATTTTAAGTGATAATAATAATAAGTAAAAGTAGTATAGTATAATAAGATAAGAGCCTAAAGAATGAGACAGGAAACACAGACCTGCTAATACATATACTAAGAAATCCCATAATAGCACTAAATTGAAGCCATAATACATTTACAAAGGACCTGTAGGGTAAAAAGAGAGAAAAATATGAATAAGATAAAATTATTATAAAAATCCAATATAATAAAATAGAAAATAAAATAAAAGGAATGAATCCTCAGAGGACATGGTGAGTCAAGGACCTTTCTTTTTTTTTTAATTAATATTTGCTTTACTTACATTTCAAATGGTATTCCCTTTCAGCATTACGCCTCCAAGAAAACCCCCTATCTCATTCCCCACCCTTGTTCACCGCCCCCCAATTTCCTGACTTGCATTCCCCTATTCTGGGGAATTGAGCCTTTTTAGCTACATATGTAGCAGAAGATGAAGATCACCATTCAGACATCAATGAGAGGAGAGGCCATTGGTCCTGTGAAGGACCTTTCAAAGAAGGTGTTGAGATCATTTTTTTTATTTTTTTATTTTATTTACCAGCTGCTAGGTATTCATCTTACCTTTAAGAGCAGCTTGTTTTTCTAGTGAGACTCCCCTTAGTAGAAACTGAATTTTTCTTTGTAAAGGGCTATCCATTGGACTTTGCTTCTGGAATGGGACCGTAGTTTCACTTCTCTTTCAAGTTCTGGGAGCCCATTTGCTGCAGAACTGTGCAGGGAAATTGCATGCTACCTTTCTGTGTGATTATATGTGTGTTGATCATGTAAGTAGGGCTGTGGTCCAGTGGCCTGATACTGCTTATATTCTAATGCTAATACTGGTTCCTTATGACCTGGCTGCCCCAATGAATGTAGACACAAATATTCTGAATGTAGACCCAAATGAGGCTGTGTGGCTTTGTCCCCTAGTTTTTTCTGATTGCTGAATAAACACTCACCAATAGCAGACAGAAGAGACATAGGCAGGTTTTAGTATTCCTGGGCTAGGAGGTATAAGGAGAATGCCAAGGGAGAGAAAAAGATGAGGAGGAAGGGAAAATTGCCATGGGATAGGAATCAAGAAAACATGGCCTTGAGGGCTGCCCAATTTGAGTTAAGAGAAGCCCAGATGAAATATAGTAAGAAATTACTCAAGATTATCGATCAGAAATAGATTTTAATAACATTGAAGGTAGATAACCCCCAAGCTCTAGTGCTCATTAAGGCTTACTGTAAATATAAAGGTTGTTTGTGACTTTTATATGGGAACTAAAAGGTAAAAGTTTGGGTAGAAACCCCAGATTGGGATTAAAATTACTACAGCATTTGGCCTTTTCTTTTTTGGTGCCCTCCCATTCCCTCTGGCTCTTACATTATTTTTGCCTACTATTCCTTGGGGTTTTCTGATCCCCGAGGCCAAGCATTTGATGGAGATATCCCATTTAGGACTGAGTATTCCAAGGTCTCCTATTTTCTACAAAAATATGTATCTCTAGGTCTCTCTATTTGTTCCCATCTCCTGCAATAGGAAAATCCCCTGATGATGGCTGACCAAGGCACTGATCTATGAGTATAATATTACCTGAAATTTATAATGGAACCAAATCTGCTGAGACTAGCTTGGGCAGTGGGCAACTTCATCCATGTCCACAAGCAAAGAAATTCAGTTCTTCTGAGGGCTGACTAATGTATTTGAGGAAAAGGGTTATATTAGTAGAGAGCCGTGGGCCAGATTCAGTTTATTTGAGTACAAGACAGCTGCTTCACAAAATTAATGTAGGATAAGAGAACATTTTCTCAATTTTCCTCATAATTCAGGACCATTAGCTTAATTATGTCTGATAAAAGTTAATAAAATATGTGGAACATTTATACAATGAAGTATTACTTAGCAGTTAAAAAATGACATCATGAAATTTGCAGGCAAATGAGTGTAAGTAGGGAAAAAAATTCTGTATTAGGTAACCTAGATGCAGAAATACAAATACAGTGTGTAATATGGTATGCATTTCCTTATAAGTGTTCCTTATAGCTGTTAAATAAATGATAATCAAGCTACAATCCTCAGATCTAGAGAGGTTAGGTATAGAACAGGGCTGTTGGGTTGGGGGAAGCACGGATCACCCTGGTAGGGGGAAATAAAATAGATTCTGATGGTGGAATGAAGCAGGCAGGTGGAGACTGACGCTGGAGGGCTTAGGTTTCAGGAGAGCTAGAGAAAAGTGTATTCAGAGAGACAGCTGGACTTGCAGCGTATTTGGGTGTGTGTGTGAAACCCTAAGAGAGTAAAATCTTTCTGGAATCTTTCAGGAGACTCTAGTGAGGGCTCCTAGTAAAGGGGGATATGGACTTTCAACTGACCATAGTTTATAACCAGCTAAGGCTTTCAGTGGTGGAGCCAGGCAGGTTACATTCAGTTGAGCTGTTGACTGAGCAAGTCCAGCTGAGATCTCTAAGCAACCCAAGTTGATGCTAGGACCGAAGTTCACCTTATGAAAATGGTGGGTGCTCATTGTGGAAGACAATTTCCATTCATTTGATTTTATGTAGAGAGGCTGAGCTGCTGTGGGCTTGTAGTCTTCATGTCTACACTCTAGTTCCTACTCTCTAATGAGAAGGTACTCTGAACTCTACAGAAAGAGAAACCTGTACACCAACAGAAACACAATACCCTCCACCTATAATCTGTCTGGCCTGCAAGATGTGCTGAGGCAGTGGTGGCATAGAACATGTAGAAGTGGGCAACCAGTATTTAGATTAAATTGAGGCCCACCTCATGAGCAGGAGCCCATGCCCTAAACTTCCTGGATGGCTAAAAACAGGAGACAAGATATCCCAGAGAGTTAGGGTAGAATGAAACATGACTGTCATACAAACAAACAAACAAACAAACAAGCAAACGAGTCAGTGAAATGATTCCCAATGATGTTTTGCTGTAGTTATAGATCAGTTTTCCTTCCAGTCATCATCAAAGAGGCTTCCTTCAGACATTGATGGGAGTAGGTGCAGAGACCCACAGACAGAAATTATGTGGAAAGAGTCCAAATTGGAGGTTACCCTCAGCTCCCTCCCACTGGAGATCAGGGAACCACATGGAAGATGATGAAGAAAGATTGTAAGGGGTCAGAGGGGATGGAAGATACTAGGAGAACATGGCCCATCAAACCAAACTGCATCAGTTTCACATGGACTTACAGAGATGAAAACAGCAAGTGCAGGATCTGTAAAGGGTCTGAACAAGGTCCGCTTCATATATGTTATGGCTGTTAGTTTAGAGTTTTGGTTTGAATGCTAGCAAAATGTAAAGGTGTATCTCTAAGTCTTTAACCTGCTCCTGGGATTATTTTCTCCTATTGACTTGCCTTGTCCAGTTCCAATTTGAGGGTTTTTGCTTGGTCTTATAATTTCTTGATTTGTTTTGTTTGTCTGTCATGCCTTGAAAGTAGGGGGTGTGGGGTGAAAACAGTTGTATGGGGGAGATCGAAGGAGTGCGAGGAGGGGAAAATGTTATTGGAGTGGGTTGTCTGAGAGAAGAATCTAGTTTTAATTAAAAAGTAGCTTATAAAGTTAACAGTTGAAAAATCTTCATTAATTAATACACATAGATGAATTAGATTTTACTCAGACTTGCATCTAGAAATCACCTCAAATATTGCCTATGGGAGGTTGCACTAGTAACAGTGGTCAGCTATGCCATTTCTTCTAGATAAATACCTTCAGAATATTATAGGATTTACATGCCATACAATTAAAGTATTGCCTCCCATCAGGAGACAGTGTTTGTGCCATTGCTCTTCTCACCTTTAACTTATCACATGATCAAGAGAAATTTCAAATCTCAGAGGCGCTACTTTCTACTTTAATATATTTTAACATATACTATATATTAAATCTATAGTAAATAGTACATATGATATATACACAAAAACATACATAAACACTCAGAGAAAACAAGAGAGATAGAAAAATAGATAGCTACATAGATGGTAGATAGATAGATAGATAGATAGATAGATAGATAGATAGATAGAAAGACAATCTCCTTAAGAACCACTGGATGACCTGTAATTCACTTTGCAACCCAGTAATCAAGTGATGAGCCTCCTGTTTTGGCTTCCTAATTGCTAGGATTCCAGGTATACCACACACCATCTGGCTTCCTACATTTAAAGAACCCTGGTTAACAACAAGTAAGATTATGTGAACAAAAGCAGTAGCTTTCAGCTGCAGTAACTTTAGATTTAAAATATACCACCATTACATTCCTACTGAAAGCCATGTCAATACAAAGAGGTTGGCAGACAAAAGTACATATTTAACTATTTTGTTAGAAATTACAGTGATTTAGTAGGAATGAAAGAAGCATGTGCATAAATGATAGAATTTTGAAAAATTAAAGAAAGAAAGAACAAATCTCTAAACTGCTGTTTTTCCATTATTGGAGAAAGATAGGCTTTTTTTTCTGTAAAGGCTTGGCTTTTATAATTAAGATGTTGAAGTTCAGAAAGAAGTTTCCATAGTGGAGGTGACATTTGTATGTCTTAGCAATGCTGGACAATTAAAATGGAGACAGTTCAAGCTTGTGTGAACAGATGGTATAAAAACCAGGGAGAAGAATAAGTAATTCTTGTCAATCATTCTGTTCTGCCTGGAGACTGGGCTACAGAAACAGAAGCACTCTGAAAGTGACAAAACAGATATTTTGAAGTCTCATGTAGAAAAGTAACTCTTAGATAAGGAGCTTGAAGTTTATTCTTCAGTTGAATGGAACAGACCAATTTCCTCTTTCAAGCTGAGTTCAAATGTGTATGCGTTTTTTCCACAGAAAAATTATGACTCGTTCTGAAGTATATCACCCACTAAATGGGACTGTGTCCCAATTACATCTCCTTAGAATTCTAGCTATTTAACATATATTTAACATATATGATACATTGTCTATTTCTTAGATCACATCCTGGTACAGTGCCTGTTTTGGATTTCAGAGACATAAAATCAAGTAGGAGAAGGAAGTACTGTCTAATAGATGCTCTGTCTAATAGATGAGCTATGCAAAAAAAAAAAAAAAGAAAAAAAGAAAACCCAACCTGTGTATTCAAGACATGCACGTGTTTGTATGTATGTATGTGTGCGTATGAACTTTCCCCCATGTGAAGATTTAGAGGTCATATGACATTTAAAGAAGGCCAGAATTGTTAGAGATTCTGATTATCTCAAGACTGGTGGGTACTTAGAAGAAGAGCAGTGGCTGCATGTATCTGACCTACTTTTCACTGTAGTTTAGCAAACAAAATAGTCTTAGTAAGGGTTTTACTTCTGTGAACAATCATTAGGACCATCTCAACTCTTATAAAAGAGAAAATTTAATTGAGACTGGCTTACAGCTTAGAGATTCAGTCCAATATCATATAGGTGGGAGCATGTCAGACTCATGGGAAAACATTTTGTTCTTTCCAAATACACATTGTCCAGAACAAACAAGCAGATAAACAAACAAACAAACAAACAAACAAAGCTGAGGCACAGGGTAGAATACATCATTACAGATAAGCTGTAATTAGCATGGGCACTAACATTTTCAGTATCCGTTGGCTATTGTATTTGATGTTCTGTGTGTGATTATTTTTAAAGCTTATCTCAAGGCTATGTGGATGATAGTTCAGCATCATTTCACAAATAAGATGACTGTATGTTCAGGTATATAGTTTCATATATATCCTCATATGTCTGCATGTTTTCATGTGTGCATATGTAATAGTGAGGATTAAGATTCAAATAATTTCTTACTTTCATTTTAACTGTATGAACTGAGCCAACATTTTTCCTGACCAAGCTCCTTCAACTTGACATCCTTCTATTTAACATAGACATTTTCTGAAGGTTTCTAGAGCTGCCTAAATGTAGACTCTGTACTCAATGTGCAACAGCTGTGTTGTGCTGCTTACCTAGGAAGCACTTTATACAGAATACTTCAAACAACAATGATTGAAAAAGTGACCTTAATGAACAAAGCATGATAAAAATTATCAGAAATTCAAATCAGAACATGAGGATCCAGTAGGATATTCTAAAATGCTAGCAGATATTGCAAGTTTTCATATAATCTATTAAAAAATCAATATTACACTCAATAACATGGCAACATGGTAGCATGCATTGTAATAGCAATTTGACTTCTGAAAGTTACTTCAGAGAACTGTCTTACACTGTTTCTGTCACTCATGTTCCTCACACTTATCCACTTCAAACAATGTTTGTGGCATTCTGAAGCAGAAATATACTTTTGAAAACTCAAGTTATTTCCTTCATCATACATGAATATCTATGCCCTGTCAATTATGTAAATTTCAGTAATATTGAAATTTTAAAAGTTTCTAAATTTTCACTTCTTAAAGAACTTTCAAAAGGTAAAATCAATGCCATCACCAATCTTATTTCATTATACCAACTTTCATTGGATCATGGTTACCAGGTACCTAAAGTTCATGGGCACATTGCCTGAGATTCATACATAGGCCAGGGTTGATCTATTCCAAGTACCAAACACATGATTGTATGTACAAAAATTTTCAAAACCTACTTATAATAATGGCTCAGCCTTTCTTCTAGCCCACCACCAGGCAGAGGCAGTTGAAAAGAAAAGTTAGTAGGATATAGGGGAAATGGACCTGTTTGGCAATAGTTCTTCGGGTATGAGCTCAATTGTCTTTTGGCAGCAGTTTAGTCCTGTAGAAAAGACCAAATACAATTCAGTAGCTGCAGACCAGTCCTCTACATAGGCTGATAAGAGGCGTAAACTTGCAGCTAAAGTCTTTCTTTTTAGTAAGCACACATGAGGCAGATATTGTATAATTCTGAAGAAAATGCTGGGCTTCCCACCTGGCCTGAAGTGAGCCCACAGAGTCAGCAAGCTACCACAGGAACTTCACGAGCAGGTCTTGGGTGAGTTTCTCTCAATAGCAGTGTTACAAGTTGAGCTCAATAATACTATATAAGGTGACACAATACATGTTTGTCTTTAGTGAATAGTGAGACAGAGCAAATAAAGCCAAGGCTCAGTGCTCATCTCCCGCTCTCTGTGGGGTCATATCTACACCTCCTTCATCAAGCGTCCTTTCACATGTTTGCTATATCAAAACATCCTTTCACCTGTGTCTGCTTCAGGAAAACAGCCTTTTATGGGTTTGCTTTAGTAAGACGTCCTTTTTTCTGTATGTCCCAGCAAAACATCATTTGATATAATTACCTTTCCAAAGAAACCAGAAGTATCCACTTCACGTGATCCATGAGTGGGAAAATATGGTCTTTTAGCAAATATTTGCTTTAATATTGTCCAAATTTCAGGGGCCAGTGCTAGCTTCAGATACTATTTCAACTCCAGTGTTCATACTGGACCAGAGTCTTTAATGCAAAAGAATGTGGGCTCCAATCAAGGCATCAAGCCCACAGGCTCTAAGACATATCAAACATGCTTGTTGTAGTCCCATTGATGTAACTGATAGCTGAATGCTTATTTTTATCTTATTTCTGGCTGATTGCCACATCCTTGTAAAATTTTCATGCAACAGACAACGTCTATTTTGGTATAGTGCAGAATTCATTAAATGTTTCTAAGACTGAAAAGAATTTCAGAGTTGAGTTAATTAAATTCTTGAAATCTTATTTCAAATCAGCGTGTACTTATTTTGCAAATAAAACTACTTAGATGTAAAACAACCAATCAGAACAAAGTCCTGATTTCAGAAAGAATGCATCTGCTAAGACTATGATTTGACTTTTATAACCAAAGAATTTGACTCTAACCAGTTTCTTCAATGATCTCGCATGCCACAGTTGAATCCTGTCTCCAGATACTTCAGCCTTTAACTATAGACTGGTGATATTAACTTCAGACAAGACTTTGAGACCATTGCTTCACTCCTGTGTCTTTCCCTCCTACTGTCACTAGGTCCTTAGAGTACAGATTGGTTCCCATAGTCTACCTTTCTATAATTTTAAAGAATTTGGAGTTTCTTACACACACACACACACACACACACACACACACACACACACCCACCATATATATATATATATATATATATATATATATATATATATATAAAATCTTAGTGATTCCCCCCTTCAGAATTCTTTTGTTCTCATTTTGTTCTCATCCCTTCCCTTCTCACTCTCATTGTCTTTACCTTTCCTTTATACAAGTTCCACATTTAATCTTCATAACTTCTTTTGCTGTGTCTTATTGATTTAAATGTTTCCTGCCCAAGCATGGATGAGGGTTTATTTACTGGAGCAAAATCAAACAACATGTGGTTTCATCACTGAAGAAAGTAATTTACTTTCTCCAGCAATCATTAATATCAATAGTCTCTCTGGGAAGACAATTCCTCCATCTGTGCTGGTTAGTTGTTTTTTGCTTTATCTTGTTTTGGTTTTTCATTTTCTTTTACTCAACTCAACATAAAGTAGTCATCTGAGAACAGGGAGTAGCAGTGGAAGCATTGCCTAGACCAGCCTGGCCTATAAGTAAGCTGTAAGGTATGGTTTTTATTGGTGATTGATGTGAGAGTACACTACCTATGGTGGATGGTGTCAGATGTGCACAGAAGGCTCTGGGTTGTATAAAAAGAAAACTAAGCAAATCATTGGGAGCAGGCCAGTAAGTGGCATTGCTTTACAGTATACTTTAATTTGCTCTTACTAACTCTTTGTTTGTCTTTCTAACCTCAATGACAGACTGTGTTAGGGACACATAAGCCAAATAAACCCCTTTCTCCTTGTGGTGTTTATACCAGCCATAAAATACAAGCTAGCATAATACATTAGAAAATGTTGACAGGTCCATTGTTGTGTAGGTCGATTTAAAGGAGATATACCTAGTTATGTGTGCTCATTATATACTGGATGCTGTCCAAAGAATCTTATAAGTGACTCTTTATGTTGAGAACAAAATCAAGAGAGAGGACTCAAAATCATAATTTGATAAGTAAAGAAACTGAGGCAAAAGGATGAAAGTCACCATCCTGCATTACAATTCACCAAAGAACATACAACTGGAATTTAAAGTGGTGTTATTCTCAAAGAGACTTCTAAACTTCTGGTATGCTCATTCATGTCCTATTCAATCAACACATGTCTATCATGTGTTAAGTAAGGATTGCCTATTTGGAGGTCCCAAGATGAGTAATCTGTAGAAATGCATACAGATAGAATGAACCTTTAGAAGAAGGTGTAATGAAGGCATGTATAGGAAGTCATTGACTCTGAAAGGCAGAAAGATGGGTCAGGTTATTGAACTTCATCACTTCTCGTGCTGTCTTCTGGGGCTCTACCATGGTTTTTTCCTGTCATTTTTAAGAAGGGACAGCTATAATTTAATGGCTGAAAAGCTACACACAGTCGTGTCTTCCTAGGTGGTGCTAAATTGGAGGCACATGCTTGCATTTTCTCAAGGAATTCTATATCAGTTACATTGTGTGTGAAAGTTAGTGTTCCTTCTTCATAACAGATCATAACTGGGTATTCTTCTCTATCAGGATTATTAGCCATTTTCATAGTGTTTAATGACACACTTCAAGGGTTTAATCTATGTCTTTCTCAGAGCACGGCAAGTACAAGCAAATTGTAATGCCCCGAGAACACAGGGTATTGAATTTCAAGATAAAGTAGATTATAGTAAATATTTATCTTTTCAAATTGATAGAATGAAATGGTAAAACATTTCAAACAAGAATTTTAATGGGAAAATTAAATCTGTGTTAATATTTCTTGCATTCTAGCATCAAGGACCCTGGTGACAGGGTGATTATTCAAGGGCTATAGCTTATCTCATCAAGTTGCTGATACATTAAATTGCTAGTCTCTTCTGTGGAATTATGTAGAAGGAGCATTTCTCTATGTAAAACGACAGAAGTCAATTGATCAGCTGAGATGGATGATGTTAGTTTTTAAAAATGGTTATTTTTCTTTTTATTTTACTTGGAACTGGGGTTTTCTCTGTCTTAGTCTCATGCGACATGAATTATTTTAGTTGTTCAAACTATTATTTTAGGGAAAAATGTGCTGCTTCTTAGTGTATTATGACTGTTACCTCATTTTTTAATCTAAGTTGAACTTAAAGCATTCACGACTGCAGACAATTTAGGAAAGAATACTAGGAGAGTCCAAACAAATGTTCTAAGAGTCCGAGGTACACAACATGTTACTAAATCGTGCCACTGTAAAAGACACAAAGCTAAAAGTCCTGTTAGATGATCAGATTAGGACTCTGAATTTGCCGTCTGTCTCTTACATTCTCCTTGGATAAATAATGCCAAATAAATTCCATATCAAATGTAGGCAAAGTTGTGTGTGTGTGTGTGTGTGTGTGTGTGTGTGTGTGTACATGTGTGTGTGTGATCTTACAAGCCTGATAAAACCAGATAAAACCTAAAGTGGATCTCATAGCCAAAAAATAAATAAATTCTAGGAGATTATCAGATATTAGATAGGCTCCATAGTAAGACAATTTGCAAATCAAAATAACCAAAGGAGATAAAAAGTGATACATCATAAAATGTTTCCAGGCTGTAAACCAATATACCTTATCACCAAAAGAATAATACCATGTTTTATTTAGTTTGTCTACTTAAAATTCAGAGTTATTTTTCCAAAGCCTGTCTAGTACAAGAAAAATGCATTAATGTAAATTTTAATTAAATTTATGCTTAGTATTTGTCTGCCTTTGCACTGAATGAATATTTATTTTTAATTAAAAATAAAGAAATATGTTGTATTTTAAATGTGTGTTTTCTTTTCTAAATTTGGACAGAACGCTGAGAGCAAACTAGTTAAGATAATTTCAATGATTTCTAAACAATTCAGTAAACAAATAATTGTTTTGTGTGGTTCTTTGTACTAGGCCAAACTTCTACTGTAAAGATTAAATGGGAATTCATAGTTGAATCATTAGTGAACTTATTGTCCTTTTTGATTGAACTTCAAGCTAGCTTAGACCCCACATTATTTCTTCTTCTTCTTCTTCTTCTTCTTCTTCTTCTTCTTCTTCTTCTTCTTCTTCTTCTTCTTCTTCTTCCTCTTCCTCTCTTCCTCTCCTTCTCCTCCTCCTCTCCTCCTCTTCCTCCTCCTCCTCCTCCTCCTCCTCCTTCTTCTAGTAGAAAATTCTAGGCAACAATAATCACCCATTTTTTTCTTATTAGAACTCAATTCTCTAATGTTTTAATCTTTGAGTGTCTAAGTACTGTTGTCAGTACTCTTTCTAATTCTGAAGTGGCTAGTAATAATGCTCAGAATTGCCTGGATTAGGATTGTATGTCTGACTCTGCTAAGAATACTTGAGTTACAGATAAAAAAGATAATGTCCATCAAAAGAGCAACTTCTGTTCATTGAAACATCACTGCCTGTATAATCTGTGCTCATAAGTGCATATTTCTATTTTATTATTCAAAAATGCCCTTTGAGATATATGTTCACAGGCTGAAGGACAATAGGCTGAGAGAGACAGTATTTATAAGAAGCCTGGCTCCAACTTCAGCCCCTGTCAACTTTCAGACATTCTTTTAATTCAATATATTCTTTAATTACACTTCAAATTATTTCCCCTTTCCTGGATCCCCCCCCCCCCGGAAAGTCCCATAAGCCCTCTTCCCTCCCCCTGTTCCTCAATCCACCCCCTTCCTACTTCCCTGTCCTGGTATCCCCTACACTACTGTACTGAGCTTTTCCAGGATCAGAGGCACTCCTTCCTTCTTCTTGGGCATCATTTGATATGCGAATTGTGTCTAGGGTACAACAAGCTTCTAGGCAAATATCCACTTATCAGTGAGTGCATACCAAGAGGGTTCTTTTGTGATTGTGTTACCTCACTTAGGATGATATTCTCCAGTTGCATCCATTTGTCTAATAATTGCACGAATTCATTGTTTTTAATGGCTAAATGGTACTCCATTGTGTATATATACCACATCTGGGTTCTATTCAGTTTCTGGCTATTATAAATTGGGCTGCTATGAACATAGTGGAGAATGTATCCTTATTACATGCTGGGGAATCCTTCTGGTATATGCCCAGGAGATGTATAGCAGGGTCTTATGGTAGTATTATGCCCAGTATTCTGAGAAACTGCCATATTGATTTCCAGAGTGGTTGTACCAGCTTGCAACCCCACCAGCAGTGGAGGAGTCTTTTTCCACATCCTCTCCAACACCTGTTTTCCCCTGAGTTTTTGATCTTATCCATTCTCACTGGTGTGAGGTTTTGATTTGCATTTCCCTGATGACTAAGGATGTTGAACAATTTTTTTAGGTGCTTCTCCACCATTCAATATTCCTCAGGTGAAAATTCTTTGTTTAGCTCTGTACCCCATTTTTAATGGGGTTATTTGGGTCTCTGGAATCTATCTTCTTGAGTTCTTTATATATCTTGGATATTAGCCCTCTGTAGGATGTAGGGTTGATAAAAATCTTTTCCCAATTTGTTCATTGCAGTTTTGTCCTTTTGATAATGTCCTTTGCCTTACAGAAACTTAGTAATTTTATGAGGTACCATTCTTTTAGACTTCCTATACTCAAAGGTTAAACAGGTTGAGAAAGACATTAGGGAAATGACAACTTTCACAATACCCACAAACAATATAAAGTATCTTGCTGTGACTCTAACAAAACAAGTGAACAATCTGTATGATAGGAACTTCAAGTCTTTGAAGAAAGAAATTGAAGAAGACCTCAGAAGATGGAAAGATCATCCATGCTCTTGGATTGGCAGCATTAATATAGTTAAAATGGCCATCTTGCTAAAAGCAATACACATTGCTTTTAGCAAGATTCAATTCAATTCAATGCAATTCCTATCAAAATCTCAACTCAATTATTTATACAGTTAGAAAGAGCAATTCTCAAGTTCATCTGGAATAACAAAAACCCAAGATAGCTAAAACTATCCTCAATAGTAAAAGAACTTCTCGGGGAATGAGTATCCCTGACCTCACGTAGTACTACAGAGCAATCGTGTTAAAAACTGCATGGTATTGGTACAGTGACAGGCAGGTAGATCAATGGAATAGAATTGAAGGCCCAGAAATGAACCCACACACCTATGGTCACTTGATCTTTGACAAAGAAGCTACAAACATCCATTGGAAAAAAAGATAGCCTTTTCAACAAATGGTGCTAGTTCAACTGTAGGTCAGCATGAAGAATAAAAATTGATTCATTCTTATCTCCTTGTACTAAGCTCAAGTCCAAGTGGATCAAGGACATTCACATAAAACCAGACACACTGAAACTAATATAAAAGAATCTGGGGAAGACCCTTGAGGATATGGGCACAGGGGAAAATTTCCTGAACAGAACACCATAACTTTCAGACTTTACACTTCATAGATTACAATAACTCTTCTCACTGTGGAAGGGGGTGAGCCCATAAGACTGAGGAAGAATGATATTTCTTCAAGGATGTACTCCTTGAGGCTATCCATGCTTCAGTAGATATCCCTGTACTCTCTCATACATACTGCCCATACTTAGTGACCTCAGTGGGTTTTTAAAAGTTAGAGTGCATGTAGATAGGAAGGAGAAGTTGGATGCATGTGGTAACAGTTAGTGCAGGAAGAGGGTAGTAGATTTGATCAAAACACATTATATATGAATGGAATTTTCAAACAATAAAATACTCTTGAACAGTTACTCATTCTTCAAAACATCAAGTGTCCTAAAATATGAGAATACTAAAGACAATGTGTTTATTTCATTGTTATTACAGTTCTGTGCCGATACAAAACAAAAAACAACAACAAAAAAAAACCAAAAAAGATAACAGAATACATAATAAAATTTAGTTAGTGAGAAATTAAAAAACTTTAGTCAGGAAAGTAACAAAGTGAATACAAATGGCACATAAGTCAGCATGGCCTTGTATTGGTCCCTACGTGCAAAATTCCATAATAGTGAGTGTCATGAAACAGAATAAAGGTATGTGTCTGTAATAGCTTACAGATTTTCAACACTAGACCTTTTCTGTTATCTCATGATAATCATAAGTTACACTCCAGACTCATACCTAATTATGATATTCCAAAGTACACTATGGAATGCCCACAGAACGGAAAGGATCATACAAAATCAAAGTAACTGAGAATTTTCATAGTTGAGGTTTTAGCAACAGATAATACAGAAAACACACAAAGAAAAGATTTGAACATCAGCTTCTAAGATGTTTCAGAAGCTTCTTGACACTAGTGTCAGTAAAGTATCTCTAAGAACATATGGAACATTTCACTAGATAATTTGCATGTGCTAGTTCAAATATAAAAGTGTCTTGAATCTGGAGAGGTGTATAATCTGACCTAAATAAAATGAGAAGTAATGGGCAAGACTTTAAAAATACTTGGAGACATTTCTAAGATAGACAGTAGACAATGTATATTTTAATAGATAATGAGTCAAAAATACACAGCAAGAAATAGCATGAAATATGTTTTGAAATGAATAAAATGAAGATATGGTTTACAACTGAGCAGGGAAAAATATGTTTTGTTTCATGTATCTGATGATTTAATATAGTTATAGTGACACATTTGCCCTATACCGAGCTACTAATTTAAACAATCCATTCTAAAATATTATAGGCATTTTGGTTTTTTTTTAATATATTTTACTTTTTTCTTATGGTAATGGTTGACCCAGGGTCTTATACATGCTTGACAAGAGTTCTCCCATCCGGGTAGATACACAGATGTGTTCATTAGTACTTACCATTCAGAGCTCTGAATTTCTCCTTACCTTCTCCAAGTCTGCTGAAGATGACTTTACCACTGGAGAAGTCCTTTTAAGGACCAGTTTCTCTACCCTAGGCTCAAGAAATCCAGCATCGCTCAGTTATTTTCTGGTGCCTAGTGGTAAAATAAAATAAAACTTTATAAAGAGTCTTTGTTCTGAAATGGACATTGAGTTCTACTGAGTGATGGAGGACAGAGTCCCTTCAATAAGAACATGATCATGTAATGGGTGAGGGTAGAGGACTGAAGCCCCAAGGCCCAACACAGACTGGAAACAGGTATCATCGGGACTAGGGAGGTAGAGGGACCCTCCAGAAAGCACCAGAGAGCTGGAAGGTAAGAAACTCTCAGGACTCAAAGGGAAGAAACTTAGATGAAATGCTCTATAATGTGGATTGGGAACTTGTAGAGTCCACCTCCAGTAGTCAGTGATGCATTTGCCATCCCACAGACAAATATTATGACTCAGAATTGTTCCTGTCTGAAAGAACTGCAGGGGAAAAATTGGAGAAGAGCCTGAGAAAAAGGAGGTCCAGCGAAAGTCCCAAAGTGGGATCCAGTTCAAGGGGAGGCCACAAGGCCTGACACTATTATTGAGGCTGTGGAGTGCTCCCAAGAAGAGGCCTACCATGACTGCCCTCAGAAAGACCAAACAAGCAGCTGAGTCAGAAGCAGATATTTGCAACTAACCAATGGACAGAGCTTGGACCCCTGTGTCTGAATTGGGGAAAAGCTTGAAGAACCTGAAGAGGGAGGAAACCCTGTAGGAGGACCAGTAGTCTCAATTGACCTGGACCCCTAAGATCTCTCAAACACTGGACAATCAACCATGCTGCATATACCAGATGATATGAGGCTCCCAACACATATACAGAAGAAGACTGCTGTGTCTGGATTCAGTCAGAGGAGATGGGCCTAACCCTCAAAAGACTGCATGCCCTAGGAAGTGCAGAGGTCTAATGGGGTGGCAGGAAGAGGAGACATCCTTGTGGAGATGGGGAAAGAGGTATGGGATGTGGAACAGCCAGAGGGAGACATAGTATGGGGGTGAAATCTGGAGTGTACAGCAACAGGCAAGTGGATCAATGGAATAGGATTGAAGACCCAGAAATTAACCCACAGACTTATGGTCACTTGATCTTTGATAAAGGAGCCACAACCATCCAGTGGAAAAAAGATAGTCTTTTCAACAAATGGTGCTGGTTCAACTGGAGGTCAACATGCAGAAGAATGCGAATTGACCCACTCTTATCTCCTTGCACTAAGATCAACTCCAAGTGGATCAAGGACCTCCACATAAAACCAGACACACGGAAACTATTAGGAAAGAAACTTGGGAAGACCCTGGAGGACATAGGCACAGGGGGAAAGTTCCTGAACAGAACACCAATAGCTTATGCACTAAGATCAAGAATTGACAAATGGGACCTCATAAAATTACAAAGTTTCTGCAAGGCAAAGGACACTGTCAGAAGGACAAAACGACAACCAACAAAGTGGGAAAAGATCTTCACCAACCCCACATCCGACAGAGGTCTAATATCCAATATATACAAAGAACTCAAGTAGTTAGACCCCAAAGAACCAAATAACCCTATCAAAAAAATGGGGTACAGAGCTAAACAAAGAATTTTCACCAGAAGAAATTCGGATGGCCGAGAAACACCTTAAGAGATGTTCAACATCATTAGTCATCAGAGAAATGCAAATCAAAACAACCCTGAGATTCCACCTCACACCAGTCAGAATGGCTAAGATTAAAAACTCAAGAGACAACAAATGCTGGCGAGGATGTGGAGAAAGAGGAACACTCCTCCACTGTTGGTGGGATTGCAAAATGGTAAAACTGCTCTGGAGATCAGTGTGGCGGTTCCTCAGAAAATTGGGTATGTCCCTTCCAGAGGACACTGGCATACCACTCCTGGGCATATACCCAGAGGATTCCCCTGCATACAATAAAGACACATGCTCCACTATGTTTATAGCAGCCTTGTTTATAATAGCCAGAAATTGGAAGGAGCCCAAATATCCCTCAAAGGAGGAATGGATACAGAAAATGTGGTATATTTATACAATGGAATACTACTCAGCAATTAAAAATAATGAACTCATGTAATTTGTAGGTAAATGGTTAGACCTGGAAAATATCAAATTGAGTGAGCTAACCCAATCACAAAAGAATACACATGAAATGCAATCACTGATAAGTGGATATTAATGAGCCCAGAAGCCCTAAATACTCAAGGCACAATTAGCAAGTCAAATGATTCCCAAGAAGAAAGGAGAGGACCCTGGGCTTGGAAAGATTGGATCCAGTTTTGTCGAGAAACTGTGGGGGCAGGGGGAATGATTGGGGAATACTTGGGGGGGAGAGGACCTATGGGACATAGGGAGGGGGGGAACTGGGAAAGGGGAAAGCTTTTGGAATGTAAACATTGAATATAGAAAATAAAAATTAAAAAAAACAATTAAACATTTTTTTCTATATTTTTATTTACATTCCAAAGGCTTTCCCCTTTCCCAGTTCCCCCTTCACCATGTGTCCCATAAGTCCTGTTCCCCCTCCCCCGCCCATTACCCAATCACCCCCCAACCCTTCTCTTTCTGGTTCTCTCCTGCAAAACTGGAACCAATCTTTTCAGGACCAGTGTCTTCTTCCTTCTTTTTGGGAATGTTTTGATTTGCTAAATGTGCCTTGAGTATTCAGAGCTTCTGGGCTCATTAATATCCACTTATCAGTGATTGCAATTCATGTGTATTCTTTTGTGATTGGGTAGGCTCACTTAGGATGATATTTTCCAGATCCAACCATTTGCCTTCAAGTTGCATGAATTCATTATTTTTAATTGCTGAGTAGTATTCCATTGTATAAATAGACCACATTTTCTGTATCCATTCCGACTTTGAGGGACATCTGGGCTCCTTCCAGCTTCTGGCTGTTATAAATAAGGCTGCTATGAACATAGTGGAGCATGTGTCTTTATTGCATGCAGGGGAGTCCTCTGGGTATATGCCCAGGAGTGGTATGACAGGGTCCTTTGGAAGTGTCATGCCCAATTTTCTGAGGAACTGCCAGACTAATTTCCAGAGCAGTTGTACTATCTTGCAATCCCACCAACAGTGGAGGAGTGTTCCTCTTTCTCCACATCCTCGCCGGCATTTGTTGTCTCTTGAGTTTTTAATCTTAGCCATTCTGACTGGTGTGAGGTGGGATCTCAGGGTTGTTCTGATTTGCATTTCCCTGAAGACTAATGATGTTGAACATCTCTTTAGGTGCTTCTCAGCCATCTGAATTTCTTCTGGTGAAAATTTCTTGTTTAGCTCTGTACCCCATTTTTAATAGGGTTATTTGGTTCTTTGGGTCTAACTTCTTGAGTTCTTTGTATACATTGGATATTAGCCCTCTGTCGGATGTGTTGTTGGAGAAGATCTTTTCCTAATTTGTTGGTTGTTGTTTTGTCCTTCTGACAGTGCCTTATAGAAACTTTGTAATTTTATGAGATCCCATTTGTCAATTCTTCATCTTAGAGCATAAGCTATTGGTCTTCTGTTCAGGAACTTTCTCCCTGTGCCCATGTCCTCCAGGGTCTTCCTCAGTTTCTTTTCTATTAGATTCACTGTGCGTGGCTTTATGTGGAGGTCCTTGATCCTCATGGACTTGATCTTAGTACAAGGTGATAAGAATTGTTCAATTTGCATTCTTCTGCATGTTGCCCTCCAGTTGAAACAGCACCATTTGTTGAAAAGGCTATCTTTTTTTCCACTGGATGGTTGTAACTCCTTTATCAAAGATCAAGTGACCATAACTCTGTGGGCTCATTTCTGGGACTTCAATCCTATTCTATTGATCTACTTGCTGTCGCTGTACCAATGCCATGCAGTTTTTAACACAGCTGCTCTGTAGTACTGCTTGAGGTCAGGGATATTGATTCACCCCGAAGTCCTTTTATTGTTGAGAATAATTTAAGCTATCCTGGGTTTTTTGTTGCTCCAGATGAATTTAAGAATTGCTCTTTCAAGATCGATAAAGAATTGATTTGGGATTTTGATGGGGATTGGATTGAATCTGTAGATTGCTTTTGGCAAGATGGCCATTTTTATTATATTGATCCTGCCAATCCAAGAGTAAGAAATATTTTTCCATCTTCTGAGGTCTTCGTCCACTCCTTTCTACTTGTCAGACATCATTTGGTATGTGAATTGTGTCTTTGGTGTCCCAAGATTCTAGGCGAATATCCACTTATCAGTGAGTGCATACAATGGGTATTCTTTTGAGACTGGGTTATCTCACTTAGTATGATGTTCTCCAGCTCCATCCATTTCTCTAAGAATTTCATGAATTCATTGTTTCTAATGGCTGCATAGTATTCCATTGTGTATATATACCACATTTTTTGTATCCATTCCTCTGACGAGGGACATCTGGGTTCTTTCCAGCTTCAGGCTATTATTAAGAAGGCTGCTATGAACATGGCAGTGGAACATGTATCCTTATGGCATGCTGGGGAGTCTTCTGGGTATATTCCCAGGAGTGGCTTAGGTTTTTTTTGCTTTTAGTTTGTTTATGTAGTGGATTGCATTAATGGATTTCTGTATATTGAACCATCCCTGCATCCATGGGATGAAGCCTACTTGATCATGGTGAATGATCGTTTTGATGTGCTCTTGGATTCGGTTGGCAAGAATTTTATTTAGTATTTTTGCATCAATATTCATAAGTGAAATTGGCCTATAGTTTTCTTTCTTTGTTTTATCTTTGTGTGGTGTTGGTATCAGCATAATTATGGCTTTGTAGAATGAGTTGGGCAATGTTCCTTCTGTTTCTATTTTGTGGATTAATTTGAAGAGTATTGGTGTTAGTTCTTCTTTGAAAGTCTGATAAAATTCTGCACTAAAGCCATCCGGTCCTGTAATTTTTTTGGTTGGGAAACTTTCTATAACGCGTTCTATTTTTTCTAGGGGTTGTGGGACTGTTTAGCCTATCTAATTGATCCTGATTTAATTTTGGTATTTAGTATCTGTCTAGGAAATTGTCCATTTACTCCAGATTCTCCAGTTGTGTTGAGTATAGGCTTTTGTAGTAGAATCTGATGATTATTTGAATTTCCTCAGTTTCTGTTGTTATATCCCCCTTTTCATTTCTATTTCGTTAATTTGGATACTGTTTATGTGCCCATTGGTTAGTCTAGCTAAGGGTTTATCTATCTTGTTGATTTTCTCAAAGAACCAGCTCCTGGTTTTGTTGATTCTTTGTATGGTTCTCTTTGTTTCTATTTGACTGATTTCAGTCCTTAGTTTGATGATTTCCTGTCTTTTACTCCTCCTGGGTGAATTAGCTTCTTTTCGTTCCAGTACTTTCAGGTGTGCTGTTAAGCTGCTAGTGTATGCTCTCTCCAGTTTCTTTTTTGGAGGCACTCAGGGCTATGAGTTTTCCTCTTAGCACTGCTTTCATTGTGTCCCATAGATTTGGATAGGTTGTAACTCCATTTTCATTGAATTCTAAAAAGTCTTTGATTTCTTTCTTTATTTCTTCCTTGACCATGGAGTTATTGAGTATTGTTTAGTTTCCATGTGTGTGTGTGCTTTCTGTTGTTTTTCTTGCTATTGAAGAGCACTTTTACTTCACAGTGGTCTGATAGGAGGCATGGGATTAGGTCGACCTTCTTGTATTTGTTGACATCTGTCTTGTGACCAATTATATGATCGATTTTGGAGAAGGTACCATGTGGTGCTGAGAAAAAGGTATATTCTTTTGCTTTGGGATGAAATGTTCTATATATATCTGTTAAATCGAATTGGTCCAAAGCTTCAATTAGTTACACTGTGTCCCTCTTTAGTTTCTGGTTTCCTGATCAGTCCATTGAGGATAGTGGAGTGTTGAAGTCACCCACAATTATTGTGTTAGGTATAATTTGTGGTTTAAGCTATAGTAGAGTTTCTTTCACAAATGAGGGTGCTCTTGCATTTGGAGCATAGATGTTCACTATTGAGAGTTCCTCTTGGTGAATTTTTCCTTTGATAAGCAAGAAGTGACCTTCTGTGTCTCTTTTGATAATTTTAGGTCAAAAGTCAATTTTATTTGATATTAGAATGGCTACTCCAGCTTGTGTCCTGAGACCATTTGCTTTTAAAATTGTCTTCCAGCCTTTTACTCTGAGGTAGTGTTTCTTTAACACTGAGATGTGTTTACTGTATGCAGCGAAATGTAGGGTCCTGTTTCTGTATCCAGTCTGTTAGTCTATGTTTTTTTATTGGGGAATTGAGTCCATTGATGTTAAGAGATATTAAGGAATAGTAATTATTACTTCCTGACATTTTTACATTATGTTTTTTTTATATTTGAGTGTTTATCTTCTTTTGTGTTTGATGAGATGGGGTTTCTATCTTGCTTCTTCTGGGGTGTGGTTTCGCTCCTTGTGTTGGTGTTTTCCCCCTATTATCCTTTGTAGGGCTGTGTTTGTGGAAAGATAATGTGCAAATTTGGTTTTGTCATGGAATACCTTGGTTTCTCCATCTATGACAATTGAGAGTTTTGCTGGGTAAAGTAGTTTTGACTGAAATTTGTGTTCTCTTAGAGTCTGCATGATATATGCCCCAGATCTTCTAGCTTTCATGGTCTCAGGTGAGAAGTCTGAGTAATCCTGATAGGTCTTCCTTTATATGATACTTGGCCTTTTTCTCTTACTGCCTTTAATATTCTTTCTTTGTTTAGCACATTTGGGGTTTTGATTATTATGTGATGGGAAGTATTTCTGTTCTGGTCCAGTCTGTTTGGAATTCTGTAGGCTTCTTTGTATATTCATGGGCATCTCTCTCTTTTTGCGGGGAAGTTTTCTTCCATAATTTTGTAGAAGATATTTGCTGGCCCTTTAAGTTGTATATCTTCCCTCTCATCTATGCCTATAACCCTTAGGTTTGCCCTTCTCATTGTGTCCTGGATTTCTTAGATGTTTTGGGTTACAAGCTTTTTGCATTTTTTATTTTTTTGGACTGTTGAATCAATGGTTTCTATGGTATATTTGGCATCTGAGATTTTTTTCTTCTATCTCTTGTAATCTATTGTTGATATTTGCTTCTATGGCTCCTGATTTCTTCCCAAGGTTTTCTATCTGCAAAGTTGTCTCCCTTTGTGATTTCTTAGTTGTTTCTACTTCTGTTTTTAGATCATGGATGGTTTTGCTCAGATCTTCCGCTTGCTTGTTTGTATTTCCATGTATTTCTTTAAGAGATTTTTGTGTTTCCTCTTTCATGACTTCTACATGTTGACCCCTGTTCTCCTGTATTTCTTTAAGTGATTTTTGTAATTCCTCCTTATTGGCTTCTATTTTTTGATCCATATTCTCTTGAATTTCTTTAAGTGATTTTTGTGTTTGCCTTGTAAGGGCTTCTAATTCTTGATCCATTTTCTCCTGTATTTCTTTAAGAGATTTATCTATGTGTTCTGCTATCAGCATCCTGACCAGTGATTTTAGATCCAAATCTTGTTTTTCTGGTGAGTTGGGTATCCGGGATTTACTGCTGTCAGGGAACTGGGTTCGGATGCTGCCATATTGCCTTGATTTCTGTTAGTAATGTTATTATGTTTGCCTTTTCCCATCTGGTTATCTCTGGCCTTAGTTGTTCCTGTAGTCACTAGGTGGTGCTTGAACCTCTTGTGGGCTACTATGTCTATTTCCCCACCACTGTATGACTGAGTTTCCCCTGGCACAGATTGTTTATGTGTTGTTCTCCTCTTGGGTTCTGTTGAACCCCTGGTGTATCTTGCTCCAAGCAATGTTATATTCGGCTATCTCTGGGGACCTGATGCTGCTTGTCTTCTCTGGTTCTGCTTGCTTAGTCCAGTCAGCAGCAAGGATGCTGGTGGTGGCCGTGGGGAGGGGGGAGTGAGGAGTGCGGGGTCTCCCACAAGGCAGAGATCCCTCCCGGTTTTTAGATGACTGGCTGGCGGCCTGAGTCCCCAGAGAGTTTAAGCTTGGGATATCTCGGGTATCTGGTTCTGCCTGCTCAATCTAAGCACTCGCCACCAAGATTGCCATGGTTGAGCAGAGTGCAGGGTTTCCCTCAGGGTGTAGAGCCCAAGCCTGGTTGGGGCCCAGGAACTGCTGCTCTGCCTGGATCTCTGCCTGGCTGCCTTGAGTCCCCAGAGATCCCAATTTCTGGATATCATGTGTGCCTGATTCAGTTCGCTTAGTCCAGACAGCTGCAAGGATGCAGGTGGTTGTCATGGGGAGTGGGGAGTGCAGAGTGTGGCTTGCAGAGTCTCCCACAGGGCAGAGAACCCTTGCCCTACTGGAACACAGGAACCAAAAGAATGAAGAATTAAAGCTTCCAAGAAAAAAAGTAACACTGAACAAATTCTATCACTGTTTATCCAAGATCATTTTTTTATGCTCTTAAACAGATAAATCATTTAGATATACTGGAACAAAAAAATCAATCTAGATTCTCTTCTTTCGTTTCTTTTTGAAATTTTGTTTAAGGCCATCTTGGTGGTGAGTGCTTAGATTGAGCGGGCAGAACCAGATACCTGAGATATCCTAAACTTAAGATCTCTGGGGACTTGGCCACGAGCCAGTCATCTAAGAACAGGAGCTTGGCAGAAGAGAAAAGAAAAGTGAAATAAAAGCATTTCCTAGTTCTGTAGGCATGCAGTGCTATGGAAAGTCCATCATTGCTCCAAAAATGAAGAATTAAAGCTTCCAAGAAAAAAGTAACACTGAACAAATTCTATCACTGTTTATCCAAGATCATTTTTTTATGCTCTTAAACAGATAAATCAATTAGATATACTGGAACAAAAAAATCAATCTAGATTCAAATCATTTTATAAAATCATGAGAAATAAATACTCTAAGTTCTCTTAGTTTCTGTCAAAAGTCAAACAAAGTTTACAATGATACTTCACTTCCTACAATTGTATTAGAAAATCTTTTTAATTTTGAAAGGGGAGAGAATTATGAGGTGATTATCTGTATCCAAAATTGAGATTCTGTTTGGAAAATGAGGGAAATGCTCCCCACAATCTGTGGATATTCTCCCAGTTGTTTTCCTTTATATGTTTTCATTCTTATTTTTTATTACATAAATCCATTTATTGCACTATTTTAAAATTTAGTTTGTTTTAAATTCTATTTCTCTCTCTCTCTCTCTCTCTCTCTCTCTCTCTCTCCCTGTTTGTGTGTGTGTGTGTGTGTGTGTGTGTGTGTGTCTTGGGATGGGTAAAGAACACATGAGTGCAGTTGCCCAAGAACACCAGAGGCATTGCATTTTCCTGTACCTTGACTAGCAGTCAATCCTGAGTCATTTGATCAAGATGCTACACAATAATCTTGGATCATCTGTTAATACTCTTATCAATCAAGCTGTCTTGCCAGATCCCTTTTTTTAAAATATTTATTTTGATTATTTATGTGTATGTGTGTATAGCTCTCTGAGTAGATGCCACGTGTTAAAGTACTTTAGCAGGCCAGAAGATGACAGCAGATCTCTTGTTGCTGGAGTTACAGGTGTTTGTGAACTGTTTTTACCTGTATGCTGGGAACTGAGCCAGAGTCCTATGCAAGCACAGCAAGGGATCCTAACCACTCTCTAAGACCCGCGTTTTCTTTCTGTACCCATGAACCGCTTCTGATACTAGTCCATTTGTTCATCCCACTATATATTTTTCATTAATTTCTCTACCCATCCACTTTCCATTTTCTTACTTTACCCAGCACACACTTGATTAGCATATCTATGATGATGTGTGTTTATATAAGCTCAAAAATGTTTAAAACATTACAAATGAACTAGGAGAAATTCACCTGCAGATGGCTGATACTTAGAAAGACACACAAAGAAACATAGCAATAGAATGACTTGCAATGACTTTTGCTATATCCATAAATCCATGCCTCTAACTCTCTGAGATGCTTCTTATGCTTCCACTTACTGCAGAGGAAAATTAGCACTAGCGCGCGCGCGCACACACACACACACACACACACACACACATACACACACACACACACACACACACACAACTAGAAGTAGACAATGGACAGAGTAAAATTACTTTTTGGAACACCTACTCCTAAATGGGATGTCTTCGTCAATCCCCTATGCTCAAGGCTCAAAGATTTTAAGAGCCAGATGTGATGACTCCTAGGAAACAGAGGCCTCTATAAACAACAGAACTGATACTTAGGTGAACCCACAAAGATTATATAGACACATTCTGCTAGATGGGTTCACAACACTGAAAAGAGGAAGAATCCCACTCCTAACCAAAGTTTATTTGCAACTGTTACCTACAGGCAAAAGGAAAATCAGCTTTTGACAATGTACTGTCCCAAGGTATATCAGCCATGAGACTTATGTCCCAGAAGAGGATGGTAAACCAAAATGAAATCAGTGATTTATTTTGTGGACTTTTTGTTTGGTCTTGGCATTTTGACTTCTTATTTTTTTTTCTTTTTTTTTATTTTATTTTCTATATTCTATGTTTACATTCCAAAGGCTTTCCCCTTTCCCAGTTCCCACCCACCATAGTTCCCATAGTTCCTCTGACTTCTTATTTTTATTATTGACTTCTTCTTCTTCTTCTTCTTCTTCTTCTTCTTCTTCTTCTTCTTCTTCTTCTTCTCCTTCTCCTTTTCTTCTTCTTCTTCTTCTTCTTCTTATTATTATTATTATTATTATTATTATTATTATTATTGGTTTATTTATTTACTTATTTATTATTTCTAAAGAGAAAGAACATGAAGATTATAATTGGGTAGAAAGAGAGCTGAGAAGGTTCTGGGAGGAAGTAAGGGAGGGGAAATATATTGTAGAACTATATTATATTATATATTATATAATTTATAAATATATAAATTATATATATAAATTTTATATATAATTTGTATAATATAATATAGTTATATATATAATATAATATAGTTATATAATTTTTCAAATAAAAATATTAAAGAAAAAAGATCAAATGAAAGTGAAAACTAACCATTTGCCTCAGGGAAAATAATGTCTTTCAAACTTTTTTGACTCTGGAATTCAGACTCTAGCTAATGTTCTGTTTAGCACATTGCAAAATTAAAAAAACAAAAACAAAAAAGAAGAGGCTAAAGGATCAAGCAAAAAGAACATACAATGGTTCCCTAGCAAAAGAGAAAATGCTATAGTAGCAAACTGTACCCTGTGGCCTGCACTTTCCCATACCTAAAGATCCAGGTTCAAAGTTGGATACAGAGACTCTTACCATGAATTTCAGGTTCTACATCAGTAACAAAGCACCCTAGCCCCTATCTTACCACATGGATATGCTGCTAAAACAAGGTGAAAACAAATGTGACTGTTTTCTGACTCTATGTGGGAAATATTTGTTATGTTTTAGAGTACTGCTTAAGTTCAAGCATTGTCTGACTTTATGAGGACAGACATTCCTGGAAACATACATTGTGAGTTATTGTTTGATTTGTCCTATTGCATCTTTATAAAAGTATGACAGGTCACATTATTGTGATTGTTTTGGGAAGGGACAGATCCTATATTTTAACATGCATTGCTTATAGCACAGCAAACCATTGGAAGAAATCAATGGCTTTTTGAGGGCTAGTGATTTATAACAGGCTGGATTACATTCATGTGTGCATAACTTTTCTTCCCAGATCTGATACTTCCATTTATTAATCAAGTGGCATGGAGCCTCATGTTGGAAGCCTTGTGTTCAATAATGCACTTTGTATCTTACAAACTTGATAATGCACAGCCTGTCGCTGTAGGCTGAAACACTTCGGCTCCTGCTCTAATAACCAGAGATTGCCGCCTCCCCAAATCCATTTCTGACAACTCAGGCATAGTTGATTAAATTGCCCATCTCTCCTCCTCCCTCCTGTCCAAGAAATGCAGCATGCTCAAACTGAAGAGATGTTGATTAAGATGATGTTGGACAATTAATTATGCACTGTGATAACCTATGACCTGCGCAGGTTCTTTCTATTTTAATCAGCTGAGACTCCAAATTAATAGATAATTACATTCTTGTGTTTTAATCAAGCCGTGGGCAGCAGAGAAAGATGGTGAAGTATGACTAAACTAGAGAACTCATCTGGAGGTGATATTTTTTAAACTAAGGGCTTGGAAGGGATAATTATATCAATTATTTTACTTTTGTTATTCTGAATTCTCATAGTATAAGAGATTTTGTGTTAAGGCATGATTTCTAAGATAAGACATAAGTTTGGGCATAAAAAATAGTGAATAAAAATCAGCAAGAAAAAATATTATATATGTAGTACAATCAAGTGAATATTTTGAATATTAAAATGGATAATTCTAATTTACATATAGAGAGAATACATGACTATTTTCTGGTCAATATATTTGCAGCAAATTGATTTATAGAATAAGATTTTAACACAACTATGCTATGCACACTATTATTTTTAAGTGTAAAAATTCATAAGCAAATGGTAAATTTTCAGGGTCAAATACAATTGAAATAATCAACTAATCTATGGTAAATTGGATTATGTGTCATGTATATATTTTCAAAGTATAGTTAATGGCTTATGTGTCTTGTATATATTTTCAAAGTATACTTAATGATGTTAGGTGGCTCAATAGATGCCCCAACAAAGGGAAATAGAGGCGGGGATGTGGGAGTGGGTCAGGTGGATGGGCATATACTTGAAAGCAGAGGGTGGGAGGAGGGGTTAGGGGTTTTCTGGGAGGGAGGAAACCAGGAAAGGTTTTAGCATTTGGAATGAAAATGAAGATTATATTCAATTAAAAAAAAAAGAGTTCATGATGCTCTTGCAGAGAATCTGTCCATGTTACATCACCATCTCTCAGACAGTGTCTTACAACTGTCTGAAACTGCAGTTTTAGAGAACCTTAGCCCCAAGACACCAGGTATTCACATGTTGCAGTGCATATATGCAAACCATATAAGTATAAAACAAAAGTAAATATATCTTTAAAATATGAATACCATATTTTATAGAGAAGTTAGAGTTCTTGGTCTATATAATAAAAATTATGCATGAAATAAACCTCATGCACCTGAAAATGACTAAAGGGAAAATCTGCAAAGCAATTGTTTGTGAATAGCAGGGTTATAGATAAAACCTTTGATGAGTTATTTTGTATGAGTACTAGAATTCATACTTCTCATTTCAAATAACAATAATTAATGATGTTAAATAATATTTTAGAATGAGTTTATTAATTTTTAGGAAAGTCTGATGTATGTGTGTTTGAGCCCAAAAGAAAGCAACTAGTTCACATTCTAGGCCAATCCTGACCATTGAGAGCCTCAGGTGATTTTAAGTGTTTTTATTGAGAAAAAAATATTAATTTTCTTTCAGACTTCAAGAGAAAGAGAGACAGAATACAGCATCAGTGTGAATCTTATGCAAGAAAGGATGTTAGACAATCTCTAGTGTGGACCTTCTTGATAAAGAATGGCTGTGTCAAGGGCCAGAATTTGGTATCCAAGTTCTGACTGAAGGCTCCAGTATCTGGAGGCTGGTGAAGTCACTATGGAATGTGTTTAACACCTTCTCTGCCAAACATCATATTGTCAGTGTGCATTGCATGCCCTGGACCCTACAATGAATGGGAGCTGGCATTCTCACAGTACTTGGCTGGCTTGCAGGCATACTAATGTCTGGAAGGCTTCAGACCTAGCAGCTTATAATCTTCAGGAAAGATTCCTGGCATCCTCTAGTGACTTTTTCAGAAAGGAATTTTGCTTCAAGCAATTGGGTTACTGCTTTGAAGGCCCAAATACACTATGAGAATAAATGATAGCAGATATTTGTAATTGTCACGAGTCTCAGGACTGTCTGACATTTTAGTGGTGTTCTAAGTATATTAGTATTCTACTCAAATCGTGAAGGTTCACGGTATTGCCATTGTAAATTCAGAAAGACCATCTAACAATTTATATCAATATCAAATTCCAGGCACTGAACATTGATGAGGCCAGGATATCAAAAAACGCAGGCTCATTAAGCAAAGATGCAGCCATGCAGTGTTGATAAAGGAAGACAAGGGATTTACAAATGCAGTCATTCAGGTACAAGCTGAAAACAGGAAGCTCATCAACTTCACATCCACTTCTGAAGTGTCCCAACTACCCTAACAATTCAGCAAATCTAAGTTCTTATTAAAATTGTCAGCATTTATCAAACTTCTATATACTCAGCTCATGTAACTTTTTCCCCTCACACCCCAAATCATCTAACTGAAGAGTTGTGGGACAAATTTTGAGCCAGACTTTGCAAAGAGCAACACAATACAGGGCACTGATAGATAGGTCAAATCACCTATAAAAATTAGATTATAGGCATATACATATTAATTTTATTGACACTTATATCGTATCTCACAGTCTATTTCTTATATATTCATATATACATTTATATTCTTTTTTTTTTCTGAGACAGGGTTTCTCTGTGTGTCCTGGCTGTCCTGGAACTCACTCTGTAGACCAGGCTGCAAATGAAGTAAAGGGAGGAAATTTTTGGCTTAATAAATAAAGTAATGCATGCTGTGATTAGGGCATTTGTAAAAAGTAATATCTTTTAAAAGGCTGCTTTAAGTAAATGTCTTTTAAAGAGAACATACTACCATACATGCATTTAAATAATATTTATTAAAATTTCAAGAGTATTGATTTACACAATAACTTCTTTCATCTTTAAGTTAATGAAAAAAAAAAAAGAGCCTGTCCTTATTTCTCCTCCAAGACTTCCATTTTTTTCTATGTCATTCCACTCACCCATCATATTCTCCTTGGCAATCAATGTAGGGTGCTAAGCTAATGCATTCATAAGGGCCAGGGGAGGGAGTGGGGAGAGATGTATTGCTCTCTGTACCTTAATATCCTGGCTGAGCGCACACCGTTAGGTACATAGCCACATGTTGTGCTTGACAGAGGTGCCTGTGACCCGTTGGACAGGGATTAATGGACATCTATTCTTGGCGTCATACCTTGTGCAACCTCAGGTCACCTTTGCGGCTAGAAGACACTCCCTTATTTCCCTCCCTGCCTGGCTTAAGTTGGGGCCACTGACTCACCCTGGCTGTCTTTCCTTTGAAGTGAGTAATCAGAGGCAGGTCAGGATTATAATAAGGGTAGCTGTTGCTTTCTGAAATACACAAAACACCACGGTTATGTTAAATAGGAGTCAAGATATATCCTGTCAAGGCCACTATGGTATTCTAGGATGTAACAGAAAACTGCTTTAACTCTCTGACCATTGTTTTTTCTTTCAAAAAGGGGAAATTGAAGGTAATCACTCTTGTGAATAAATGCATTTCCAATCAAGCTGGAAATTTTCAGTCCAGTGGCACCAGTACTACATTCCAGACAGCAATATGCACCAATAATGTTGGCCTTGCTTTTGCTGATCAGGTGCTGACTGGTGCCTTTAAGATTCTCCCCAGTCAATTAAAAGTTCATATCCTTCTTGCTAACTAGCTCCCAGCTACAGATGAGCTGTTGGAAGTGATATTGCATGGTTTTTAGTCTTTAGATCCTGGAATCTCATAGAGTTATTTCTCTTTGTAGGTCTGTGGCAGAGGTCTTTTTCTTTCTTAAAAATCTCTAGTTTATCCTTGCCAGTTTTCAGATGATCAAGAAACAAGCAAAACAAACAAACAAACAAACAAACAAACAGGTTAGCTCTATCAATCAGTATCCTTTTCTTATTACGAATATGCAACTGATGGTCTCATTAAAATTGGGATATACAAAGCTAAATAGAATTCATGGATTCTTATAACTGCAGATGTCTGCAGATACAGTTTCACGAATGGTTGTGTGCAATAGTTGTTCTTTATTCTCTGCATTTGTTTAGTTTTTTACCCATTTTGCTCTGGTTTGATTGATACCTAAGCAAAATTCTCATCTTAAAGTAGTGATAGAATGGGAAAGGGGTCTTTCTGATAGTTAAGTCTATGAATGGTGAAGTATTTGAGATTTTAGTTTTTTGGGATTGATATTGTAAAAAGACAGGGAGAGAGATTTCTCTGTATGTAGGTACAAAAGGAAAGAAACAGCCATGTGAAACCTGAATAAGGTTTCACAGGCATGTTATACTACTTTCTATATTTATTAAGACATACATTTATGATTATCCATTCTGACATTCTTTTCTATGTTATTATGACTACTACCCTCCCTCTTGCAGGTTATTTTTTTTGTTCATTGCTTTTATTTTTATTCGATATATTCTTTATTTAAATTTCAAGAGATTTTCCCTTTCCTGGATCCCCTTCTCCAAAAGTCTCATAAGCCCTCTTCCCTCCCCCTGTTCCCCAATCCACCCCTTCCCACTTCCCTGTCCTGGTATTCCCCTACACTGCTGCACTGAGCCAGGACCAGGGGCCACTCCTTCCTTCTTCTTGAGTATCATTTGATATGTAAATTGTGTCTTGGGTGTTCCAAGTTTCTAGGCTAATATCCACTTATCAGTGAGTGCATACCACAAGTGTTCTTTTGAGACTGGGTTACTTCACTTAGGATGATGTTCTCCAGTCCCATCCATTTGTCTAAGAATTTCATGAATTCATTGTTTCTAATGGCTGAATAGTATTCCAATGTGTATATATACCACATTTTCTGTATTCATTCCTCCATTGAGGGACATCTGGGTTCTTTCCACCTTCTGGCTATTATAAATAGGGCTGCTATGAACATAGTGGAGCATGTATCCTTATTACATGCTGTGGAATCCTCTGGATATATGCCCAGGAGTGGTATAGTGGGTCCTCTGGAAGTATCATTCCCAGTTTTCTGAGGAACTGCCAAACTGATTTCCAGAGTGGGTAGTACCAGCTTGCAAACCCACCAGCAGTGGAGGAGTGTTCCTCTTTCTCCACATCCTTGCTAGCACCTGTTTTCCCCTGAGTTTTTGATCTCAGCCATTTTGACCTCTTGCAGGTCTTAATTGAGATTTTGCTCTTCTGAGCAGTTACAGAAAGCTGAGAATTGATTGGTAATATAGCTATTGAAAGATTGTGCAATATGTCTGCCTTCTCTTTTGTCCATTTAGCCTTACTGATGAGCTCAGTCAACAGAAGGACACTTATGATTCTCAGATCATGTAATGGAAATCTATGTAAATTTCCACCAGATTTCCTAGAATATATACTCTGTAAGAACTTAATCACCATATAAGACAGAAGCCATGGTGGTTTAAGGCAAGAAATAGCAATTATTGTAATCAGGTTGTATGGTAAGTAGTGATAAAATGGGGACATACACTAATGAATATGGTTTTCAGGTCTGTCATATATTGAAGTAAGTAGCAGATTGTTTTCCATTCCCATTGATTTTAATTTTTGTTTATTTAATATACACAAGCACACATGTATCACGTCCACACATTTGGACAGGAGTACATGTGCGCGCGCGCGCGCGCACACACACACACACACACACACACACACACACACATGCAATTTCTTGAAATCTGATTATTTATTTTTGTTAGGTCTCAAACCCTGGACAAATCTTATACAGTATCTTTGGCTCCTATTAGCACTTCTCTCCCATACTCCTATCCTAAACCTCCTTTTCTAGGCGCTAAGTCATTAGAATGTAACAGCCATTTGGGCTACCCAGGTCTTTTGGCTTCTTGGCCTAGGTCACCTTTCTTGGTCAGTGGTTCATCTCTTGTTCCCCCCTCCCCTTCTTTTCTCATGGCCTGGTTTATCCTGTGGGATTTAGTTTGTTTTCAGCAAAGATGCTTATTTGGGTCCCAGGTAGCATTGAATGAAGCCACTCTTATTTGGTCAAAGAGCTGAGAATCATCCTAAATGAGACATCTATATTTATCAGTTTCAGGGAATATCATGAAAGAGGGACAGGAAATTTGCTGAGAAATTCTGGACCTCTTATAGCAGTCATATTCATGAGCTCATTTCATCTGTGTTTATGCACACATGATCTATAGGAGCTGGAGCTAACCAAGTTTCCGTCAAAGATGGGGAACAGACACATTAGGCTCCTTACCATAGAACTCTGAGAAATCGCTGAAGAAGGTAGATTTCTTTCTCCAGTGCTGTAGCTTCATGCTATGAGTACAAGTAAATAACCTCCCACGATGCGAATACAAGGGACACGAACTCAGTGAATCACACCAAACAAAAGCAAAGAAATAAAGTATGAAGGAACTCAGAGAAGAGATTCAGCCAGAGTAGGAGAGGAATGAGAGTTCAGTGCAGGAGAAAAATAACCAAAATATATCTCTACTTTGTATTTACTTGTGAAACTTTCAAAAAACAATACATTTACAAGACAGAGGAGAAAAGATAAGGTTATTTATGCTTAAATAATGAATAAATCAACCTAGGTCATTCTTCCATTAAATGTCAGAAGAGCACCTGGTTGACTTGAGAGTCCAGGCTTTCAAGCTCTACAGAATAGTCCAGTTTGCTTACCTTGTGCTATGCTTTTTTTGGCTTGTTTTTGCCTTACATGACCATCAGATTCTTGATATGGCCAAACCAAGCTGAATTGGTACTTGGTTCTTAAAACTTTCTGTGACATTATAATGTACATGTATAATATGTAATATACACTATAATAAGTTCTCTCCTGTTTAGTAGTAGCTTGTTAACAACGTTTTAGTTAAACTAGGTACTTCAGAAATAATTCCTTCATTTTGTCATGATATTGGGAAATTGATTGTTGTTGGTTTCTTTTCCAAAGGAAACTGGTGGACAGTGCATATGTGATGGTGCCTGTTTGCTAGGTTGGCAATTAAGTTAGTCTCAGGATCCTCTCCTCCTTCATCATTACTTAAAGCTGGTGAAAGTTTAAATGAATCCTCAATGAGCCAGGAGATGCCACATCATTCCTTACCTTGCAGGTTGGGACAGGTTTACTTTCACACTGAAATGTTTCATTTCTCTAATCCATCGTATGCCTGTCACCATTCATAGCCTTCATTGAGCTACAGATACTCTGGACTATGGACTCTTAATACAATCTTCAGTTACATCCAGCTGGGAATGTTCAGGGGAGGGCCCAACTGGAGAAGGAAGGCAGAGTGTAGCAGAATTTAATGTCTGTCAGCTTCGTTGCTCTAGTGTGAATCTGACAGATAGAGCAGGATTTGTTAGAACAAGCTTTCTCTGGTCTGAGATTCTGAGAGTGTATGAGTTGTAAAGTGGTTAGAGGTTACATAGCATACAGAAAACAATTTTATAGCCACACTGGAAAATCTCTTTTGCTGTAGTCATATCTTGCTTTGAGTGGTTAGACCAACATTTTTTTATTTATAGACTGGTCACTAAATCACAATTGGGAATTTTGAACAACTAATCTTTCTTTTCCTATGATGGAAGTCTGGCATCCCTAAAAAAGATGGTTCAGCACTGATGCAGTGGTAGCAAAATCTATTTTGAGGTATGTATTTGAGATAAGGACAGAGCTCTGAAATATATTAATAGTGACATCTTAAATAAAGAAGCCAACTCTTTTGAAATCCAGGTTCTTTACTAGAAAACTAAAGTGCTCAGATTCGCTAGTGACTCTTTGCTGTTTTTACTACAAGTCTAAAGTGAGGAGATTAATACACACACACATACGCGCGCGCGCGCGCACACACACACACACACACACACACACACACACCATGGATATAGATATGTCTTCCAACACTAACCAAGTAAAAACAGCAATGTGTTTGACATGTTAAAATTATTGAAGGACTAAAGTAATTAGACCCATACAGGTAACGTTTTCATTGAGAAGAAATCTAGAAGCAAACATTTTCTACACATAGGAAAATGTATTGGAATCATTATATCCACATAAAAGTGAACATAGAAATGTGATCCTTAATCTCTATATCTTGAAACTTTCCAATGTATATGAAACACACCTGGAATGTGTGTGTGTGTGTGTGTGTGTGTGTGTGTGCTTGTGTGTATGTGTTTATTCACTATTTAATTCTGCTATTGCTCATAATCTGCATGAACTATACACTTTAGTCAGCAGACACCTCCTAGGATACCCATGTGCCCTTTTGTTTATTATTTATTTGTTACTTATTTGTGATTCTTGGAATGTTCTATATTTGTTGAACAGCTTGAAGGTCTCACACTATTTCTGATCGTACAGCACATCTTTCCCTCTGCATGATCTCCAAGTCTTAGATATTCAGCCACCAGCTCATTAGTTTTGCTGTTAATTTAAACATAGGTTTTACTTGCTGGCCTATATTCATTTCAAAAGTCAAATGTGCAATCTATGGTTTCAGGACATTTTGGAATTTGCTAAACCTTTAGTGGGTTCTCTTCTTAATACTGGCATTTCTTTGAACTTTTCCAAATAATAATACCACTCCATTACTTCTAACTGAGCATTTTATAATTGATAAGAACTTCATTTTAACAGTCCTTTAGTCACTCAAAGAAAACCTATATCCTTTTATCATTTGTCTCATCAGTAGCAGATAAGACATAATATTCAGAACTTTTTTGCACATGAAAATGGAACTGCAACTTAAACAAAGTAATGGTCTAACAATTCAACTGTTTTTCCAAATTGCAAAATATCTACAATTTCATGATCTAAGTAATAAGAATCTAATGCATTAATATCCCTTGAAAACCTATGCTTATATTAAAGTTAAATATAAAAATGCTGCTAATATATCACATTTCAACAAAGAAAACCAACTTTCCAGGATGCTCTGTTTCCTAGGTGAAACAATTACACTGCTTATTGCTACTCATCCTTGACTCTATAGCTGACATGTAATGTGGGGATCGAGGAAGAATCCTCTTCCTGGAGATCTGTGAATGATTAAAGCAATGTTTCCTGACTGTGGTATAGCAGATCTGAGGGAAAAGACATACTCAGTAGTGTTGAAAACCAAGAATTGAAAAATCAGCACAGAACCAATGTGTTGGACACTATGTGGCTTGAATATCACTTCCTTTTGACAAAACATCCATTGTCTAGTAAATGAAGTGGTCACATTTCTAAAAAACAGAATTCAATCTACAAAATATAAGGCATTATAAAAGCACGGAGTTTAAATTAACTAGAGGCCAAGACATATTCAGTGAAATATTTTTTAGATTTCCAAATCTGCTGGATCTCTCATGTCTGGTACTTTTTCTTTTACTTAAAACATTTTCTCTTCACTCTTGTGCACAAAATATTGTCATATCCAAGGATATAAATTCTATGAATTTAATATTGAAAAATTAGTATCAACCATTCTGAAGAAACTGTGATTCAATGTGATGGGGAAGCAGGATAGTCTGTCCATTCAGATATAAATTTAACCAGTGATCAGAGAAGAGATTTTTGAGAGTCATGGAATACAAATGGACACATAATGACCTGAGAGACTTGTCAGGGTGAGAGATGGAGGACTGTGATCAGAGAAAGACAATTAATCCCAGAGAAGACTAGCAGCTGTCACTCTCTTAAAATGAGATAGTAAAATATCAAATACAATCATTTCCATAATGCTTCTCCAGTTAACAAGAGAAGGATTCAAATACATGCGTGTTTTCCTGTTCAATCCCTGATCTACCTACAACTGCAAAAATAGTCTCTCTGTCTCTGTCTCTGTCTCTGTCTCTGTCTCTGTCTCTCTCTCTCTCTCTCTCTCTCTCTCTCTCTCTCTCACACACACACACACACACACACACACACACACACACACCTTCTACGCACTTTTCTGTTTTCCATCCTGAAGCAATATACTTGGCACAAACTCCTTTGCAGAATGAAGTTGCAGTTTTATTTTATTATAGTTTTTGAGATAGATGTGCTTATTTGGTTGGTTACCCAGCAATATAAGGAGGAGTCAGGGCCCCAAAATATAACTAAATAAAAATGCAGATCACAGTTTAAAAAAATCAACAGTCCTCAAAAGCAAATAAGTATCTTATTATGTTTGTGCTCCCAAGGAGTAAAGCTAAGACATCAGGAAGATTGCAAATTAGGGAGAGGATTTCAAAATATCTGAAATTTTAAATCAAGCTAGAAAATGATGAAAAGCAAAGAAGACCTTTAGGAACATTTACCCTTCATCCTTGAAGGCTGCTTTCTGTTGGCTCACATGACTAAGAAAATGTGTGACATGGCTAGTGTTAAATTCAACTTGCTAGTATCAAGAATCATTTAGGAGACAGGCCTCTGGGCATGTTTGTGGAGATAGGGGAAGGCTCATCTGGATTGTGAGTAGGAGAGTTCATTTTCTTGCTAAGGGATCTTGTATAAAATGGGGGGAACTTGCTGAGGGCTAGTATGTGTCCACTCCCCCTCTCTGCTTGCTGAGTGTGTGGATGCAGCAGCACTACCTGCCCTAAGCTCCTGTTGCCATGGTGTTCCAGTCCAAATGATGTATCTTGCAGTGTGAGTTATAATAAACTCTATCTTCCTCCATTTTCTTTGTTTAGAGCATTTGATCAAAGCTACAGGAAAGTATCTAAGAAGTTATCTAATCTTCCCATGATTTACTTTTCCATCATTTGAATATAATTTTTACACACTATCCTGCCCGTGCCTAACTTCTATCTACTTTCACAAGCAATTTCAAATCACAGTCCTCTTGAGGACCCATACTGCCTCAGCAGAACCCAGTTCTTCCTCTCCACCTGACTCCAGAACACTCAGATTCTCAGTATTTGGCATTTACTGCATGTTCCATAATGTCGTTAGACTTCTTATGCCTGATATAATAAACAGTGAATGAATAATTTACAAATTATGCTCCCGGTAAGGAGATATCTTACTTTCATTGAATCCAGATGTTACTTGGCAAGAGTCAGGGACAGAGGGGGATACTTTTCCTTCCAATTCTTTGCTCCAAAGATTTGTTGGCAGGGAACAAATATACAATAGAGAGAAGAGGATTACAGAAATTCTCAACTGGATCTTGAAATTTGGAGATGGATAAATACTTATATTCATCACAGAATCACAGATAAGCTGTCCATCATATCTCTAGGTGATCTCAAATCAGTTTTCAAATAAATATTTAATCAATAGCTCATCATATTTTGACCTAAGAAGCCTTTAGAAGATTGCATTTTGAAAAGGGGACATCTAAAATAATAAAGAAGATTTATTGGATATCTTGATTGATTTTCTATTTTAATAAGGATATAAGCTAAGAAATATATCTATCAGCATATAGAAAAGAAAATGTTTTGACAAGTGCTGCCTTTTAAAAACAACAGGAACAGCAGAAGCAGACACAGCACCAGCAACAACAGTGCATCCCTTTTTACCATGGGAATAATATTACACATATAAGACATATTACACATGGATGTCACAATACATTGAATGATTTTTTTAATGTGGAAATCTTTCTAGAATAATCATGTCAATGTTTTGTGCCAACAGTACTTGGGAGAATAGGTGTATGCATCCTTGTATAAATGTTGTATGTCATGGTGTGTGTATTATGTATATGCAATAAATACTATGTGTATGAAGAAGGAGTAGGAAGGCTTACAGTATGCAGTGATGCTTAGAAGCAGTTCTAGTCACGAAGGTATGAGAAGAGGGGGGAAATGCAGTTTAGTACATCACACTAAGTTTCATGATGACATTTCCTCTGTTTTCCTAAGAGATTTGTTAATGAGTTCTGCCAAGAACTTCTACAGACATATGTTTACCTAACTCTTATCAAGTGAGGGAGGGCAATCAAGACATCCCATGCTGTTTTCTTAACATGGCATTTTGCTGGGGAAGCACATTAAAAAATGACTTCACATATTACATTTTTTTTCCTATTCAGCACTGACTGGCATTTGGGGGAATAAATTAGTCTTTAAGAAGCATCATTTTGACATCTTAAAAATGGAGATGATATCCTTTTTAGGAAGGTTGAGTGCATGAATGTATATCCATTCTGAGACTTTTAGCAGAAAGTTATTCAATTTAATGTGTTGATTCTAAAGATATGGTTTATAGAGTAATGTTCAGAAATAACTCCTATATCTGGGTATCAGGTGATACATGATCATTGAACACTTCTGTATTTTACCTCCCAACTAGAAAGGAAAAGGAATAAGGTAGTAAGAGGGCACAGAGTACCTAAGATTTCATTGCTTTTATTTGGCATTTAAAAGTATGTTGAAATGTAGTTGTTGCTTGATAGCTAGACAACAATCACACACAACTATATTGAGTGACTAGGTCCTGTTTATATTCAGAATGCAGATTAATGGTAGCCTATAGAAATCGATTTTTAACTGTTTTACATTTTCATCTATAAGGAAACGAAAGCTAATACAATAAGCCAACGCAAAGGGCCCACCGAACACATTATCTTTTAAATCTGCCAGCTAATAAATCATGAAGCATCCTAACACATGGCTACATACTGTGCTGTGCTAGCAAGCATTTGCCTTCATTGTAAAAGTGAAGTAGTAACTACGGCAAAGAGGAGGAAACCAATAACTGATACTCATCAAAAGTAGAAAGAAATTTAATGAAGTTTTGTTCGGGAACAAATTCAGTTTGCTGTTACTAATTTTATGCAAAGTGCCACAGTCTACTACAAGTTACCTTTCACTTGTCTGTAAAACCCAGACTAGCTTTTAACTCTTCCTTCTCATATAATTATGAAGTGTTAGAAATGCACATAAACAATCACAAAAAAACTTTTAAATCTAAATTATTTAATTTGTATGTATGTGTAACTGGAAATATATATTTCACATGCATGTACACACCTAGCTGTATAATTAATTTTTGATGCAGTAAAATGTATCAGAACTATACATCATCTCTAAGGAAATTTATTGCATTGTCTATTCAGTGATTTGTCATTTATTCATTCATCATATTCAATTCTTAAAATATTCAATGAAGATTATAGACTACTCAATATCTCCTTCTGTCAATTACCCACTTCATTAGATATATCCTTTTATTAATAATAATTCTAATAATCCAACAGTTATATATCATCATTTTTGAGTAAAATAGCAAACACTGACGCTTTATGAAGCTCATTTCTCTATTGTTTCCATTGTATTGTGTTACTAAGCTCACTGAACCACACATGAGTACTCTAGGATAAAACTCTGAGTTGTGACTCACAGCAGGAACAGATCAGTGACAGGTGCCATCATATTAAAATATAATGAATTGCCATAGCTTGGGGCTTAGGATGTGTACCTCCTCCAAACATCATGGTCACAGAGGAGGAATATTTTCCCTAATAAAAATACATCAAATTTCTACACTCTTGCTCAGTTCAGAATATCTTTAAATCCTTGATTAAAGATACTGTGATTTGATTAGTCAGAAACTCTAAACAGGGCCTACAGCACTTCCCAATTAATAGATCAGCAGTAATCAGTAGCTAATTACTCCCCCGACGACTGCTGATTTTCTCTCAAGGTAGGGAATGAATAGTAGGTGAAGGAAGGTTAAAACAGTTTAGTCACAAAGTAACAGACCAAAAAGAACTAAAACCTAATGACAAATGTGATCTGAAGAGGAGGGAGGCTAGAGATGAGATGGCCAGGATGGATTCTCATCATAGATAAGAAGTGAAGTAACAGTATCTAGGGACAAGAGAACAAAACAGTTAGTTTGTTAAGTTCTTATTGTCCACATTTGCAAAGGCTGCCCATATAAGAAGTGGTGATCCTGGGGTATGAACAGAAGAATGCAGATTTTAGGATGATTTCCAATATCCTCTCTGCTCTACAGCCCATGTCTATATCAACCCTACAGTGTGAGAAATGAAGGAAATATCCATAAGAACATAAACAAAAATGGGAGTTATCCATCAACACTCTTTATAAAAACGAGAACTTAATCTCCACTAGAGAAAACATTTTTTAAAAAAATAAAGTTTATGGTGTATCTTTCAAAATTGCGTTACAATTCCTGAAATGCCGGCACATTGCGAGTGGTATCATTTAACTAACTATTGAGAAAATGTTGAAGGAGGTGTAGCCAGGTAATCACCTACCATTGACCTTGGGAAAGCAGCGAGGTGGGATTCAAGCAAACTAGCTGGACCAGAGTGAGTGAGAAAAATGTGAAGTCCTTAGCCTCTTCTTATAGTATTTATACATTATATTCATTTATGTAGAAATGGTTACATTCAAGTCAATGTAGTCTATGCTATTATTCACCACCTTTAGCAAATTCTTAAAATACGTAATGCTACCTTTGTTTCCTTTGTTTAGTAAATCCAGTTAGAGCAGTTAATATTTTGGTAAAAGTCAAATAGATAGAGGAAATAGGATATCCAAAATATAATCAGGATTCTAACTTCAAAATTTGATGCAGTTCTTCTATTGCCCTTAATTTTTTTTTTCAGAAAAAAAAAAAGTATAACCAGGACATAAAACAATAGGAGAAGGATTCATATGCACCAAGTTGAATAAGGAGGGAGGGAGTTTGAAGGCACATGATTGTAATTGACATATCTTTCTGTCCTGAGTGACTCTGCTCTTTCATATTACATCTGTATTTTAAATGACAGTCAAATCAGAGGAAAGGAATCCTTATGGCAAACCAGGCATTCATTAAATTCAGGCTCGGCTTGCTAATATTTACTTAGACTTTGTACTTTCATAGCACTAACTGTATGGGAGGGACTTTTATATCTGGCTAGATATTGGCCAAAAATAATCTTTCAATAGTGATAAGTATAGGTCACCTTCCTTCAACTAAGTTGTCAAGTATTCATTCTATAAGGGTCTCTTACTGTCTATAAGGGACCATACTGTCTTCTCCCTCTCTGCATCCTACTTTTACTAGCCTCCCAGAGATGCAGTGCCAGGGTGGAGGGATAGCTAGGGGGACCTCCACACACCCAGGGGAGAAGGGAAGGGGGGAGAATTGTGGGAGGAGATGACTGGTCATGGGGAAGTGAACAGGATGTGAAGTAAATAAGTAAAAGGAGAGAAATTAAATTAGGAAAATGAAAATAAATATTTTTAAATGCATTATTTTGTTTTGCTTTGAGATAATGCACGAGGAAATCTTCCTTGACTGGTCTGAAACTCCATAAATAGCTAGAGATCTTTTGAAATCCTGACCCTTTTATCTCAGCATTCCATCACTCAAATTACATATAAGAGCCACAGTATCAGAAATGCATTCATTTTTGAAGTTTACCTCACAAACCTAGCCAAATATAAGTGTATTCTCCTGAAACCCTAATAATATATGAAAGAAATAAGGAAGCTAACCTCACATGAGTTTTAGTAAGCTGTCTTTTGGGCCATTCCCAAGTGCCATTTCTCTGAGATGATGCTGTCCATTTTTACATATGAAAGCTATTATAAGAATTGTCCAAATCCACTGCCCAACCCATACACTGCATAAGGATTCTACTGGGAGCTGGCACATTTATCTTGTGGTCAACTAACACAAAGTTAGACCTGTAAGCAAATGTATTGCCGAGCATGAGAGAATTTGCTGGGCCTTATGCTGCTCCACCCCACTACTGCAACTCTTACCATACCTACATGAACAGCTCCAAGACCTACAGTGTTGGTCTCTGAATGGATTTTCACTTGCTGCTTATGGGAAATTAGAGGTATGTTAAAATTCCTATGTACTTTGGATAGTGTTTCCTTTGGGTTTTACAATAATCTGAAGAATTTCCACAATTTGAACACTGTGCTTTTCTTAAGATATTATAGTGAAAGTGAATTATTGTTTACATGAAATGGTAAGGTTGGTGTAAAGTGGTTTTTAAAAGGATGAAAACTAAGAAACTCATATCATAGTCATAGCCTCTCTTCTTAAATTTGAACCTGAAACTAACTGTTCAGGTTAATTTTCTGTATTTAGAGACATGTCTTTTGATGAACTTTGTTAGAGAAGTATCGTGGTTTTATCATAACAATGACATAATATAACCATGCATATGCAAATATGCACATATATTGAATGTATATGCATATAATAAACACATCTGTATAGGCACACATAGGCATGTATCATACACATACATGCATGTGCACACAAAGTCATTACACACACACACACACACACACACACACACACACACACACACTGTCCATTATGTAGGTGTGTTCTTTAATTGAGATGTAAGAAGCACCAAAGGAGAGTCACAATGTCTATTTGCTCTCCCTGAAGATAGGCAGAGCTGCATACAGCTTTGATTGTTACATAAAAGTATTAAAAACAAAATCAAATTATTATTTGTTAAATAATAGGAAATAAGCAATGCCATTGTGCCATCCACAATTTATCATATTTGACGCATTATTTCTTTGTTCGCTGTCTTCAGCCATTTTATATTATAACCTACTTGTACAACTGTCTTGATATGCTATGTGCTGTCACCAGAGAGCTAAGCACAGGAATTTTTACCTGTCCTATTTGATTAATTGCTTCTTAGAATAGAACAGGGAGTCATGCCTGACTCATCCCTGTTCCAGTAGACTACACAGCCTTCTACAGAGGCTGTGGAAAAAGAGATCATCACAAAATGATTTCACAGGGTGAAACACTGAAAGAGAACTCACCAAGGCATTTGTAATGAGATGAAAAGGTTGCAGCAAAACTTACAAACCTTTTAGGAAGTTTTGACACCAGTTAGTTTCATTCTGGTGAGTCTGCCCATCGATGCCCTTGACAGCCACATAATAAGATGAAAAGGTCCCCTGAACTCCAGAAGCACAGGACTGAGGCTGTAGCATCAGACAGTGCCTTCCTCTGCTGTTAACAGCACTTTTGTTACTGAGGGACTTTGAGGACACCATGTCCTCTGTCAATATATGCACAATATTCTCCTTTGTGTCAGCTTCCTGCCAAACCTTATGTTAAGTGGTGGGCTCGGATGACCCTAAATGGTGTGTTACATATAGATTTGAAAGGGAAAGATACCAGGGCAGAAGGATAAGAATGGGGAGTGAATTGAGTGATCACTCAGACTGCAGGTCTCAGCAGCATCAAGATTTCTAGGGACTAATGTTTGTATTTTCAAAGTATTTAGTATTTGTTATACTTCTATGCCTGCAGAATAACTTTCAGCAAACCAGTTTCAAATGTCATTTTATATTGCTCTACTAAGATTGAGCACTGCTGAGTAACTGACCAAAAGCTGAAGAGCAGGAGACCAATTCATTCTAGATGGAACAGAACTCTCCTGTTGCCAGTCCTTAATGACACAGATTTGCCAGAGAAAAGAGTTCAGCATCATCGAAGCATAACTGTTTCTGACTCTAAACAGAGTCACACAATGATCCCTAATTGAATCTTTCAACTTGCTTAGTAGAACCCTTTTACCATCAGAACGATAAATATTTCTTGCATTTAACTTTTCATATCTAGAATTTATACTTGGTATACTTAAATTTCATTGCATGTTTATTAATATATACTTTATACCATTATATATATATATGTGTGTGTGTGTGTGTGTGTGTGTGTGTGTGTGTTCTTAACTATAACATTTATTTCAAGAAATCATCAAATTATGTTACACATTTTAGAGTAATTAAGCATTTTAAAAAATTACCCATCTAAGTTCTTCAAAGCCCCAGATGATAAAGTAATGCAAAATTAAATATTTGATTAATGGTAAAACTGGGGATCATTTGGATGTACGTAGCAGAAACAACATAGCAGATTTTGATATGTGAAGTTGATGGACTTTTATGTAGCTATTAAAATGATAATTAAGAAGAATATAAAGCAGATTAAATGGTTATCATAAAATATTGAGTGACAAAAGCAGAATACAAGATCATATTTCTGCCACAATTACATTTTATATAGTAGATATTTATAAAATCTCTAACAGTTCCATCATTATCCTGGACCCTGGGATCACAGAGATCACTGAAGATCTGGCCAATCTGTAGAGTTGAATCCCTGGACAACTGACAGGAAGCAAATGAATATGCATGCCATCAGATTTGTTGTAGCAATCACATGATAAACACAGATGTAGAAGTAAGCAGAAGAAAGGCTACCAAGGCAAAGATAGAAACTTGAAATCTTCCCATAGACAACAGACAACTGGACACTGCCCAAGAGCAGTCATATCTGAGATGAAAATTGTCTTTGTCATCTGAGAGAGGAGTGTGTTACATATGCTATTTACATTGGGACAGTTACCACTAGGCAGAGCACAGATGATCTCACCCATCTCACCTCTTCCTACATCTGCTTGTCCTCTACCTTCTGCATATGAATCTATTAGGAGAAACTTCTTTCTTCCCTGTGTCTATTTTGTGAGTGAATTGGTTGTACACATGTCCTGCTTGATGGTTTCAAACTTTGGGGGTCTCAAGAACCACTTCAGTGAATTCTGCTTATATTGGTTCTTATCCTATAACAATTATGAGATTTCAAAGATTTTTACTCCTTAATTAATTTCATGTACAATGCTGTCAACTTTGGGTCCAACATGATGAACTTCTGTAATTGTATCCTGAGAAAACTGAAGTATACTTCAGAGAATATACACAGGATCAGCAAATTGCCATCCTGTTGTCACCTATTGAATATTTTGTTACATAATAAATTCTATCCAATATTTATGATCCAAAACCCATGAAGTAAAATTGAATTCTTAATTGATGACATTTCAAAAGAACGCTTTTTACATGGCCTAATTCGGGACACTAAGGCCATCATGAACGAATTAATGTGCATATGAGGGTGACCAATATGAAAGATATAACCAAAAATGGGTAAGAAAATGGGCTCTTTCCAAATCCAAGCATTGGAACTCTGGGTTCCATTCTCTTGGCATCACTGTGACCAGAGCTGGGAGAAATAGAAGGGTTGTTTACACATTATCTACTCTATGACTTTCTGTACTAGCATCCATGCACACTAATGCAATATGGAAGTTAAGAACTGCTTAGAGCATGGTAGAAAAAATGAAAATAAGAATATTTTTGTGACACAAAATAATTGCTTGAAAGCATGTCAGTAGCCATAAATTAGGTTTTACTACAATACACCATGTGCCCTCTTTTATGTATAGTCTACAGATTTTCTTGCATGACAGTAGGATGGTTTATTCATAGTGACAGAAATTATGTGGGATGCGTAGACAGAAATCATCTAAGACTTTGTAGAAAATTATTCCCCCTTCCCTATAATCCAAAGCAGTGTCAATATACTGATTCAGTGATTTATTTTTCTTTCCTTTTATCTGTGACTATATTTATGTTGTGCTTTTGGTAACATTTTAAATATATCCTTTCATCAATGATAAAATGTCATATGGTTGTATGACACTTGCATAACATATTGAGTAATAATTGTTTCACTATATTTACCAATAAAAATCTCTCTGAGGTCATGAAAACCAATACATTCCACTTCTTCACCCTCTACTTTAAATATTAGAAATACCACTCCTGGGTATATACCCAGAGGATTCCTCTGCACTTCCATTGGTGGCGGTGGGGTGATTGGGGAATAGTTTGGTGGGGGGGAACTGGGAAAGGGGAAAGCATTTGGAATCTTTGGAATGTAAACAAAGAATATAGAATAAAAAAGTTATTTAAAAAAGAAGCAGCATAAAAAAGAAACTTGTGAAATAATAAAAAATAAATAACAAAAAAACCACTTGTGCCTTAGAATGACCATGTCACTACTATGGTAATTTCACATAATCTAAACAGGGGTTAAACAGCATAATAATGACTAAATGATTTTCCTAAAATAAAGAAAAAGGTTGTTGATTTTTCTCTCATTCCAAAGTTCCCTGTGCAGCAACACATAAATAATAATACATACATACATACATAATAAATAAATGAATAGAATAAATAAATATTTGTTAATATGTCAGCTCTACTAGCAGAAGAAAAGTATTGCAAATAGTGAGAAAAGGACTTAAAATTTTATGTCATTACATGCCTCAAACCTCATCTAATAATCATGTCTTCCTTTCCATTCAACTTATGAGAGTCATATAATTATTTAGAACATTATGGTGTCAGGATGCAGTATCTCAAATCAATTGGTTAACAAATAATCCTTGGAAAACTGTCTAACATTCATTCCACGTACAAATGAAGTTTATACGTACATACATACATACATACATATGTATATCAGGGTTTTTTAGATACAACACAAAACAAATTTGGTTTAACTTACTATTGTCATCAAATCAGTTTTTTTCTCTATATTTAGAAGGCCTATAGCAATGAATTAGTGGTGGTTAGAGTACTTGTTACTCTAGAGCAGTGGTTTCCAACCTTTCTAATTCTTTAGCACAGTTCCTCAGCTTGTTTCCAGTTCCCAAAATTCACATGGCAGCTCACATCTGTCTGTAACTCCAGTCCCATGGGGCTAAATATGCTTTTCTAGCCTCCATGGGCACCAAGCATGTGTAAGTGGTGCACATTTATACATTCCAGGTAAAACATTCATATCCATGATAAATAAGTAAAAAATAAAAATAAATTTAAAAATATGTCTTTGAAAACAACACAGAAATGTACTTAGAAATGGCTGTTGTTCAATAAAATGATTTCTAGTATATCAGAAGTCATTACTAAGAGGAAGAGGCTACAGCAAATCTACAAATAGAAGCAGTCATTCCTCATAATTTAGAAATGAATTCATAAGGATAGAACTAAGATGGCTGGAGTGGTTTAATCCTTATATTCCCTGCACCTCAGTAGTAGAAGGAAGAGGTTCAGGAGATTAACTACAAACTAGGCTGTGGGAGACCATGTCCCAAAAAGCAAAAAGCAATAAACTAACATCCTAAAACTAAAACAGAAAATGAAATTAAATGGAATATAGAATGGGCATGTCAGTGTATTTACAAATAATCACCTTTTATAATGCACTTACACTTTATCATCTGTTGTAGATGCTTCATATCTAACCCCTTTATCCTTTTCCTTTTTACCCCTTTACTATCAAGAACCAGTTTTTGAAATGTTTGATGTTTGGAAAAGTTTGACTACTTAGCAGTGAATTGTCTTTTCCTTAGAGGTATAGTAAGGTTTCCAGTAATGCCAACTAGATCTTTTAAATTTGTTGTTCACAGTTAAAATTGGAGTTACAGAGACTTTGATAGATATGACACAGTTTGACATGATATTTCTCCTTTGATATTGGCTAACCTCTCTTTCCATTAGTATGTGCATGAATACTAGTGAACAACTCTCATCATCTCTCATCTCCCCCTTCTTAATGTAGTCTTGGACCCCAGCCCATGGCATGGTGCTGTTCAAAGTAAGGGTGAGTCTTTCTGTACCAAGTTAACTTAATATAGAAAAGTGCTCACAAAGGTCCCCACATGTAGTTCTGTCTCTCAGTGATGAAGTTTTATTAGCAATAATTGAGCAAATTGTACAGGGGATAAAATATCCAATCTGCTTAGCATTGCCTAAGTGACTGCAGCTCTTGGGCACCAAGCAGAAACATGAGTAAATACACAGTAAAAGCACAGCCCAAGCTTCTGAGGAAAGTGCTCTCATGTAGTAAAACAGGGTAATGTGTGCAGGTGGGTAAGAGTAAGAGACAACTATATCCATAGAACTGAGATTCCAACAGGGGGAAAGAGTGTTTAAGGTGTTAGTCCCTAAAAGAGATGACATCTGAGTGCGCCTTTGAAGAATGAAGCAAAGCTGGATTCACACTTCAGAAGGATTAATATTTTATGTGGCATCATTAATTTCATTCAGTAAATGCAGCAGCATTTAAAATAAAGCCTACAATTTCTTTATTTAAAATCTCCTTATATTTTCTCATCAACTCTTGTTCTGAGAATATGAGAAAATACAAAGCCTTTTGATGAAGCCTGGGTATGAGTGATTTTGAGCAGTTTCCTATGCTGGTGTTATTAGTACAGTTCATTAAATTAGTTAAATGGGGTAGTAAGCATTGAGCATACAGAGTTACCTGTATGTACTGGAAATTTTGAGAAAATCCCATGTAAATGAATCTTTTTTTAATTTTTATTTTCTATATTATTTGTTTACATTCCAAAGGCTTTAAATTTTAAAATTGTGAATATATGATGAAGATATTTTGCAAATTATCTAAATCTTGATAGATGCTAAGCACACACACAAAAACACACACATTGCTTCCTTTTAAAAATGAAGTTTAATACAATCACTAATCACATTCTGTGTATATATCTTTGCACATACACATACATGTTTGTTTTTGTACTCTAAAGACCACCCCTCTTACACACTTATGTATATGGGGGGGAACATGTAGTACATATCTCATCTATTGCATTTAGGATTAAAGTACTCTATGTGGTTTAATATTACTCATAATTTTCATTTTGTGAAAAAGTTATTAAAATGTGATGAGTTATTATTTATAAATATATCAGTTTCATTCTATTTGAACTCTTGTGTGTGTGTGTGTTTGTGTGTGTGTGCGTGTGTGTGTATGTGTGTGTTTGTGTGTGTGTGTGTGTGTGTGTGTGTGTGTGTGTGTCTAGCAGCTGACTCCTTTAAATGTTTTGAGGTAACTCTTGTAATTCCATACCACGTTGCTATTGTTGTGTATCCAAGTTCTAGTTATACAGGAGACCATTGCCCACCCTTTGGCAACTGAACAATGAGTCTACACAGAAGTTGCTGAGAAAATGCAGGAATACATCAGAATTTGGTCATTCAGGAAAACACAGTAAAGTATAATTTTGATAGGAAAAATTGAAAAACTTGGGAATCTGGCCATGTTAGCTGAAATTTGAAACCTAAGCACTATAGACCAAAAACTGGAAGGAAACATCACCAGGAAGCTGTGAGGAAACAATATGGACTCAATGTAAAATTTCTAAAGACCCCAGACATATGTGCTAAGCAAACATGTCTTGTATAACAAATGTTTCCTTCAAGTGTTCATGAAATGGGCTACATCCTCCCCCTCCACCACCTCATTGCTGGATGGTTTGGAAACACAACAAGAATGGACTATATTTGACATAGCAAAAAAAAAAAAGAGCTCATAACGTATTTGGTCATTGTTCTTTAACATGGAATGAATATCAGACAGATGTTCATTTAAAAAAATCGAAATTAGCTACCATGTTTTAAATTTTTAATTAGAAATAGTTATACCATAAAATGAAGATTTAAAAATTTAATTTTTCCTGTGAGGTACAATTCTGAAACTCTACAACAGGCATGAAATAAGACATCTGACTTCCAGAGCATAGCTATGTCACCTTTCAGCAAGAAAAGTTGTACTCACAGCGAAGATGGTAGCTATTCTCAGAAAGAAGGGCAAATATGACCGTAAGTGAGACCAACCATCAGAAAAACCTCTTGGTGGTCAAACTGAGCAGAATGTAGCAGCTTGTGTAAGGATGAATGTTGGCTTAATGCTCATAATATCACATGGCTTCAATGTCTCTAGCAATGTCGAGATTTGCTTGGACCAAGTCTTGTGGCAATTTCTATTTGAACTCTATGTGTTCTATCTTTACACACATTGAGGAGGCTCTTGGGATGTTCCAGAAGTTCAACCAACAGGCTGTGGACCAAACTGAAAGATCTTAAAATATTGAAAACCACCAGAGTCGATAAAGAACAACTAGACATTTGGCCCACAGGTAATTTGCACAGTGGAAACAATAAAATTTACATGTAAAGAAAAATTTCTTCTCAATATAATGCCCCCCAACTTGCAAGTCCTTTCAAGTTTTTTTTTTTTTAAACAAACCTCTTGTTCAATCGCTTTGAAGCTACATATACACTAAGCAAGGATATTGCTTTTTCATCTTGAACCGAAAAACAGCCCCAAGACATCCAGGCTACTTTCACTCAGATTCTTAAGGAAAAAGATTATTATTTCATTCTGAATTCAGCCACTATGCAATAAACTATAGAAGGAAAGATACATGGATTCATACATGGAGGCCTACATGGAATTGATGTAAATTTTCAGAGCAGAGTCCCAACTGATATATTGAACAAAGAGTATAACAAATGTCTTCTTCAAGTGAGCTAGAGCCTGAATCACTAGCTGACTTGCAAGGGTTATTAGGAAAAAAACATATATGAATTAACAAATATTAACATACTTGAATTAACAAATAAGAAAAGTATTTGGTCATCTTTTTTTATTTGGAATCAACATTAGATAGATGTGCATTAAAATAGTTATTGGTTACCATACTTTATCATTCTTTATTCAAAAATAAAAACGAAATAATGAGCTGTGGATGTGGCTCAGCGATAAAGGATGGGGATATCACAGGAAACCCAGGCTTAGTTGCTATTAACTCCTTAGCAGCTGGGTTCTGCATGCCTGGGAACATTTTAGTTTGCATTAAGGTTGGAAACTTCTGACATGACTGTACTCATGAACCAGGAAATATGGGTAGGAATCTTAAGGCTGAAATCAATGGGGAAATTAGGGAGGAGGGTAGGCTAGATGAGCATAACGTCTACATCTCCTTGCAGAACTGAATGTAGCTAACTTAATGTACCAGCATTTATTATTCTTTTTCCTAAGGAGACTCTCCCAACTTCCCAAGGACCTCAAAATAAACTGCCAGGCTTTTACTATCCCAAGACTCCAGTACTCATATAATGAATGTAGGAGTACTTGCTTTGTTTCTGATATAGAGGACTTGATTTCAGTATTCTGCTCCCACATCAGACTCCTAAACACCTATCACTCTGGCTCCAGGACTACCTTGTTCTTTTCTGGCAATCACATGTGCATGTGCACACACACACACACACACACACACACACACACGCTTTCGCACACACACACGTGATTTCACACTCATCATACATACATACACAGAAACATATAATATATATTTTCATGTACACATATAACATACACCTAATTTTTTCCAAATCTTTAAAAACATCTTTTATTTTTCTAGATATTAATTTCTAATAATGCCTTTAAAGTTTGTGCACAAAATGTCTGGTTCAGTCACTTACTCATCAGCATGTATTTCCAAACTCTACCATGTGCACCTGAGGTTAGTGATTCAAGGAGAAAATCAAGGGAGTGAAGCTTTCTCTGTGAGAATGAGGCATTGTGATTAAAGAACAGACTATAGAAGTAAGTGATCCTCTGATGGGACTTATAGAATCATTCATAGAGAGAGAAAAGAAATTAAGAAAATAAATTCATGAACAGAGTGGAGCATGTGTCATTATTGTATGCATAGCAGCCTTATTTATAATAGCCAGAAGCTGGAAAGAATCCAGATGTCTCTCAATGGAGGAATGGATACAGAAAATATGGCATACACAATGGAATACCACTCAGCAATTAAAAACAATGAATTCATGAAATTATTAGGCAAATGGTTGGAATTGGAAAATATCATCCTAAGTGAGGTAACCCAATCACAAAAGAACACACATGGAATGCAATCACTGATAAGTGGGTATTAGCCCAGAAGCTCTGAATACCCAAGACACAATTTACATATCAAATCATTACCAAGAAGAAGGAAGGAGAGGGCCCTGGTCTTGGAAAGGCTTGATGCAGCAATGTAGGGGATTAACAGGACAGAGAAGTGGAAAGGGGTTGATTGGGGAATGGGCAGAGGGAAGAGGGCTTATGGGATTTATGGGGAGGAGGGACTGCGAAAGGGAAAATCATTTGGAATATAAACAAAGAATGTAGAAATTAAAAACAAACAAACAAACAAATGAATAAATAAATTCATGAGTATAACCTAATGCACCCAAATATCTCATTTTAAGAACAATACTGTCAAATCCATAGCACATACAGGTGTTCCATCATACCACATAGGTCAAGCCACTTCTTATTTGTACTTTGTCCTCATTTGGGGTCATAGTTAAATAAATTCCTCTACATGTCCATCAGAGAGAAGAACTTAGTTAGTCTGCTCTGTCCTCAATGTTACACCTCCCTTCCAAAATCCATATCTGTAAACAGTCTGAGTTCACAGCTTCATTTCAGGTGATTCTGGTGGCCATGCTTCCCTCTCTCCTTGTCCTTTGGTCCCCCTCACAGTACCAAGTACTTACTTGCTCTAGTCTCATGATTTGTTTCAATGGAAGAACCAATCAGATTTAGAAATTTAGAGTGAAATTTGCATTTTCTATATCCCCTCTCATTAAAGTCACTTACTAAGCAAGTGTTATATGAAAATTAAAATAAACAAAATTTATGTGATTGCACATACACACAAACACACACATAGAGAGAGACAGAGACAGACATTATACACTCCTAAATTTCTTAAGTCAAAGAGAGAAAAATTGGAAAAAAAGAAGTCAAATTATCTCTATTTGCAGATGATATGATAGCATACTTAAATTTCCCCAAAAATTCCATCAGAGAACTCCTAAACCTGATGAACCCGATGAGCAAAATGACTGGACTACTTCCTCTACTAACAGGTTGACAAAGTAATTATGGAAACAACACCTTTCACAATAGTCACAAATAATATAAAATACCTTGGTGTGCCTTTATTCAAGGAAGTGAAAGATCTGTATGACAAGAACTTCAAGTCTCTGAGAAAAAGAAATAGAGGAAGACTTTAGAAGATGGAAAGATCGCTCATGGTCATGGATTGCAAAGATTAATATAGTAAAAATAGCCATCTTGCTGAAAGCAATATACAGATTCAATGCAATCCCCATCAAAATTACAACTCAGTTCTTCATAATATTAGAAAGAGCAATTTCCAAATTCAACTGGAATAACAAAATCCCAGGATATTGAAAATTTTTCTCAAAAATAAAATAAGTTCTGGGGGGAATCAGTATCCCTGATTTCAAGAGCAATCATGATTAAAAACTGCATGGTATTGGTTCAGTAACAGGAAAGTAATCAATGGAATAGAATTGAAGACCCAGAAATGAACCAACACACCTGTGTTCACTTGATCTTTGACAAAGAAGCTAACACCATCCAGTGGGAAAAAAAAGACAGCATTTTCAACAAAAGTTGCTGTTTCAACTGGCAGTCAACCTGTAGAAAAGGGCAAATTGAACCATTTTTTGTTACTGTAAAAAGCTCATGTCCAGGTGGATCAAGAACCTCCACATAAAACCAGGTACGCTGAAACTAATAGAAGAGAAATTCTGCAAGAGCTTCAAACACATGGTCACAGGGGAAAACTTCCTGACTAGAACACTAATGCCTTATGCTCTAAAATCAAGAATCACAAATGGGACCTCATAAAATTGTACAATTCTGTAAGGCAAAGGATACTGTCAACTGGACAAAATGGCAACCAACAGATTTGGAAAAGATCTTTACCAGTTCTATATCCAATAGAGGGCAAATATCCAATATATGCAAAGAAATCAAGAAGGTAGACTCCAAAAAACTAAATGACCCTATTAAAAATTGGGAACAGAGCTTAACAGAGGATTCTCCACTGATGGAGTTCAACATCTTTAGTCACCATGGAAATGCAAATCAAAACAACCCTGAGATTCCACCTCACACCACTCAGAAAGGTTAAGTTCAAAAAACTCATATGACAGCAGAAGCTGGTGAGGATGTGGAGAAAAAGGAACACTCCCCCATTGCTGGTGAGATTGCAAACTGGTACAACCATTCTGGAAATCAGTCTGGTGGTTCCTCAGAAAACTGAAGACCCAGCTATACCACTCCTGGACATACACCCAGAAGATGCTCCACCATGTTATAAGGACACATGCTGCACTATGTTCATAGCAGCCACATTTATAGTAGCTATAAGCTAGAAACAACCCAGATGTTCCTCAACACAGGAATGTATACAGGATATGTGGTACATTTACACAATGGAATACTACTCAGCTATTAAAAGCAATGATTTCATAAAATTTGCAGGCAAATGGATGGATCTAGGAAATAGGTAACTCAGTCACAAAAGACCACATATCATAGATACTCACTGATAAGTGGGTATTAGACAAAGAGTATGGAATATTCATGATACAACTCACGGAACACATGAAGCTCAAGAGGAAGGCAGACCAAAGAGTTGATGTTTCAGTACTACTTAGAAGGAAAAACAAAATAAGCAAAAGAAGTAGAGGTTGGGAGAGACTTGGGAGGAAGAGAGGAGGAATGGGAAAAAGAGGGAAAGAATCAGGTATTGAAGTAGATGGAGCACATGAACAGAAGATCAGGAAATTGAACAGAGTTGTGTAGCAATGGAGGGTGGGGATCTGGGGGTAGCAACCAGAAAGTCTCAAATTCTAGGAAAGCAAGACCCTCTCAGGTCTCCACAGGGATGACATTAGCTGAAATACCCCACAAATGGGAAGGAGAACCTGTTGAGTCCATATCCAAAGTTTAGGCATGGCCCCCTGTTTGAGGGATGTAGATATCCACCAATATCCAAAATTTTAACCCAGAATTGCTCCGGTCTAAAGGAAATAGAGGGGCAAAGAGTGGAGCAGAGACTGAAGGAAAGCCCATTTGGGGATCCATACACATGCAGACTCCAAACCCAGATACTATTGTAGATACCAAGAAGTGCTTGATGAGAAGAGCTTGCCTGATACAGCTGTCTCCTGAGAGGCTCTGACAGTTCTGACCTAGTTAGACAACAGGATTGAATTTGCTGAAGGGGGAATTATCTGGCATCAATGGGAGGGGAGGCCCTTAGTCCTATGAAGGCTTGACACTTCAGTGTAGAGGAATGCTAGGGCATTGAGGCAGGAGTGGGAAGCTTGGTGCGGGAGCACTCTCATAGAAACAGGATGAGGGGGAATGGGATAAGGGGTTTTAGAGGGGAAACCACGAAAGGGGATTAGATTACATTGAAATGTAAATAAATAAAATTAAATTTATAAAATTTTAATTATCTTAGTACAAGGTGATAAGAGTGGGTCAATTTGCATTCTACTGCATGTTTATCTCCAGTTGAACCAGCACCATTTGTTGAAAAGGCTATCTTTTTTCCACTGGATGGTTGTAGCTCCTTTATCAAAGATAAAGTGGCCATAGCTCTGTGGGTTCATTTCTGGGTCTTCAATTCTATTCCATTGGTACTTGCCTGTGACTGTACCAATACCATGCAGTTTTTAACACAATTGCTCTATAGTACTGCTTGAGGTCACGGATATTGATTCCCCCAGAAGTCCTTTTATTGTTGAGAATAGTTTTAGCTATCCTGGGTTATTTGTTACTCCAGATGAATTTTGTCAACTGTTTTCTCAGCATCAAATGAGATGCCATGTGGTTTTTTTTTCTTTTAGTTTGTTTATGTAGTGGATTACATTGATGGATTTCCATATATTGAAAGATCCCTACATTCCTGCATGAAGCCTTATTGATCATGGTGAATTATCATTTTGATGTGCTCTTGGATTCGGTTGGCAATGATTTTATTTAGTATTTTTGCATTGATATTCATAAGGAAAATTGGCCTATAGTTCTCTTTCTTTGTTGGATCTTTGTGTGGTTTTGGTATCAGCGTAATTGTGACAGATCAACACCAAGTGGACCAAGGACCTCCACATAAAGCCAGACACACTGAAACTAATAGAAAAGAAACTGGGGAAGACCCTTGAGGACATGGGCAGAGGGAGAAAATTCCAGAACAGAACACCAAAAGGTGTTCTAATATCAAGAATTGACAAATAGGGCCTCATAAAATTACAAAGTTTCTGTAAGGCAAAGGACACTGTCAGAAGCACAAAATGACAACCAACAAATTGGGAAAAGATCTTCACCAACCCCACATCCGACAGAGGGCTAATGTCCAATATATACAAAGAACTCTAGAAATTAGACCCCAAACAACCAAATAACCCTATTAAAAACGGGGGTAAAGAGCTAAACAAAGAATTTTCACCAGAAGAAATTCGGATGGCTGGGAAGCACCTTAAGAGATGTTCAACATCATAAGTCATCAGGGAAATGCAAATCAAAGCAACCCTGAGATTCTACCTCACACCAGTCAGAATGGCTAAGATTAAAAACTCAAGAGACAACAGGTGCTGGAGAGGATGTGGAGAAAGAGGAACACTCCTCCACTGTTGGTGGGATTGCAAAAAGGTACAACTGCTCTGGAAATCAGTCTGGGGGTTCCTCAGAAAATTGGGCATGACACTTCCAGTGAACCCTGTCATACCATTCCTGGGCATATACCCAAAGGATTCCCCTCCACACAATAAAGACACATGCTCTACAGTGTTCATAGCAGCCTTATTTATAATAGCCAGAAGTTGGAAGGAACCCAGATGTCCCTCAAAGGGGGTATGGATTCAGAAAATGTGGTATAGCTACACAATGGAATACTACTCAGCAATTAAAAATAATAAATTCATGCAATTTGTACACAAATGTTTGGATCTGGAAAACATCATCCTAAGCAAATTAACCCAATCACAAAAGAATACATATGAAATGCAGTCACTGATAAGTGGATATTAAAGAGCCCAGAAGCTCTGAATACTCAAAGCACAATTAACAAATCAAAAGATTCCCAAGAAGAAGGAAGGAGAGGACACTGGTCCCAAAAGACTGGTTCCAGTTTTGCAGGAGAGTACCAGAACAGAGAAAGGGTTGGGGGGTGATTGGGGAATGGGCAGGGGGGGGAGAGGATTTATGGGACATATGGTGAGGGGGGAACTGGGAAAGGGGAAAGCCTTTGGAATGTAAACAAATAATATAGAAAATAAAATAAAAAAGAAAAAAATTAATTATATGTGAAAAATAAGTAGAACTGAATAACTAACTGATTCTTTGACCTCTATTGGTATACAATTGGATGGACTACAGTCAGTAATTGACTCTAATAATTCCCTAATATGTACAATTTTGATACTGTGAGTGAATATAATTTCAGGTCTTTACGCACTAGTGTCAAGTGTGTGTGATAGAACCTGGTATAGTCCCAGCACTCAGAAGACCAAAGCAGGTGGATCACTACAAATTCAAGCCAGAAAGCTCTATTTGTCTATGTCTGTTCATATGGAGGTCAAGGCAGACTTCTATAGCTCATTATGCTAGCAAGACTTATTAGTCATCAAGCCTCCAAGACTTATTTGTTTTCTTCTCCCATCTCCACACCATGCTTCTTAAGCGATAGGGTCACCAGGACATATTGTCATGTTCATCTTTTAACAGCCTGAAATCTTTTTTTTTATTATTTATTGGATATATTCTATATTTACAATTCATTTACCTTTTTCTGGTTCCCCACCCACAAAGGTCCCACATGCCCTTTTCCCTCCCCCTGCTCCCTCATCCACCCCTCCCACCTCACTGTTCTTGTACTCCACCACAATGATGTTTTGGTCCATTCTAGCACCAGTGTCCACTCCTTTCTTCTTGTGAGACATCACTTGATATGTGATTTATGTCTTTGGTGTTCCAAGCTTCTAGACTAATATCCACTTATCAGTGACTATATACCATGGGTATTCTTTTGAGACTGGGTCACCTCACTTAGTATGACGTTCTCCAGCTCCATCCATTTCTCTAAGAATTTCATGAATTCATTGTTTCTAATGGCTGAATAGTATTCCATTGTGTATATATACCACATTTTTTGTATCCATTCCTCTGTTGAGGGACATCTGGGTTCTTTCCAGCTTCTGGCTATTATATATAAGGCTGCTATGAACATAGTGGAGCATGTATCCTTATTGTATGCTGGGGAATTTTCTGGGTATATTCCCAGGAGTGGTATGGCTGGGTCCTCCGGAAGTATCACATCCAGTTGTCTGAGGAACCGCCATACTGATTTCCAGAGTGGTTGTACCAGCTTGCATTCCCACCAGCAGTGGAGGAGTGTTCCTCTTTCTCCACATCCTCACCAACACCTGATGTCTTCTGAGTTTTTAATCTTAGCCATTCTGACTGGTGTGAGGTGAAATCTCAGGGTTGTTTTAATTTGCATTTCCCTAATGACTAATGATGTTGAACATTTTTTAAGGTGTTTCTCAGCCATCCGAATTTCTTCAGCTGAAAAGTCTCTGTTTAACTCTGTACCTCATTTTTGGATAGGGTTATTTGGTTTTCTGGGGTCTAACCTCTTGAGTTCTTTGTATACATTGGAAATTAGCCCTCTGTCGGATGTGGGTTTGGTGAAGATTTTTTCCCAATTTGTTGGTTGCCGATTTATCCTTTTGACAGTGTCTTTTGCCTTACAGAAACTTTGTAGTTTTATGAGGTCCCATTTGTCTATTCTTGCTCTTAGAGCATAAGCAATTGGTGTTCTGTTTTGGAATTTTTCCCCTGAGCCAATGTCCTCAAAGGTCTTCCCCAGTTTCTTTTCTATTAGTTTTAGTGTGTCTGGTTTTATTTGGAGGTCCTTGCTTCACTTGGAGTTGAGCTTAGTGCAAGGAGATAAGAGTGGATCAATTCTCATTCTTCTGCATGTTGACCTCCAGTTGAGCCAGCACCATCTATTGAAAAGGCTATCTTTTTTCCACTGGATGTTTTCAACTCCTTTGTCGAAGATCAATTGGCCATAGATGTGTGGGTTCAATTCTGGGTCTTTGATCCTATTCCATTGATCCGCCTCTCTGTCACTTAACCAATACCATGCAGTTTTTAATACTACTGCTCTGTAATATTGCTTGAGGTCTGGGATATTGATTCCCCCAGAAGTTCTTTTGCTGTTGATGATAGTTTTAGCTATCCTGGGTTTTTTGTTATTCCAGATGAATTTGAGAATTGCTCTTTCTAACTCTATGAAGAACTGAGTTGGGATTTTTGATGGGGATTACGTTGAATCTGTATATTGCTTTGGGCAAGATTGCCATTTTGACTCTATTAGTCCTGCCAACCCACGAGCATGGAAGATTTTCCCATTTTCTGATGTCTTCTTCAATTTCCCTCTTCAGAGACCTGAAGTTTTTGTCATATAAATCTTTCACATGTTTGGTTAGCGTCACTCCAAGATACTTTATATCATTTGTGGCTATTGTGAAGGGTGTGATTTCCCTAATTTCTTTCTTGGCCTGCTTATCCTTCGCGTATAGGAAGGCTACAGATTTGCTTGAGTTGATTTTATAGCCAGCCACTTTGAACAGCCTGAAATCTTAATTCGGCCTCTCATGCCTGGACAGCAATCACATTCTCCATTTTTCTAGCTCTAGAATTCTTGAGCTTTAAAATCTTATTTCTTTTTACTTTGTCTTTTAAGAATCTTTTTGTTGAGGGCAGTACATTTCCATTAATTAATACAGCAGCAAGAAGAATTAATGAAAAAGTACCTGATATGAATTTCTTTCTCTGACTTGAGTCATAATCCTGTTATAGCTTTAGCTGACATGGAACTCATTATGTAGCCCAGGCTAGCCTCAAGTTCATGCCATTCTTAAATCCCAGCTTCTCTATTACCAGCATAAATGGTATTTTGCTTTGGTACAGATTTATATCAGTACAAATAACACTAGAATCCTCAAAGGATCGTTAGTTTATTTTTTAATTCAGAAAACACACTTAATGTTTACAGTAAAATTTTATAAAATTTTATTGTTGGGCTAAACCTATGCATACCTTTTGGAATAAATTTAATATCACTGTATCCTCAACTTGAGAACATAGTGGTAAGCTATCATTGGGCTTTGACCTTCCCTATAAGTTTTTCTTGTATGTTTCCATTTCATTATCTAATTTCTTAGAGTGAAGATACTGGAGGAAAACAACCAAATTAATGTCCATAAAAACAAGTTGACAGTGTGAAGGGAACTACACCCTTAGTACTAAGTCCCCAGCTGAGACAGCATCCTTTCTTCTCAGTTTGTTTTCATAATTATGCGTTCATCATTTCTAATGAGCTGTCAATTTCTTATGCAAATTACATAGAGCAGACATGAACAGATTTACATTGAGTCCTAAAACTAGTGCTGGTAATTCGATGAGAAAGCTATGACCTGTAAATGCTCTTAACAAATGGACCAAACAAGAGAGTGCTTTTATTTTAAATCTAGTCTAGGTTCCACTTTCAAGGGAAGTCTGTAAATATAATTTTAAATCTTACACAGAACTTTGTAAACCTCTCAACTGTGTTTTAAGATGTCAAATAATTGTTGTCACTGTGAGGCTGATTAATACAATAAAACAGGCTGTTCTCATTCCTAGTCTTAATGTTATGAGTTTATTTGACCAGATACACTATCACTTTACAACCTAGAGCAGCACTCAGTACTAATGTCATGCCTCTGTTAATTGTCCCGCTTGATCTGCCCCAACATGTGTTTCATGCTTGGGAATTGCTTTCCATCCTCACTATAGACCTGCTAGAAAGATCCAAGTAAGTCAACTAGTTTATATTTTACTGTTGAGAGAAACAATAGTTAGATTGTGAATGGAATGGATTAGAAATGAGACTGAAAATATGACAATACAGAAAGTGAAAATTGTACCTTATAATTCCTGATATTTGTATGGTGTAAAATTATGGCATCCTTTGATTTTTTTTTCAGTTTTTTTCTGAAATGTATATTCTGCTTCTAAGCCTAAAAGAAACTTGGAAACTGACAGGAAAAATACAACTCACAGAAAAACAGCTGTAATAATCCTCAGAATATTTATATTACTTTCAATAGTGATTTATACCTGTGTGCTAGGGGAAACATTAACTATAAGTTTTCTACAATATAACACAAACCATACCCAAATATAGGAATACATTTTAGAGAAACTGAAATTAGGCAAATTATGGTGAAAAATGTGAAATGACTGTTTATTAGGTGTTATATATAGAAGATAGCAAATTACTGTTAAAAAATAAGAAGTTTCCTGCCATATTTTACAAGAACCAACAGTAATGCCTGCTCATACAAGGAGGCATTTTCAAGACAGTCAAAATGTTAACTAAAGAACCAAAAAAATTCTGTCACATTAACCACCCAACAGTCTATTTGCATAATTAAATTATAAATACTAAGGTTCTCTTATATACATAGAAAATAATTACATATTACATGTTAATAATTTGATTATATAAAAATTTCCAGAAGCATCAGCAAACTTGTTTATAATTTCAATGAAGTTCTACATGTGAACTGACTTTCAGCTAGCTGAACATACCAGTATGATAACATGGTGAAAAAAATAGATCGTCAGGGGATGACCCAGCATAGAAAAAAACAAAACAAAACAAACAAAACAGACTGGAAAAGTTCAGGCTTGAATGGATAAAGGTAAGACTCCAGACATCAGATTTCCTTGGTATGGTACCATATCTTACAGAAGCACAGATTCTGGGAGAATATCCTAGTGGTAGTTTATGTAGTTAGCTTACAAGTATTTAAATATTGTCACTCCTACAATGCCACAGAAAATATATTAAAAATGTAGAAATAGATATATTTCCATGATTTTCTGTACTATTCAGCCATTAGAAACAATGAATTCATGAAATTCTTAGAGAAATGGATGGAGCTGGAGAATATCATGCTAAGTGAGGTAACCCAGTCTCAAAAGAATACCCATTGTATGCACTCACTGATAAGCGGATATTAGCCTAGAATCTTTGGACACCAAAAACACAATTCACATACCAAATGATGTCTGACAAGAAGAAAGGAGTGGACCCTCGTGCTGGAAAGGATCAAAGCATCAGTGTAGGGGAATACCAGAACAGGGAAGTGGGAAGGTGTGGATGAGGGAATAGGGGGAGGGAAAAGGAAATGTGGGACCTTTGGGGGCCGGGGAACCAGAAAAAGGGAAATGAATTGTAAATATAGAATATATCCAATAAAAAATGTTAAAAGAAGAGAGGAACCTAAAGTTATTACAGTGACTTATGTATATGTGTGAGATTGCCAGATAACAAATTTAACCCACTAAAAAAGAAAATACTGTATTTAATAGAGTTTACTAATTCAAGCATATATTACTATAAACACCTGAGAGCCTGAAGCCAATTGTTGTAGAAACCATTGGGTTTGTCTCTGTATTTCTCCCTGATTTCCTCCTCCTGACCTTTTTTAGAAGTAATGACTCTCCAAAATTTCATGTTAATTACCATTCAACTACTTATAAAAATACTTATTACATATTCATATGTGCACAAATAATGCATTACTCAGTTTGCTGTTTTAGCTTTATAAAAATTAAAATTTATATGTATAGTCAAAAAAATAAGCCCAGAATATCATGCTTTGTTGAAGCTGAAGTAAGGAAACTGTTTATGGATAAACCCACAGACTCAGCTTGATTTTGAAGACATTATGTAGTATGAACAGATTACTATTATCATGTAATATTATATTCTTTCATAGTAGTGACCTAATTTTAAAACAAAGAGATAGAAGGGGTGGTGAGAAGGTGATATGAACCAGGAAATAGGGCACACGACGGGCATTTCCAACATTCTGACAATATGATAATTCGATACTTTGGCTGCTAAATCACAAAGTGAGCAAAATATTTGATAAATTTTCAATAGATATTCAACAACAATAACAGAAACTCTAGACATCTGTGACATTTGAAGAATCTGTTTCTCTGAAAAAAAATCAGTAATTTATTCCCCATATACAACATCAAACAAAAAGAGTTCTCTTAAGATATACTAAGCAAATGAATTAAAAAGACAACGAAGGCTGTAGGGAGTAGGATTTGAAGTATCTCAATAAATACTACTTTGTTTTTCAAATTAGAGAAAAAGTTGTTATTTCATAGAACTCACTATAAGAATAAAAATGTTGTCAAATTCACGAATTTACTATATAAGTATATATAGTAAAGCTATATACTTTATAAGACAGAAATGCCCTTTCATCTTTTCTTTGCTGCAGGGACAGACTCCTAGCTAGTCTGCTCCCTTGAAGATATAATATCCTGACCCATCCTAGAGGACCCAGTTGTTAAGAATTCCCTCACCTGCCTCCAGAGTCCCAGATTTGCTGCTGGCAGACTGGTGGACTATGGACCCATCACCCTGCCCAAAACCGCCACCCTTACATTACCACTCCCCTTTCTCCCCTTCTGCCAGATCCTTCCTGCTGCAGCAGACTCCAAGCTAGTCTGCTCCCTTAAAGACACAGTACCCTGACCCATCTCAGAGGACCCTCTGTGCTCAGAGCAGTTGAGGATCAGCTGAGGAGCACTTGCACAGCTTGATTGCTCCACTGAAGACCCAACAGTCTGATGGCCTCCCAGGAGATCTAATGCATCCAACACCACAGATCAGCAGGTTCTCTGCCCCAGTTGGTTGGTCCCACAGGTGGTCTGCTACAGCCAAGGCTGACTATAGAATACCAAATAAATGGGACCAGAAAAGAAAGTCCTCTTGTCATATAATAATAAAAAAAAACTAAATGCACAGAACAAAGAAAGGATATTAAAAGCTGCACTGAAAAGGGTTAAGTAACATACAATTGTAGACCTATCAGAATTACACCAGACTTCATAACAGAGACTATGAAAGCAAGAAGAGCCTGGTCAGAAGTCATACAGATGCTAAGAGAACACAAATGCCAGCCCAGGCTACTATATCCAGTAAAACTCTCAATTAACATAGATGGAGAAACCAAAATGTTCCATGACGAAACAAAATTCAAACAGTATCTACCAATCGAGCCTTACAGAGGATCCTAGAAGGAAGACTCCAAAACAATGAAGGTACCTGCACTAAGAAAAGGACAAGATATTAAGCATCTCACAAGAGAGTCAAAAGGAGAGGACCACAATCACGAAAAGCCACCTACAAAAACAAACATATCAGGAACTAACGGTCATCTTTCTTTAATATCTCTCAATATTAGTGGACTCAACTTACCAATAAAAAAGATATAAGCTAACAGATCCAGCATTTTGCTGCATATGAGAAACACGCCTCATGACAAAGACAGACACTATCTCAGAGTAAAAGGATGGAAAAAGGTCTTCCAAGCAAATGGTCCCAGGAAACCAGCAGGAGTTGCAATCTTAATATCCAATAAAATAGACTTTCAACCAAAAGATTTCAATGTGATGAAGAAGGACACTTCATATTCATCAAGGGGGACATCCACCAAGATGAACTCTCAATTCCGAACATCTATACCCCAAATGCAAGGGTACCCACATTCATAAAAGAAACTTTACTAAAACTCAAAACACTCATTGAACTACATACAATAATAGTGGGAGACTTCAACGCCAGGCTCTCACCATTAGACAGGTCATTGAAAGAGAAACTAAATAGAGATACAGTGAAATTAAGAGAGGCAATTAATCCAATGGATTTCACAGATATCTACAGAACATTTCACTCTAAAACAGAAGAATACACCTTCTTCTCAGCACCTCATGGTACCTTCTCCAAAATCAACATACAACTGGTCACAAAACAACCCTAGATCAATACAAGAAGATTGAAATAATACCATGCATCCTATCAGAACACCATGGTCTAAGGTTGGTCTTTAAGAACAGCAAAACTACCGAAAATCCACATATGTGTGGAAACTGCAAAATTCTTTACTCAAGGATAACTTGGTCAGGGAAGCAATAAAGAAAGAAATTAAATACTTCCTGGAATTTAATGAAAATATTGACACATCATACCCAAACTTATGGGAAACAAATGAAAGCAGTGCTAAAAGGAAAGTTCATAGCACTAACTGCCCGGGTAAAGAAACTGGATAGTTCTTACACTAACAACTTAACAGCACACCTGAAAATTCGAGAACAAAAAGAAGCAAACTCACCTCAAGAGACTGGAGGCCCCAGGGAGTTTAGAAGTCATGTGGGGAGTAGGGACATCCATGTGAAGATATGGGGAGAAGACAAGGTATGGGATGTGGAACAGTTGGAGGGTGGATAGGGGTTTGCAGGGTGGGGAATAAAATATGGAAAGTATAAAAATAAAAAATTAAAAAGAAATGTTTAATTGTTTATATTTCATTTTCTGCTTGTATAGTGTGAAGTTAGGTTTTGGTTGTCACAATGTACAATTTATGGTTGACATTAAGTCTTCTGGATAATAATATAAACACCTTGATCCACTTAGCCATCTTGTAAAGGTCAAGATTGCTGATACACAGCGACTTTGGAATGATCATGGGAAATTATCTCTGTGCCCCTTGCTGCACTGTGTTTTTCCTCTTCACATGTATCACCATGGTTATTTGCTTTCTTTGTGTGAATATAAATTAAGAAATTTGTTCATCAGATGGATGGAATAGGGCAGAAAATTTGGAGTCAATATATACTTAGTAAAAAAAAAGCCAGTTGGCAAAAACAACAAAAAGAACTGCAAATCTCTGTGAAACAAAATGACATGCACACAGACAGAAAAATAGCACAAAAAGAACAAGCAATAAGGATGACCCAAAAGCTGTGAGATTAGTGGAGAAGCCAGGATAATTTTATAATCTTTTCTAAGGAGTCCCAAACTTTCCCAACTCTGGATAATTACCTTATTTGAAATCCCTGTATTTTGGAACACACTGTCACTGATTCTACAAACATTCACTTATTCCTGGCCCAAATCCTTTCTCTGAGACAAGAGAACTTGGAGATTCCAACGTGTGTCCTTCAGGTTCAAGAAGTAGCATGGCCAACATCCAGTATTCATCATTGTGTAGCATCTCTAAAACCAAAGACATTAAAGTCTCGACCCAAATTAAAGAGTAAGAGGCCATGAATGTGAACCTCCTATAAGACTACCATTCCAGAGTCATAAAAAAATAAAGTAACAAGAACAAAACTGAAATTGATAGCCATGAGCAATTGCTGGTTATAAAACTTACTCAAAAATGAGTGTGGAAGTTGATAAGAAGGAAAAATTAAGTAATGAAAAATCAGATACTGAGTTTTCATTGCCCATGGAAGTGTTTTGCTAGGAGCAAATACAAAGAAACACAGGGGATCAGAAGACCATAGAAGATAGAAGTTAGAAAGAAACTACAATATTGAAGCTGGTAAAAAGACTTTCCTTGGCATTTTCTTTGTCCAACTGACTTCATCAAGTATTCACTTTTTCAAAGTATTTCTGGAGAATCAATATAAATACTGGCAAGTTCCTTATTCTGTTACTTTATTCATCATAAATAGTTTAGAAAACATTTGTTTATCTGTCAGAATATATATATACATATATATACATATATATATAATATTTAAGATTTCTTTTTCTTGGGGCTGATATTGTAGCTACATGTGTTTTACTTTACATTTATATGAAAACTGGATTCACATTTTCAGAATATTCATTGATGCACAAAGAAATCTATGGTAAAGTTCTCAGGTATGATGTAACATGGATTGTAGAGTTTCTGTTTGTCTCTCCTAATAAATTAGTTGAGACAGCATGTCATATTTTCACCAGGGAACAAAGGATCTTTTGGCAGAAGCATTGTCTCATAGATAAAATATTTACAATAAGAGAAGAAAGGAAATTAGGGCCAATTGTATGGATATATTGGAGGGGTAAAAGAAAAACAAACAAACAAACAAACAAAAATAAGCAGTCAGGCAGAGGTCTCCATAGCTAGTGTAAGAAGGTGTTGCATAAGAGAAAAAGGGAAAGACATGGTTTCTGAGGAAGCAGTAAAAAAAGGAGGCAGGGTCCACAGCGGATGTCTGAGGAGAGATACTTACTCCATTGGGGATGAGGGATAGGATGTTTAGAGAGGGATTTCAAGTGCTTGTTGTATGAGAGCAAGAAATATTAGGAATTTGTCCAGTATCTCAAAAAGGAATATAGAAAGGGGCAAAGAAAAATGAAAAGTACAAGCTTAATGATAGGGGTGTGTAAGTAGCTATGTGGATGAAGAGTCTTAAGGCAATGGATAAGAATATATCTAATTAAGAGGTATGTGAAATGAGAATGAGAAGTGTCCTGCATAGGTAACACATTTTTGACTACTTGATCTTAGATTAATAGTACTGTTTTGGTGGTTAAGTCACCTTTAGGAGACTGCATTTTACAGGAGGTAGCCTGACCCTACTTCTCATATATGCTTTCTTCTTCATAGGTGCAGTTGAGATATAATATCTCAATTATGGCTGCATCCCGATACAAACTCTCTCACTTTCTCCATCACTCTGGACTTTTAAGTCATAATAAACTCTTCCATCTAAAGGCTACTTTTAGTTAAGGTATTTATCACTTCAAGTGAAAAGTAATTGATTCAAGGTAATTCTTTCCCCCATGCTTTTGCCTTCTTCTGAGTCAAACTTCTCACATTCTTCACTCAGGATGCTTTCTTGAAAAATACATTTTTCTTCTCATCACAGGAGATCCTTCTGTCTTCTACAAAAGTGCTTCTAATCACTGACCACCTGTTGATAAAATGTAGTAATTGATAACTGTGATATTTCACATCCAATGTGGAAATCTCATAATATTTTCTCAAATAAAAAATTGGTGTTTGCACTGAAAAAGAGTGCAAGACTGGTTGAGGAAGTGATCCATCCTGAATGAACTTTAATCCTGCTAATTTCTGATTAGTAACCAAGCTATTCAAAAATTAATTAATATGATGATATGCTTTAATAAAAATATATGATAATGTCATAATTATGAAATAAAACTGAGAGGTATTCTTTTTCTGCCAGGTGAAACTGGATAAATCCATGTTGAATATATTCATTGGGAAATAAGGAGCAAAATATGGGATAAGTCAATTAATAGCTAGCTACCCATCAGCTGCCAGTAGTTGTTCAACTTGCTTTTGGAAAGGGGAAAACCTGGACCATATTCTGCAGGTCATCCTGTCACCTGATGTTAGATATGATACACAGTTGTTTTTAAAATCAGTATAGGCTTTTAATTCAACATACTGAAGACTTGAAATGAGATGCTATCACTTGAAGCTTGTTTCTATTTTAACTGCTCATGGAGGAGCTGGGAAAATAATCACAGAAAGAGCTCTTGGGCCCATTGGACCCAACTGTATAATTGGCTCAAAGAAAGATTTGTTTAATGTTTTGCTTCTATAAGCTTTGTTGGGGATTCTGATGGACTAAAGTAAATTTCAGATCCAAAAAATTTTAATATATCTTTTCACTTATATATTGTTTCATTTTATTAGCTTATAAGTATTTCTCGGAATCTAGTGCATGTGTAAGACGGAGGTCACAAGATATTCCATTGAATATATCGAAAAGATTCTCTCTATAAATTCATGAGTGTGTAATCCACATAAAGTCCCATGATCCCTGTTTTCACTTTTGGCCTAACAAAAAGGAGATATTCAACCCATAGAACCCTTTGTTTTATTTGAGATCATTTAGCAATTCCTATAAGTTTATATACACCTTTGAAGTCAACATACAAAATCCCAGATATTTTTGCAAATGAAAGTCACACTGGCTCCTGTACCTACCAAGATTTCCCATTTTGCGAATGCCCACTTATTTGTGTCATTTGTAACTACTTTTGGCTACTATATTGTGGTCTTATATCTGTAGCCTTTCTCTACCTTAATACTTTCCTACCATCCAACACTAGGTAAATTAGAAATAAATTTAGAGTGGATGAAAGGATATGGGTATAGATCCCTTTAGACAACTTCCTGCTGATTAGGGGCATCCAGTCCTATCTTGGGGAAAGTCCTATCTTCAAAGAGTGTATCTATAACCAGCAATCCAGCAAAGAGTAAACCAATAACCTGGTAAACAGTTGGAACCAAAAGCAGGAACCAGCAACAGTAGCAGGAACAGTAGCTGTACTGCAGCTTCTAAGGGCTTTGGCATTTTTATACCCTCTCATGAGTTCTCCAAATTCCAAATGTTACCTATCTTCAGCTGGCAGAATTATAGTCCTGCCGGAGCACAAGGCAAATAATAGCTGCTGTAAACAGTCTGAAAAAGCCCCATATATCACACTTGGGATTAGAACAAAAGCATATTCAGATAACATGACTAATTGTTTGTTTATTTAAAAAAAAAACAAAATTCTCACTCCAGAGAATGACACATATCAGAGCTCAGAGATAGCAGGATACATAGAAAATCAAGAAAAGAGAAGGGGGTATTATCATAGAGAAGTCATCTAATGTCCAACTGAAAGTTCCAGCACAATTTGAGAATCATGATTCATGGACATCTGCTATTTGATACATAAACCAGAGCAAAGATTCTCAGAGAAGTGATCTTCTGAAGGCTGAAAAGTAAAAAGATAGAGCAGAAATCTCGTGCAGATTTCATAATGGGTTACAGTGTCAAGGGTTCTGGTGAGAATGGTAAGAACTCACAACATTTAGGAGACTTTTTTAAATGAAATGTATAGAAACACTTGTGGATTGTGTAATATATGCAAGCAATGGATAAAAATAAGAAATGAGTTCAGTGGAATCTGTAGGGGAAGAGAAAGAAAGAAATTTAATTTGCACATGATAATTTTGACACAAGAGTGGCTACCAAATTCAGGGGAACAAACAATACACTAGAGGTGTGCATATGTGCATAAATCTAAAAACATATCTGTTGTTGAACACAATAATGGCTTTCCATTAATAAGTATTCTCAAATCTAAGTTCATATATATGTATATGTATATATGTATGTATATATATATATATATATATACATGTACACACACATATATGTGTGTGTGTGTCATATAAGAAAAACTAGGGTGTTTTTAATAACCACACCCTCTTCTGTTTCTTCCTAAGATAAAGGAGAGTACTCTGAAATACAGTGTTGATAGAATAAATAATTAAGTAGCTAAAACTCTTAAGATAAGGCCAACCACAGTAGGCTCTATTTCTTCTGAATACATTTAAGATTATACATCACTTGATGGATTCTCTGTAGCATTTAATAGTACTTCACTGAGCATAAAATTGTTAGAAAGGCAGGAAAGAATTAAGCACTGTGAATAATTTCCTTTGTAATGCGCCTTAGAGAAAGAAAGGTTAAAGAAATTCCATTTGCCACAAAGAAATGGAACTGAACTAACTGAAGTCATCCCAGAAAATTGGAAAGACAGAAAAAGAAAGAAATATCAATACACATGAAAAATAAGCATTTTAAATAGACATTTTAATTTAAAGGATAAGTGTGAAAATTATTAGTTAACAGAGAAAAATGCAAAGAAAAATGGCAAGATTTTCCAGTTTATGTTGGAAATGATTAGATATATACATGGGAAAAACATAGGCACTTAAAAATATTCATATATTGTACAGGGAATGAAATAAGCTAGCCTTCAAAATATAAGATATTTGCAATATTCTGAGAAGATGGACAGAAAAAATAAAAAAGTATTTTGCAGCAGAATTTTTGATATGCCCTACTAGAATCAGACTAAAATAGTGACTATGGATCCTTTAATTCTAATATTTATCTACCTGGTGTTTTATGTTCTGTGAAAATATGGAAATGCATGTATTCATATCATTATGTCCATTAGCTGCATGCCTTATATGTTAGCAAAAACTGAAAAGAGGATAATATTTTGTGCACTGAAAAGAGTATAAAATACAGAGTATGATAAAATTTTAATGCATTTGTCTGTAGAGTAGGCAAACAGATGTACAAGGAAGACAAGATATGTAATAAACCAGAAGTCCTTGATTTCAGAGGGGAACCCAAGACTGAAGGTCAAGGCTTACGGTTCATTTGAGATCTTACATGGAGAAAGTTATTGTCATAGTGACCAAGGCAGCAGCAGTTGCTGTGGGATGTACTGTCTGGCTGCTGAGGTGATTTTTCCTGATCTCTGTTAAGTTTGTTGTTCCAATAAAAGAAATCCAAACTATAGTGTGTATGAGTTAGGGAAAATATTGTTACAAGTCACAGCATACCCTGAACTCACTTAGAAAATAGAAATCAGTTCCAGGGTCAATTGAACTAATTACTGTGGAGTTCAAAATTCTAGCTGAGTAAAGTGTGAGATTGATTCATTAGACCAAAATTTGTTTGTTTGTTTGTTTGTTTGTTGTTTTTCAAGACAGAGTTTCCCTGTATAGCCCTGGCTGTCCTGGAACTCACTCTGTAGACCATGCTAGCTTCGAACTCAGAAATCTGCCTGACTCTAACTCCCAAGTGCTGAGATTAAAGGTGTGCACCACCACTGCCCTGCTTAGACCAAAATTTACTTAAAAGAGTTCTTTCTTTTTGTAGCCTTCCAATGGCATCAACTCTACTCAAGAGTTTAAACATATCTTGAACCTACATGACTAGGAAGAATGGAATACAGATCACTGAAGCCAGAATGTGGAGGATTCCACTTTAACCAACATGAAGTTTCTGTCTGGATGGAAAAGATCTCACTAAAGAGTATACATGACATACAGCAGAAAAAAAATCAATGATACCCTGTAAGGAAGCTAAGAAATCTACCAGTCGTAATTCTCTATGGGTGTGGTCAGAACTCAATAGTATTATTTTTAAAAAAAAATCACAGAACTTTAAAAATTTTAGCATAAATGTCCACCTGTTTTCAGAATGTTCTTGCTCCTATCACAGCATTTTAAAGACCCCGCGGAAGCCATTTTCAAGTGAAATTACTAGTTGTCTCCCCACCTATTTGACTACTGCCAGTTCCAAGTTATCTCTGCCATTTTATGGATTTCAGACATAGACAGTCCAGAGGTACAGGAAGATGTACAGAAGGCCTGATGCAGGAAAGGACTAAGTTATTTTACTCATTAATTTCTTAATCATCTTGAAGCATGACATAGTTTCTGTGACTCATTTCATTCTTTGGGGAAGAATGGCTCAATACTGGGCGGGCAAGATGGACTAGCTATAGATTTGGTATTTTTAACAGACTCCAAAGTGTATGAAATGAATGAGTCAATAATTATACTAATGAAATAGTGAGTCAAGTAATAAGTGAACTCAGCCCTAAATTGGATATTTATACCAATCCCCATCCTCCTAAAACTTAACATCATCATGGAAGAGGAATTGGAAAGACTCTACTATCCACAACAGGTCAATGAATACAAGAAAATGATATTTTTCTGAATACACTGGTCATTTGCACATATTAACTTGTAACATTTGCGACAGCATGGACATGATCTAAGCAATCTCAAGTCAGACAAAAATCCAAGCATAGAGAAGTGGAGATTGCCATTAAATTCCAACACTAGCTGAGGACATTTTGATTACTGAAGACTGTTAGGGGAGGAAGAAACACTTCTTTTCAGTGAAACAGGAAATGAACAGCTGTGGATGTTCCAGTATATGGTCCTAAATCTAAGTATGTGAATGCAGCACTAAGTTGCTTCTGTGGATTCAAAAAACAAAACAAAACAAACAAACAACAACAAACCCCCACAAAATACATGAAGTGGAAAGGAAAATGTGGTAAAGGGGGGAGAGGAGGAAATTTAAGGAGAGAAATTAAGGTAGATTTCATATAAACACATTGTATTAATAATTTTCAATTTAATGATCTTTCTTATGGAAACAATTGGCTATAGTAAATCAACACTATCAAAAAGTCAATTGGGAAGGAAACCATTTATTTTGCTTACACATGCACATCACAGTTGATCATCATTAAAGGAAGGTAAACTAGGAACATGAGACAGCTGAGGGCAAGAACTTAAGCAGAAACAATGGAGGAATATTCCTTACTGGCTTACTCCCCATGACTTGCTCATCCTTATTTCTTTTAGCACCTAAAAGAACCTGTCCAATCATCCCCCACCCCCCGCCGATTTCTCTGTTCTGGGTCTACAAAAGGGGAATAGTTGGGGGGAGTGGAATTATGGGACATATGGTGGGGGCGAACTGGGAAAGGGGAATGCCTTTGGAATGTAAACATAGAATATAGAAAATAAAAATTTAAATAAATTAAAAAAAAAAGCTGTCCAAATGTGGCACCACTCTCAAGGTGCTGGGCTCTCCTACTCCTTAACATTAATTAAAGAACTGCCCCCATGTTTACCTACAGGCTAATCTTATGGAGATGTACAAAATCAGTAAGTTGTTTCAGAAATTAAGTTTGGCTAGGTGCCTCATCAGGAAAAGTTGCTTGCCACCATACCTAATACCTGAGTTTGACGCCCCCCCCCCCGCCCAGTACCAGTGATGTGAAAAGTGAGAACTGATTCAAAAAAATTGTCTTCTCACCACCTCATGCCAAGGCATTCCTGCAGATGCCTGCTCCCATAAACAAACTAATAAATGCAGTTTTAAAAACTAATCCTAAGCGTGCATCCCATGTGAGTGCACATGAAAATAGTTAGCTGCAGCACCAGAAAAGAGTCTCTACTGGAAGTAAGCTTAATCAGTCCTCAGGCTTAGCATTCCCATCTCCAGATTTGTGAGATAGCAAAAGTCTGTTGCTCAAGTCAAACAGCACATGGCATTTTGTCAGAGAGTCTTACACACCCTGACAAAGTGAAGAATTTCACAACCATGATCATGGGGCTGGGCTCAGTACAGATTTCTTGCACTGTCTTTCATTGACTGTACTTTGATACTTACCTGAGCCTTAAAGATTCCAATGATAACAAGCATTCCTAAAAAAAAAATAAATAAAATGAAATAAGATCCCCTTGAAATAGTCATTTACCTGTGAGTCCTTTGTTTCCAAAAAGAGGATTTCCAAGTTTTCTCCTTTGGTTGAATCTCCTTTGGCTGAACAACAGGGATACATATATGGATCAATGAACACATAGTTTAGAGCCTTGCCCATAGAGAAAGAATGCCAATTGACACTAATTTTTATTGGGAGCAAACAAAATAAGCTGATTTATAACATACTAAATTTAAGATCTCCTTAAGAAAACATATATTATAGTTGACGTATAATATTGTTAAACAAAATAAAATGTTTTATAGAGTAAGTAGGATAAAACAAATAAAGAAAATGATCAAACAAGGAGATTTGGCACATGCTTCAATCCCAGCATGAAGGAGGCTGAAATGGGAAAGTTTGAAATTTGAAGTCAGCTTGGGTTACAGAGGGGACACTATTTAAAAATACTCCCCCTTCCACTCAAGAAACAAAACAAATAATCATAAAACTGTCTTTACAACTTTAAAACAATAAAAAGCCATTAGCTTATAATTCTAAAATAATAAAAAAATGTTTCTATGATTTGGTTACAATATTTAAGCCAAACTTCAGTCACATAAATGTTTTCTTGACATGTTTTTTTAAATAAATTAATTAATTTAAAGATAAATAATAAATTAAACTTTGGTAGACATAGACTAATTATGTATAAAACATAATTATGCATATAATTATATATACATGTATGCAGTAATTAACCAAGTTATATTTATCTACTGAATCTCAGAGTATGCTTTCCCAGGATATGCATTTAATACTCCTCCCTGTCTATTCTGAACTCTTCCACATCGTATGATAGTTTTACTTGATGTTTTCTTCAAACAGACAATCCCAAGTCAAATTAACATGCGTTTGTGACATGGAACTTAATATAGTCCCTACCACTTTGGCACATGCATATGCAGTTGTAAGTATGTGTACATAAATTTACATGCAGCCTCATTTCCTTTGCATGGACAAAACCAGCTTTTCTCCATTAATTAGCTTATTTATTCATGTTACATCCCAATCACAAGCCCCCTCTCTCACACAGCCCACCCTCCATGGTGGAAGAGAATGCACCTAGTCCTACAGTGACTTTTCTATGTGCCAGGCTAAATTCATACCCAGGTGGGGCCTCCCCCTTGTCAAACCTATTTTATTTTAATCATCATAGTTTTCAGAAGATTCCTGTGATTCCAGTTACTAGTGGGAGCTTGCTATCACATTTTGTTTGCACATACTTATAGATCACAGGGATTTCTTGTGCCATAGTCTAAACAGAAATCCTTGATGATTTATTTTTCCCCTGTTGGTTTCATATGTGTGTTACACTCTGCCCTGGTTGAGATACACAAAACAGTCACAAGAAGTTTCAAGTATTTCTCCCTGAGAACCCCTGCTACTCTCTGGAACTTTCCTTAATGAATTAACACTCCTTCTATTTAAAAAAAAATTAAAGTGATTATAAGCAATAAATGAATATGTTGATGATTTTCATACAAAATATTAAATTACACTGGTAATTTATAATATGTGCTTACATTTAGATCTTCAGTCTATATAACAAAATCTGATTCCTCTAATTACAAAAGTAATAGGCATTTATTATATGGATTAAAAATAACATTAATGAATGTAAAAATATTTAAATATCATATCTAAAATCACACAAAGTCAGACTGTGTTAATATTTAATGACTTCTCTGCTAGTCTGTAATTTGTAATTTTACATTATACAGGAACAAGCTCTCAGTACATATTTTATGTCTTCCCATTTTCAATTAATATTAGAGGATGAATATTTTCCCATCATTAAAAATTTGTCAAAAATGTTTATGCATGCATGTGTAAATCAATAGTGAAATAATTTAGGTACCTTAATGGGACAGCAGAATGATGGGACAGAAATGAATATATTAACAGAACCTTTCCTCCCATATGGATACTTGCTTCAAGTCAAAGCAGTTTATTACCAAAATGACAGAGCATTTAGTTAGTAAGCTGAAGTTAGATATCCAAAGAGGCTATTATCTTTATTGCTGAGATTAATGAAGTGGGGTTCTTAATACCCCCACACAACTTTGTAGTTAATGCATGATATGTGATATAAATTACATTCTGTAAAGTTAGGTTACTCTAATATTCTCTATAGATAATAATAGTCTGGATGGCTAAGAATTTGGAGTTTATGCCAGTTTTCTACTCCTGGCATAAGAGGAAATCTATTGAAGATGACATACACACACACACACACACACACAAACACACACACACACACACACACACACACACATACATATATATATATATATATATATATATATATATATTGGTATAAGAATTATAACATCACAAGGGATTTTGAACACAGATGATAGACAATAAATAGTAATAGAATATGAAATTGATGAATGGACCTAGAAGGTTATGATTGAAAAAGATATACTGGAAAAGACAGTCAGGGATGCCTCTGGTTCTATAATGGAATACAGAGATGACATGACATTGCATTGAATCCCATACACAGTTGTCATTTCTGCTCACCTGAAAAGCATGCCTGTATAACTAGTACAACACACATTCTTGACACTGGACATTCAAACTATGCCTGACTCCAAACACCGTGTCTATTCTGGCAATGTTACAAGGTTAGAAGACACTCACATAGGTACTGGACTAAGCAAGAACCTGAGAGAATAGAATTAGCACAAGAGACAAATGAGTAGGATCTGAAGGACTCACTCAGAATAATGAGTCTGCTATGAGGTTGTAGGTAGGCAGAAGAGAAGCATATCAGAAATATGACATATGTAGGCACAGGTACACACAGGTCAGGTGTGGTAGAGGTAGAACATGATAGGCACATGAGACTCAGGCCAGGCAGATCATGCCACACACAGGACATGGTAGACACAGGGACACTCAAGCCAGATGAGGTAGAGTTAGGATTAGATAAGGACAGGAGCTTAGAAAACAAGTGTTTTAGAGGTAGCATATTGTGAGTACAGGCACAATCAGGCTACATGAGGTCCATGTAAGATCTAGTGGACTCTCACACAGTTATTAGATCCAAACCAGATGAGTCTGTTATATGGTGTGTTAAAGATACAAACAGATGCACATAGGCCAAGCCTCTTAGAGATAAGATGTTGAGGGCTTGCTATGATGATCTGAGACCATAGTTTAGATGATAGTAGATAGATATACTATTTTTTTTGTTAATGGGAAATGATAAATAACATGGTGTTCCTTACTGTTTATGTTCTTCTTGCTAGTTATGTTCCTATATGGCCTTTTATGCTACCATAGTAAGATTTTTACATTTGATTGACCAAAGCTTCTTAGATAATTCACCTCAAATAGTTTAGAAAAAAAAAATATATATATATATATGTGTGTGTGTGTGTGTGTGTGTGTGTGTGTGTGTGTGTTATATACTTATTAAAATTAAAAAATCTCATTTCTATTAGAATGAAAATATAAAACATAATTCCCTCAGTAAGCTGTGGAAATCTTTCATATATGTTAACATATTACAACTGTTTACAGATTTGCTATGCAAATATGATAAAGAGTCCCTGGAACCATTTTAGAAAGGAAAAATTAATCTGAGACTTTGGAAAGAATGGGAATGACCTGATCATATGCAGTAGGATTTGGAGATGAATTCAATGAAATGAAATATTTAAAGAACTGATCCCACATGAAGGTCAAACTGCACATCTGATACAAATTGAAGCAGGGAGGCTAGGTACAACCTGTGTAATGTTGTTTGGTTGGTGGCTTAGACTCTGAGAACCCCAAAGATCCAGGTCAGTTAATCCTGTTGGTCTTCCTGTGGAGTTCTTATCTTCTTCAGAATTCCACACCTTCCTCCTATTCTTCGACAAGAGTCCCCAATGCTCCATCCACTGTTGGGCTGTGGGTGTCTGTACCTGTCTGGGTCAGCTGCTGGATAGTCTCTCAGAGAACAATATGCTCCTGTCTGCAAGTATAATAGAGAATCATTAGTAGTGTTAGGCATTGGTGCTGACCAATGGCTGGGGTTCAAGTTGGGCTTGTTTATTGGTTGGATATTCCCTCAGTCTTTGCTCCCTCTCCTGACTCTGAATTTCTTGTAGACAGGATAAATTTTGTGTTGAAAGTTTTGTGGGTGTGTTGGTACCTTTATTGCTCACTCCACTGGGGTTCCTCTAGGGCTACACTGCCAGTGGCCTTTTCAGGTTCCATATTCCCAATGTAGTGGGTCATAACTCAGGTTATACCCATTGATTCTTAGACACAACACTATCCCATGTCTCTGTCTAAACCTGGAGATATCCCCAACCTCTCTGCCACTATCAGCTATGGATCTCCATTCATTCTAATGCCATCTATCCATCTCTCCTGTCCTTTTCCACACCTGATCCTGAATTCACCTCCCTATTCTCCTCCCAATTTCTCTTCCCTCCCTATTTGTTCCTTCCCTCCATCTGCCTCTGATGACTAACCCCAATTCCCCTGCCCCTTATGCAGCAGGTGTGCAGCTTGACCTTCATGTAGGTCCCAAATGCCTTGAGTGGGGGCTGTACCAAAAGCTGTTACCTGAATGAGCAATTTGTTCTACCAACTGGGCTGCCTTCTCAGGCCACAGTAGAAGAGGAAGCATTTATCCTGGCATAGACTTGAAGTGCCCCAAGTGGGCTCACACCTACTTACAAGAGAAAGTGATGGGTGAGTTGGGAAGGATTATGGGATCTTCTGGCTTGGAGAAGGGCAGTTAGTGGGAAGTAAAGTAAATCTGGAGGAAAATAACAATAAATTAAATATAAAAAAGAACTGAGCCCATAGAATATAATTATGAAAGGATAGTTGCAGGCTCTACTCTCCCCCCTTTAATGAACTGTTGTTGCTGTTGGTACCATAATGACAGTGTTCAAACATTATGACCACCATTGCCATACATGCTTGTAAGCCTGTATATTTGTTGTTGTCACTTGCTTGTTTCTTTGTTTTGATAGAGAAATTTTCAGAAAAAAGGATGATAGAGGAAATTCATCAAGATCATTAGGATTCCTGAATGAGAACCTAGAGAGATGTCAAAATAGTTATGAGCATCTATTCTGGCCTCATCCCCCTCCCTCAAATAAAATAATTAAAACAAACAAACAAACCAATTAAAAGAACACCTGTTCTTACAGAGGACTTGGGTTCAATTTCCAGCAACTGTGAAGTTGTTCACAACCACTGATAACTCCTTTTCTTCCCTCTAAAGATATTAGGCACATGCAAACAAAGCATTCATACATTCAAAGACTAGAATGAAAATAATTCTAAGTAATATTCCACAGTACAGAAATAAATCTTCACCTAGTCAACAGTAGTTGGACAATCAAAACCACTATATAAATCTTTTCTTTAACCTTAATATCATCTCTGTGTGGTTAAGACAAAATTTAAAAAGGCTACCCAATTTCTTCAACAGTGAGTGAAGGAAATGGAATTTGGAGCCATCTGCTACAAACTGACACAGTTTACCAATAGGTAGCAGCTCCTCACTTATGTCAGAGTGAACATTCAGAAATGTGGCTGGCAGAAAACTGGATATTTGATTTATTGATTTTATTTTTTATAAGTTATTATTCAGTGCCTATTAAGAACCTTGCAATTCAAAAGACACTGTCAAAAGGACAAATCAGCAACCAACAAATTGGAAAAAGATCTTTACCAACCCTACATCTGACAGAGGGCTAATATCCAATGTATACAAAGAACTCAAGAAGTTAGACCCCAGAAAACCAAATAACCCCATCCAAAAATGAGGTACAGAGCTAAACAGAGACTTTTCAACTGAAGAAATTTGGATGGCTGAGAAACACCTTAAAAATGTTCAATATCATTAGTCACTAGAGAAATGCAAATCAAAACAACCCTGAGATTTCACCTCACACCAGTCAGAATGGCTAAGATTAAAAACTCAGGAGACATCAGGTGTTGGCGAGGATGTGGAGAAAGAGGAACAGTCCTCCACTGCTGGTGGGACTGCAAGCTGGTACAACTACTCTGGAAATCAGTCTGGCACTTCCTCAGAAAACTGGTCATGATACTTCCAGAGGACCCAGTCATACCACTCCTTGGCATATATCCAGAAGATTCCCCAGCATGCAGTAAGGATACATGCTCCATTGTGTTCATAGCAGCCTTATTTATAATAGCCAGAAGCTGGAAAGAATCCAGATGTCCCTCAACTGAGGAATGGATACAAAAAATGTGGCATATATACACAATGGAGTACTATTCAGCCATTAGAAATGATGAATTCATGAAATTCTTAGAGAAATGGATGGAGCTGGAGAACATCATACTAAGTGAGGTAACCCAGTCTCAAAAGAATACCCATGGTATACACTCACTGATAAGTGGATATTAGCCTAGAATCTTGGGACACCAAAACACAATCCACATACCAAATGATGTCTGACAAGAAGAAAGGAGTGGACACTGATGCTGAAAAGGCTCAAAGCATCAGTGTAGGGGAATACCAGAACAGGGAAGTGGGAAGGGGTGTGTGGGGGAACAGGGGGAGGGAAAGGGGCATGTGAAACCTTAGGGGCGTGGGGAACCAGAAAAAGGGAAATGAAATGTAAATATAGAATATATCCAATAAAAAAATTTTAAAAAAAGAACCAGGTAATTCAATGTTCAATATGCAAAACAGCATGGAGAAAAACCATAACTACTTTCAAAGAAACTAAAGTCCCATGGCACAATTCTCATGTTCTTTCATCACAAATATATGTTGATAAAAAATAGCTCTCATTTTAAAGGAAATAAGAGATATTTTATTCAAGAGCCATTTTGAGTGACCATATCCCAGGAACACAGATGTAGGTTACCCAGATTTTATTTTCCAGTGTGGAAACAGTTTCATGAAGTTGTAGTTTTACAGAACAAAGAAATAAATCAAGACAAATTGGAAATGCATTGGTGTGTTCATCCTAAAGACAACAGCAAGGAAGGGGGAATTCCCCCCATAAGTCATAGAGCCCTCATAAAGGCTTTCAACAAACCTTAATTCCAAGTCCATGATCTGAAGCCCTCCCCTGTCCTACACAAGCACCAGACATGCTCACTGCACATACATAAATGCAGCCATAACCGACACACATATAAAATACAAATATTTTTAGACAAAGCTTGCCTTAGAAAGATTCTAAATGACATCTTCCACTCTGAGGTATTAGGTCTAGAATTTAAAGACAAGAATCCTTGTTGCACATGGAAAAGAATAAAGTACATAAATAAACTGAGCTCTACAAGCTGTGAGCACATTATTCCAGGGAAGAATATACAGCTGCCCGCTACAGATTCAAGAATTTCAAATGGGTAACTGCTACTCTCTTAAGAGTAAGCTTGAGCACAATTTAGTGTATGGCTCTTTTTTAAAAGTATGTTGCCTGCCTTCAATAAATTTTCAAATAGATAACATCCATAAAAGTACATAATTATACTTTCAAAATGGCAAACATCGAAAAACTTGTACCTACATCTCATAAGACTGTCCTATAACATTATTATGTCTATTAATGTGTGCACTGAGAAACAAAGAGACTTTAAGTTTTAAAAATGAAACCAGAAATAAAGCCTATTAGTAACATCCATGTTGACAAAATGATATGACTATCTTTGTGTCTTCTATGTCAGGATTATTTTTTACTGATTACTAAATACTGGTTTGGGGTCAGGTGACCTGGCTTGGGAATTAGAATCTTATATCCTAATTATATGGCTTGGGAAAATGAACTTATCGTTTTTGTGTTTAAATTTACCCATCCATATGATCCTGATACAAATTCCCATATTTAAATACCAGATAAAATATTTTAAACTGTTGGCAAGCTGAACATGTGGTAAGTTTTAGGACTGTAATAAACTAGGCTCTTCACCATCATACTGTTTTATTCAGGAAGATAATGATACTTAAAACACTCTGACAGCTCAGAGAACATAAGAGGATTAATTTATCTTCCAGCAATGACTTTTAAGGAACCAAGTATGCTTTAAAAATGTGAACTTTGTAGACATCTGCTTGATCTGATTGCATAAGGACTTATCTCTTTCAAATGGTGGGATCTCATTATTTACTCTGTATGATTCCATTCTAAAGTGAATGGATAAAGTCACAGGGAGGTAATGCAGTTTGAACAGAGAAGTGTTTTGGACTCCATAATGTACTAGAAAAAAATTAAGTCAGAGAACTGGGATTAGAGTTCTGGGCTTGCCTTAGTCCTTAGGCACATTTCAAAGTAGTGAAGTCTATTATTTCTTTGGATGAAGGACCCAGTGACCTTCCTATATCTACTACAGCTGTCATTCAAAGACATGACTAAAGCCATCAATACTCAACCCATTCTAATATTTACGTACAGAGTGATGGAAAGACACATTCTTAAGAGGCAGAACCATCTCTAAGTATTTATTAATACACAATTTATTTCCCAGTGGGAGGAAATACTCTTGGATTAAAAACCTATGAAAATAACTTTAGTCATAGTGAGAAAAATACTAAAACAGTAGCAGAAATATATGTTCAGTGGAAAATACAAAAAAGGCTATCATATGTAGAGTTACTATTGCTCTAATGAAACATTATGGCTATGACAAAAAAACCAAGTTGGAGAGGAAAGGGTTTGTTTGGCTTACACTTGTACATTGTTTTCTATCATTCAAGAAAGTTAGGACAGGCAGCAACTCAAGCGGGGCAGAAACCTGAGGCAGGATCTGATGCAGGGGCCATGCTGCTTACTGACTTGCCCCGGGGCAGAAACCTGAGGCAGGATCTGATGCAGGGGCCATGCTGCTTACTGACTTGCCCCTTATCACTTGCTTATCTTACTTTTTCTAAAACTTAATCCCAACAGGACAGCTGTATGACCCATAATAGCACCCCTCCATCCCCAAATAAGAAAATGCCTTACAGGCTTGCCTACAGCCCAAATATATGGAAGCATTTTCTTAATTGAGGTTCTCTCTTTTCAGATGACCTTAACTTGTGTCAAGTTAACATAAAACTATCTAGCACATAAGACACATCTCAGAATTTGTTAGAAGAATTTAGGCTCCTTCCTCAAATATTAAATTTGTGTGTTTGAAAGTTACTAAATTGGATCATTTCTTATCTTCTGCACTACTCCCTGCTGAAGTGAGGCTATTAATTATACTAACTTTTCCATGGGATTTTATTTATTATAGTGGTCACAATATATTTTGTTCTTCTGCTTACTACTGTGGTTTTATATATATATATATATATATATATATAGATATATATATATAGATATAGATATAGATATAGATATAGATATATATAGATAGATAGATATAGATATAGATATAGATATAGATATAGATATAGATATAGATAGATATAGATATAGATATAGATATAGATATAGATATAGATATAGATATAGATATAGATATAGATATTCATACTCAAGGTAGGGCTAAGACAACTCTCAGATTTATACTCACTGTCTTACTAAGGTTTACTCTTGATGTGATGGGACACAATGACCAAAGGAACATAGATTTATCCACTCTTTGCTTTCCCATCACAATTCATCACCAAAGGAAGTCAGGGGAGGTAATCAATCAGACCAGGAACTTGGAGGCAAGAGCTGAAGCAGAGGCCATAGAGCAGTGCTTCTTACTGGCTTGCTCCACATGGCTTTCTCAGACTTATTATGTTCAGAACCCAGGACCATCAGGCTAGGAAGTCATTACCATAATCGGCTGGGCCCTCCCTCATTAGTCACTAATTAAGAACATGTCCTATAGCCTTGTGTACAACCTGATGTTATGGAGACATCTTCTCCATTAGGGCTCTCTCCTCTGATGATTCTAGCTGTGTCAAGTGGACACTAAACCAGCCAGTGCATTAATTTTGACATTTCTTTCCAACCTAAAAGAAGGAACAGTGATGTTGGAGTCATTTGTTTGGAAATTTGTAGGACTAGATATATTGAGAATCACTGTTACAGTGGTGAATTGGTTCAGATGAACCAATTCTGAACACTTGTACATAGATCTGTCACAATGAACAGATGAGCAAGGGGTAAGATGTCATTTCAATCAGACAACACAATCATATTACAAAAACTGAATTCTAGATACATCAGTCCTTAGATATTCTCTGTGTTTGTGACTCCCTCATTGTTCCCCTTTTTTATGCCTATTGTAAAGAGTCTAAATATCAACAGTATCTATATTATTTAAAGTCTTATCATGCCCAATTCTAGAATGGGTTGGAATGATAAGTATTTCAAGTATCCTACATCTTTGGTCATCTAGTAATCAAACTGTGAAGCCTCTTCATCTGAAACAATTCTGTTTCTCTAAAAAGAACATATTGTATAGGTCATTGTCTTTTCACCATGGTGACATGAGCTTCAGGCTAAATATACATAGGAAGACTATTGAAAATAAATAATTTCTGAGAAGTGATTCTGTGAAATCATAGAGTGTGGCCTGTTTTTTTTTTTTCCTCTCAGGGCACTTTGATACCAAAAGAGAAAGCAAAGAATAGAACTGTACTTCAAAAACTATTTTGTGGACACATTCAATTTTATAAATGATTTTGTTCCTTGTGGCAACAACAAAATGAACAAGCACACAATAGTGGGGAAAAGTGCAGCATGAAATCTTCCCAAACTTAGAGAACTATAGTGATGCTCTGACCTGCATAAGTATTTTATTAAGTACCATCCACCCTATCTGATGCTGGGCAAGGAAGTGATATGGATGCCTGTTGAAGGAGAAACAAGGAAGGAATATAAGCTCAGTAGCAAAGAGGAATATTTGCTACATGGAGAACACAAAATGCGATACAAAAGATGGAGCAACACATTCTAGAATGCAGGCATGCTGATGGCTATCTGCATTACTAGGCTTCACTTTCCTGTAATTAGGTACCTTTGTTTGTTGGCATGGTTACATCATCATAAAATGAAGATGATGGGGAAACGAGGAGAGAAAGAAGTAAAGAATGAAGAATAATAGTAGGAAAGAAGGTTGCTTGTGTACAATATCATTTTCTAAGGAGGAATAAAAGCTTCTATTATAAGAAACTATGATCATTGGAATCTGGAGACATAGCACAGAGGTTAACAGCATTTACTGTTTTCTCAGGGGAACTGAGTTTGGTTCATAACACCAATGCAGAAACTCACATCTGTAACTCTAAGACAAGGCAATTCAATGCCCTCTTATGGCCTGCAAAGACCCTGTGCACCCATAGGTACTGTGGTGTATAAACACAATTGTATGTAATACATTCATACACAGAAAGTAAATAAATCACATTTAGAAGAAAGTAGAGATGTGCTTTCAGCTGAATGGTGCTGTTTTCACTATATACCTGTGGGTGTTTCCTCATGAGAGTCCTCAGGGGAGACAGTAGTAGTGCATCTCTATTGTTTTGGTCTTATTCAGAAGTCAATCTTTTGCTAGCTGTTGGAGACTCTAATCAGGATGTCCATCATAATGCTTTGTGAATCACCTAAAAGAGAAAGGAAACCAACAACAGCTTTCCATGCAATATAGGAAAATGAAAGAGACAGTTGTCAATCATATTCTATATTCTAGTGTAGTAAACACACCAGCTGGAATCAGACAGATGGGTGACAGATTTCACTACCTGAGCATGAACATGGGTATTAAAATCTAGTCACATTCAATTTATTGCTGCATTCAAAGGCAAGCCATTGAAAGGAACTGTGATACCATTATGGTTGTAAATTTAATAAATTATGTACTGTTAAAATTTGGCTTTTCATGGGGTAGATTGTGAGTTTTTCAGCACTTGCCCTATTTCTTGGATTGAGACCTCCCTTCTAAAAGAAAGAATGTAAGAGATTATTACTAGATCACAATTTCACTAATAATTACTCATTGAAATAGTCTATGTGAAGTTTATGGGGTAGAAAAAGCAGATCTATTGGTAAACTTTATTTTTCTTCTATTTCTTTTATTTATTTTTATTTTCTATATTCTTTGTTTACATTCCAAAGGCTTTCCCCTTTTCCAGTTCCCCCCTTACCATATGTCCCATAGGTCCTCTTCCCTCCACCCATTCCCCAATCACCCCCACCCCATTTCTCTGTTCTGATACTCTCCTACAAAACTGGATCCAGTCTTTTCAGGACCAGGGTCCTTTCCTTCCTTCTTCTTGGGAATCTTTTGATTTGATAATTATGCCTTGAGTATTCAGAGCTTTTGGGCTCATTAATATCCACTTATCAGTGACTTCAATTCATGTGTATTCTTTTGTGATTGGGTTAACTCACGTAGAATGATATTTTCCAGATCCAAAAATTTGCCTACAAATTGCATGAATTCATTATTTTTAATTGCTGAGTAGTATTCCATTGTACAAATATACCACATTTTCTATATCCATTCCTCCTTTGAGGGATATTTGGGCTCCTTCCAACTTCTGGCTGTTATAAATAAGGCTGCTATGAACATAGTGGAGCATGTGTCTTTATTGTATGCGGGGGATTCTGCTGGGTATATGCGCAGGAGTGGTATGACAGGGTCCTCTGGAAGTGTCATGCTCAATTTTCTGAGCAACCGCCAGACTGATTTCCAGAGAGGTTGTACCATCTTGCAATCCCACCAACAGTGGAGGAGTGTTCCTTTTTCTCCACATCCTCGCCAGCACCTGTTTTCCCTTGAGTTTTTAATCTAAGCCATTCTGTTTGGTGTGAGGTGGAAACTCAGGGTTGTTTTGATTTGCATTTCCCTGATGACTAAAGATATTGAACATCTCTTAAGGTGTTTCTCAGCCATCTGAATTTCTTCTGGCGAAAATTCTTTGTTTAGATCTGTACCCCATTTTTTGATAGGGTTATTTGATTCTTTGGGGTATAACTTCTTGAGTTCTTTGTATATATTGGATATTAGCCCTCTGTCAGATGTGGGGTTGGTGAAGATCTTTTCCCAATTTGTTGGTTGCTGTTTTGTCCTTCTGACCATGTCCTTTGCCTTACAGAAACTTTAATTTTATGAAGTCCCATTTGTCAATTCTTGATCTTAGAGCATAAACTATTGGTGTTCTGTTCAGGAACTTTCCCCCTGTGCCCATGTCCTCCAGGGTCTTCCCCAGTTTCTTTTCTATTAGTTTCAGTGTGTCTGGTTTTACGTGGAGTTCCTTGATCCACTTGGAGTTGATCTTAGTACAAGGAGATAAGAGTGGGTCGATTCACATTCTTCTGCATGTTGACCATTGGTGCTGGTTCAACAAACTTTATTATATATACATAAAATTTCTGAAAGGTAGCTTTTCCAAATGGTCACATCGTGATTTTATATATGTAGTTTTGTACATAAGGGTAACAGCTCTGAAGCTAAATTAATGTCTAACTTCATAAAGTCCATGTGTATCTGTTTTCTTTTTCAAACTGTAAAATGATAGCTCTGTCTTTCTAAAAATGTTATAAAGTTTGTACAAATTAGTATTTCTCAAACATCAGGATTATGTCTGATCTATCAACATACAAAAGTGTTTGTTCTTGTACACAAATGTACTTGTTATATAAAATGAGTTCTTTGTGCTGCAGTTTCAGGATGACAAGTACCATCATTTAAGTCAGTGCACAGTTGCCAAGGTCACCAGCATAGTTAACTCAGATAAACTTTGGCCATGTATCTTTATCCTTTCTGCTCCAGTCAGCACATGTGCAGCTCCTTACCATTCTCACATTTCACTGGAATAAATTCAAACCATTCCACCATCTGGCCTGATAAAATTTCTTTTCAATGCTTCCTTATTTCTCAGAGAGGCATGAGAGGTGAAATTTATTTCCCTTTTAATCTTGGAGCTCAAGATGGTCACTCTTTACATCTAATATGCTCACCATTCTTATCTGCTTATCATTTGCCCATGTCCTATTTTCTATTTCATTCTGTCCTAAAGCACTATATGCTGCTGTAAAACCAAGCGAAATAGAGACATTCTCACATCTATGCATTGTGTTAGCTAGCTTTTAGTCATTACAACAACTAAATGAGAGAAACAATAGGGTTGGTGGTGTTGGTGGTGCTAGTGATTTGTTTTGACTCAGAATTACAGATCATGAGTCTATAATGGAGAACAGGATATACCTTTGCCTCAAGTGTCCAGGAGGCATAGAAAGGAACCTACAAAAAGAATCCAGGGAAAGCTATATACCTAAGAACACACCTCCAGTAAATGAAGTCCTCCAACTAAATGCAACCTCCTACTATTCATCACTTCACATTAATTCCATCACAAGAAGGCATTAGTCCTCTCATATCAAAGGTGTCAAATTTACCATCTCTACAAATGTTATTACAATCATACCCAGTCATATGATGCCTCTAAACCTTATATTCACTAATCTCCTGGGCAATAATATCATAATCAGTTTGACACTTATGTTTGAACATGACACACTCTTAAGAACTCTCTCAAAAATGTCAAGAGAGATGGTGTGGGTTCAGATGTAGGCCCAACAGTCAGGAGGCTGAGGCAAGGACATCACTAGAATTCAAGGTCACCGTGGGATTCATAGTAACTTCCAGGAAAGCCTGAGCGGTAGAGTAAAACCATATTAAAACAAACAAACCAACCAACAAACAAACAAACATCAATCAATCAATCAATCAGTCAGTCAGTCAAACAAAAGCAAACATTTCTCAAATGTCTTCTTGGAGTTCAATTCCCTGTGATGCCCTGGATAATATGGTTGCTATTGATTCAGTGCTTTGAGAGTACTCAGATAAATTCCAGAAATATGTCTAATATCAACTTATTCATTTTTCCATTCATTTAGGACCAATTTAAAGAGGTCTAGGTTATATTCTAGGTTTATTTAATGTAAATACATATGGTTTTACTTGCACATTAATTGTGAAAAAATATGATTCTGAGTATCATTTTATACTTTTGTAATATTTTCAAGCCACGTATTAAGACTTGTGGTGCATAGAGTTGCTCACTGAAATCTATATTTTCAGCTCCAGGACCTGACACCCATTTCAGGTCTTCAATGCTCCCTATCCTCACCTGTCCAAACCTATATACAGATATGTTCAATCATGCATAATTAAAAATAAATCTAAGAAAATATCCCTGGTTTTAAATATGTCTTATATTATATACCTGTTGGCAACAAAGAAGTGTAATTATCCTTTCTGGCAGGCCAAGATTATTCTTGTCTGGGACAAGCTTAGACACTTAACAACAAAGACTAAAATAGAAACTGGTAGAAATGGCACTAACTCACTTCGGTGATAAAAGGTCCATAGTTGTATCTTTAAAACAACAACAACAACACAATGACAACTCAACAACAACACAAAACAACAACAAAAAACTACCTTGGGATATGTGTTCCAGATTGTTCCCAAGCTTCAGCTTTCTGCCATGGGGTAAAGGTCACTATCTGTGGTTATATTTTATGAGCCTAATTAAGATGCAAGCCAATAGCCAGCACCAAACCTTGGACACAATGTGTAGTTTGTCACGAGGTATTTGTTTCCAAGAATGTACCACTATTGTGAGGTAGAGAAATCCTCAGGAGATAGGGTCTAATTTAGTAAGCCAGTCATTGAGGACATGTCTGTAAAAAGGATTTGGAGGTCCTGGCCTTTGCTCCCCTCCCTCTGTCTGTTCCTTTCTCTATTTCTGTCTCTGCCTCTTTTTCTCTGTCTCAGACTCTGTGTCTCTGTTTCATCTCTGTCTCTTGGTCTCTGTCTCTCTGTCTGTCTCTCCATATGTTTGTTCCTCTTTACCCCAGTCCTTCTAACTATCAGGAAGTAAGCATCGTCCCCTGCAATCCGCTCACATCATTACATTCTGCTTCTTTTTCTCTGGTGCAGCAATGTTTAACTTCTGTTGTTATTGAGATAGAATTTCACTCTGCAGCCCTCAGGTAGAATTCACTATATAGGCAAAGCTAGACTTAAAGTGGATGCTCATGATTCAGCCTTCCCCTGAACTGTGGGATCAAGAACCTGCTTTTAAGTTAATAGGCTCCTGTGTTTGCTGCAATGGCAAAATGCTGTATAATACAAGTCTACTGTACCAAATGCCAGATGTTTCATGAAATCACTTTAGAAATCTAATGCAAAATCATGTATGGTTTTTTCCAGACCTAGACCTAGTCTGTTTCAAAATTCATTTTCTTTCTTCAGTAAAAACTACATTCCCCAAGTTAGTGAAAGTAGTGTCACAGGTAAAATTAAGAGTGGTTTTGGTTACTCAGGGCTTTCTTTTGGCTTCTTACTTCATTGTTAAGGAAAGAACTTGAAAATGGTCTCAGAACGAAGCTTAAGGACAATTTTATTGGAATACCCAAGAAACAATTCACATATCAAATGATGCCCAAGAAGATGGATGGAGTGGCCCCTGGTCCTGGAAAGGCTCAATGCAGCAGTGTAGGGGAATACCAGGACAGGGAAGTGGGAAGGGGTTGATTGGGGAACAGGGGGAGGGAAGAGGGTTTATGGGACTTTCAGGGAGGGGGGTGCAGGAAAGAGGAAATAATTTGAAATGTAAATAAAGAATATATCTAATAAGAAATACAAAAAATGAAAAAAGACTTTGAGAGAAACAACAAAAGTCAAGCTGTAATTTTCCAAAGCTGCAGGAATTTGATAGAGAAAGGCATTCCTGTTTAGTTGAAAAATGAGACTTGTTTATCAACTGAGGCTGGTTAACTAAGAAGGAGTGTTCCTCTTTCTCCACATCCTCGCCAGCACTTGTTGTCTCTTGAGATTTTAATCTTAGCCATTCTGACTGGTGTGAGGTGGAATCTCAGGGTTGTTTTGATTTGCATTTCCCTGATGACTAATGATGTTGAACATCTCTTAAGGTGTTTATTAACCTGGCAAGATGATAGTGTTCTTTCCTGTACAGAAGTGTTTTGGTTTCATGAGGCTTCAATGATGACTATGAATGTCTATGTTCTCAATACTCCAGTAAAAAGATACATGTTGATTGTGACCTTTCCATCTCAAGTTCATATGTTGCACCACAGAACTTCTTAGTAAAGATCTCTAAATGCTAATTAATTTACTCTGGCCCACTATTTAATGTTTCTCTTTACAACATGCCCATGACTCATGAATTTTTGGTTTGGTGAGACTTTTGTTTTACCATGCAATGTCCTAGACTTTTCTCTATGCTTTTGAGGTTAATAGCACCATGCCTCAATATCCAAGTTGCTGAAATGTTATGACTGAACTTCACCAAAGTGCTATTTATCACTTCTATGTTCCACTTCATTTGGTCCTGGGAATTAAATGCTGGTTCTTGCTAATGAGAAGCATGCTGAACTACATTTCAGCCTTCACTAATGTGTTTATGGGGTCTGCTATGGAAGTGCTCCTAAAAGGAAGACAGTGGTATCCCAAATTTAGATATTAATACTGTTATTAAGGGTATACAGAGCTTTTAACAGGTTAGTTTAGTAAATGGGAATTCTTTAGGGTCAATGAAAAGGCAATTTTTAAATTCAAATTTCAGAATAACATCTGTGTATTAGCAATCAATAGTTAATAATGAACAGATTATGTTACAAAAACTGATGAAGGTAGAATATGCATAATTAATTAATTAATTAATGTACTCACCTTTTACTGGTTCTTTTGAAGACAAGTTTCTATTTTGACTTGAAAACAGGTGTTTGAAATATATTTTGAAATAAGCTGAACAATGCTTATTCATGAAGCATTTAACATTTTGTGACAGCTGAAGTTAATATTGACCAAACTAAATTTCCATATCAGGCCCCAGTATTTTAAATACTAACAATTATAAAGGTGTCAGCAATTTAGTCATTATCATTAGCACAAGACTCTCTGGGACATTTTAATTGCAGATCATAATGACAGAACATTTATAATGTACTGTTCATTAATAGATTATTTAATGCAAACCTATGAAAAATTTAATTGCCGTTAAATGAGGTGTAAGAGATAACATTTCAAGAGAATCGATATGAAGTAAAAGGGGTTGCTTACTGTTTCATGATATGGACTGGACTAGAAAACATTAATTATTGTTGAAATTTTTATGTAAAAATAAGTTTAGGATCTAGAAATGTTAAACCACTTATATCATAAAAGTTCTTTCATATGCAGTGCACTATAGTTCTACAAATAGTTCCTGTAGGATATTTCTTCAACTAATAACTAGATCTGAACTGTGTTCATAAACCAGCATGAAGCCTGACTTTCTTCATCAGTAAATTTGGGTAATTATACTGAAATTGCTTGGGGCACTGAAGGTTAATTTTCCATAGGAAGACCTTCTACTTTCTGTAGTATTTTGTAGTGGCTCCATTTTGAGGACTCAAAACAACCAAAACATCTTTGCAGTGCTCAATGACTACTGGAAGGGGTTGACTTTCTTTCTTTGGTAGAAAAGAAGAACCAGGAGAATCATATGTTACAGAACAGAGAGAAGAAAGGATAAGAAAACATCCATTTATTAGTGGCCATGTATGACATCTGAAGGGTTTTAGTGGGTCAGAGAAAACAGCAAACTCAGAATTAGTGACACAGAAAACTGGTATTATTATTAATTATTTTTAGAGCATTCTTTTAAAAAATTATATCTCTTTTTTTGTCTTTGTCTCTCTTTGTGCATATACACATCCATATGCATCTGTAAATGATTGTTTACACACTTGTGTGTGCACATGAACATATGATGCAGGTTAGAAGACACATGCAGATTGAATCCCTTCTTCTACCATATGAATCCTGAGGATTGAGCTTACATCATCAGACTTGCCAGCAAATGTCCCTGAGACAATTCTCCAGGTCCTAAAATACTCTTATTTTGACTGTTAAAGCCTCTCTGAATATCATTTGTGTGGGGGTGGGAGTAGTCGGGGGGATGGAAATACACACAGATCCAATCAAGGCCTCCCTTACTTCTGAAGTTAGCTGCAGCATTCCAATCTTTGGTTGGCGGTGGTGAGAAGTTCTATTGTATTTGTATCACAGCATTCTTAAACTTTCATTGACATGAGGACATGTACCAATAGCATTGCTATTTCTTTTATGACAATTCTGTGCCCATAATGTTGAGCCCAAGAGGTTCATTATTCTTCAGGAAGTATTACTTAGTGACTCAGGATATCTTAGATCAATTCATTGTTTATAGATATAATGTGGGAAGATATGAGGAATAAAATATTGGATAATCGAGTATATCCATTTTGGAAACTAGGTCATAATGGGAATCATCCCTATGAAATGATCATGTTTAGAAATACTTAACTTCATCACTGAGAGTAACCAGGAAGGACTGATTATGGCATAAAGGCAGAGAATTAAATAAATGTCAGCAAAATGTTGAATATAATTTAATGGGAAAACTTTATATCTCTTAAATAAGAGGTGGTTGGACAATAAGTACAGGTCTACAGGAAGACATTTCTGTCCTGTAGTATTTTCTAGTGTCTCTATTGTGAGGTCACAAAAAATGAAAACAGCTGCGAAGGTGTAATAGCTAAAAGATATAGAATTGGGGCACAGAAAGAGGCTTCAGGGCTTAGGTGCACTGGCAGCTCTTTTAGGGAAATTGGAGTTGATTCCCATATGTATATGGTAGCTCACAACTAACTGTAGCTACAGTTCCATGGAATTCTGGATTCTGGCTTTCAAGGACAATGAATAGTTTTATATAGATATATAAAAACACATACACACAGATAAAACATGCATATAATTAAAATGAATTCTCTCTCTACATATCTCTCTCTGTGTGCATTTGTGTGTGTGTATGTATATGTCTGTGTGTATGTGTGTGTAGATAGGTAGGTATATAGGCATGTATGCTCAGAACACAAGTTCTGGACTATTTTCTTCAGCCAATATGTAATGTCAGATTGCATATGGATAAATAAAACACTCCAAAAAGGCATGTCCTATTACTATAAGTGTATAAAAACTGTTGAATTCTACCAGAACCTGCTTTTTGAGAGGTTCACTCTTGTCCAGTAGTTTGAAGTGATTAGTGACAAGATGACCCTTGTTCAAGAACAGCTTTTGTGATGCCTCAACAACCACAGGCTCTCTTAAGTATTAGCTGATGACTTTCCTATTCCTTCCTTGCTCAGTGTCAGCTGGTGTGGCAAAAAGTTGTACATTTGTCATTTCTGTTTTTCATCCTTGCATTTTTTACCTTTATCATACTAATACTTTTCAAATTTTCCCTTATAAATCCTAGATCATACACCCAAACCGAAGACCATTAAACAGAAGCCAAATAGACACATCCACATTCCACCATCTGGCTTCATATCCTCATTTTTATTTTTATTATGATTTTATTATTATTATTTGTACTTGTAACTACATATTTGGGTGTGTGTGCATGCATGTGTATGAAAGTGGTGTGTTTGTGTGTGTGTATGTGTGTGTGTGTGCGTGCATGCAGATATGTATGTATGCTTCTGCAGGTCACATAATTCCTCTTCAATTCCTCTCCACCCTATATTTTTTAATTTTGAATGGTTACTGACTTGTCAAAAATGACTCTTCAGGAAGCCCAGTGATCCTTTAATCTTTGTCTCTCCAGTGCTGGGATTTATTGGTGGGTGCCACCACTGTAACATTTTAGATCCCAACTCAGGTCTTTATGCTTGAGTAGCACTTTATCAAGAGAGCTGTCTTCCTAGGGACCATATTCTTCTTTTGATGAAAGCTGATCCATTCTGTTAAACCAAATTTGGTTAGAATCTGTGGGTCACAACCTTGTGAGATACTAGCAAATGAGAAGCCAACACAAAGCCACAAATCCTAATCTTACAAAATTTTTTGAACTGACTGATCATCTTCCTTTTCTATTATCTTTCACAATCTATCCATGTCTCTGTATCAAATGTCCTTATTGTTTCTTATGTTAGTAAATAGAAGCAAAAACCTGCCAACATCTCAGCACCTTGTTCTCCTCAGTACTTCTTCAAGTTTCAGCATTGGGTGATACATGCTCTGCTACACCAGTGCCTTCACTGGTGACAGTTTTTCAATTGTCCATTAAACACTTACTCATTTATCAACACATTGCTACTATGCCATCTTTAGGTCCAATGCCTTCTTTGTTGCCATTTCCCAATTGGCATTATTATAATCTTACCCTCCTAAAATTACTGTATTTTAGAGGCAATGAGTATTATTTTATGACTCAAATAAGACAATACTGTGTTTAATGCTCGTGCATAGGAGCTTCAGGAACTAAAATGTACACTAGAAACCTTGAAAGTGGTCTCCAAGAACTTGGTGTATCTCTTGGTTATTCTTTCAGGTTTTCTAGGCACCATTGCTCTGACTTCTTCATATATGAGCAATCTTCCTGCCTCTGAAATAAACCACCAATGCAAGTAGTTGCCAGAAAATTTGTTCTTTCCTATGGGCACATGGCAGTTTATAGGCAACCAAGTTGTGAACGCTTGTGTTCTCCTAAAGTCAGCACATCCTTGTATGTGTGATTCTTCAGTCAGATCCTTTTCATTCTAAAAGTATATCCTCACTATCATGCTGTTGCTTCCTATTGTTTTATCCTTCTTTATTTTTTCCTTAACACTTTACCATCTAGTTTGTCTTACTTGTGTAGGTGAATTAAATTGCATGAACCATTACTTTTTTCAAATTTTCTTTGTTTGTTGTTATTTCTTAAAAAATACTCAGGAGTCATTGGTATGTAGAATTTACTAAGTTCTGCCTGGATCAACTTCAAGTACCAAATATTAATAAGAATTCAGAAAGTGGGAACTCAAGTCTTACAGTTGATTAACAGAGTGGTTGGTACAATCACTTTGAAGTGCAATTCTGCAAAATTTGTTGAAGTTGAAGTGGATGTGCTCAATAGCCTAGTAATTTCTTCTGAAGCAGAAATTGCATATAAGGACAGTCATAAGAGTACAGTTATAATAAACACATATAAAAACTGGCACACCTTTTTATTTAATATGGGCATACCTAAATTGATATCATTAAAGCCTATGGAGAAAGCACGTATTGCTATAGTAGAATGTAAAATATACATTTTATTAAAACAAGTTAAATAATGGTTAAGTAGAAAGATTCTTTGGAAAAAATATGAATATTCCATAATAATATTTATGTAAACCCTAAGACAATGGAAAGATATGTTTTTATTAATATTTTTTGATAATATTTATTATCCTAGTAAAACATAACAAAGCAAAAATGTGTAGACTGAAGGTATTATAGACAGATGAGTGATAATGTACTTAAGAAACAGCAGAACAAAGTTCCTTGTATGTTTAAGTGAGTTTTTATTGTTTGAGAATCTCATACCTACTTACATTGTGTTTGGATTAAATGTATCCCATCCCCTCCCCTTTAACTTCTTTCTTCCTCACCAAAAAGTTAGTCTCAACAAATACACGTTAATAAAAATGTTTTAATTTGACAAGTTCAGAAATGGATATTGATGATTGCTGACGCTTCTCTATGAGTTTGGAGGAAATTATAAATAATAGAAAATATGCACAGGCAGACAAAACAACATAACCCAGACAAAGGCTGGGAAAGCACATTTCTTTATCTTTTCCCCACAACCCAGGTAATCTTCATCAGTGATGTCTAAAATCAGTTATTTGCCTTTACCTTTTATGTATTTTACCCCCATTTTATTGAATGATTATCAAAGGACCTTGAAATGAAGTCAATATCCAAATAAAACATTTATTGAGAATGGAAGCAAATCCAAAATAATTTCACTTATTAATGCTTGTTCCATGGTGCTGAGATACCTTAGAATCTTTGAAACCTTTTATATCTTGAATAAAAGTTTTCTCATAAGCAAAGCACAGTGTTATATAATCTAGAGAAGAGTAGAAGAATTTTAATCCAGCAACATGGCTTCTCTGGCAAAGAAGGGATCACATCCAAAGATCTTGTCCATCTACATCAAGTGACCAGAATTAAGACACAACCTGGATTACAGTATGAACTGACAGGGATACCAACATGCCCTGAGCACACACTTAATCCCTAACAATGAAGGTAAGGTTTGCTTGAAGAAGGAAGCAGTCATATTTGAAAGTGACATCTAATTAAGCAGCAAAGTGAAAAGAGAAAGATTTGACAGAATGACTCAGAAAAAGGATATGCCTAACTCACATAAGAATAGCAGGGAAAAGAGAGGCTACTTAAGAGCAGCAAGAGAAAAAAGAGGGTGGGGTGTGTGTGTGTGTGTGTGTGTGTGTGTGTGTGTGTATAAGGCAGTTTTACAGAAACAGGCTGCAGAGAGAACAAGATAGACACAATTGAAGACAGAGTGAGCCAGAGAATGAGAAGTCAGATGATTAGAACATAATCTTGACAGAAAACAAGAAAAGCCAGACTAAATCAGGCAGTTTGGAACATTGTATTGTTTAGAGAATAGATGCTTCAAGGACTATGCATAGGGATAGATAGAAGATAGAATGAAAACCTGGGCTCAGCCTAAGCTGTACATTCGCACAACTTGCATATGGCTCTCATCTCATCCCTTAATCATAGGAAATAAAAGAGATATTGTTCAGAGAATGTTTTACAATAGCTACATGTTGGGTTTTAAATTAGTGAGTTTATTGAGTATACAACAAACCAAAGTAAAAGACCAAATATATAGTAGATAAATAGATAAGTAGATAGACCAAAGAGCAAGTAACTAGATGAGCAGGTAGGTGGATAGATAGAAGATAGTATCATTATTAAGGTTTTATTGCTCTGAAGAGCCACCATGACCAAGGCAACTCTGACAATGCAAAACATTTAATTGGGACTGGCTTATAATTTCAGAGATTCTTTCCATTTTATCATGGGGGGAGGGCAAGGCAACTTGTAGTTAGACATGGTGCTAGAGGAATCAAGAGTTCTACCTCTTAATTGGCAAGCAACCAGGAAAGAATGGTTTCTGCAGGCAGCCAAGAGGCTCTTTTCCACACTGTGCAAAGATTGAGCAATAGGAGTCCTTAAAGCCTGCCACCACAGTGACACACATCCTCCAACAAGGCCACATCTATTCCAACAAGGCTACACCTTCTAGTTGTGACACTTGATATGGGCCAAGTATATTCCAACCACCACAGACAGGTAGGTAGGGAGTCAGCCAGATAGACAGGCAGATAGATAAAGATACATACATGTATACATACATATATACGTACATACATACATAGTTGATAGATAGATAGATAGATAGATAGATAGATAGATAGATAGATAGATAGATAAACAGTTAGATAGACAGTTAGACAGTTAGATAGGCAGACAGATAGATGATAGATAGAAAGTAAACAATAGCAAAGTGGATTTATAAAACTACTATCAGTAATTACCTAGAGCAAACAAAGCCAGTAAATAAGGTTTCTAATTAATCTTCCTCTCTATGGCTAGAATTTCCCATGGTTGAGCTTATAACTTCTTTTCTCACCACAGTTTTATATAATTGAATAAAGAATGGTAATATCTGCTAGAGATAGCTTGTGTTACTCAAAGGCATACTGCTTTTACTTTCATGTTGTCTCACTGATCTCTTCCACCTTTCTTAGTATTAGAAGAGCCCATCCCATTCTATGACATGTGTGCTTAGAAGACACTTTGAAACAAACCTGTCTTAAATGGGTTTGTGGGCAAGCTTAACTTCAGAGTTAGCTTCTCAGTGATCTCAGAGGGGACAAGATAATGTAAAAATAAAACATAAGTTATTAGCCTGAAAAATTTTGCCTGGACCTTTTAGCTAAAAGTTACCCCAGTCATCATTTCCCAAAAAAAGAAAAAAGAAAAAAATTATACTTGGAAGAAAATTAACCAATAGTTATTTCCCTTTGTAAAAAAACAAGAATTAATAATTACTTTAAAGATGTTTTGGCCTGTAAGTGTTGTTCCCACGGAGGAAAGGTCCAGTCATAATAACCATAATCCAGCAGGGAGACATTTGACATCTATTTTTTCTTAGCCTGGGTTACTGCTGCAGAAGACATGGGCTCAGTTTACACTTCTAATCCATCTCTGCTGGTGTCTGCACCAAGTCTCCTAAAGCTCTGTGCAGTGGTCCTTGACATTTACATGAAAGCCACAGGAGGGAATTAGAAGGGCAGTCTCCTATCTCACATCAACTCTCAGAAGAAAGAGCTAAGAACTCACTGGCTCCTGGGAAGAGCTAGTGATGTCAAGTGGGGAGTTGAAGAAAATGAAATTGTACTCCTCAGGTCTGTAAAGGACCCTCATCTGAAAGTACAAGATTTATGACAGAAGAGTTTGGCCTTTTACAAACATAAAATAATTAAGGGGACTTTGGTAAAAGAGTGAAAAATTTAAGAGACACCAAAAAGCATATTTTTAATGTATTTATTTTTATTTTTACATAATATATTTTGATCATATTCTTTTACTTCCCTGCTGTCTACAGATTAACGCCTACCACACTACATGTTCTTGCGCTCTCTGTTTAAAAAGAACAACAAAAGTGAGTTTATCAGTCCTTGCACATGTGAAGACAACGACTCCACTTCCCCAGGTATAAATCAACAGCCAAATAGTTTCCCAGGGCATGGGAACTTTCTAATGTCAGTAAAATTTCAACAGGTATAGTACAGTGTAGGCCCAATTTAAGCAACTACTGCTGCTATGATATTAAAAGTTTAATAGATGTGTGATTCCCAGAAGAGAGTTTGTATATTAGGATTGACTATTTATTTGTATGTTGTCTAAAAAATTAAATTGGTGGATGAAAGCTTCACACCTTTGGAGAATCTTTGTAATGATCAGATATATCATACTCTTTAGCAACTCATTGAACATCTATAAGTGAACATTTTTATTATACACAGTCACATTTGAAACCTCACTCCTAAACACACACATATATTTCAGGCTTTAATTATGGGGATACTTTGAATAAATGCTATTGAGTACAATCTTTCATATCTTCTTTTTTTCTAAATATTTAATTATTTTTATTAAATAAATTTCTTGTATTTAATATGTATAATGTGCATATGATATATAAATAAAATATATAAAATAATATATATAAAATATGTCAGCTACTAACTCTGTTTCTGTTTTTCCTCCTTCTTTCAAGTTTGACAGTATAGTTCATCTACCTAAGCTCTCAATGAAGAGTTTTCAATAGTGCTTAATCAAACCATGTGGTAGAATATCTTAGGATGGCCTTTAATTCCTGTGCCTTGATGTTTATTGCTCACGGCCTAAGGTTCTCTTGTTCATGAGTATGCCTTGCTTCTTGCCAACAAAAGAATGTAAAGGTAGGGTGACATTCAGCAGCTAGTTATTCCTATCTTCAAGCACTGTGCGTCAATTCCTATATAGAGTGAAGCAAATCACTATATAGTGAATTACTTATGTAGAGGAAAGAATCACTTATATGTGGAAAGAAATAGCAGGGAAACCTTGGACATTGGGTCAGTCTTCAGCCAAGTCAAAAGAAGCTGAATTATCTTATAGTTTCAATAACAGAAACACAAGCCTCCTGTGGGTAAATGGGAAATACTGCCCCAGCCTTCACTGAAAACATGCCACAGATAAGGCATGCATAACATCCCCATCCGACTGAGTTCTGCTAAGTCAATATTCAGGGTTATAAATGGAAATTGTGGTGCCAGGGAGAAGGGAGACTACACAGCCTTCTGTGCATAGCCCACCAGGAGGGAGTGATCTCTCAGCAGGCTTTCACTTTTGAGCACAGAGGTGAGATCTCCACCTTCTCTCTGGAGGGGACCCAGCTAGGAGCATAGAGGGCCTAAGCTCAGTGGAGCAGCTGGGATGGAAGTCTTCCCTCCTACCTCCATTTTTACCAGGGAGACAGGAGGCTCCACAGTCTTCTGTGCATATAGCCTGAGGAGAGAGAGATCTCCCAGCAGTGCTTTCACTTTTGAGCTCAGAGGAGTAAGGACACAAGCTTACAGGCCCACAGGAGGAACAAACTCCACCCAGACAAGAATAGCAACTAGCACCAGATGGCCAAAGGCAAACACAAGAACCCTATCAACAGAAACCAAGGCCACATGATAACATCAGAACCCAGTTCTCCCACCATAGCAAGTCCCAGATACACCAACAAACCAGAAAAGCAAGAGTTGGATTTAAAATCGTATTTTATGATGGTGATAGGAGGCTTAAAGGAAGACTTAAGTAATTCTCTTGAAATACAGGAGAATATTGGTCAACAGGTAAAAGCCCTTAAAGGGGAAACACAAAAATCCCTTAAAGAAATACAGGAGATCATAGGTCAACAGGCAGAAGCCCTTAAAGAAGAACACAAATATCTCTTAAAGAATTACAGGAAAACACAAACAATCAAGTTAAGGAATTTAACAAAACCATCCAGGATCTAAAAGTGGAAGTAGAAACAATAAAGAAATCACAAAGTGAGACATCTCTGGAGATAGAAAACCTTGGAAAGAATTCAGGAGTCATAGACACAAGCATCAACAATAGAATACAAGAAATAGAAGAAAGAACCTCAGGTGCTCAAGATACCATAGAAAACATTGACTCAAAAGTCAAAGAAAATGCAAAATGCATCAAGCTGGTAACTCAAAACCATCAGGAACTCCAGGATACAATGAGAAGACCAAACCTAAGGATTATAGGTATAAAAGAGAGCAAAGATTTACATCTTAAAGTTCCAGTAAATATCTTCAACAAAATTATAGAAAAAAAAACTTTCCTAACCTAGAGAAAGAGATGCCCATGAACATAGAAACCTTCAGAGCTCCAAACAGACTGGACCAGAACAGAAAATCTTCCCGGCACATAATAATCAAAACACCAAATTCACTAAACAAAGAAAGAATATTAAAAAGCATTAAGGGGATCCAGCCGGTGGCAGGGAAGCCTGACCCAGCCAGCTTGCCAGGTGCTCAGACCCAGCCGGCGGAACCAGTTTCCCATCCAGCCAGTGGCGGGGAAGCCAGACCCAGCCAGCTTGCCAGGTGCTCAGACCCAGCCGGCGGATCCAGGTACCCGAGACAGCCCGAATTTAAGACCTTCGGGGACTCAGGTCTGGAGCAGGAGCTGCGCACAGAGTAACGGTTTGGGGTACAGCGGCCGTGCCTGACCTCTGCGCTCGCAGGCCAGACCCCGAACCCCCTGCAGGCAGTGCCATCTTGACTGCAGCTTCCCATCCAGCTGGTGGTGGGGAAGCCAGACCAGGTGCTCAGACCCAGCCAGCGGAACCAGATAACTGAGATATCCCAACTTTAAGGCCCCTGGGGAAACAGGATACCAGACAGCAAACCCTGAGCAGGAACAGTTCAGAGCAGCTGCCCAACAGGCGGAACCGTGTACCTGGGATATTCTGAGTTTAAGACCTAAGGAGACTCAGGCCACCTGTCAGCAATCTGTGAGCAGGAGCCCTACAAGGCAGTGGTTCCGGTGTCCCAGATGCTGGAAAATAGTCTTTCGAGCCCACAGGAGGGTCAAGCACCAGCTAGTAACTACAGGACCAACAAACACCAGAGTTAACCAGATGGCAAAAGGCAAACATAAGATCATTACTAACAGAAATCAAGGCAGTATGGCGGCATCCGAACCCAGTTCAGCTACAGCAATAAATCTTAGATACCCCGAAACACCAGAAAAACAAGACTCAGATCTAAAATCACTGGTCAGGTTGCTGATAGATGAACACTTAGATAAATCTCTTAAAGTAATACATGAGAAAATAGATCAAAAGCTAGAAGCCCTTACAAGGCAAACACAATTAAATCTTGGATATCTCAACTCACCAGAAAAACAAGACTCAGATCTAAAATCACTGGTAAAGATGAAGATTGAGGATCACTTAGATAAATTTCTTAAAGTAATAGAGGAGAAAATAGATCAAAAGCTAGAAGCCCATACAAGGCAGACACAAAAATCACTTAAAGAAATCCAGGAGAATATAGAGCAAAAAAATGAATCCCAATATGGGGGAGAAACAAAAATCACTTAAAAAAATACAAGAGAAGATGAGTCAACAAGTAGAAGTCATAAAAGAGGAAACACAAAAATCCCTTAAAGAATTACAGGAAAACACAAACAAGCAACTGAAAGATCTGAGCAAAACCATACAGAATCTAAAACAGAAGTAGAAACAACTAAGAAATCACAAAGGGAGACAACGTTGGAGATAGAAAACCTGGGGAAGAAATCAGGAGTCATAGATGCAAATATCAACAATAGAATACAAGAGATAGAAGACAGAATCTCAGATGCTGAAGATACCATAGGAACCATGGATTCAACAATTAAAGAAAATGCAAAATGCAAAAAGCTGGTAACCCAAAACATTCAGGAAATCCAGGACACAATGAGAAGACCAAACCTAAGGATTATAGGGATAGATGAGAATGAAGATCTACAACTTAAAGGGCCAGCAAATATCTTCTACAAAATTATGGAAGAAAACTTCCCCAACCTAAAGAAAGTGATATCCCTGAATATACAAGAAGCCTATAGAATCCCAAATAGACTGGACCAGAACAGAAATACTTCCCATCACATAATAATCAAAACCCCAAATGTACTAAACAAAGAAAGAATATTAAAGGCAGCAAGGGAAAAAGGACAAGTAACATATAAAGGAAGACCTATCAGAATTACAGCAGACTTCTCACCTGCGACCATGAAAGCTAGAAGATCCTGGGCAGACCTCATGCAGACCCTAAGAGAACACAAACTTCAGCCAAAACTACTATACCCAGCAAAACTCTCAATTTCCATAGATGGGGAAACCAAGATATTCCACGACAAAACCAAATTTGCAAGATACTTATCTACAAACCCAGCCCTACTGTGATGGTTTGTATATAATTGGCCCAGGAAGTGACCTCATTAGGAGGTGTGGCCTTGTTGGAGTAGGTGTGTCAATGTGGGTGTGGGCTTAAAACCCTCACCCTAGCTGCCTGGAAGTCAGTCTTCTACTAGCAGCTTTCAGATGAAGAGAGAGAACTCCCAGCTCCTCCTGCACCAAGCCTGCCTGGATGCTGCCATGTTTCTGCCTTGATGACAATGGACTGAACCTCTGAGCCTGTAAGCCAGCCCTAATTAAATGTTGTCTTTTATAAAACTTGCATTGGTCATGGTGTCTGTTCACAGCAGTAAAACCCTAACAAGACAGAAGTTGGTACCAGGGACTGGGGTATTGCTGTGATAGGCATGACCATGCTTTTGTTTGGAAGAATGTGGATTTTGGGACTTTGGATTTGGAAAGCTATGGAATGCTTTAAGTGGGGCTTAATGGGCCAGCCTAGTAGGAATATGGAAGAGAGAGGTGCTGAAGGTCATTTGAACTGTGTAGGCTTGACGGCCCAAGAGGTTTCAGTGGAGAAGAACTTTAATACATGGCCAAGAGACTGTTGTTGTGATGTTTTGGTGAAGAACATGGCTGCTTTTTGCCATTGCCTGAAGAGACTGCCTAGGGCTAAGGTAAAGAGATTTATATTAATTGTACCTGCAAAGGAAGTCTCAAAAAAGCCCAACAAAGACTTTGTTCTCTGGTTAAGTCTGATGAAGAGAATTTTGAACAAAAATAGCAAGCTGAGAAAGGAAAAGTACAAAAATATATAGTTTGAGTATTAAAGGAACTCTAGGATGTGAAATGGAGCTTAATTCAAGGATATTAAACTGAATTAAAGGAGTGGTGACCTTGGGGGCAAGATTCACCCAGTTAACTTTAGGTCCAGGCATGGTAGTACAAGCCTTTAATCCCAGGAGGCTAAGATAAGCAGATCTCTGAGTTCAAGCCCAGCCTAGAACAGAGTAAATTCTAGGTGAAGAAAAACTTTAATCCAGGCTTGGTGGACCACACCTTTAATCCCAGTGCTAAGGAGACAGGTATACAGATCTCTTGAGTTCAAGGTCAGTCTAAGGAGCAAGATTCAGGACAGCCAACTTAGGCAGTGAAGGAGCTGGGAAAAAGGAAGCTAGTGATAATGTAATAGAACAAGGGGGGCAATGTTCCAGCTCCTGCAAGCAGCAGAACTCAGCAGCTTCAGCCATGTGTCTCTGGCTTTATACTCAAGAGAAGGAGACTACTGAAACAATTGATGCTGGTTAGCTGGAGCTAAGAAATTAGTGGTGATTAAGAAAAGACCAGCATCACTGAGGTGAAATATGGGAAGTGTTTTCTGAGAGCACAAAGAAGCTGTATTCCAGAGATAGCCAAGTGTTCCTCATGCTGCAGCTGTATTTGGTAACATGCAAGAATCATCCAGGTGGTACTGGTTTTGAAGGCATCATGAAGAACAGCTGAGGCTTGGTACTGTGAGAGGCCATGAAAGGCCATTGGTGAAAGTGTACCCTCAGTTGTAATTGACAGCCCAGGACTGAAGGGGTCAAGCAAAGGAGTTGAGACTTGGTACCATGAAGAGAGCCTATGAGAGGCTTTGGTGAAGCATAGTTGCAGTGGAATACCCTAGTATATTGGAGATGCCAGTACCATGGGATGACCACCAAGAACAGCAGTGGCAGTGGAGTGGATCAATCTGAACTTAGAGTGCTACAGAGGGCAGAGCTGGAGAAGTGACACCAGCTCTTTGGAGATGTACAAAAGATCATGTGTGGATCTCAGACATTGGAAAAAGAAGCTGTGAAGCTGAAATTGACTTGGGGTACCCAAGATGTTAAAGATGCCAGAGCCACAGGATGCCTGCCAAGGAAAGCTGCTAACAGGGAGTGGAACAAGCCCAGGAGAAAGAACCTAGTTGCAGTCAACAAGAATGAAAAAGGAGTTGGATAACTGAAGACTGCTTTGCCATCAGACATGGAGATGCAGAGTTTGGACTTTGCCCAGCTGGTTTCCTGTCTTGCTTGGAGGATTACAGTTAAGTGATTGAGTGAATCTCAGAAGAGACCTTGAACTTTGGACTTTTAACAGTGTGGAGACTGCTATAGACTAAAGGGACTTTTGAGGTTGTACTAAATGTATTTTGCATTATGCTATGTTTAAGTATGGCCCCCATAGACTAATGTTTGAACAAGCCTATGGGGGTCAGGGAGTGGAATGTGATGGTTTGTATATCATTGGCCCAGGAAGTGACCTCATTAGGAGGTGTGGCCTTGTTGGAGTAGGTGTGTCAATGTGGGTGTGGGCTTAAACCCCTCACCCTAGCTGCCTGGAAGTCAGTCTTCTACTAGCAGCCTTCAGATGAAGAGAGAGAACTCCCAGCTCCTCCTGCACCAAGCCTGCCTGGATGCTGCCATGTTTCTGCCTTGATAACAATGGACTGAACCTCTGAGCCTGTAAGCCAGCCCTAATTAAATGTTGTCTTTTATGAAACTTGCATTGGTCATGGTGTCTGTTCACAGCAGTAAAACCCTAACTAAGACACCTACAAAGGATAATAGGAGAAAAATACCAACACAAGGGGGGAAACAACACCCCAGAAGAAACAAGATAGAAATCTCATCTCATCCAACCCAAAAGAAGAGAAACACTCAAATACAAACAAACAAACAAACAAAAAAATAACGCCCAAAATGTCAGGAAGTAATAATTACTATTCCTTAATATTTCTTAATATCAGTGGACTCAATTCCCCAATAAAAAGACACAGACTAACAGACTGGATATGGAAACAGGACCCTACATTTTGCTGCATACAGGAAACACATTTCAGTGTCAAAGACAAACACCACCTTAGAGTAAAAGGCTGGAAGACAGTTTTGCAAGCAAATGGTCCCAGGAAACAAGCCGGAGTAGCCATTCTAATATCAGATAAAATTGACTTTCAACCTAAAGTCATCAAAAGAGACACAGAAGGTCACTTCCTGCTTGTCAAAGGGAAAATCCACCAAGAAGAATTCTCAATACTGAACATCTATGCGCCAAATGTAAGGGCACCCTCATTTGTAGAAGAAACCTTACTAAAGCTTAAAGCACACATCGCACCTAACATAATAATTGTAGGTGACTTCAACACTCCACTCTCCTCAATGGACCAATCAGGAAAGCAGAAACTAAACCGAGACACAGTGAAACTAATTGAAGCTTTGGACCAATTGGATTTAACAGATATATATAGAACATTCCATTCTAAAGCAAAAGAATATACCTTTTTCTCAGCACCTCATGGTACCTTCTCAAAAATTGATCATATAATTGGTCACAAGACAGATCTCAACAAATATAAGAAGACCGAACTAATCCCATGTCTCCTATCGGATCACTATGGAGTAAAAGTGGTCTTCAATAGCAAGAAGAACAACAGAAAGCCCACATACACATGGAAACTGACAATACTCTTCTCAATGACACCTTGGTCAAGGAAGAAATAAAGAAATAAAAGACTTTTTAGACTTCAATGAAAATGAAATTACAACCTACCCAAATCTATGGGACACAATGAAAGCAGTGCTAAGAGGAAAACTCATAGCCCTGAGTGCCTCCAAAAAGAAACTGGAGAGAGCATACACTAGCAACTTAACAGCACACCTGAAGGCCCTAGAACAAAAAGAAGCTAACTCACCCAGAAGGAGTAGGAGAGAGGAAATCATCAAACTAAGGGCTGAAATCAATCAAGTAGAAACAAAGAGAACCATACAAAGAATCAACAAAACCAAGAGCTGGTTCTTTGAGAAAATCAACAAGATAGATAAACCCTTAGCTAGACTAACAAAAGGGCACAAAGACAGTATTGAAATTAACAAAATTAGAAATGAAAAGGGGGATATAACAACAGAAACGGAGGAAATTCAAAAGGTCATTAGATCCTACTACAAAAGCCTATACTCAAAACAACTGGAGAATCTGGAGGAAATGGACAATTTCCTAGACAGATACCAAATACCAAAATTAAATCAGCATTAAGTAGATCAGCTAAGCAGCCCCATAACCCCCAAAGAAATAGAAGGGGTTATAGAAAGCCTCCCAACCAAAAAAGGTACGGGACCAGATGGTTTTAGTGCAGAATTCTACCAGACCTTCAAAGAAGACTTAACACCAATACTCTTCAAGCTATTCCACAAAATAGAGACAAAAGGGACACTGCCCAACTCGTTCTTCGAAACCATAATTACGCTAATACCTAAACCACAAAAAGATCCAACAAAGAAAGAGAACTACAGGCCAATTTCTCTTATGAATATTGACGCAAAAAATACTAAATAAAATTCTTGCCAACCGAATCCAAGAGCATATCAAAATGATCATTCACCATGATCAAGTAGGCTTCATTCCAGGGATGCAGGGATGGTTCAATATACGGAAATCCATCAATGTAATCCACTACATAAACAAACTAAAAGAAAAAAACTACATGGTCATCTCATTAGATGCTGAAAAAGCATTTGACAAAATTCAGCATCCTTTCATGCTAAAAGTCTTGGAACGAGCAGAAATTCAAGGCCCATACCTAAACATAGTAAAAGCAATCTACAGCAAACCAGTAGCAACATCAAAATAAATGGAGAGAAACTTGAAGCAATCCCACTAAAATCAGGGACTAGACAAGGCTGCCCTCTCTCTCCATATCTTTTCAATATAGTACTTGAAGTTCTAGCGAGAGCAATTAGAGAAAATAAGGAAGTCAAAGGGATACAAATTGGAAAGGAAGAAGTCAAACTATCACTATTTGCAGACGATATGATAGTCTACTTAAGCAATCCAAAAAACTCCACCAGAGAACTTCTACAGCTGATAAACAACTTCAGCAAAGTGGCTGGTTATGAAATTAACTCAAGCAAATCAATAGCCTTCTTGTACTCAAAAGACAATCAGGCTGAGAAAGAAGTTAGGGAAATAACACCCTTCACAATAGCCACAAACAACATAAAGTACCTTGGCATAAGTCTAACCAAACAAGCAAAAGATCTGTATGACAGGAACTTCAAGTCCTTGAAGAAAGAAATCGAAGAAGACCTCAGAAGATGGAAAAATATTTCTTGCTCCTGGATTGGGAAGATCAATATAGTAAAAATGTCCATCTTTCCAAAAGCAATCTATAGATTCAATGCAATCCCCATCAAAATCCCAACTCAATTCTTCATAGATCTAGAAAGAGCAATTCTCAATTCATCTGGAGAAAAAAAAAAACAAGCAAACAAACAAACAAAAAAACCTAGGATAGCTAAAACTATTCTTAACAGTAAAAGGACTTCTGGGGGAATCAATATCCCTGACCTCAAGCAGTACTACAGAGCAATTGTGCTAAAAACTGCATGGTATTGGTACAGCAACAGGCAGGTAATGAACCCACAGACTTATTGTCACTTTATCTTTGATAAAGGAGCCACAACCATCCAGTGGAAAAAAAGATAGCCTTTTCAACAAATGGTGCTGTTTCAACTGGAGGTCAACATGCAGAAGAATGCGAATTGACCCACTCTTATCTCGTTGTACTAAGATCAGCTCCAAGTGGATCAAGGACCTCCACATAAAACCAGACACTCTGAAACTATTAGAAAAGAAACTTGGGAAGACCCTGGAGGACATGGACACAGGGGGTAAGTTCCTGAACAGAACACCAATAGCTTATGCTCTAAGATCAAGAATTGACAAATGGGACCTCATAAAATTACAAAGTTTCTGTAAGGCAAAGGACACTGTCAGAAGGACAAAACTGCAACCAACAAAGTGGGAAATGATCTTCACCAACCTCACATCCGACAGAGGGCTAATATCCAATATATACAAAGAACTCAAGAAGTTAGACCCCAAAGAACCAAATAACCCTATCAAAAAAATGGGATAAAGAGCTAAACAAAGAATTTTCACCAGAAGAAATTCGGATGGCCAAGAAACACCTTAAGAGATGTTCAACATCATTAGTCATCAGGGAAATGCAAATCAAAACAACCCTAAGATTCCACCTCTCACCAGTCAGAATGGCTAAGATTAAAAACTCAGGAGACAACAGGTGCTGGTGAGGATGTGGAGAAAGAGGAACACTCCTCCACTGTTGGTGGGATTGCAAAATGGTAAAACCGCTCTGGAGGTCAGTGTGGTGGTTCCTCAGAAAATTGGGCATGTCACTTCCAGAGGACCCTGGCATACCACTCCTGGGCATATACCCAGAGGATTCCTCTGCATACAATAAAGACACATGCTCCACTATGTTTATAGCAGCCTTGTTTATAATAGCCAGAAATTGGAAGGAGCCCAGATATCCCTCAAAGGAGGAATGGATACAGAAAATGTGGTATATTTATACAATGGAGTAATACTCAGCAATTAAAAATAATGAACTCATGAAATTTGTAGGTAAATGGATAGATCTGGAAAATATCATCCTAAGTGAGCTAACCCAATCACAAAAGAATACACATGAAATGCAATCACTGATAAGTGGATATTAATGAGCCCAGAAGCCCTAAATACTCAAGACACAATTAGCAAGTCAAATGACTCCCAAGAAGAAGAATGGAGAGGACCCTGGGCCTGTAAAGATTGGATCCAGTATTGTAGACCCAGAACAGAGAAATCGTGGGGTGGGGATGAGTGGGGAATAGCAGGGGGGGAAGAGGAATTATGGGACATATGGTGGGGGGTAATTGGGAAAGGGGAAAACCTTTGGAATGTAAACATAGAATATAGAAAATAAAAAAAAATTAAAAAAAAACAACAAGGTAAAAAAAAAAAGCAGCAAGGGGAAAAGGGCAAGTAACTTATAAAGGCAGACCTATTAGAATCACACCAGACTTCTCACCAGAAACAATGAAAGCTAGAAGATCCTGGACAGACCTCATACAAATCCGAAGAGGACACAAACACCAGCCCAGGCTACTATACCCAGCAAAACTCTCAATCATCATAGATGGAGAAACCAAGATATTCCATGATAAAACCAAATTTGCACAATATCTGTCCACAAATCCAGCCCTACAAAGGATAATTGATGGAAAATAATAACACAAGGAGGAAAACTATAGCCTAGAAAAAGCAAGAAAGTAATCTTCCAATAAACCCAAAAGAAGATACCCACACAAACGTAAAAATAACAGGAAGCAGCAATCACTATTCCCTAATATCTGTTAACAACAATGGACTCAACTACCCAATAAAAAGACATAGACTAACAAAATATTTCTCATATAAATCTTCAATTTTATCAGAAAATGTTTGCAATTCCCCTTTTAATTTAGTAATTTCTTTTATATCTACCACCTTATTTGCATTGTTTTTCATGATAATCAATTTTAATTCTTTCTATATGTCTTTTTATATACTATATATACTATATATAACTATTTTATATACTATAGTTTATATAGTATATAAAAATATGTAGTATATTTTTATATACTATATATACTATATATATTTTGTCTTTGTATATACTTCCTCTATTTTATCAGAAATGTTTTCAATGTAAATCTTTGATTTCATGACAAATGTTTCCAATTCCAGCTTCAATTAATTTAGAGTTTTTACATCAACAATTTTTATGTAAAATTTTCCATGAAATAGTCCATTTTAATGTGTTTGTCTATTTATTTCTTGAATTTTACCAGAAATATTTTCCATGTAAATTTTCAATGTTATCTGAAAAGGTTTATAATTCCACCTTCAATCAATTTAGAATTATCTTTATGCCTATCATTTTATCTATATAATTTCCATGATAATTTTTAATTTTAACATGTTTTTCTAAATATTCCTGCAATTTTATCAGAAAATTTTATAATTCCACTTTTAATCAACTTAGGAATATTTTTATGCCTAACATTATTATATCTATATAAAATTTTCCATGATAATCTTCAATTCCAACATGTTTTTCTACATTTTTCTACAATTTTATCATAAATATTTTCCTCATAAATCTTCAATTCTATCATAAAATATTTCTATCCCATATTTCAAATAATTTAGCAATGACTTACATGTCTACCACTTTACCCCTTAATATTCAATGAAAATTGTCAATTTTAATGTTTTTACCTGAAATATTTTCCATGTAAATCTTTAAATTTATCATAAAGTTCTTTTTACTTCCCTTTATAAAAAATTATATTAAGGCCCCGCGCCCTCTGGCCGAACACCTAGGCTGCATTCTGCAACCAGCTCGCCGGCCCCTGGACCAGCGGTAGCAGAGGGCCTCCATATTGCAACCAGGACACAGCTGGAAAGGCCCAGGCTCTGTGGGACATCCCCGCGCCCTCTGGCCGAGCACCAAGGCTGCGTTCTGGAACCAGCTCACCAGGCCCTGGACCAGCAATAGCGGCGGGCCTCTATATTGCAACCAGGACATAGCTGGAAAGGCCCAGGTAGACACCCCTTCCAGGGCTACCTTCACGGGGGGGATCTGCTAGGGTCTTGGAGCCAAGCAGGCCTAGTTCCGCCTAGGCTCTGTGGGACATCCCCGCGCACTCTGGCTGAGCACCAAGGCTGTGTTCTGCAACCAGCTCGCCAGCCCCTGGACCAGCGATAGCGGCGGGCCTCCATATTGCAACCAGGACACAGCTGGAAAGGCCCAGGTAGACACCCCTTCCAGGGCTACCCTCACAGGGGGGGGGGGATCTGCTAGGCTCTCGGAGCCAAGCAGGCCGAGTTCCTTGCAACCAGGACACAGCTGGAGAAGCCCAGGTAGACAGACTCCAACAGGGGCTACAATCGCATGGGTGGCAGCCAGCTTATGATCCCTTAAAGCAGCAGTCACACATATTCACCAGTAGAGAAACAACAGGTGAGCCCAGCCTCACAGGAGATTCAAACACCAGCCACTGACAACAAGGCCAACTAAAACCAGAAATAACCAGATGGCAAAAGGAAAACAAAGGAATGTTACTAACAAAAATCAAGGCAACATGACAGCATCTGAACCCAGTTCTCCAACAACAGGTATCCCTGGATACCCCAAAACACCAGAAAAACAAGACTTGGATATAAAATCACTGGTCAGGATGCTGGTAGCTGAACACATAGAAAAATCTCGTAAAGAAATAGAGGAGAAAATGGATCAAAAGTTAGAAACCTTTACGAGGCAAATACAAAAATCACTTCAAGAAATTCAGGAGAAGATGGATCAAAGAAAAGAAGACAATAAGGAAGAAAGACAAAAGTCACTTAAAGAACTACAGAAGAACATGGACCAACAAGTAGAAGCTATGAAAGAGGAAGCACAAAAATCTATTAAAGAAATACATGAAAACACAATCAAGCAAGCGAAAGATCTGAGCACATCCATCCAGATACTAAAAACAGAAGTAGAAACAACTAAGAAATCACACAGGGAGACAACATTGGAGATAGAAAACCTTGGGAAGAAATAAGGGGCCATAGACGCAAGTATCAACAATAGAATACAAGCGATAGAAGACAGAATCTCAGAAGCCGAAGATACCATAGGAACCATTGATTCAACAGTCAAAGAAAATACTAAATGCAAAAAGGTGGTAACCCAAAACATCCAGGAAATCCAAGACACTATGAGAAGACCAAACCTAAGGATTATAGGTATAGATGAGAGTGAAGATTTACAAGTTAAAGGGCCAGCTAATATCTTCTATAAAATTATGGAAGAAAACTTCCCCAACCTAAGGAGAGAGATGCCCATGAATATACAAGAAGCCTATAGAACCCCAAACAGATTGGACCAGAACAGAAATACATCCCGTCACATAATAATCAAAACTCCAAATGTAATAAACAAAGAAAGAATACTAAAGGCAGCAAGAGAAAAAGGCCAAGTAACATATAAAGGAAAACCTATCAGAATAACACCAGACTTCTCACCTGAGACCATGAAAGCTAGAAGATCCTGGACAGATATCATGCAAACTCTAAGAGAACACAAACTTCAGCCAAAACTACTTTACCCAGCAAAACTCTCAATCGCCATTGATGGAGACATCAAGGTATTCCATGACAAAACCAAATTTGCAAGATATCTTTCCACAATTCCAGCCCTACAAAGGATAATAGGGGGAAAATACCAAGACAAGGACAGAAACTACACTCAGGAAGAAGCAAGATAGAAACCTCCTCTCCTCAAACCCAAAAGAAGATAACCTCTCGAATATAAAAAATAAATAAGATAAATAAATATAATTTCAAAAATGTCTGGAGGTAATAATTACTATTCCTTAATATCTCTTAACATCAATGGACTCAATTCCCCAATAAAAAGACATAGATTAACAGACTGGATACAGAAACAGGAACCTACGTTGTTTTTTTTTTTTTCTTTTTTTTTTTGGTTTTTTTTTTTTTTTTTTTTTTTGGTTTTTTTGAGACAGGGTTTCTCTGTGTAGCTCCGGCTGTCCTGGAACTCACTCAGTACACCAGGCTGGCCTCGAACTCAGAAATCTGCCTGCCTCTGCCTCCCAAGTGCTGGGATTAAAGGCGTGCGCCACAACTGCCCGGCCTAGGACCCTACGTTTTGCTGCATACAGGAAACACATCTCAGTGTTAAAGACAAACACTGCCTTAGAGTAAAAGGCTGGAAGACAATTTTACAAGCAAATGGTCTCAGGAAACAAGCTGGAGTAGCCATTCTAATATCAGATAAAATTGACTTTCAACCTAAAATCATCAAAAGAGACTCAGAAGGTCACTTCTTGCTGGCCAAAGGGAAAATCCACCAAGAAGAGCTCTCAATACTGAACATCTATGCTCCAAATGCAAGGGCACCCTCATTCGTAAAAGAAACCTTACTAAAGCTTAAAGCACACATTACACCTAACACAATAATTGCGGGTGACTTCAACACTCCACTCTCCTCAATGGACCAATCAGGAAAGCAGAAACTAAACAGGGTCACAGTGAAACTAACTGAAACTCTGGACCAATTGGATTTAACAGATATATATATAGAACATTTCATCCTAAAGCTAAAGAATATACCTTTTTCTTAGCACCACATGGTACCTTCTCCAAAATAGACCATATAATTGGTCACAAGACAGATGTCAACAAATACAAGAAGATCGAGCTAATCCCATGCTTCCTATCAGATCACCATGGAGTAAGAGTGGTCTTCAATAGCAACAAAAACAACAGAAAGCCCACATACACATGGAAACTAAACAATACTCTACTCAATGACACCTTGGTCAAGGAAGAAATAAAAAAAGAAATAAAAGACTTTTTAGAATTCAATGAAAATGAAGGTACAACCTACCCAAATCTATGGGTCACAATGAAAGTAGTGCTAAGAGGAAAACTCATAGCTCTAAGTGCATCCAAAAAGAAACTGGAGAGAGCATACACTAGCAGCTTAACGGCACACCTTAAAGCCCTGGAAGAAAAACAAGTTAATTCACCCAGGAGGAGTAGAAGACATGAGATCATCAAACTCAGGGCTGAAATCAATCAAATAGAAACAAACAGAACCATACAAAGAATCAACAAGACCAGGAGCTGGTTCTTTGAGAAAATCAACAAAATAGATAAACCCTTAGCCAGACTAACCAAAGGACACAGAGACAGTATACAAATTAACAAAATTAGAAATGAAAAGGGAGACATAACAACAGAAACTGAGGAAATTCAAAAGATCATCAGATCCTACTACAAAGGTCTATACTCAAAACAACTGGAGAATCTGGAAGAAATGGACAATTTCCTAGACAGATATCAAATACCAAAATTAAATCAGCGTCAAGTAGACCAGCTAAATAGTCCCATAACCCCTAAAGAAATAGAAGGGGTTATAGAAAGCCTCCCAACCAAAAAAAGTACGGGACCAGATGGTTTTAGTGCAGAATTCTACCAGACCTTCAAAGAAGACTTAACACCAATACTCTTCAAACTATTCCACAAAATAGAGACAGAAGGGACACTGCCCAACTCATTCTTCGAAGCCACAATTACGCTAATACCTAAACCATAAAAAGATCCAACAAAGAAAGAGAACTTCAGGCCAATTTCTCTTATGAATATAGATGCAAAAATACTAAATAAAATTCTTGCTAACCGAATCCAAGAGCACATCAAAACGATCATCCACCATGATCAAGTAGGCTTCATCCCAGGGATGCAGGGATGGTTCAATATACGGAAATCCATCAATGTAATCCACTACATAAACAAACTGAAAGAAAAAAACCACATGGTCATCTCATTAGATGCTGAAAAAGCATTTGACAAAATTCAGCATCCTTTCATGCTAAAAGTCTTGGAAAGAGCAGGAATTCAAGGCCCATACCTAAACATAGTAAAAGCAATCAACAGCAAACCAGTAGCCAACATCAAAATAAATGGAGAGAAACTTGAAGCATTCCCACTAAAATCAGGGACTAGACAAGGCTGCTCTCTCTCTCCATATCTTTTCAATATAGTACTTGAAGTTCTAGCAAGAGAAATTAGACAACATAAGGAAGTCAAAGGGATACAAATTGGAAAGGAAGAAGTGAAACTATCATTATTTGCAGATGATATGATAGTTTACCTAAGCGACCCAAAAAACTCCACCAGAGAACTTCTACAGCTGATAAACAACTTCAGCAAAGTGGCAGGTTATAAAATTAACTCAAGCAAGTCACTGGCCTTCTTGTACTCAAAGGACAAGCAAGCTGAGAAAGAAATTAGGGAAATAACACCCTTCACAATAGCCACAAACAACATAAAGTATCTTGGCGTAACTCTAACCAAACAAGGAAAGATCTGTACAACAGGAACTTCAAGTCCTTGAAGAAAGAAATCGAAGAAGACCTCAGAAGATGGAAAAATATTTCTTGCTCCTGGATTGGCAGGATCAATATAGTAAAAATGGCCATCTTGCCAAAAGCAATCTACAGATTCAATGCAATCCCCATCAAAATCCCAACTCAATTCTTCATAGATCTAGAAAGAGCAATTCTCAAATTCATCTGGAGCAACAAAAAACCAAGGATAGCTAAAACTATTCTCAACAATAAAAGGACTTCTGGGGGAATCAATATCCCTGACCTCAAGCAGTACTACAGAGCAATTGTGTTAAAAAACTGCAAGGTATTGGTATAGCAACAGGCAAGCAGATCAATGGAACAGGATTGAAGACCCAGAAATGAACCCACAGACTTATGGTCACTTGGTCTTTGATAAAGGAGCCACAACCATCCAGTGGAAAAAAGATAGCCTTTTCAACAAATGGTGCTGGTTCAACTGGAGGTCAACATGCAGAAGAATGTGAATTGACCCACTCTTATCTCGTTGTAATAAGATCAGCTCCAAGTGGATCAAGGACCTCCACATAAAACCAGACACACTGAAACTATTAGAAAAGAAACTTGGGAAGACCCTGGAGGACTTGGGCACAGGGTTAAACTTCCTGAACAGAACACCAATAGCGTATGCACTAAGATCAAGAATCGACAAATGGGACCTCATAAAATTACAAAGTTTCTGCAAAGCAAAGGACACTGTCAGAAGGACAAAACTGCAACCAACAAAGTGGGAAAAGATCTTCACCAACCCCACATCTGACAGAGGGCTAATATCCAATATATACAAAGAACTCAAGAAGTTAGACCCCAAAGAACCAAATAACCCTATCAAAAAATGGGGCACAGAGCTAAACAAAGAATTTTCACCAGAAGAAATTCGGATGGCCGAGAAACACCTTAAAAGATGTTCAACATCATTAGTCATCAGAGAAATGCAAATCAAAACAACCCTGAGATTCCACCTCACACCAGTCAGAATGGCTAAGATTAAAAACTCAAGAGACAACAAGTGCTGGCGAGGATGTGGAGAAAGAGGAACACTCCTCCACTGTTGGTGGGATTGCAAACTGGTAAAACCGCTCTGGAAATCAGTTTGGCGGTTCCTCAGAAAATTGGGCATGTCACTTCCAGAGGACCCTGGCATACCACTCCTGGGCATATACCTAGAGGATTCCCCTGCATGCAATAAAGACACATGCTCCACTATGTTTATAGCAGCCTTGTTTATAATAGCCAGAAATTGGAAGGAGCCCAAATATCCCTCAAAGGAGGAATGGATACAGAGAATGTGGTATATTTATACAATGGAATACTACTCAGCAATTAAAAATAATGAATTCATGCAATTTGTAGGTAAATGGTTAGACATGGAAAATATCATCCTGAGTGAATTAACCCAATCACAAAAGAATGCACATGAAATGCAATCACTGATAAGTGGATATTAATGAGCCCAGAAGCCCTAAATACTCAAGACACAAATAGCAAGTCAAATGATTCCCAAGAAGAAGAAAGGAGAGGACCGTGGGCATGTAAAGATTGCATCCAGTTTAGTAAAGAAACTGAGGGGGGAGGGGGAGTGATTGGGGAATAGTTGGGAGGAAGAGGAACTATGGGAACTATGGTGGGTGGGAACTGGGAAAGGGGAAAGCCTCTGGCATGTAAACATAGAATATAGAAAATAAAAAAAAGAAACAAAAATGAAATTATATTAAGTCATTCACTGTGTTGTACTTTGTTACATAGCAGACAAATGTAATATTCCTTAAGTGGGACACACAAAATTATTGGTTAGTATACAAAAAACAAATTTCTTTCCATTCCACAAGTCCTTGGATTTAGAGATAATTTTTTTCACTAATGCTTTTTTAAAAGCCAATATGAATGCTAATGTTTACATTGATATCTTTTGATGTTTCTGTTTGCATTATATGTACTATTTTATTTTCTTAAGACTATAAAAAGCATGCCTTGTCTTATGGGCCCTTGTGATTCAGGCAAACACTCAATGTACTATTATAAGGGTCCTCACCTAGTTGTTTTCTCCTAATATAATTCTTAAATCTTTAGCAATATTGTTTTATTTTTTTGTTTCTCTTAAGACAAGACCTGAGAAGCATTGTGGATAGCAAGTTTTCTAATCTGCTAAAAACTGATCTCTTATATCCAAAAAGAAATACATGTTATAAGAAGTTGGAGCATCTTCCTTCACTCTGGAGATATCCAAGTATTTGAAACCTCTACAATGTTTTCCTGTATACCTAACGAGATTATTAAGCAGCTCAGGACATCTTTAAGATAGGTAGAACATACAAAATAATAGTTTAACTTTCTTTTGTTCAGTTTCAGTAAGTTTTCTCTACTCAGTTGCTTAAGTGTTAGGGATTTTAGTGAGTTGCCCTAGTAGGCCAATGTTTTTATGACATTATAATCAGTCCAAACATGTATCATCAATAATAAGGGTGCTAGCTGGGCGGTGGTGGCGCACGCCTTTAATCCCAGCACTTGGGAGGCAGAGGCAGGCAGATTTCTGAGTTCAAGGCTAGCCTGGTCTACAGAGTGAGTTCCAGGACAGCCAGAGCTACACAGAGAGACCCTGTCTCGAAAAAAAAAAAAAGAAAAAAAAAACAAATAATAAGGGTGCTGACAAAGAGTATGAAATGAGTACCTGGAAGTACAATGCTTCCTCCTTACAATCTCATTGTAGATTGTTAAAGTCAGCGTGATGTAGGGTAGAAATTCAATGAGTAAGGCATGTGTCTGTAGCTGATATGATCCCTAAGGTTCTGTGATAATTTCCAGTTACTAGAACACTCTTCATTAGTCAAATAAACAACTAGGAAATTACGATGACTTGTCCATCATCACACATGTTGTGTGACACGTTCTGAATGAATTTCCAGATTTTCTACCATTTAAGGACAACAATGGAGCTCATATCTCACTAGACAAAATATAGTTTAATCCAACGATGCTTCTAGGTTTGTTTTTTGTTTTGATAACTATGCCCTCTGAATACCAAGCTAAGATTTTTAAAGATGTGTTCAACAATCACATGTTATACTTTTCTTTTGAAGTACCCTACCATGAGATATCTCCAATTTCCAAGAAAAAAAATCTGCTGAAAATTTTCAGACTTAATTAAATTCTGATGAGGATATGGCTCTTTCAATTGGGGAAAGCTCTATGGTGTTTGCCTCATCTGCGTGGTACTTAAATCTCCCCTATTAAATGAATAGGAAAATAGTTTGGGCAAGAGAATGGTAACATTCTGTGGGCAAAACTGTAGAAAATCACTTTACCTATTATCCTACATTTATTAGAAATATTTTGGATTTGTTATCAATTTGAAGTTCTTTTTTATTTAGGGTTTCTTTATGTAGTTCTAGAAACTTGGAACTTATAGTCCATGATACAAACATAGAGCCATCCTCCTGTCTGTACTTCCCACAGCTATGATTACATGTGTATGTCATTAGACTTGGGTACATTTTGGGCATATATCTTATAATGTATGCTTATATAAATATCACCGATAAATAAAAATAATATTCAAATCAAAATTTAACCTCAAAATCACTTGAAATAAAAACAACTCTATTTTCTGAAACTGACAGTAAATGTATGTTTTTTAAAAAATGTATGTTACTATACCTTGGTTTCTCTTTCATCCAAAACATGGACTGTTTTTTTTTTTCTGATGGCCTAATTGATTTTAAGCAATTAATCAGTACAAGTAACATGTAACTAGTTAATTAACACACTAATTAACATCTAATGCTATTGCTAGGGAGCCCTTTGAGTATAAATTTAGAGCTTTCTGTGAATTAAAGGAATATCAGAATGAACTTGCTGAAATTTGTTTTAAAAGAACCTCTACAAAGTGATCTCAGCAGATATATCTAAGAACTGGTTCTTAGGATAAAAGCTATATCACCAATGATAACAATCTTACCACATAGTTGAACACTGAATTTAATTTAGAATTACCTGTTCTACACTGGGATAGGTGTACTTATTATGGCCCATTGTTTTATTTTTTCCTTTTCTGTTTTTTAATATATTTATTTTTTTCTACATTCTTTGTTTACATTCCAAATGATGTTCTCTTTCCCAGTTCCCCCCTCCTCATAAGTTCCATAAGCCCTCTTCCCTCTGCCCATTCCCTGATCAACCCCCTCTCACTTCTCTATCCTGGTAATCCCCAACATTGCTGTATCAAGCCTTTCCAGGACCAGGGCCCTCTCCTTCCTTCTTGTTGGGAATCATTTGATATGTAAATTGTGTCTTGGATATTCAGAGCTTCTGGGCTAATATCCAGTTATCAGTGACTGCATTCCATGTGTGTTCTATCATCTCAGGATGATATTTTCCAATTCCAAACATTTGCCTAAGAATTTCATAAACTGATTGTTTTTAATTGTTGAGTAGTATTCCATTGTGTAAATATACCACATTTTCTGTATCCATTCCTCCATTGAGGGACATCTGTCTTCTTTCCAGCTTCTGGCTATTATAAATAAGGCTGCTATGTACATAGTGGAGCATGTGTCCTTATTGCATGCTGGGGAATCTTCTGGGTATATGCCCAGTAGTGATATAACAGGGTCCTCCGGAAGTGTCATGCCCAGTTTTCTGAGGGACCGCCAGACTGATTTTCTGAGTGGTTGTCCCAGTTTGCAAATCCCACCAGCAGTGGAGGAGTGTTCCTCTTTTTCCACATTCTCACCAGCACCTGTTGTCTCTTGAGTTTTTAATCTTTGCCATTCTGACCAGTGTGAGGTGAAATCTCAGGATTGTTTTGATTTGCATTTCCCTAATGACTAATGATGTTGAACATTTCTTAAGGTGCTTCTCAGCCATTCAAAATTCTTCAGGTGAAAGAATGTATTGAATTTGGCCTATTGATACCTCAAACTTCATTTGGTTATCAATATTTTATTAAGTGTAATTGTAAAAATATGTTTTAACAATGTATTAAATAAAGACTCAGAGTTAAATGTTCTATGACACTTAGAGGTCAAATGCGTTTATTGTTTTTATTTGTTAGCTTGCAGATGATTCAACTAGGCTCCTCCCAGGGACTTAGCATCAGCTCAAGTCATCAAATTACCAGCAGCTGCCAGGTGGGGGTGGCAAGGAATATAAAAGGACTGCTCCTCACCCCAGTTCACTTTTCTAGCTTCTTTTCTCTTGGCTTTTCTTTTCTTGTCTTGTCTTTTCTCTTCTTACCTCTCCTCTGCTATGCTCTCCTCTCCTCTTCTCTCCTGTACCACCTTCTTCTTCTTCTTCTTCTTCTTCTTCTTCTTCTTCTTCTTCTTCTTCTTCTTCTTCTCTCTCCATATATGTACACACACACACACACATACATACACACACAAACACACACACACACACACACACACACACACACACACACATATATGTATCCTGCCCCATGTATTCCAGGCTGGACTTTCTTTTCTCCCTTTCTCTACTTCTTTCTGTCTTTCTATGCCCATCCACTGTCTGCCCTCATGTCTCTCCTACTGTCTATCTGTCTCTACTCTTTCTCCATGCCCTCAATATCACCTCTTCCCCATTATACCAGGTCTGTTGCATGGCGTGATTTCTCAGAGGGAGCACCTTGGCATGAGCACACCAGGTACATTACCTGTGCTGCATTGTATTTCATAACAATATTATCTGCTTTTTTTCATTAATGATTTTATAAATTAGGGAAGAATACTCTCTGATAATTATATATGCATACCCAATACCTTCAACAGACTGATAAAGATGAGGTTAATTCTAACAAGATACCCTTGTGGATGAGAAAACACTGCAAATCTATTGAAAGATGAAAGATGAGAAGTAGTGAAAGAAGTAGAGTAAATAATTCCAGCTCTACCTATCTTAATCTTTGTGAGAAACCACTGCGTTTGTATATTTTGTAGTAGAATAGTCCCAAAGAGCTGTACATCAAAGAAGATAGACTTTCTAACATGAGGAAATAAGTAGAAAAACTGACCTGAGGACTACAGGAAATACTGGTGGGAGCAGGGGATACACAGGGGATTCTAGGCTGTAAAGGGGAGGTTGCCTGGGATTACTTTTAGTACAGATAATACCAAGAACGACTTCATCTTGAAAAATATATCCAAATACCAACAAAAACATAGGAAATCATTTGTAACAAAGTGCCATTTTTCAAATTTAGCATGTTTTTCATTTAAGAGTACTTATCCAGCTTTGAGGGATATTTGGGCTCCTTCCAATTTCTGGCTATTATAAACAAGGCTGCTATAAACATAGTGGAGCATGTGTCTTTATTGTATGCAGGGGAATCCTCTGGGTATATGCCCAGGAGTGGTATGCTAGGGTCCTCTGGAAGTGACATGCCCAATTTTCTGAGGAACCGCCAAACTGATTTCCAGAGTGGTTTTACCATTTTGCAATCCCACCAACAGTGGAGGAGTGTTCCTCTTTCTCCACATCCTCACCAGCACTTGTTGTCTCTTGAGTTTTTAATCTTAGCCATTCTGACTGGTGTGAGGTGGAATCTCAGGGTTGTTTTGATTTGCATTTCCCTGATGACTAATGATGTTGAACATCTCTTAAGGTGTTTCTCGGCCATCCGAATTTCTTCTGGTGAAAATTCTTTGTTTAGCTCTGTACCCCATTTTTGATAGGGTTATTTGGTTCTTTGCAGTCTACCAAATATCCCTCAAAGGAGGAATGGATACAGAAAATGTGGTATATTTATACAATGGAATACTACTCAGCAATTAAAAATAATGAATTCATGCAATTTGTAGGTAAATGGTTAGACCTGGAAAATATCATCCTGAGTGAGTTAACCCAATCACAAAAGAATACACATGAAATGCAATCACTGATAAGTGGATACTAATGAGCCCAGAAGCCCTAAATACTCAAGGCACAATTAGCAAGTCAAATGATTCCCAAGAAGAAGAAAGGAGAGGACCCTGGGGCTGCAAAGATTGGATCCAGTTTTGTAGAGAAACCATGGGGGGATGGGGAATGATTGGGGAATAGTTGGGGGCGAGAGGAATTATGGGATGTATGGTGGGGGGAACTGGGAAAGGGGAAAGCCTTTGGAATGTAAACATAGAATATAGAAAATAAATTTTTATTAAAAAAAGAGTACTTATCCAGTAAGGGAGAATAAGGCAGTTTAGGTGTATTTCAAGCTATTTATAAACTTGTTCACTATTGAAATCCTTTCCAAAATGGGGGATGGCTAACATCTAGTTATAAATTTTGGAGCACACATTTTATACCTCTGCGAATTTTATCTTTGAGTTTTCTAAAAATGTAAAATAGATAGTTTTCTCCTATAATGCATTCTGACCACAGGCTTCCTCTCTCTCAACTCTCCAATTCTTCTGAACTTCACACCACCTCCTCTCTACCCCAGATGCACTAGCCCTCCAATTCTTTTCAGAAAGGAGCAGACATCCATGAGAAAACAATCAAATATGTCAAAACAAAATAAAGTGAGTCCCAGCAAAAATTACTTATACTGAGACTGGGCAAGTCAACTCAATAGAAGAAAGAGAGTCCCAAGAGCATGCAAAGGAGTCACTGACACTTTTGCAGCCACCATTTGGAGTCCCACAGAAACATGACATGATACTTCCGGAGGACCCAGCCATACCACTCCTGGGAATATACCCAGAAGATTCCCCAGCATGCAATAAGGATACATGCTCCACTATGTTCATAGCAGCCTTATTTATAATAGCCAGAAGCTGGAAAGAACCCAGATGTCCCTCAACGGAGGAATGGATACAAAAAATGTGGTATATATACACAATGGAGTACTATTCAGCCATTAGAAACAATGTATTCATGAAATTCTTAGAGGAATGGATGGAGCTGGAGAACATCATACTAAGTGAGGTGACCCAGTCTCAAAAGAAATACCCATGGTATGCAGTCACTGATAAGTGGATATTAGCCTAGAATTTTGGGACACCAAAGACACAATTCACATACCAAATGATGTCTGACAAGAAGAAAAGAGTGGACACTAGTGCTGGAAAGGATCAAATCATCAGTGTAGGGGAATACCAGAACAGGGAAGTGGGAAGGGTTGGATGAGGGAGCAGGGGCAGGAAAAAGGGCATGTGGGACCTTTGGGGGGTGGAGAACCAGAAAAACGGAAATGAATTGTAAATATAGAATATATCCAATAATAAAAAAAAGAAAAATACATGCAAAGGAAAGCTAAAAAAATTAGTATTATTTAATATGGCTGAGCTGTATCAGTTTATAATTATTTTTTAACTAGCTCCTGAAAAGGTTGAACTACCAAATCTTGAGCAATATTGATGACCAGAGAATGGGAATGACATAGGAGACACAATCGTGTCATTTGGCTCCTGTAGCTAAGTAATTGGAGTTGTGTGTTTTAATTAATATTCACTTATATCAGTTCAATCTATGATGCTCTATGAGAAGACAAACAAGACAAAACAAAACAATACTGTTCTCCTTCTTTGTTCATGAGTATATCCACATCCCAGTGCAGCATCGGATATAATGAGCCTTTTGGATGAATTTTTATATAAAAGGCAAAAATAATATCATTTCATGTACTGAAATGATAGAAAGCCAGGATTTCTTACCAGATAATTCTGCTTTGGCTAAGGGCATGACTCTAAAGACTGCACAGCAAAGGCTGTGAGAATGATAAAGAACTTGAACAACTACTACTCCATGCTTTAATCACATCATTATCCTGCTGAGATCTCTAAGAATGTATGTTAGTGGTATCATTAATAGGGACAATAATAACATTAAACACAGTATTCAAAACATTAATTGGATATTTTGTTGTATTGTAACTTTGATTAAGCATAGAATTAGTTACATTAGCGTTTTCCTGAGTCAATTCAACCAGACAATGTCAGTTTTGTATATGAGAATAGTGTGTTTCCTTATTATAGTTCTATAATGGTATGTTATTTCTGGTTACAAAGTGGCTTTTCAATTCACAGTCATAGGGGTATATGAGTAACCATTATACTGTGGCTCCATCATGATAGGGATTTTAAGTTCTCCATATAGAAAGAGTGAAAGTGTGGGAATACCTACTTACTTTCTAAAATCACCAACTCTGTAATAAGCTGAAAGAAAATAATGAGTTCTGATGCCTACAACTCACTCATGGTCAGGGTCTATGCAAGGGAACTGAGAAGCATTCATTATGTGATAATAACCATCTATATTAAGGATGGGAGAGAAACATTTAAATAATTAGCTAGCTACCTTTTGCCATCATACCACATACACTACATACTCTTTGGGTGATGTTACAGAATAGGAAGTACTATGAACTTCAGCTAATAGAATAGTAACCATAAATATATGTTTATCATCTCTAGCATTTTTAGAATACAGATGATTTCGTAGTCAAGATAATTAATTTACATCAAGATACAAGATACAGTATAGTTTATTACTCATTTAGGTTAATATTTGTTTATTCTCAATTTAATCCTACTAGTAGAATAATGTTACATTGTAAGTGCTTTAATTTTTAACTAAAGTTTCAAGGATTTTACTTTGTGGCTAACACTACTATTCCATGACCTCATATTTAAGTTTTTGTTTGTTTGTTTGTTTGTTTGTTTGTTCATTTGTCTGTTGAGTATACAAAATCCTCAATGCAGGAACTAGAGACATGGCTCGATGTATACAGTGCTTGATATGCAAGTATGAGAACCATGCCAGGTAAAAAGCACTCCTGCCTCCTGCCTCGGAACCAGGAGTGCAAACGACAAGAGGATCAGACAACTTTTCTTGTCTCTGATTTAGCTACAGGTCAGTGAGAGTGCTTACTTCAAATGAAGAAGGAGAAGAACAATAGAAGGTACTTGCTTGCTCCTATGGCCTTTAGCTATGAACATAAATGCATGTCCTTTCCCATGCATGGTCAAATATACACATATGCCTTAGACAGTTACACACAGTTTCATACATGCAAATTATTTACTTTAGTTCTGAGCATAGTTCAAGTAACATATAAATAACTGCATGTATTAGATTGCATCATCATGGACGTAATAAATATTCAGTAAATTTGTTTCTATATTAACAAAAGTTTTGCAGTTGGGTCGCTGTTTTAAGTGTCCATCCTCAGGATGCACAGTTGTGTTCCCATTCCGTGGCTTCTTTGCAATTAGGGATATGCACATGAGTTAACTTATGGCATTTTCTGTCTAGGAACAATTAATTTAAAACATCCTTCCATGTCACTTGTGCATGGATTTTCTGATTGCAGTGACTATGTAGGTCATATTCTCAGACAGAGTTTGAAAGCCACCTGTTAGTAAGAGCAATGCTAGTAATTTTAAGTTATGTCTGTGAACCATTCCCCAAAGGGCTTACATGTCTCCCAAACTGTCAAAGGATAAATAAATCAAGCTCTTATCCTTTGGCATGTAGTGTTTGGAATTTATTTGTTCATACCCCTTTATCTATGCTAATAAAATCATGATTGCAGAGGTTAGAAAGCTATAATGGCTGAGCAAGCTTTTGAGAAAGATTCAAGACCTCTGTGTTCATGTTAAATATTCACAAGGACCATAGCCAAGATACAACACGGGGACAATCTGTTACCTTCCTCAGTATGGGAATTTTTCATGTGCCTTATCACCTCACATAGGACAGAGTCACACAGGAACCTTCTGTGACCTGCCATCCTGAAAAAGAATACTTCATTGAAAAGCCACTGTTTAATCTGCCTGATGTTAATAGTGAGATTCTTTTCCAAATTCCTTCAAAGGTTGGAGTGTGGGCAGCTGGCATAGTTTATGCCCCTTCGATTTTATGCACAATGGAAGAATTTCACTCCCACTGAGAGAGTTGAAGGGCATGTGGATTAGATTTATAGCTTTTGTTAAGCAAGGATATAAATAGTAATTTTGTTAATAAATGGAACTGGAAATGTAGTTTTAAAACTACTGCCTGCCTTGAAATAATATCTGTATCTTTGAGTGAATTTATCTGCAAAATAATTAATCTATAATGGAACTTCCATTTTATTAAGTAAATTATAAAAAGGATCAAATTTAATCCTGTTGTTTGTTTGAGATAAGATTTCTCTGAGTAGGTTTGTCTGTTCTGGAACTTGCTCTAGACTAGAGAATAGTAGACTAGGCTGCTTTGGAATTCAGAGATCTACCTGCCTCTGCCTCCCATGTGCTGGGATTAAATGCAAGCACCACCACCACACAGCTTACTTCTCTTTGATTTACTAAGTAATTATGTAAGCCTCTTTAAATGGAAATAAGATAGCAACAGACTATAATACTATTTTTGCTCAATCAAACACTAATTCAAGAAATATCATTCTTCATATTTCTTCAAGTTCACTAAATTAGTTTGTGTACAAAGAAAAATGACAGAAGTGTTTTGAAAGGTGAGCATCCATTCTGAAGGAAGGGTAGAATTCTAGAAATGGTAGTGACTCTGTGCCATGGAGCAAGAAAGGAATGCCACCAGAATGACCAAGAGGACAAGCAAGGACATGATGGAAGAAGAAGCTCCTGAAAGTGTCTTAGGAAAAGACAAAGAGCTTAACTGGCTGAAGAGTGAGGCAGACAACGAAGATAGGGGAAACAAGAGGATTTTTAAAAGACTGGTTGTCCAAAGCAAGGGGAGCTCCACTGATATCATTCTGAAATGTTTTAATTTATAGGTTGGTTAGTACAAATATCCACTTATGATCTTTAAAAAGGTTTCCGTATTAAATTACATACATATATTTCTCATGACTTCACGACTCATTAGTCATATTGGGTCTAGACATGGAGCAAGGATGATAAATCTAACAGGACCACCTATTTGCTGAAGACGTTAAGGGTGTCACCACCTTAAACTTAAACCAGGAGAAGCACCTTCTAAATTAAAGAGGAAGATCACGGTGAAATTTTCTCCAGAAAGCATGGACTCTTCCACAGATTGAAAATTTTCCTTAGGGCTGAGTAGATGGATCAGCAGTTAAGAGTATGTGATCTTCAAGAATGAGAACCTGAGTTCAAATGCCCAGGACCCATGTCACATGTTGAACATAGTTGCTTATTGCTTTGTCACCAGCACAGGGTACATGAAAGAAAAAATGATTCTGAGGACATACACATTCTTAAACAGGCACACATTCACACACATCCCCAGGTGCATTTAAACACACATATGTATAGACACACACTTATACACATGCATGCACACATACACACACACACACACAAATAAACATTGATTTTCTTCTACTAGAAATGGTGAAATGTGAAATAATAGCATGAAACTTAATAGAAGTTTAATTAGATAAAAATTTTGATTTCCCTTTTCTATAATTATAATTTTTTTTCTTCAGGAAGCCAACAATGGCATACCTGTGTCTTGCCAGAGTGACCAACAACAGCATTATTCTTAAAGGTATATAGCAAAAAGAAAAAGAAACACCTTTATCTCAAGGGAAAAAAAATCAAGATTCCTATACTTCCTCCATTCAAGCTGATTCAACAATAGGTCTGACAGTCCTGGGAAGATTTAGTTTTTGCCAAAGGCTTTTTCTCACTTCAATTTTACATTGGTCTTTGAAATCCACACACCTCTAGAAACGCTGAAATTCCTCTGACTTCTGATCCATTCTCTCCTATATTTTTCCATGCTTTAAGATAACACAATTTTTTCAGCTCATCTTTCCCTTATAATAACTTGTCAAATACAATCAATAGAAAAAATATCACAAAATATTATGTTCTAATTTGATTTCTTGTCCCTGGAGATAAAAATTTATTAGAACATAGGAATCATTATAAAATGCCTGATTCACAGTTCTGTTCTGAACATGGCATAAGCCATTTTTGTTCTATGACATTGATGCTAAACACTAGAATTTCCTCAAATTACACAGGAAGTAAAACAAAGTATGAACAGTGTGAGATGTTTGAGCTTCCAACACCTGGAGTATCTAGAGCTTTCTTATTCAGCATAAAATGTCAGTTGGCTAGCCTCAGTGTGTCCAAGTCTCCTAATCTAAGTCTCAGGCCCCTAGATTGACCAAGAACCTTCCTCAAAGCATTGGAAACAACTTATACTACCAACATCAGGAAACAACATACTACCAACATCAGGAGGAACCCTGTTATAACTGTGGAAGAGATGTTATTCCTTCACACCGGTTCTCATACCCTTTGTGTATATATGTGTAGTGTGTGTGTGTGTGTGTGTGTGTGTGTGTGTGTGTGTTTGTGTGTGTGTGTGTGTGTGTGCATTGTGTGTGTGTATACATGTGTGCTTAGGTGTGACTATGTCTCTGGAGTTCAGAAGGCAACCATAGGTAACATGCTTCAGGGGTCTACATACTGACCACATTTAACTTCCTTACAAAAGTATACCTTACTCATTACAATGCCCAGCTTTTCCTATAGTATTGGATTTTAAACTCTGGTCCTTATAGTTGCAAAGTAAAAATTGGCTGATGAGGCAAACCTAATCAACACTTTTGAAAGATTCTTAATGCTGGTTGATAGGGGTGAAAAGGGACCCAGTAAAGATGTGTATCCCAGGACAGAGGCTTCAGAATCAATCTTAAGTTCTCTTTCAACACAAACCAGGAAGATTTGGTGGGAACTATGAACAGTTCAAACAGGCATACTTGGAGACATGACCTTGGCGTGGTTGTCATAGAAGCAGCAGAGAATAAACTCAGGATACCAAAATAACTCTTCATCGGATCTAAAAATTAATTATCCCTTGTACTAACACCCATGGAAGTCACACAAGGACTATGTTAAACTGAATCTTATGGTATAATAAATACAATATACAAAATTTAAAAAATCCCTTTATGTTAAGAACCATGATGTAGTATGTATCAAAAATATCTTAACTCATGTCAAGCCAAAGATGAATATAATGCTGGAGTCAAGCATGTTGGCATGTACCAGTGGTTCCTGCACTCTGGATGAACAGGTAGGAGGATCATAAGTATGAGAAAAGTGTAGACTATGGGTTTAGCCTCTGCTTCAGCAAATCAAAACATCCTAGATTGTGGGGACATCTAATAAAAACATTGATATAGCATAAAGCAATAATTAATTCATCATGAGGGTTTTTTTAATTAATAATAAAGAGTACAGAATATCCAGGGAGAGAAAAAAGTGAATATTGTAATTGAGGGAAATAATTGAAATAAAGAGATTTCAAGAAAAAAGAATAGAGAATGAAGATCTTTTGATTTGAAGCGAATAAAAATAAGAGAAGGCAACAAAAGGATTAATTGTGTGCATGAGAGCAACAGAGGACAGGGCAAAGAGAGTAAGGAAAACACAGGGATGTGAAGGAAAGCAAGGTCCATGATCTCTATAGGACTGTTCTCAAAGACGAGTCGTCAAAGGGAACAAAGAATATTTGAAAATATGGTGACTGAAAAATTCTGAATTTGATGAAATAAAAAGATTTAGGCATATGGAGTGAGCTTCAGAAGTTAAATTCCCACACTCCACATTTTAAAACACACCAACAAAAACGAAAAGGCTTTTTTTTTTTAACTGCTAAACCAAGAAATAGACCTGTAATTATAGCCATGGGTATGAATACACTGTCCCAAAAGAACTGGTGTACCTGCAAAGACATAAAGCTTCCCAACATAGCCCTATAAAAACACTTACATAGTGGACAAGGAGAGCAGTGTATGAAAAGAAATAAATTTATATGGGATAGTGTATCAACTTGATATCATAATATTTTGTTGGTGTAAACAATTTTAAAATGTGCAAAGGAAAATGAGGATGGAAAAAGAAAATTCTAGTTTCCTATCAACTATAGCTATTATATTTTTTATTTTTCAGGACTATATCTCCTACCTAGAATTTAGAAATTGTTAACACATCTTCGGGTTTTTCAGTAAATCCTCTCTTATTCATGCTTCTTAAAGAGATTTGTCCCATACCTCAATCTTTGGCATGTGATATCCACATATCAGTCTCTATCCCACTTAATGTTTCTTGTAACTAGGTGAATGAAACTCCTATTCTGAGTACAGACACCTGGTCAGTGACATGAAGGGATTATAATGTAATAAAGCAAATTATTCCTTTTAGTGGTAAGAGAAGAATATGAAACTTAGCTGTGCTAGAGTGTATGTGTGTGTGTTATGATTTCTTACCTTCTATATCTATCAGTATCTTTAGCTCCCTGCATTCTCATTTGTCATCCCTTCGCTAGCTTTGTCATTAAATATAGTCATTAAACACACAAACAGGACAGTTAGAGAACACTGTACATAGAAGAAAGGTAATATTTCTTGTTCAGATGCATCCAAGTGAAGACAGAAATCGGAAATCACTTTTATGTGACAGATTTATAGTGTAATATTCTCTTTTTCTCAAAAAATATTTCTGTGTAGTACAAACTTCTTGTCCATAAATGAGTTCTCACTGTAATATTTCCTATGGACATAAAGTCGGTGACTGATCAGACTGTCTCAACCTTGGACATGGAAGCAATGGGAGACTTAGAAGAATATTATTTAGTTGGGTGTACAGCTAGTATGAAGAGACATTGAGGATTTTGGTATGGAGTTGTAGGTATTTTAAGTTGATATGTTGTAGCACCAGGAAAGACATAACTTGCATGGAAAGAAGATTAAGTCAAGACCAGGAGAGCCTTGTCTTTCTTTAGACCCTGAGAAGTCCGAGCAACAAGGCAAAGATCCAAAACTGAAAAGGCAACTCCTTAAATTTCAAGGACATGGCATTATCTATAGACATATATGGTTAAACATGATGGCTCATGATTTATTTCATATTCAATTCATGACATGTTACATTGCCAATAAACTGGATTTATGACTATGGATATTTCTAGCTAAGGAAAATTAATGTCAGGTTGTCATGTCCAGAGTCAATAAGGAATTCAGAAATATATATTTAAAGTGTTGATAAATGGTAATGTTATTTCAAAGCACATTTGACAGTAAAATTGATTCAAGAGTCTCATTAATTATACTATTATATCTTACCTACAATGACCCTATCCTCATGAGTTAAAGGTTTGGGTCATGACCTTGGCTTCTATGGATATAGTATAAAGCTATTGAAGGTGAAGTCTAGGTGAAAAGATTATGTCAATAGGGCATGCCTTTTTAGATTATTGGTGTAGATCTCTCCCATTATCTTTATGTCCTAACCATGTGGTAGAGGGTGTGCTTCACAATGAGTTTCTAACATGGTGATGACTCCTTCCAAGTTCCAGTGCAGTGGATAATATCTGTCACAGAGCAACAAGTCCAAAGCTATAATTTAGTACCTCCAATATTTGATTATGACAATTAAGAACTGACCTAGTAACTAATATATAGATTATGGGCGCCCTAAAACAAGAAGGTAGTAGCAAAACAGGGAAAGGACTACCTATATAATTAGTACCTTAAGATTTCCATATGATGGAAATGTGCATGCTTCCAAGAACATGAACTTCAAAGATCTTCAAACAGCTTCAGCTGAACAGGCCATTCTTCTTTTATTCATGATTATTATAAATGTGAATAGATTATGTTCTACAATTAAAGATATAAGGCAGATGAGTAGCCTATAAAGGAAAAGAAGAGACACTTATACTCTGCCTACATGAAATTAACTTGTTCTTTAAGGACACAAGGCTGAATATGGATGAATAAAAGGTTTTTTCTCCTATGCAGGGAAAAAGCAAACTAACAAAATTGCAGAAAATTAATTTTCAGCCAAAAAAAAGTTACAAGAGTAAGCATGTTCACCAGAAAATTATAAAGGAATCAGGTTGTCAACCCACTATAAGAGTTTTAAATATATAGTTTCCTAGGACATACGCCAGCACTTAAAAATATAAAATAAATGTGACTAAAAAACAATGGAGATAATGATAGAAACATATTAAAAGGCTTCAAACTTCACCTTCCACATGTACAGATAATTTAGACAGAAAATCAGTAGGGATGCATTAATCTTGAGTAGGAAGACAACTGGATTAATAAGATACGCACACACACACACACACACACACACAAAACATTTGATTGAATAGCAAGTAAACACCCTTCTTAAACACTAACAAGACTGTATAAAAGAAGCAGCACATGCCCATGTCCAGTCACAAAGCAATTATTAATATATCTTAGTATGCTTCAAAAGATTGAAATCATAATATGCATCTTTTGGGATCAACATGATATGAAAGTGGAAATAAGCAATTGGAAAAAACATAAAACCCACATTGTACTCCTCAGCCATCCATGAGTCACAGAAGGAGTCAAAGATAAAACAAAGAAAATCTGATGCATATGAAATTAGTATTGTATATGTAACTAATCAAGAAAAACACAGTAGTTTCAGCAGCTTTACCCAGGATATCTTAACAATGTGAATACCAACACATGAACTGAACCAGAATAAAAATAAAAGACATGGCAATGTAGACAAGAAAATGCCAATAAGGCCTCAAAGTGACACAAAAAACTATGAGCAGTTAAGGAACGCAGAATTGGAGCATAGTCCTTCTCAAGAGAGAACACTCCAATTGATTTTATGTTACCAGATAGTCAGAACTGCAAGCATATATACAAGGAGTATTGTTCAGACTGACCAGGCTGTATTAAGAAATACATGTGTGAGTGTGAATATTATGAATATATATTGTGGATATACATTCATATATATTCCTTAATATGTGCATTCATATATGCATTAATATATGTATTCATGTACAAAAATGGAGGTAATAACAGTCAATTTAGTAAGAGACTATGAATTTCAAAGAGAGCCAGAAGGGATATATAGGAGAATTTAAAGAAAAGAAACAGAGAAGATAAATATAATTGTATTTGAAATCTCAAAAACTATCAAAATCTAACATGCAATAGTTTAAGCAATGCAGGAAAAAAAAGGAGGGGGAATTTGTGGCAAGAAATAAACAATGTAAGACAAAGGAAAATCATTGCATTCAAACAATGAAATCTATATATCAAGGAAGTGGAAACAGAACCAACTAAGATCACTTAATGCAAAGAAGAAACCCAAAAGAGAGAAAGCAAACACATATGTAAGAAAATTTGGGAAAAATAGAAATGAAGCACTTTTAAAAACAAAATATGGCTTTTAAGCAGATAATATTTCTAAACCTTTATCTAGACTGAAATTAAGTGAATCAATTCAAATTCAAATAAATATAATCAGAAATGAAAAATAAAGTAAAAGAAATATGACAATAGAAACAGAAAAGTCATTAGGGACCACTGTGAAGAATTAGAGAGCAAAATTTTTTAATCCAAATGAAATGGATATATCTGTATAAAATAATCCACCTACAGAAAGATCAGCCTGTGAAATGGCTTTTTTAAAAATATTGCATTTCATTTTATTTTTAATATTTAATAGATATATTCTTTATTTACATTTCAAATGTCCCCTTTCCTGCTTCCCCCTCCCCCCAAAATCCCATAAGCCATCTCCCCTTGCACAATCAACTCTTCCTGTCTTCCCTATCCTGGTATTCCTCTACACTACAGCATCAAGTCTTTCCAGGACCAAGAGCCTCTTCTCCCTTTGGTGTCTAACAAGGCCATCCTCTGCTGCCTATGAGTCTGGAGCCATGAGTAACTCCATGTGTACTCTTTGGTTGATGATTTTTGTCCCTGGGAGATCGGGAGTACTAGGGGACTCATATTGTTGTTCCTCCTGTGGCGCTGCAAACCCCTTCAGCGCCTTGGGTCCTTTCTTTAGCTCCCCCATTGGGGACCCTGTGCTCAGTTCAATGGCTGGCGGAGAGTGCCCCCCCTCAGTATTTGTCATGCACTAACAGAGCCTCCCAGGTGATAGCTATATCTGGCTCCAATCAGCCAGCACTTGTGGGCATCCACAATAATGTCTGGGTTTTGTAACTGTATATGGGATGGATCCCTGGGTGCAGTATTCTCTCAGACTCTGCTCCACCCTTTTCTCTCTATATCTCTTCCTGTTGGTATTTTGTTCCCATTTCTAGGGACCCAAGTATCCATACTTTGTTCTTCCTCCTTCTTGGGCATCCTTTGATATGTGAAATGTGTCTTGGCTATTCAATGCTTCTGGAATAATATCCACTTATCAGTGTATGTATACCATGTGTGTTCTTTTGTGATTGCGTTACCTCACTCAGGATGATATTATCCATTTCCATCCATTTGTCTAAGAATTTCATGAATTCATTGTTTTTTAATGGCTGAATAGTACTTCATTGTGTATATATAACACATTTTCTGTATCCATTCCTCTGTATCCATAAACCTCTATAAAACATACCATCTACAGAAAGATCAGATCTTTCCAAGACAGCCTGTGAAATGGTTTTACTGGGAATTTCACCTATCATTAAAAAGAGATCAGACTCTGTCCTTTTCAAAGTGTTAAACATTTAAGGATAAAATACTGCAAAACTCATTTTGTGAAGCTAGTGTGCTATAAGCAAGTCAAACCATATAAGGAAATTATAGAATGAATATTACAATGCAATGACCCTGACACGAATGCAACAGATTTCATAGCACATTCAAAGGAGCATGCTTCAAAGGAGCATATTCAAGTAGATTTTTTTCCCTAGGACATAACACGTAAACTATTTCATACATAGTATTTTTAATAAAGCCTCCTACCCCTGTTCCCTAACACAGCCACTCCCACTTCCCTGTCCTGGCATTCCCCTACACTGTGGCTATGGGCATTCATAGGACCAAGGGCCTCTCCTCCCTTTGATGTCCAAATTAAGGGAGTAACATGCAGTTCTCAGGCCAAAAGCATCCTTCCTCTTAAACCTTGGAGTATCTAGTTTCCTGTTTCCTCAATTTCATCCATAGAATTCTAACCACGAGCTGTGATATCTACTCTGGCTTCTCAGAAATCAGTGCTGCTTTTACAGAGGACCTGGGTAGTTATGATCCTAACCCCAATTATGTATCTCATAGAATATTACAAGCCTATTAAGGAAAGAATGGTAAAACTGTTAAAATCCTGATTTGACAAAACAGTGGGACCTTCACATCCCCATGTCTTCTGCTCTTTTCACCTGATGTTTTATTGATGTAGCAGCTGCATCTTAATTAGATGACTTCTTCATTGTACATGTGCCCTGAGACTGTTTGAGAAAAGACATGGTCTTATAAGTTCACAGAATAGACAAATAAGCAAATATTGCCTTAGACAACATTTCCCCACATGCAGTTGTCATAGGCATTAATTACTGGATGGGGATTTCATGGAGACAAACCAAGTAATCAGAGTATTTATCTGCCTGCCTTCAGAGGCAAGGTCAGAAATGATCACTCTGGAAAGTAGAAAGTGGCAAAAAGAAGAAATTGAGGAATTTAATTAGCCTATAATGAGTGAAGACTACAAAAACTTCAAAAATCTAAGTTTATTATCTCAGTTAAGGTTCTCCCAGTAGCAATCTCTAAGATCATAGTTTCAGGAGTGGGAGTTTGTTTTCACGTTTATCTCCAGAATCCCCAGTAAGACTGAGAAGAACTTCCCCAAGGAACCAAAAGTAGATATTGAAGTTTCCAAAATTATCAATGAACTTTCATAGCATGCAAAACAAATGTGTACTAGAGAATACTGAAAGGCAGGGTGGATCCAATAGGTTGTGACTAACACATCTTTCAGTAGAAATTGCATTTTCCTGATGGTTTGAATTCTCTGCCTGAAGAGTAGAGTAAGTCACAAGGCTATTGGCTTTCTTTCTTTGTTTTGGGGTATGGGAATTTAGAAAGTCAGCAGATTTTTTTCAACATATACATCTGTCATTTTGTAGATTTAAAAATAATAAGGCAGCATTCTTGTATCCACCATTATGCTGTCTGGTTTTATATCAGCATGACACAAAGTAAGAGTCATTAGGATAAACAGAACCTCAACTGAGAAAATACTCCCACCAGTCTAGCCTCTAGGTAATCCTGCAGTGCATTTTCTTGATTGGTGATTGATGCTGGAAGACCAAGCACAGTTAAGGTAGCACTATCTATGGGCTGGGTGATCCTGGGTGCTATAAGAAATCAGGCTGAAAAAGCCATTGGGCACAAACCAGCAAACAGCACTCTTCTGTGGTCTCTGAATCTGCCTCTATTTACACTGTGCTAGTTCCTGCCTGAGTTTCTTCCATCATGAATGTGCTGTGGAAGCAGAAGTTAAAATAGATCTATTCCTTCCCAAGGTGCTTTTGTCATGGTGTTGAATGACAACAGAGGGGACGAAAACCAAGACAAGCATAATTGTAGATTGGCAAATTAAGCCGTATTCGAGATACAAGAAAATGTAGATGGATCAATGATTTCAAACTTACTGAGTGAGTGTCCATCAGGCCCACCCTGGGCATGATAGAGACTTGTACCTGAACTCAATTTCATTTTAGCCTTCATCTCTCTGTTCTTGTTATATGCTGTCTTGGATAAACATTAAATTATATCTTTATTGATAAAGCATTTTGGAGACTTAAATGGATATGTGGCTATAAAATTGCTTAGTATGTGGTTTAGCATAGAGAAAATTATAGAAAAGGAATAGAAATCGCCCTTATTGTCTTTGTGATCATAAGTAGCTGTTACCTGCTTATTAGATAAGACAGTTCCTACGCTATATTTCAGGAACACTGATACAGCAAGCAATGTATCATGTCAGACACACCCATCTTTGAGGGTTTTGTTTTTCCCTTGTTAGCCTAGCAGAGGGATAAAACACAAGGAACATGTGAGACTGTCACCTGGGCAAAGACAGTCTGAGGCACAAAGCTCAGCTCTCATTCAGCACTCCCTCCTACATTTTTTTTTTTAAAGATCAAGAAGGCAGAGCCACTGAAGACCTGTTCCTAAACATGGTCAAACTTCTGATTGAACTTGAACATGTCAAAGGACACTCTGAAGCCCAACTCTGGAGGAGGAAAGAATCGCAGATCACCTGGTTGAGTGCAGATAAATTATAGTGTTCAAAGGGGTCAGAAACAAAAGGGTCATTTTTTTAAATAAGGTCAGAAATGAAAGGAGAGAGATACAGGATAGCAGCTCTGCCTATAAAGGTTTGAAATTGTTAGCTCTCAACCAAGAAATAACCTCATTTGAACTTCATTCCATAAGGTGTAAAAGAGATGTCCTGTCACCATGCCATGTGAAAATTCAGGAGCAAAGATCTGTGTGATAAACAGTCTGCAAATCAGAAATCTTCATGCAAATGAGAAGATTGGAGCCACAAATGTGAGTGAGCCTAGAGTAACCTATGGCCTATCTTTAAAAAAATAAAATGTGTGGAAAGTGTAAGGGAGTTTCCTAGACATTGTCATCTAATGTGGCAATTGTATGCAATGAGAAATCAAAGCTGAACCATTTCACTAACTTGGGTCAAGGTTGTATCAAATCTTGCCCTCCTTCCAATGTGCTAATTAATCAGTTATATTGACATAACTAGTCACAAAGGACATTCCTAAAAAAACCTACATTTTCATCTTTGATTTCAGTGAACAGAGGGCTAAGACTATGTCTGGGAGTCACCACTCATGTGCTTCTAAACAGACATGAAACTCAATCATACTGTTCTAGCCAAAAAGAACATGACAGACATGTAGATTATTATAAGCCAGTCACATTTCCACAAAGCCATGATTAACTATTCAAATATATAACAAGTGATTATATTCTAAGAGCAATTCAGCTAATTACATTGCATTAAAAAATTTAGAAATAAATTAATTCTAAAAGCAAAGTATAGACTCAAGATTTCCATGAAACAGCTTGGGCATAAATATTTAATGCACAAGAGATCTGTAATGGGAAGTGTTTGGCAAACATTCACTTGGGATTGAAATCAACAAATTATATGATAATTGCTTTTGTGAGGCTTGGTTGAGAAGCAGCAGAACTTTCACTTGAGAAACTTAGATCTCATCTTATTTTCTGATCCACTTGTCTTAAAGAAATTTATTTGTCTGAAATTTTTATGTATGATACTTATAACACTCTTTCCCGGCATAATTCCTTTCTCACTGTTTTCATTTTACAGTTCTTTTCTAGTTGACAAGTAATTGAATGCACTCCTGACATATAGCATGATCTTTTGATACAGACACACTCTACTGGCTAAATTAAGCTAATTAGTGTAGCTATTCTCTCAGATGCTTATAATGGTTTTGTATGAGGAATATAGATACCTCAACATAGTATATTAGTATAGTTACCGCATTAAATAACATATTGAGCTGATTCATCTCTTTTACATTTTGTTTCATATCTCCCCAACCCCTCTCTGCCTTGCTTCTCTATAGCCATCAAATTATTTATGTCCATGTGTTTTATTTTTTTAGAGGCCACACAAAGGTAAAATGATGTGTCTTTTGTCCTTTCTGTGCCTGGCTTGTTGCACATGATGTAGCATTCCTCAGATTGATACATGGCTCTTTAATATAATTTCATTTGGATGTACATTCAGTGTGTGTTTGTGTGTGTGTGTGTGTGTGTGTGTGTGTGTGTGTGTGTGTGAGAGAGAGAGAGAGAGAGAGAGAGAGAGAGAGAGAGAGAGATTTTCTTTGTACCCCAGAAAAAGTTCTTTATAGACTTGATAGACATAGTTGATTTACTGTCTTAGCTATTAACGATAGTGCTGTAGGGAACATGGGTAAAAATGTACGTCCAACATAGGGATCTCATTAGTTTTAGAGATATACCCAAAATTAGGTTGCTAAGTCATATTGTGGTTCTTATATTGAAAGGGACATTAGGTAAAACAATAGAATCAAGTCAGTTATGAATTTCAGAAGAGAATCTCATGTTTTCTAGGGTGACTCTAAATAAGCAGCTTAACTCACAACTCTTCTACAATGCCACTGAATCATGATTGATTTATTTGTTCTGAAGATATAGATTAGGGTATGGAGGAAGTGTGTCTGCCTCCTCCTTTGATGGGCAGTGAAAATGCAGGTTGTACATGACCACTGTGACCTGGGGTTTTGTGTAATTGGCTATCCAATGATAGAGAATGTTTAAGGACAGCAATACAAGGAGATGAATAACTATCAGTTCACAGAAAGGAAGTGCTAAACTTAGGCATAAAGGTGACACATTACAGGTCACGTTAACATAGGTTTTGGAGTTAAGAATTAAAGGCAAGGAGGAGGCTAGAAGAGAATAGGAGAGAGCGATAAGACCAGTGGAACGATAGAAGAGGAAGAAGAAGTGAAAAGGAAGAGGAGGAGGAAGTCACATCAGTTCCTTTAAATAAACTACTATGAACTTTAAATATTAAACAGCAAACAACCAGAAACCTCTGTGCTACTATCTACAACACTGTAATAGTCTCTCATGAATAGAATTTTCTCCTCACTGTTGTATGAGTGAATTAGATATTCAGACTTCAGAAATTATACATAATCTGTAGCACTCAGCTTAGTACAGATAATAAAATATCTCAAGCAAAACCAAGATAAACCAAAAGCCTGTTATTGCAAGGCCATCTCGACATTTTCTAGTCTTCTTACAATTTCTTAATTTTTCCTGTGAAATTCTCAGGGCATTTTCCTTTAAATTTGCACCTTGGCCTATCCATGTCCTCAGTGAGCTTGTGCTATATCAGAGGTTATAGGGGAAGAATGTGAAAGCATTCCTAACATCTATGAGGATCTTCCTCCACACACTAAAATGAAGTGTACATGGCAGAATGACCATGGAGAGCTCTGGCATTCTTGCAACCAGCATGCTTTCCTTTGCTTATCTAGTTCCCTAATTTTCAAAATCTTATCCTTACTTTGACTAGTTCATATTATGAACTAAATTTGAGTCCTCATGTGCAAGGTAAGATCTAATCTTTGGTTGGTGTAATTAGACAGGGTTTTGATCTTGAGCCCTTTGTTCCACTAGACTGAATTTTCTCTAAATTCTACTTTGGAGAATCCAAAGCCACTGAGCTCATAGGCTCTGTATATTTGAGATGAGAGAATTAAAGAGAAGAAAAGACAAACGAAGATATTAGGAAAGAGAGGACAAAACAATACAGTAGGAAAGAGAAGGCATTGTCTATCCCTGCACATTCAGCTCTTAATGACTTCATTCATTCTGCTCAGTTAAAATCGTTCTTATTTCTAGAGTCTTATGGAACTGTTCACTTTTTCTAATATTTCCACTCTGTGGCTTATCAGTCATTTGTTTTGAGTATCATGTTTAATTCCTTCATATTTAAAGTATAATAACACACAGACACATACACACACATCACACATACCTTTAGCATAGTTGCAAATAATCAAATACAACAAAAAAAGGAAAAACTAGTACATAAACTTAAAATGTAACTTATAGGTTGCTGTCTCTTTTTCACACAAACAAATGTAAATTTTGTTGATTCAGTTTGAGCTCCAGAGAACAGATTAAAGAACTGTAATTGTATTGCAGAAATGTTCCCTAAACAGCATGCATGTGGCCTGTGAGCATAGGAGCAGCCCTAGGGGAGGGGACAAGAGGGAAGGAGAAGGTAAAATAAGTCAAAACCACAAACATGTGAGAACCAATATATCATGATGTCATAATTTTTGCTAACGATAAATATTACTATATGAGACAAATTCAAATCCTGTACATCACAAGCAAAAGGGAAATACCTATTAAACCTAAGGAGAGTCTTTAAATTGCATAGCATTTTTTTTTTTTACTTAATTATGTGGGATCTCAGAAACTGCTAATACTTCTAATGTCACCCAGGTAAAACATAGCAAATATAAAATTTCCATAAACATAACTCTAATCAGGCCCACAATAGAGAATTGATACAAATTAGGGGAGCTGATAGAGGTTCAAGATGAATGGTCCCTAAAACAGACATATGGCTTCTAAAATAGAGATGTCCAGGGAGTGGAAACTCTGTTGATTAAATATATTAAGGACGTGACCCCATCCTGCAATTCATTCAATGTTTCAATGTTGTAGGTATAGATTCTCTCCTTTGAGGTTGCCTGCAAACCTTCTCTCTCTCTCTCTCTCTCTCTCTCTCTCTCTCTCTCTCTCTCTCTCTCTCTCTCTCTCTTCCTCTAGATACAGTCCTCTAGTCTTATCCCCACCTCTTTAGCAGAATGCCTATGACAACCTTCAATGTGTCCCTCCACCACCTCCATCCTTGTCTCCAGCAGATCCTATGGCTCTTTTCCCTTTTATGTTCTTCCCTTACTTGTTTTCCCAAGACTCTAACCCCAGAAGGCACCTCCTGCTAAATTAAGTATCTCTCCTCTCACAGCAACAAGTAGGCTAAGAGAGGACCCACACCTCTCCTATTGCTCTGGAGATCCAACACCCTTTCCTTCCCCAGTCTCATTACCAGTTCTGTAGCAGGAAAACTCCTTGGCCTTTCTTCTCTCTATGACACCATCCTGAGTGGAACACAAAGATCTTCTCCACCAAGCTTTCTTCAAGAAACCCATACCATTATCCAACACCCACAGGTGCAGGTGTTGGATACCCACAGGGAACACAGGAGCTAAGCAGAACTAGTTTCTCCTCCACTCCAAATCTACCCCAGTCATGTTTCTTGTGCTGCAACAGAACACCAGCTGCAGACTTCCTGCACACATGTCTTGTAGATCCCACAGACCATCCCCTCCTAATCTTATCCTCCCATTTGGTCACTATATCCCAGCCACCATCTCCAGCAGGCATAACCTGCTAAACCACAGGCCATGCTTGAGAGAAAACCAGATAGGCTGTTTGTAAACTTTTCTTCTCTCTCTCTTTTTCCAGTTTCAATTCTTCAGTCTCCTTACCAGGTCTGTAGCAGAACATCCTTGTCAGTATTCAACATGCCCTGTGCGCATCCCATGTGGGTCCCATGGATCTCCCTTTTCTAACCACCCTCTTCTTATTCATTGGTTTTTCCCAGCATCCCATTAGGCACCCATGGCTAAGCTGACCACTGCTCCTCCCAGGACACCAAGTAGGCTGTTAATGAAGCCATGCCTCTTCTACTGCCCCTGAGATTAATTTCCTCCACGCTCATCCTTAACTCTGTAATAGGAAGCCTGCTGTGGGCTACTTTTCCTCTCTAACTCTCTTACCCCATCCACAACAGATCACAAATACCTTAACTTCCAACCTTCCCTTTCCCAACTCATCCCACTACCCTACAGTTTTAACACAAGTAGGTGTTCTCTATGAACATACCAGCTCAGAAATCCAGAAAAAGAGCAATTGCACTCTCTGGAAATTCAAAGTGGAAAGATAAACCAAGGAGCAAAATATCTATCCTCAAAAGAAAAAAAACCATAAATCAGCATATAGACCTATAATCATCCCAAATCCATATGCCTGGACATCATCATAAAAGTCAAATCAATAACAACCAAAGCAATATATCCCCATTGCAGCCCAACTATCCAACTCTTAGCAGTCTGAATATTCTAACTTAGTTGAAACACAAGGAAAAAAACCTTAAAAAACCAACTATATGAAGATGATACATGTTCTCAAAGAGGAAATGAATAAAACCCTTAATGAAATACAGGAAAAAAAACAAACAGAAAATTGGAGAAAATAAATAATTCCCTTAAAGAAATCCAAGAAAATACAGACAGACAGACACACGCACACACACATGCACACATGCACGCACACACACACACACACACACACACACACACACACACACACCAAACAAACAAACAAATAAACAAACAAAGCAAGGAAATGAATAGAACTCTTCAAGGCCTAAACATAGAAATAGAATCAATAAAGAAAACACAAACTGAGGTAATATTCTGGAAATGAAAATTTTAAGAATCTAAACAGGAACTACAGTGGAAAGATTCAGCAACAGAATACAAAAGGGGGAAGAGAGACTCTCAGACATTGAAGGCATGATAGAAGAAACAGGTAGATCAGTCAAGGGAATTGTTAAACCTAAAGTCTCCTGACATAAAACATCTAGGAATGCAATAAAAAGATGAAAACTAAGAATAATTGGAATAGAAGAAGGGGAAGAATCAGAATCAAAAGTCCAAAAATATTTTAACAATATTGTAGACAATAACTTTCTTTAAAAAAACGATATAAAATTTATAAAATATTCTTTTATTTGGTTCTGATCAGATAATTCAGCAGGAAAAAGCACTTGCTGCCAAGCTGACACCTGAGCTTGCTATCTTAGGACCCACATGTTGCAAGGAGAGCACCAACTCCCACTTGCTGTCTCTGACCTGTGTACCAAGGCACTGACATAATCATGTACTACCCCCCCATACTAACTAAATAAAATGTAATTTAGAAATTCTTAGATTTAGAGGGTAAAGAGGTGATTCCATGGTTGAGTCTATACAGTTCTTGCAGAACTCATGCTCCACTCCTAGAACCCATTTAGGGGTGCCTTAAAACTGCCTGTAACTTCAGCTTTAAGAGATTTGATGGCTTAAACTAACCTCATAAAGATTGTGCACTCATTCAACATATCACTACATAGACAGAGAGATATACAAACATACACAATTAAAATAATTTTTTAAAAGGTTTTATATCATCTATAAAGTTGATTATTTGAAAATACACATGCATATTCACACACACTCACACATATTTCTAAAACAACTGTATTAACATTCAAAGTCCTAAATATCAGTCTGTTAATAGCATTTATCTTTCTTTTTTTTCTTTTCCACTTTTTATTTTCTAAATTCTTTGTTTACATTCCAAAGGCTTTATCCTTTCCCAGTTCCCCCCTCACACTATGTCCCATAAGTCCTCTTCCCCCCCCACCCCCGCCCATTCACCAGTCAACCCCCCACCAATTCTCTGTTCTGATACTATCCTATAAAACAGGATCCAGTCTTTTCAGGACCAGGGTCCTCTCCTTCCTTCTTCTTGGGAATCTTTTGATTTGCTAATTGTGCCTTGAGTATTCAGAGCTTCTGGGCACATTAATATCCACTTATCAGTGATTGCACTTCATGTGTATTCTTTTGTAATTGGGTTAACTCACTTACGATGATATTTTCCAGTTCCGACCATTTGCCTACAAATTGCATGAATTCATTATTTTTAATTGCTGAGTAGTATTCCATTGTATAAATATGCAACATTTTCTGTATCCATTCATCCTTTGAGGGACATCTGGGTTCCTTCCAACTTCTGGCTATTATAAATAAGGCTGCTATGAACATAGTGGAACATGTGTCTTTATTGCATGCAGGAGAATCATCTGGGTACATGCCCAGGAATGGTAGGACAGGGTCCTCTGGGAGTGCCATGCCCAATTTTCTGAGGAAACGCCAGACTGATTTCCAGAGTGGTTGTACCATTTTGCTATTCCACCAACAGTGGAGGAGTGTTCATCCTTCTCCACATCCTTGCCAGCACCTGTTGTCTGTTGAGTTTTTAATCTTAGCCATTCTGACTGGTTTGAGGTGGAAATTCGGGGTTGTTTTGATTTGCATTTCCATGATGACTAATGATGTTGAACATCTCTTAAGGTGCTTCTCAGCCATCTGAATTTCTTCTGGTGAAAATTCTTTGTTTAGCTCTGTACCCAATTTTTAAGAGGGTTATTTGGTTCTTTGGGGGTCTAACTTCTTGAGTTCTTTGTATATACTGGATATTAGCCCTCTGTCGGATGTGGGGTTGGTGAAGATCTTATCCCAACTTGTTGGTTGCTATTTTGTCCTTCTGACAGTGTCCTTTGCCTTACAGAAATTTTGGAAGTTTATGAGATCCCATTTGTCAATTCTTCATCTTAGAGCATAAGCTATTGGTGTTCTGTTCAGAAACTTTGTCCCTGTGCCCATGTTCTCCAGGGTCTTCCCCGGTTTCTTTTCTATTATTTTCAGTGTGTCTGGTTTTATGTGGAGGTCCTTGATCCACTTGAAGTTGATCTTAGTACAAGGAGATAAGAGTGGGTCATTTCGTATTCTTCTGCATGTTGTCCTCCAGTTGAACCAGCACCATTTGTTGAAAAGGCTCTCTTTTTTCCACTGGATGTTTGAAGCTCCTTTATCAAAGATCAAGTGACCATAACTCTGTGGGTTCATTTCTGGGTCTTCAATTCATTTCCACTGATCTACTTGCCTGTCATTGTACCAATACTATGCAGTTTTTAACACAATTGTTCTGTAGTACTGCTTCAGGTCAGGGATATTGATTCTCCCAGAAGTCCTTTTATTTTTGAGAATAGTTTTAGCTATCCTGGGTTTTTTTGTTGTTCCAGATGAATTTGAGAATTTCTCTTTCTACATTTATGAAGAATTGATTTGGGATTTTGATGGGGATTGCCTTGAATCTGTAGACTGCTTTTGGCAAGGTGGCCATTTTTACTATATTGATCCTGCCAATCCAAGATCATGAAATGTTTTTTCATCTTCTGAGGTCTTCTTCGATTTCTTTCTTCAAGGACTTGAAGTTCCTGTCATACAGATCTTTCACTTGTTTGGTTAGAGTCATGCCAAAATATTTTATATTGCTCGTGGCTATTGTGAAGGGTGTTATTTCCCTAACTTCTTTCTCAGCCTGCTTGTCCTTTGAGTACAGGAAGGTTACTGATTTGCTTGAGTTGATTTTATAATCAGTCACTTTGCTGAAGTTGCTTATCAGCTGTAGGAGTTCTCTGGTGGAGGTTTTTTTTTTGGGGGGGTCACTTAAGTATACTATCATACCATCTGCAAATAATGATAGTTTGACTTCTTCCTTTCCAATTCGTATCCCTTTGACTTCCTTATGTTGTCTAATTGCTCTTGCTAGAACTTCAAGTACTATATTGAAAAGATATGGAGAGAGAGGGCAGGCTTGACTAGTCCCTGATTTTAGTGGGATGGATTCAAGTTTCTCTCCATTTATTTTGATGTTGGCTACTGTTTTGCTGTATATTGCTTTTACTATGTTTAGGTATGGGCCTTGCATTCTTGTTCTTTCCAGGACTTTTAACATGAAAGGTTGCTGAATTTTGTCAAATGCTTTTTCTGCATCTAATGAGATGACCATGTGGTTTTTTTCTTTTAGTTTGTTTATGTAGTGGATTACATTGATGAATTTCTGTATTTTGAACCATCCTTGCATCCCTGGGATGAATCCTACTTGATCATGGTGAATGATCGTTTTGATATGCTCTTGGATTTGGTTGACAAGAATTTTATTTAGTATTTTTGTATCGATATTCATAAGGAAAATTGGCCTGTAGTTCTCTTTCTTTGTTGGATCTTTGTGTGGTTTTGGTATCAGTGTAATTGTGGCTTCATAGAATGAGTTGGGCAGTGTTCCTTCTGTTTCCATATTGTGGAATAGTTTGAAGAGTATTGGTGTTAGATCTTCTTTGAAGGTCTGATACTAAAACCATCTGGTCCCATACTTTTTTTGGTTGGAAGACTTTCTATGATACCTTCTATTTCTCTTTGGGTTATGGGACTGTTTAGCTGATCTAATTGATCCTGATTTAATTTTGGTATTTAGTATCTCTCTAGGAAATTGTCCATTTCCTCCAGATTCTCCAGTTGTGTTGAGTATAGGCTTTTGTAGTAGGATATGATGATTTTTTTTAATTTCCTCAGTTTCTGTTGTTATATCCCCCTTTTCATTTCTAATTTTCCTAATTTGGATACTGTCTCTGTGCCCATTGGTTAGTCTGGATAAGGTTTTATCTATCTTGTTGATTTCCTCAATGTACCAGCTCCTGGTTTTGTTGATTCTTTGTATGGTTCTCTTTGTTTCTACTTGATTGATTCCAGCCCTTAGTTTGATGATTTCCTGTCTTCTACTCCTCCTGGGTGAATTAGCTTCTTTTTGTTCCAGGGCTTTCAGTTTTGCTGTTAAGCTGCTAGTATATGATCTCTCCAGTTTCTTTTTGGAGGCACTCAGGGCTATGAGTTTTCCTCTTAGCACTGCTTTCATTGTGTCCCATAGATTTGGGTAGGTTGTACCTTCATTTTCATTAAATTCTAAAAAGTCTTTGATTTCTTTATTTCTTCCTTGACCAAGGTGTCTTTGAGTAAGGAGAAGAATCAGAACTCAAAAGCAAAAAATATCTTAACAAATCGTTGACCAAATCTTTCTAACTTAAAGGAGATGAATATCAAGATACAAGAAACACATAACACCAAATATACTAGACTAGAAAGAAAGTTTCCTGGGCACATAATAATCACATCACTAAACATACAGAATAAAGGCAGCAAAGGGAAATAACCATGTAATATGTAAAGGCAGACCTACTAGTATTGCACCCGCCTTTTAGATTTTCAGAGCCCAAAGGGCCAAGACCGAGGTGCAACAGATTCTATGAGACCATAGAATTTCTCCATTATGCCATTTTAATAGTACAGAAAAAAATTTATTGCAAATTTGTAATGGCAATGCAATCAGAAGTGATTATTTTGTGATGAGATACATACTACTGTGTTGATCCAGACTGAGATGGTTTGCAGGCTGTGTTTAGTCCAGGGCGCTCTGTATGAAAGTGCTGTAGTATGGAACAACTTCTTGGTTCCTTGGCATTTCATTTTACACTGCAATTGTTTTTCTGGTACTTTGGCATAGAAATTTTTAAAAGAGCATCCTAATTCAAACATAGTTATTATATTTGTCGTGTGGGAAGATTGAAAAAGATGAAGCTCCTGAGAGCCAGGAATGTCTGAAAGTAGAAACAGCTTACAGCACTGGCACTGGAGATGGTAGGCCTGGTGACACCGTGTTGGCTGTTAGGAAGCACAAAGAACTCTGGCTGTAAAGTAGCCAAACTACACACACAGTAAATTTATTCAGCATAACCCCACTTCCTAAAGCTACACAACACTTAAAATCATCAACACCAGCTTTGGATTAAGTGTTTAAACATATATACAGATGTCTGTTAACATTGCATTAGTTATTATCTATCCACTATCCATACAGATATCTTCCAGTATTTATATATTTATATGTTTAACATCTGCCATGGCATGTGTATCATCTGTCTATTGGATGTATCTATGTATGCATCTATTTATCTATCTATCCATACATAAATAAATGTATGGATACATTTTGTAACATGCAAGTATATGTTACATTCTGGTAAATATAAGCAATGTACCTGGACGGCAATCGACAGTATCAGATCCATACATATACATACATACATGTATGCATAGATAGATACATACATAGATAGATGGATTAATAGATAGCTGGATGATTGGTAGATAAACAAATGTCATTTATCCTATTTACCTACCTACTGCCTACCACTTTTTTTTAATTTCTTTTTTATATTAAACACAGGTTTACAGTGATTATCTCTCATTTTGACCTTGTATCAGAGAGGCTGATCTATCTTCACATAATTATTTTTATGTATGTGAGTATAGTGTTTTTGTCTTCAGAAATAACAGAAGAGGGCATCGTATCCCTTTGCAGATGGTTATGAGCCAACATGTGGTTGCTGGAAATTGAACTCAGGACTTTTGGAAGAGTGGTCAGTGCTCTTAACCTCTGAACCATTTCTCCAGTCCTCACATAATTATTTTTAAACTATCCACTTTAGCATGAGAAAATTCTATTTCCTATATTTGTAACATATTCACCTATGTGTTGACTTTTTATGCTAATTTTTCTTTTGAGAAATATATTTTTTTAATCAGAATACAACATATCATGTTTATGAAAAGTTATTTTATTCTTTCTTTTGCACTTTACAATGAAAATATTTTCTAATATCACTGAAATCAGTCCCTCAGTAGTTTCTTTCATAGTGGTAACAGTAAAGATTGGTGCAATAGATAAGTTCATTTGTCCTAGTTTTATGTTCTCTATCTTTGCAGGATGGCTTCAGATGATACTGATTTTACTTTACTTACAAGATAATTAACTTTCAGATTTGCTTGTGTATGGTATAATAACCATAATGACTCCTACTGTACTGTATTTGCCCCTCAATTTCTCTTCCCTCTGTGGAAAATTGCAATGAACTTACTGACTCAATTCTAATAAACATTGTGGTAAATATAAGCAATGTACCTGGATGGCATTTGACATTATCAAATTCATAATTCTATTATTTATATGATTTAATTCTTTCTCTTTCTCTCTCTCTCTCTCTCTCTCTCTCTCACACACACACACACACACACACACACACACACATACACACACACACACTCACAAATGCACACACATAAACACACACACACTCACATACACTCACAAATGCACACACATAAACACACACACACACACACACACACACACACACACACACACCTTCTTTACTTTTAGTTTATGTCAATACATCCCCTCCTCTCCCTCATTTTAAAATTTATCAGACAGACCACAGACCACATACTGAAGAAAGCCTGTTGATATGGCCCTCGTTTCTATATCTCTCTCGTTTATCTTTCAAATCACAACTCTAGATAAATCCTGTGAAATGCAGAAACAAACCTAAATTTATATTTATTCAACAAAGTATCTGAACAATATCCTTCCAAATTTTCAATCACAAAATGCAAAGAGATGCTGAAAGATCATCAGAGATTGTTTGGGATAAGGTTGATGATGTAATGTATGTTATTTGTCTGTGTTGACAGGAGTCTGGGTCACTCAGAGGCTACGGTTAGAAACAAATTCTGTTAAAGCCTGGATTTCCATGTTTTTTAAAGCTATTTTATTAAATTTAGTTGTAACTACTAATATAGGATTATAGAAACTACCTGTAATATATTTGCAATTTGTAAATTCAGAATTATCTCAAAATAATAAGTTAGGAAATTTGAGACAGAGAAGCAGATTTCCTGGGGAGCTAATTTTCTCGAGGGTTTTTCCCTGTGGTGATGCTGAGCTAAGGCTAAGAATCAGGCTCAGCATTTACTGGGTGATTCTAGGTTCTTAATTCAAACTTCAGTAAGAAATATATATGAAAAGGAAGAGACACATAAGAAAAGCAAGACCACCACAACTCTCACCTCCTCCAGTCATAATTGCAGTCTGGCCACCTAGGGACCACCAAGCCTTCCAACACCAGAGACCACTGGATGGGGAACAGCAAGCACAAGAATAAAATCAACAGAAGTCAGAGCAATATTGCAGCATCAGCACCCAGCTCTCCAAATACACCAAGCCCTGCATATCCTAACACAGCTGAAGAGCAAGTCAGTTTTCTCCAGTAGACTGACATTGAGTCATCAGCCACTCCACAGTGTTACTCATGTTCATGAATAATCTACCAACATCTTTGTGTTCTGCAGAGTATGTTGTATTGGATTTTTGTTTTGGTTTTGGTTTTCAGAAAGAAATTAAAGTGGGTATATAGGGAAAGGATCTGGAAGGACTTGGAGGAGAGGAAAAAGTTGATCGAAATATATTGAAATTTACCAGTTTTAAATAATAAAACATATAAATAAAAATAAAAAAATAGCCTCTCATTTTAGCAACTTGACTCTGATAGGGCCATTAACACTATTAAATTACAGCCATTTCCTTACATTCTTTAAAGTAGCAGTTTGCTTCAAATAAATGAAAGTTTACTTTCCAAATACAATGCTATTTTCATGACTCAAAGTAATCCTGGTGTCATACAGTAAAAGACCTGTATCTATGGTATTTTTTAAAAGAAAATTCTGGCTATTTATTCAAACAATTATAATAATAGATATTTTAACGTTCTCATGTGTATAAGAAGGAAGAGAAAATTTGTTGATTTTTACATTCACATCTTTCCTTAATGAGGATGAGATGAAATAATTATAAACTATAAAAGGATTCTTCTTTTGAATGATTGTTTCCACCATTTATCTTAATTTCTCAAACCTTTGTTGCTTCCTTTTATTAATCATAATCAGAAGTAAATGTCAAATAGTTTGACAAAGCCACAAACACCGAGCACTAGAAAGTAGGACTGTTGACATGAAGGCTGTGATAGCGCTCTCACAACTGTATTCACACTCTAAGTATTCACACTCTAAGGTCATCACGGTTCCCACTAAACTGTGTTGATTGTTGTGCTTGGAGCACAAAACATTTAATTTATCATCTCTAATTGTATTAGCTCAGACATGTGGCTCAGGTACAGGAAAGTAAAAAGAACAATCAACTTGTCAAACGATGTCAAATATGTAGACTTTAGATTTGAGGTAGGTAGGTTTCTTTATCATGTAGTTTGTTTAATAGGGGAATCTTAGGGAATAGGGAAAAAAGGTTTAAACAGGTATATTTGAGTGTACAACATAGATTAAATTAATAAATCTACAGTGTATTTTCTTTTGTTTTAATTCCTTCCCTCAACTCACAAACACATAAGACATACGCTCATCAGGTACCGCTGGTATTTTGTGAGTCCATTGTAGTGTACAGATAACTTGCCTGCCCCAAGATCATTAACCAACAGTTGGGAGAGCTAGTCAAGTTCAAATTTATGTCATCCCTCATAACTTACCTAATTCATACTGTAATTCACATTTATAAAATCAGTGTAAAGCTAAAATGTCACAAGAAAGGTGACTTGATGCCATGTTCTCACAGAGGAAGGAGGACACAGTTCACCATAAAATGCTGGATTTGGGTAACTGCGCCATCTTCATTAACATCCACAACCACATTTCTTTCTCCTACAAATATTAGGTATATTGTGAATATACCTACGGAAGGTATATTCACAAAATGTGATCCACAAAACACATGGACTTTCTGCCTCCATCAACCTGTTGTCAGAGAGTTTAATCCTATAACTTAAGGAAGAAGCATCACATTCATTGACTTATACATTTGCATCTTTTATCCACATATTCATAGACTATGATTTCTCCCTGAGGAGGGGGATTAAAATCTGTTGTATTTGGATAGAAAGGCTTGATAACCGGGGTGGGGGAGGTGAGTGGTGGTGGTGGGGGTGCTGGGAAACTAACCACATCAACAGTCCTGAATTGTCAGTCTTCTTTAATAAGCCTGAATTATGATTATGTTATAATATGACATAAAATATTATGTAGATATGTAAGATGTGTTTATAGTATAAATGATGTATACACATGATAAAGAACTCTTACTTTGCTTTCCCAGTAAAATATGTTTAACCTCTGGTATTATTTAAAATATTAATGTGCCATACTATCAACCTCCAGATTAAAATCTCAATAGAAGATTTGCTAATAATTAGATGACAGTTCGTGCTAACTTACCATATGACACTGAAGCTATTGAACTGTAAACTTTAGTTCCAATCTCACCCTACCAGGTTGGAATATGCTATGTCTCTCTTCTACCTATTAACCTAATATTGGTTTCCTATATATAGGAAATAATAACCTAATTAACCTAATATTGGTTTCCTACCTATAACCTAAAATTGGTTTCTAATAAAGAAACCAATTTTTCTTGTGATTGTTTATCTTGACTATCAGCTAGATGTGGTGGTGGTTTGAATAAGCATGACCCCCCACCCAAGACTTATGTGTTTGAATGATTAGCCTATAAAGAGAGGCACTATTAGGAGTTGTGGCCTTTTTGGAGGACGTTTGTCACTCTTTGGTTGGACTTTAAGGTCTCATACACTCAAACTAGGTCTAGTGTGACTGTCTCTTTTATTGCCTAGGGATCAAATATAGAACTCTCAGCTCCTTCTCCAGCACCATGTATTCCTTCATCCTACCATATCTCCTGCCATAAAAACAATGAGGTAAGCTGGGTGGTGGTGGCACATGCCTTTAATTACAGCACTTGGGAGGCAGAGGCATGCGGATTTCTGAGTTCAAGGCCAGCCTGGTCTACAGAGTGAATTCCAGGACAGCCTGGACTACACATAGAAACCTTGTTTAGAAAAAAAAACAAACAAACAAACAAAAAAAAAACCAAAAAAATGAGGTAAACCTCTGAAACTGTAAGCCAGGACCAATAAAATGTTTTTCTTTATCAGAGATGCCAATACCATGGTGTCTCTTTACAGCAATGAAACTCTAAGACAGATGAGATATAGGGTAGCTTAAGAGCTAAACCTATAGATGTCAGTTGGGGCCTTACTGGAGTCATTTAACTGAATGGCAACACCTATCCTAAATGAGGGTGATGATATGTAATGGTCTGGGATGTAGGAGTAAATAAAATGGAGCAGCATATTTCATCTTTCTTTGCTTCCTGACTTCCAGTGCCAAATGATCAGCTGGCTCTCATGCCATTGCTAGAGGAATAGACTGCAATTTTTCAAGCCATGAGTCAAAATAAAATCATCTTTCTATAAATTATTTTCTTAAAAAATTGACATAGCCACTGGGAAAGTTGCTATTATAGTACCTAACCCAGGTTGTGCATGGTTTAGAAATAGGATGCACCTTACATATAGCAAAGGAATATGACGCCACAGTAAGCATGTTGTTTTATGCTCCAATATATGATAAAACAAATTATTTTCTTAGTCAGATACCTCACAGAAACATTATGGATTGAAGGAATACATGCTACAAGGGGAGATTTATTAGATTGCTTTATGACAGGAACTAGGCTGTCCAACAGTTGTTGTCCAAATGTTGGGGAGGCAGAGAACGCTGCCTTGTGATTCCAAGAGTTTGTATGCTTAAGCAGCCACTATCTAGTGTCTGTGTGACATGCAAGGAGGATTCCTGGATGTGCTGTGGTCTTTTAGTCCACATTTGAAAATTGGAGATGCTGAGTTCTGATGCAACAGAAACAACTGGAAAGACACACTTAACAAAAAGAATGAAAACAGTGCAGAAGATAACACTGTGCTTCTGTCTTCAAGGTGCTGCTCACTCCAGGAGACAGGTTTCTCTGCCCAGTTAACCTATTCTGTAAATATGCTCACAGACTTGGCCAGAGATGTGACTCTTAATTTAGCCAACTGTCATGATGTTAAAAATCAGTACCAACCATCACAATTTCTGTATCACTAACTCTGGAGATTATTACTCCAACAATAACCTGGCAGCTCCGTTTCACATTGGAAAGACTCAGTTTAAGCACAGAATGAGAAGCAGTAGAGACTCTACTGAGGCAGTAAAAAGGAAAATCAATTTCCAGCTAGAAGGTTCTGAAATCCTTTAAGTAGGTGTCATTTTTAAAAAGGATAAGGTTTGACAAATCTCTAAGAAGCTTAAAGCAAAATAAAATACTGAGTGGATAGTTTAGTCATCAAATTATTTGGGAAAGGGACTCTACTTCTGCAAAAGTCAGTTCTGTTTTTCAAGTAGTGATTGTGTTTCTTGTGCCTTGATAGGCATAAGAATATGGATCAGCTAAACTTTGTATTATATCATGAATGTCTGTCTGCAACACTCTTGTATTATAGATGATGTCACTTGCAGGAAATTGGACAATAGACTCCATTCATTCATCTCTGATATGCTATCACTTCACCTTATTTACATGGGAATTCTGCTGCATGTGTATGTACACATATGGGTATCTGTATGTATGTGTTTATGTATGTGAATGAACATATCACACCAGAGCTGATATTGGCAGTAATAACTCATCTGTAAACAAGTATACTGGCCTTGTAGATATTTAAGTATTTGTGTGAGAAGACAAGCAATATGCACCAAAAAGCAATAGTTTCATCATGTATATGAAAATATATAAAATAAGGTCATTCAGTATAAGGAGAAAGAAGCCACTACTCCAGATGCCAACTTCTTGGAAGAGGTGATATTTGAAGTGGGAGCTGAGCAGTAAGAAGCTGGTAGATGCATTAAGATGCACAGTTAAGGTATTTTTCAGTGTGCTTTCTGGATAAAGTTGGGAAGCACATGGATTGTGGAGCCATGCCAAGAGGGAAAGACAAAGAGTGAATTAAGTCAACTTTAAAAATTATTTATTTATATACATTGGTGTTTCAGTTGCATATGTCTGTATAAGGATGGCAGATCACATGGAACAGGAATTACAGACAATTGTGAAATGCCATATTGGTGTTGGGAATTGAATCTGAGTGCTCTGGTAAAGCAGCCCGTGCTCTTATACATTGAGCAATCTCTCCAGTCCAGTAATTCAGTTCTTAAATGATCATAGTAGTCATTAATCTATTCAGGTTTCCTGTAAGGAATCAGGTGAACATTGCTCTAATGTTAGGTTGCTTTTACTCCTTCCAAAGATTCTAAATGTAAGACATTGTCTAAGTCCATTTCTTATAGGAAGTTGAGTCTTATACAGTACCAAACTAATCAAGTTTATAATATTAAGACCTTTAAGTGGATGGTTTAAACAGATGGTTCATATTGGTGGCAGGAGACTGAACTTACAGATTTGATTATTCATGCTGATGCAATATTGCAGTCAGTGAAGAGGTGTAAATGATGGTGGGTGAGTCCTAGTAGCTGTCTTTGATCTGACTCTTACACAATCAGTCTGAAAGTGTCAGTCTTCAGTGTTACCATCTGCAATTCATGTACAGTAGTCAAAACTTCAACTCAAAGTGTGGGTTCCTCAGTCCTACTTATAAGGGGGAACAAAATAACCACAGGAGTTATAGGGTAGGCATACTTGAGAGGAAGTGAGGAGGGGTAAAGAAAAAATTGGGGCAGGATCAGGTGTGGGAAAAAGATGATAGATATGTACAGAGGGTCAAGAAACTGAAAAGAGGCATCTTAGCAGAGGGGGACTGAGAACTGGGGGTAGCCAACAGAAAATCCCAGATGCCAGGAAAGCATGAGGCTCCCAAGATCCAACCAGGATGATATTAATTGAAATACCCAACAAAGGAGAGAAAGAACCTGTAGAGGCTATGCATGGCCCTGGATAAGAAATGGGACCACCTACCCTTCTCAAAATATTAACCCAGAATTGCTCTTACCAAAAGGAAATACAGGGTCAAAGAGTGGAGCAGAGACTAAAGAAAAGGCCATCCAGAGGCTGCCCTACCTATATGCCCATCCCATATGCAGTCTCCAAACCCAGACACTATTGCTGATGCCAAGAAGTGCTGGCTGACAGGAGCCTGATGTGGATATCTTCTGAGAGGTTCGTCCAGATCCTGACAAATACAGAGACTGAGCTCATAGCTAACCATTGGACAAAGCACTTGGTCCCCAATGGGGTGGGAGTTGGCATGTGGTTGGGGGAGCACAGGGTTGTGAAGACAGGGTGAAGGAGAATGAGATCGGGGGGTTCTTGAAGGGGAAACCAGTAAAATAAGAAACAAACTTCAACTTGTGACTTTCTAGGTTGAATTTAAAGACTAGTCACAAAAGAAAAGTCTAGGAACAATCTTTATCATACTTTCAATGACTGATAATACTATGAAAGTAAAACAATGGTCTGCTTATGTGATAATAGCCACACCTACACTACTAAGTCTATGGCTTATAGAAGAAAAATTGAACAAATCTGCTTCACCAAGGCAGAGTAGGCTTTTTAGGTTATTTGATTTTTGTTTTTGTTTTGTTTGGCATTTTGTTTCAGTTTTTTTTCTTTTTTCTTTTTGTTTTATTTTCACCATATCTACAACTTAGGTGTCAAAGGTACCTGAAAATTCTGTACTAGCAGGATGGCAACAACTTCTGAATTCATGATGAGATCAACAGTATTCACAATGCCCTTGAACCTGCTTTACTGCCAACTGTAAGCTAGTAGAAATCTCATCAAGTCTGTGGCTCCTTTTGTGTCTATTGTTTTTCTACAAAAAGAAAAAAAAAAGAATCAAAGCTGTGGAACTCTTCATGGATTTGCAGGCCTCCATTACTCAGAGTCCATGCTAATTTGTGTCTGTCCAAACTTAGTGCATGTGTTAGGGAAGTCCAAACTGTGCCTATTAATTTTTCTTTGTTTGGTTATTTCTTAATTTGTCTATACAGTTGATTAGAATTGAAAGAGATGTCTTAGGAAGATAAAAATTGAAAATAAATACGCATGTCCTCCTCTCAGAATGATAGACAAAATGGGCAGGTTTTATTCATTTCTTTGTAATGTATCATGTATCCTCCTGCAGCTGAAGGTAGAGTTATGGGAAAATTAGCAAAATCTCATTTTGACTGGCAGAGTACAGAATAAGTAATCATAGCAGTGGTTTAAAAGTAGAAAATTCTTGAAGTGGGTGCATAGTCAGTGAAAGTAAATGTTTCTCAAGCAGTTTTTCACTGAATAATCTCTTATTCTGTTAAGGATTATAAGTGAACAGGGGATTATCTCCAACCTTTAGAAGCCTACATTCTGGAGAAAATCATGACAAAGTATGATGCTGACATATAATTGACCATCCATTACCTCATTGGGAGGTTAGAGGTAGTGGGAAATGGAGTGGAGCTTGGGAACAGCTATGAAATTCAGTTGTATATTTCTCTTCGGATAAAATAAAATTTAAGCATATGTTCATTATCATCATATAGTCCTCCTTTAGTTCAAGGTTTTCAGCCCATGATTCTCCATTATTCTTCTGTGAAGGATGTTTCCATTTGAGTTGCCCTGTAAAAGAAAGTCACACTGCATGCTTCTACACCCCAGGTCCTAGCAATAGCTCAACACCAACAGGGACTGAAGAATGTCTGTGTAGAAGACTGCTGCCCTCTGTGTATGAGATGGCTGTTGCACATATGAATTTAGAGGAGCTGTGGTTAAGAACAAGACCTGCACAAGATCAAGCAGGTTAAAATATGCAGACTGAAGCAATACTCCATCCATATCTCAGAAGTCTTGGCAGCTGATGACAGTAAAGGAGAAAAAAGAGTCAATCTTCTCTGGAGTTGAGGGAGTTTGACAGTGATAGGTGAATCATGCCACAGAGGGTGACATAAAAATTGGCATAGCAACAGCATCATTTGGACTCAATGGTTTAAAAATCATTTTAAATAGAATATAAAGTTGAGAGAAAAATGTGTTTGAGGACCTGGTTGAGGTAGGTAAAAAGACAGAATGTAGTACGTATACATGTGTAAAGTTTTCAAAGAATAGAAGAAAAGAATGTTTATCTATAATGTTTCAAAATACACAATCAGTAATATCAAAAAGATGTGTTTGTAAGAGAAAGTATAATATTAAAAATAATATAACATAAGATGAAATCTATTTCCAAGTTGCTGAGGATAAAGCTAATATAAGAAGTGTAATGCTACTTAAACACAGAGTAGAAAGAGAATAAAGCATCTACATCCAAAACAAGGTATCCTTCATCACATTTATGTCTGCCTCATAATGTTCTATTAGTTTATTGATAGAAATAATCATTATCATAAAAGTACCAATTTTCTGACATTTTTCTTCCCATGCAATAAATCAAAATCAATACTTCAACCTATATTGAGGGTTTGTTTCTATGCGTACACTTAAAATGAAATTTTTGATTCTAAGTTTTCTGCAAAAATCAAAGAATAGAGAATAAAAATTAATATGGGAAATAAAAAGGTTGATAGAGTAACATTTTAGCATTGATTGTTCTAAAGCCAGTGTTTTAAGGTAATATAATTGACACAATGATAAATCTGTTAGTACTACTATGGAACAAAGTGAGCACATTGGAATTAGTTTTACAAATGTATAGCCAGATGATTTTAGATGAAGGTTAATGTGAAGTATTGTGGGAAAGGATTGATTAATATATCACATTTAGATGACTTTGGCATTACTGTGAAAAGAATAAAAAACAACACTGTGTGATTCACGTTCCTTTTTATTTTTTATCAGTTATTTTGTTTATTATATTTCAAATGTTTTCCCGTTCCTGGTAACCTCCTCACAAGACCCCTACCCATTTACCCCTTCCCTTTGCTTCTAGCAGGGTACTCCTCCACCACCAATTCATCTACTCCCAACTCACCCCTCTAAAATCCCCCTTCTCTGGACATCAAGCCTACACAGGGTCAAGTGTATCCCTTCCCACTGAGGACAGACATAGAAGTCTTCTGCTACATATGTATGCTCTTTGGTTGGTTGTTTAGTCTCTGGAAGCTCTGAGGGGTCCTGTTAGTTGATGCTGTTGTTCTTCCTATGAGGTTGTAATCCCCTTAAGCTCCTGAGTCCTTCCCCTAACTCTTCCATGAGTTGAGTCCAATGGTTGACTCTAAGTATCTGCCTCTGTCTCAGTCAGGTGCTGGTAGAATCTCTCAGAGGACAGTCATGCCTGGCTCCTGACTGCAAACACAACATGGCATCAGCAATAATGTCAGAATATTGTGGCTGGACATGGGATAGATCCCAAGTTGGGGCAGTCTCTGGATGGCCATTCCTTCAGTCTCATCCATTTTTGTCCCAGCATTTTCTTTAGATCTTCATGGAGTAGACAAGACTTTTTAAGGGTACAAAAGATACAAAGCAAGCAAAACAAAATGAAACATATTTTCTTAAAAATGAAAAGTAAACTATTGAATTTATAGAGCCATCACCATCTTGGATTCTGTATCCATGGCATCTGAATTTAAATATCTACAATTGCAATCTGTGTGATCATAATAAAATTAATGGCCCTGTCTTCAGCATTCTCACTCAGGAAGAAACAAGAATTGCAGGTATTTGACAATGAAGAAATGTCAGTTCAAATTCAACACAAAGATCATGAGTTCTCAATTCCTCTGTTTTGTTATGCTCAGTGTGTCATCATGGGTGTTCCTTAAATTTATCCATTTATGTATTATCAGCTCTTTTAGCAGATAGTTTTGTATTTACAGAAAGTATTATAATGTATTTAATTCAACATTAGTCTGTCTTAATTATAACTTAAAGGATGTATATATGTTTCTATCTATCCCTCATCTATCACATACACAACCCAATGTAGTAACTAGTCTTTACTGAATCTCTCTTATAACAGACAGTTCAACTTACGGGTAACAGAATCCCCTAGAACATGAGAGCAAGAAATAGAAAGTTAAAGGACCACTCCTCCATCCCATGCATACGTTTTATTATCTACCCTTTACTTTATTGTTTCATTTCTATTACATCTTTTGTTATTTTTGAATTTCTCATAAACTATATTTTGATCTCCTTTGTCTCCTCCCACAAGTCCTCCCCATTCAGTTCCTGTTCCCTACCTTCTCAAATCCAGGCTCTCTCTTTTTCTTTCAAAACAAAACAAAACAAAACAAAACAAAACAAAACAAAACAAAACAAAACAACAGCAATAGCAAGAACCACCCACAATCCAAAAACAGACCTAACAAAACTTAATAAAATAAAACCACATTAAAAAAAAACCAACAAGTCTGGCATCCCTGGGAGGGGAGCCCCATGGTCCTGTGGAGGCTTAATGACCCAGGATAGGGGAACACTAGGCCACTGAGGGAAGAGTGGGTGGGGCAGCACCTTCCTAGAGACAGGGGGAGGTAGGAGGGGATAGGGCGCTTATGGATGGGGAAACTGGGAAGGGGGGTAACATTTGAAATGTAAATAAATAAATTAACCAATTAAAAAATGAAAGAAAAAAAAAAGAAACAAGAACCACTGAGTCTGTTTCATGGTAGCCAACTATTGCTGGGCATGGGCACCTGTCCTAGAATGTGGTTGATATCATCAGTGAAAGTCCATTGCAGAAAACTGACTTATCTCTTAGAAAGTAGTAATTAACAACAGAGTTTTCATTAGCCGGGATTTGGGTTCACTTCCCTTGTCTGTGCTTGGAATTTGCCTTGTTGTACATGTGCAGGTCTTATATTTACTGACAGACTCTCTGTGAATTAATATGTGTACAAATATTATTATGTATAGAAGGTATTATTTCCTTAAATCCACTTACCACCTCTGGCTCTAATGATATTTCTGCCTTCACTTCTAGGTATATCCATAAGCCTGTGGGGAGAAACTTGATTAAAATATCCCATTTAGGGCTGATTACTACACAGTATCTCAATATCAGTATATAGTAGAGTTGTGAGTCTCTGTTAATTCCTATCCACTGCAGGAAGAAAACAATGTATTAAAACACATATAGTTTTTTCCACATAACCAATAGGGGAAATTAAGGATGACCATGATTTACCAATTCACTGAAGACTATAGGGCCAGGATTAGCAAAACTGTCTCCCCACCTAGATTAATATACAGTATTTACTGCATTATCTTCTAACTTTACAGCCTTTTTTGTGTTCAACAGATACAATAAGACCAGAATACTATGGTGCTTGGTGGTGGATAAGAGGTTTATATAGTCTGCAAAAGGTGTGCTTATAAAGGTATAACATAGGAAGTGATGATGAAAAAATTTTTATGGTTACTAGTGTCAGTAAAACTCTTTGTTTGGTAGATTTATAAAGAAGCTTATAAATTATTGTCCATATTTGTCCTCTGTATTTTAAGCCTAAAAATGCACTGGTTTCCTTGTTGGTCCAAATCTTTATGGTTCACTGCCTTCTTACTAAATATAGAGTGTCAATTTTTACAAAGTTTCGATTAACTAGAGAGTTGAAACACTGCCATTGAATTAATGTATTTTAAACGAAATAAATATCTAAAAAGAAAAAATATCCCACAGTCTTGAATGTAATATTTATTTAGTTCAAACTGTATTTCTAAATTAGATATGTTAGGGCCTATTAATATGTTCTTTTAGAATTCCTACTATTCTTTAAAAAATGTTCCAAGAGTTTGAAGCAAATTCAGTGATAAATGCCCAATAGACCACCCAGAATCACACAGGAGCCTCAGTTGAATAATTGTCTTAAATAAAGATTCCATTGGGAAGAATTGAGGCAAGCAAGATAAGAAAACAGACTCATTCATAGCTTAGTTGTTGAGATGATTTTGTTTGGCCCTGTGCTTTGATGAAAATTACTAATTTTGAAATACCTGGATCTGCAGTGATTAGGTCATGTAGCACTGACAATGATGCTAAAGTTTAATAAATAAACAGATGTGGACTTTGGCCTCAGCCTCATTTGCCTGTGTACTGGGGTGATTTCTGCATAGGTAAGTAGTTATATCTAGGAAGGGACAAGAAAATAAGACTACCACCCACTAGGGAGAAAATGGATATTAATGAAATAGATGCAGTGTATACCATATCTACCTGCCATACATTTATAGAGAAAAAGATTAATAATGCCATATTAGTGGATGTCCTGAAGTATAATGTGTGCATTGGATGTCAAAACTATCATGAAAACACTGAGACATAAGAACACCATGGGTTGTGTGCTCTGGGTGATGCTTTTGTGGGTTAATTTTCCCTTTAGAGGATCTGACAACTACTTAATGAGAACAGGATGACTTAGATCTGTCCTTAGTTCACTCCTTTTCATTCATTGTTTCCTTTTCGGAGAGTTCCATGGCCATATGTTCCTTGGCATTCTTTTTAATTAGCAACAGATGGATGGAGAAACTTTAGATCCCATATTGGATTCCATGCTGCTCGTGAGGCTTTTAGGATGGCAAAAATACATTTCAGAAGCAACTTTAACTTTTCCCAAACTCTACATAGACATGGTCATTCCAGAGGTCATGAGTGGAGTCTTAAGTGTGGGTATACTGTGCGAGCACATGAAGCTTGGTGAAGTAGGAGCTTCAGTCAGCTGTGTATGGATTTCTTCAGGAACCCCCCTCTTTTTTGGGATTGTTCTAATTTTTAGGAGCTCCAGCACTACCCTAACTGACCTGGCATGTGGTGCATCTTTATACTTGTTGAGGCTCTGTATTTATGTATGAGTATGTATATGTACATGTACATTTACATGCATGTATACATATGCATGGGGATATACATATAAACATATACACATATACACAAATATACATAGACACAAATATACATATACACACATATATATGCATATATACACACATTTTATATATATATATATATATATATATATATATATACTATGAATGCTATTTTGGTGAAAGTAGAGAGTATGTAAATCCTTCATTGGTCTCCTATCACCTCATTGTGTAGAAAATATAAGAAGGATCACTGGTCATGACAAGGTCTACTTACATTGTTGGCCAATTTTATTTACAGACCTTGCATATCTTGTTAGGTGGCTAAATGTGTGGCAGAATATCATCTAGCTTACAACTAATGTCCAGGCCAAAACTAAGATTCTCTGTTCCCCATTATGAGAGGCTGCCACTCCTACTCTGACCATCAAGCTAATGTTCTTATACCTTCTCTCATTATTTCTAATTCTCACAGGAGAAATCAAAGGTATTCAATCTACTGGCCAGGCTGGCATGGCCATATTTTGGGGCCCCATGGCACTCAGCATTTGGGTAGAGGATGCAAAGGAATGGTGAGTAGTGCAGATCCTACTGGGTACTCTTCTCTGTGAGGTATATGTGAGGTACAGATCCATGTATAATGTACTCCGTAATATACTTCCAACACCCTAATAAACATTTTGGCAACTGACCTTTGGGAATTCAGTTAAGCTTTTCTGCTCTTCCAGGAACTTAGAAGGAGAATTATCAAAGTGAAATAGTTGTCAACAATAATTGAGGGTGGCAATGCTGTTCACGTTTCTCTTTCCACAACCCATATTCTCTTTTGATTAACTTTTCTTTTTTTTTTTTTTTTGCACACTTAATTTTTATTCTTTGATAATTTGACTCATGTGTACAATGAATTTTTATTGTTTTCACCCCTTTTTTATTCTCATTCCTTTTCTTTTTTTTTATTTTCTATATTCTTTGTTTACATTCCAAAGGCTTTCCCCTTTCCCAGTTACCCCCCACCATATGTCCCATAATTCCTCTCCCCCCCATGCTATTCCCCACTCTTTCCCCCGCCCCACAATTTCTCTGTTGTGGGTCTACAATACTGGCTCCAATCTTTACAGGCCCAGGGTCCTCTCCTTTTTTTCTTCTTGAGAGTCATTTGACTTGCTAATTGTGCCTTGAGTATTTAGGGCTTCTGGGCTCATTAATATCCACTTATCAGTGATTGCATTTCATGTGCATTCTTTTGTGATTGGGTTAGCTCACTTAGGATGATAGTTTCCAGATCTAACCATTTACCTACAAATTGAATGAATTGATTATTTTTAATTGCTGAGTAGTACTCCATTGTATAAATATACCACATTTTCTGTATCCATTCCTCTTTTGAGGGATATCTGAGCTCCTTCCAATTTCTGGCTATTATAAACAAGGCTGCTATAAACATAGTGGAGCATGTGTCTTTGTTGTATGCAGAGGAATTCTCTGGGTATATGCCCAGGAGTGGTATGCCAGGGTCCTCTGGGAGTGGCATGCCCAATTTTCTGAGGAACCGCCACACTGATTTCCAGAGTGGTTTTACCATTTTGCAATCCCACCAACAGTGGAGGAGTGTTCCTCTTTCTCCACATCCTCGCCAGCACTTGTTGTCTCTCGAGTTTTTAATCTTAGCCATTCTGACTGGAGTGAGGTGGAATCTCAGGGTTGTTTTGATTTGCATTTCCCTGATGACTAATGATGTTGAACATCTCTTAAGGTGTTTCTCGGCCATCCGAATTTCTTCTGGTGAAAATTCTTTGTTTAGCTCTGTACCCCATTTTTTGATGGGGTTATTTGGTTCTTTGGGGTCTAACTTCTTGAGTTCTTTGTATATATTGGATATTAGCCCTCTGTCGGATGTGGGGTTGGTGAAGGTCATTTCCCACGTTAAAGAAATACAAGAGAACATGGGTCAACAAGTAGAACTCATAAAAGAGGAAACACAAAAATCCCTTAAAGAATTACAGGAAAACACAAACAAGCAACTGAAAGATCTGAGCAAAACCATACAAAATCTAAAAACAGAAGTAGAAACAACTAAGCAATCACAAAAGGAGACAATGTTGGAGATAGAAAACCTTGGGAAGAAATCAGGAGTCATAGATGCAAATATCAACAATAGAATACAAGAGATAGAAGACAGAATCTCAGATGCTGAAGATACCATAGGAACCATGGATTCAACAATTAAAGAAAATGCAAAATGCAAAAAGATGGTAACCCAAAACATTCAGGAAATCCAGGACACAATGAGAAGACCAAACCTAAGGATTATAGGGATAAATGAGAATGAAGATCTACAACTTAAAGGGCCAGCAAATATCTTCTACAAAATTATGGAAGAAAACTTCCCCAACCTAAAGAGAGAGATGCCCATGAATATACAAGAAGCCTATAGAACCCCAGATAGACTGGACCAGAACAGAAATACTTCCCGTCACATAATAATCAAAACCCCAAATGTACTAAACAAAGAAAGAATATTAAAGGCAGTAAGAGAAAAAGGACAAGTAACATATAAAGGAAGAACTATCAGAATTACACCAGACTTCTCACCTGAGACCATGAAAGCTAGAAGATTCTGGGCAGACCTCATGCAGACCCTAAGAGAACACAAACTTCAGCCAAGACTACTATACCCAGCAAAACTCTCAATTGCCATAGATGGGGAAACCAAGATATTCCACGACAAAACCAAATTTGCAAGATACTTATCTACAAACCCAGCCCTACAAAGGATAATAGGGGAAAAATACCAACACAAGGGGGGAAACTCCACCCCAGAAGAAGCAAGATAGAAACCTCCCCTCTCATCAAACCCAAAAGAAGTAAACCACTCAAATATAAAAATTAATGCCCAAAAGGTCAGGAAGTAATAATTACTATTCCTTAATATCTCTTAACATCAATGGACTCAGTTTCCCAATAAAAAGACAAAGACTAACAGTCTGGATACCGAAACAGGACCCTGCATTTTGCTGCATACAGGAAACACATCTCAGTGTCAAAGACAAACACTACCTTAAAGTAAAAGGCTGTAAGACAATTTTACAAGCACATGGTCTCAGGAAACAAGCTGGAGTAGCCATTCTAATATCAGATAAAATTGACTTTCAACCTAAAGTCATCAAAAGAGACACGGAAGGTCACTTCTTGATTGTCAAATGGAAAACCCACCAAGAAGAATTCTCAATACTGAACATCTATACTCCAAATGTAAGGGCACCCTCATTCATAAAATAAACTTTACTAAAGCTTAAAGCACACGTTGCACCTAACACAGTAATTGTAGGCAAATTCAACACTCCACTCTCTTCAATGGACCAATCAGGAACGCAGAAACTAAACAGGCACAGTGAAACTAATTGAAGCTTTGGACCAATTGGATTTAACATTATCTGAGCACCTGGCACACTGGCTGGCTCTGATTAACTTTTCTAATCTCCATGGATTACACAAGGCACACCCAAAATTATTATCCTCAAAGGCCTGGCCAACTCATCCACAAAGTCTCTTGTACCTGTCAACCTACAGCCAATGAGACACTGAGAAACACTTATGGAACTTATCGTGGAGGTCACTAATATTAGTAGGCCAAATTTTGCTGCACAGATAATTTCATTTTCTTTAAATAAATGCTGGCATCCAACTACCTTATAATGAGATCGGAGGTTTAAACAGAAAATTGTCTAGCTTTTCTACCTATAGGTTTTTGACACAAGGAAGTGAGAGCTCGCAGCTCTCCTTTTAGCAGGACTCATAGTGTGACTCCTGAGAAAATGTAAACAGGGCAATGTCTTCCTTCAGGATGAATTAAATATGAAAGAAAGGTGGGACATACCTGCTATCCTCTCTAGTTAACAGTACCTAGATAACAGTACCTACCTAGATAACAGTAATATTCCTGCTAATCATGTTATATTATAAAAGTCTTTGTATTGGCTGGTTTTGTCTATCAACCTGACAGAAGCTGGAGTTATCACAGAGAAAGGAGCTTCAGTTGAAGACATGCCTCCATGAAATTCAGCTGTAAAGCATTTTCTCAATTAGTGATCAAGGGGAGAGGGCCCATTGTGGGGTAGTGCCATCCCTGGGCTGGTAGTCTTGGGTTCCATAAGAAAGTAAGCTGAGCAAGTCAGGGGAAGCAAGCCAGTAACATCCTTCAATGGCCTCTGCTTCAGCTCCTGCTTCCTGACCTGCTTGAATTCCAGTCCTCCTTTCTTTGGTGATGAACAGGTGTAGAAGTTTAAGCAGAATAAACCCTTTCCTCCCCAACTTACTCTCAAATGTCTAGATGCTGAGGAAAGAAGAAAATTAGTTGGCAAAAAAGTGGAAATGCTGTATTATGTGAGAACTTATATCTATTCTATTAACTGTCTCTATAACTATATGTGGCTCATGTCCCATTACCTAACATCTTAGACATGCTGCTTTTTATAATACTGCCATTTCCACTGCTTTAAAAGCTAATAGATCTTTATTTCCCCCACATGCTGGCATTCATATTGCTATGTGTAATTCAGGATTTTAGCATGAACCTCCAATATCAATTTTGGCATACCAAAAGAAACCAGCATTGGGTATTTCATTCATTGTAGCTTTTATTAATTATTTGCCCTTAGGACTACTCTGAGAAACTTAGTCACCTAGACAGTCTCCTGGGAATGTACTATGCATAGGCTGGCATTATTACTGTTCTTCAGACTTAGGTATTTCTTTCTCTATCTTCCCTACCAATACCCACACTTTTATAAGAGGAGATCACTTTATCAGATATGTTCTTTCCACACCTGTAGGAGACAACTGGAGTCAGACGTGTCTTTCTCTGGCCTGAGCGTGGTCAAGGTGGGGGCAATAGTCATAGGAAGTGGTCTGGTCAGTCTGGAACTGTTGCTGACTGTACCCTGAGCCATCGATGAGACACAGTGTGCTGAAGTATATTTTAGATTCTCTGCAAGGTCAGGTTGTTTTTGTTTTACTTTTTTTTCTTTTCTTTTCTTTTCTTTTCTTTTTTTTTTTTTTTTTTTTTTTTTTTTTTTTTGGTTTTTCGAGACAGGGTTTCTCTGTGTAGTCCTGGCTGTCCTAGAACTCACTCTGTAGACCAGGCTGGCCTCGAACTCAGAAATCTGCCTGCCTCTGCCTCCCAAGTGCTGGGATTACAGGTGTGCGCCACCACGCCAGGCTTCAGGTTGCTTTTCTTTACTGGTTGTTTACCACATCCTGTTTTAATTTTTGCTGTCAAATGTTTTACCATATAACGGCTAATGTGAACCTGAATTAAAGGAGTCTTGATCAGGATTGTCTTGTCTCATTTTCTCATGCCTCTTGCCCCCTAGGTCCTCACTCCACCCCTCAGGAACCTGTTCAAGAATCCACCAGCAGGTTCACACACCATGATTCTTTTTCATTTTTAAAATCATGTGTATTAATTTAACATGTCAGTACATGCATATATGTGTGTACATCAGAAGAAGACATGTAGTGTTCTTTTTCTACTTCTACCATGTGGTTACACAAAATACACTCAAGTCACTGGGATTCCTGGAAAACACTCTTACCCACTGAGTTAGATCATGAGCCCTACATCATGTTTGAAGAACCTTTCAAAAGATTCAAAGATACATTCAAAATAGGACCTTCCTACATCATTAAAATCTTTCCAGTTGAATGTTTTATGTTAGTACCTTTGTTAGGCACCCTCATATTACACACACACACACACACACACACACACACACATACACACCAATCTCAAGTCTAGTATTTTTTCCTCTTATCTGATAAGGACATCCCTCAGTGGGTCATAGGCAATTTAATCTCTTATGTAAGCTATATCCAAAACAAGGAAGTATATTGTGAGGATATTCTTCTGTGTTTTTCTCCAATGTGTGGGTGGTACTAGCTCAATAGGCAGAGATAGGTCACAGTTATAGACTAATGAATTCGGAGGAGTCTGTTGGATGAAAATCTTTTCAGCAACAAATTCAAGTGTTTCTGCCCAATGTGTTAATGGTTTCAGGCATTTCTCCTCAAGGTATCTATGTAAATACATCTTTCTGTAAAACAGTTGTTTTTTTTTTTTTTTTTTGAGTGATTAACCATATTTAAGCCTTAAAAAAGATACTTACTAATTTCTAGTCCTTTCTTTTTTATGTTATTGGGACAACTGGAGACAATTCCTAATATGCCCCCCCCAAAAAAGTGAAGTTGTTTAAGTTCACACCTGACTTTTTCTTCAGCACACACCTGCAGCTTTCTCTTTGTCACCCAGACGATTAGGCAGTGCTTATCCAACATCAGTGAGCTGTAGCTTCAGTTGTTCCTATACGTAGTGAATGGTTTCAGTAGTGTGCTTCTCTTTGTAATGCTGCCAAGACATCCGACCCTCTCACCAGCAATGTGGTCCTATAAGAAATATGAAATACATTAACTACAAAAGCTCATTTTATTCCTCCATTTCTCAGATTGCTTCCCATCTTGCATTGGAAAGTTTTGTTTTCTGGAATAAAAACCTTGAGACAGCCTTTGCTTTATGACATTCAATACCAATGAAAGACAGAGGATCCAGGCAGGATGAGACAGAAAAAGAAGTGAGTCTGTGGACAAGTCTAGTATAAAGGCCTGTTAGAGTTCTAGGCACTGGGTTAAATGGCCGGTGCCTATACCAACATTGCATTCAGCATACCAACATTGCATTCAGCTCCATCACCTACATCAACATTTTATTCAGTCACTAAATTTGATTTTCTCTGGCAAGGAAATGTCCTCAACTCAACTGAGCTAGCATTCATCAGTGACTGAAGAAACCAATGCCAGAAGATTTCCCCTGGGTATTCAAATCATTTCTTAAGGAGCATTCATAGGAATATATGATTGAGGAACATATTTATATGGTTATAGAGCAACTGTCAAAGTCAGAAAATAAACTAAGATAACATGCTGATAATTTAAAGATGGTGTATATTCAAATTCTACCACGCCACGAATTTCATTCACTTGTTTTAGCATATTTTCTTAGAATAAGTTCCCATTCTGGGTTCCACTTGGCACTCAGTGGCAAGTATTTTAAATATCCCTTTAAATATCAAATATATATTAATATTTCCTTGTCTTACATGGTATTGAACATTTGTAGCATGTGAGGAGTCTTTACTTCATAATTACTTGAATTTGTTACATATATTCACAAGATTAAAATACTTGTTTTTTTTTAAAGAAGTATTACATAACTCTCCGCCCAACTTTTATCACATTTTGTCCTACTTTGTTACTCAAGACAACAGTAGAAAAGTATTGTCCTCCTTCTGTACACATAAGGAAACGAGGCACACAGAGGTAACTCATGGGCAGAATAGGGTTGTGATCCAACACACCTTTTTTCTAGCCCACCTTCTGTAAAAAACTAATCAGTATAAAACCTGAGATGATAAGATACATTCCAATTGATCAAGATCACAACAGAATTAGTTGTTAGTGTCCAAAAAGTGTCCTATTTTCCCCCATAGTCTAAAGGTCAAGATAACTAGTGTTCTCTCAGGTTCTGATGTAGAAGTAAGTGAGATGAGAGATAAGCACAAGTGATTGTATCAGTGTCTCATGGTTTTGTGCTACAGTTCTTTCAAATCATTATAAGCTATCTGAAGATTACCCCAGATGACACTACAGGCCATCTGAAGTTCACCTCACAAACCACCACATTCTCTCTGATGCTCAGCTAATATGCCACATACTATCTATGTTCCTGGGTGATTCCTTCGTTATTAGATATTTTGTGCCAGATTCTTGATTTCAAAGAAGAATAGGCTGTTAGCTGTGTCCGAATCTTCTCTTGCTTATATAAGTACCACCCATCCCCTGATTTATCTCTAGTTACTTGAAGTCATTTATATCATGCCTTTGTGGTAGTTTTGAATGACAGACACAAGAGTGGTCATCGCTGGACAAATAATAGCTCTGAATAACTCCTACCATCTCTGTTGTGTTAATAAAGTCTCTGTTTCAGTTTTGCATTTTCCTCAGAATGTAAAAGATCTGGATGGACTTTTTTCCTCCTAGTCTGTAGCATTCACCCTCAACTGTAAGTATCTCTACACACTGAACTGTATTTCTCATTAAGGTTTCTTTCCCACATACAGTGCTTTGTGTTGAAAGAACAGAAAATCTACTTACATTGACTCGTGGTGTTTCTTTTAGAGACCTGACATTTTCATCTACCACTTTTTTTCTGAACAAAAATCAAAGAGACACATTCTTAGTTGGGGAAATGCATATCAATATGCACAGCTAGATGGACACACTAATAGAGTAATAAATAGGTTGATACATAGACTTAGTTTTTACTCTGAACTCCTAACAAAACCTCAAATTTCCTATGGGTAAAATAGTTTTTGTGGCATTTTCTGCTTATAGAAAGTGAGCAGTTTAATCCTATACTCAATGGAGATGTGGACTCACTGTAGAGCATGCCTATCTTTGGTGCTGAATTTTAATTTTCTGAATAAATATCACTGGTGATTGACATTTCTTTCTGCATTTATCTGAAAGTAGGATTTCTCTCAGAGTAAGTTAGTCCTAGAGCTTTGGTGTGCATATAGAGGACAAGCAAGGATTCAAAGGAAAAATTGATCGACCCCCTTCTGGACTATATACAAATATTATGGACTCATTGACCTTTAAATTGAGCAATAGAGATATAAAGACTATCACATTGTCTTAATCTGAAAATTTCCAAGTATACTATGGAGAAAATAATTTGTATTTTGTTGCTTAAAGTCTCAGTGCTCTTTAATAGGAAGTAATAAATTAAAGCCCTAAATACTCAAGGCACAATTAGCAAGTCAAATGATTCCCAAGAAGAAGAAAGGAGAGGACCCTGGGCCTGTAAAGATTGGATCCAGTTTTGTAGACCCAGAACAGAGAAGCCCTGGGGAGAGGGGGAATGATTGGGGAATAGTTGGGGGGGGGGGGAACTGGGAAAGGGGAAAGCCTTTGGAATGTAAACAGAATATAGAAAATAAAAAAAAAATCTAAAAAAAATAGACAAAAAAAAACTTTCACTGACTCAATGTGTCATTTTTAGTAACTAAATTTATGAGGAAAAATCATTATTTTGCTTTATTTAATTTACATAAAGTGTCTTGTTGTTGCGATGCTGAGTTAACTTGGCTTGTATAGGAACTTGCTGCTGAGTCCAATAACTGAGCTATAGCCCCAGGGTCCACTAGGTAGAAGAAAATTACTGAGTCCTTCAGGTTGCCATCTGCTTTCCATATGAGCACCATAGTAAGAACATGACAAGTGGCCTAAAAGTGAATAAGAAAATGCAATATAAAACATTTAAATTCTCATGGTTTAGAGTTAACATAATCAGTTTTTCTTGTAGGGGTTAAATGATGAAGATCTAACTTCTCTGATTAGGAGTGAAAATATATGATAGATCTTGTTTTCAATACATTGTTATTCTGGTTTTTACTTCTATATATGTATGTATGTATATATGTATGTATGTATGTATGTATGTATGTTGAGATGTACTTTCATGTTTATGTCTATCTATAATTATTCTAACCTGGGCATGAACTCTAATCAGCCACTTATTCTTCAAAGACTTTCCTAATTTGTAGATTTCCTCATGACCTACTCCTTGGAGACCTTTTTGTCACATCCCCTTTATCTAGCTTTCAATTAATTTAGCAGATTTCTTTCATTGTTTGAGATGTAATTGTTATATTTACAAGAAATATAAAAAATCAATTTTAATTAATTTACACAGTATGTTTTTTTCTTTAAAAACAATATTTCTCTTAGTAAGTTTTTGTGGGTTCTGTGTGAAATTTGTTGTCATGAAACCATTTAAATTGGAAGGGAAGGAAGGAAAGAAGGAAGGAAGCCAACAAGAAAAAAACGAATGTGAGAGATGAAAACAGAAAGCAATGGAGAACAAGACAAAGAGAGGGAGGAAGAGAGGGAGAGAAGGAGGAAGAGAGAGCCAGTTCACAAGATTTCTATAATTGGATAATTTTTAAAGCTTGATTACTTTCTGGTTTTTAAGATGAATTGTCATAATAACTCAACATTCCAATTATATAGGAAGTCAAATATCTACGAAATGAAAGCTGATGCAGACTTGAAAAGCCAAATTCGTAGCTCTTTACCTTGGATCCAAAGGAACATTACCATCAGCTAAGGGTATCCTTACACCAGCAGCCAAGTGATTACTTATATCTAGCTACAAGGCAAATATCATCTTGGGGATGACCACCATATATCTGGTTGTATTTGCATTCAAGTTTAATGTCTTGTCAATCATGTTCTATCATCATGGCAACAGTGCAATTATCTGAAAGATTGCTTAGCAGCCTTCAGTTATTTAAGGCTCAGGCTCTTTTAAGTTGACAGATGGTCCAGCCATGCCAGGTGAGTGAATAAATGTGAGAGAATGACTGTGGTTAAGGCACCTATATCAGTTCTCTATTTGTTGTAATAATATTTGACTGGTAAACTTGAAATCAACACAAAGTCATAAGGGCAGAATATATGCACCTCTTCTCATCTTGAATAAATAATGTTATGAAACAAGATCTAAAAAGTTTTATTGAAATGTGTGACAAAGTCACAGGTGAAAAATATCTACTGAAGGAAGAAATGACAGAGCTACTTGTTATAGTAAATTTTTAAAAGGGAAATATGTAGTTTCCTATTTGCCTGTTTTTAAAAATGAACATCAGTTAAAAATCAGCCAGACATTGATCATTTGTCTCATGCAAACAAGAGTACAAGTTTAGGCTACAAGAATACATGAGGAGCAGCAAATAGGAACACACTAGTTTTAGAAAGAGAAGCTTGCTCCAATTGTCTTGTAAGTGTGCATATTTATAAAAATATTGTATTTAAGCATTAATTACAAACTATATATTTTTATATAATATACACATATATCCTAATTTTAAGTTATGAAGTTATATAGGTACTTAAAACTAAATATAATATTTGTAAGTAAGTATGCTTATATTCTCAGTGATAAGATATAAATTGTAGGAATGTTTATGTTTATAATGAATTCAAGGTCAGCCTGGGCTATACTAAAAGACTCTGTCTTAGAACAAAAAAAAAACAAAAAACAAAAAAAAAAACAGATGAAAAGTTGAAGTCTTAAAAATCTTAAGACATAGCAAGCATGGGAATTGTCAATAGTCATAATAATGAATGAGCTGTTTTATAGAAGACAACAAAGGTCTTCTGTGGTTCAAAGACAAATGGAGATAAATGTATGTAGAGTGGAGACAGATTGCTTGAAGGGACTGAATAGGGATATTAGATGAAATTGAATCTATTTGATTGGTTATTAAAATTGGTCTAAAAATTTTATTTGAGAAAACTGATATGGATACATTAATAAAACAGATAGCTTAGCTTAGCATCCAGTTTAATAGTTTACTCTGTTTATCTGTTAGGCCTAGATTCAATGGCTATCAATTTAGTGTTAGGACTTTTTCAATGGTAATTTTACAAGTCTAAGTTTATGGACACATTCTGCTTTGTTTCATTTTGTTGATTGTTTATTTGTCTGAGACATTGCCTCACTACATAGTTCTGGATGTCCTACACTCATTATTTAGTTCACATTGGCCTCAAACTCACAGAGATCTACCTACTTCTGTCTACCAAGCACTGGAATCATACTGTGATCACCATAAATAGTGATGCTTACATTTTCAATGGAAGTGAATTTTTTACCATTTTTTAAATCATTGCTGATATGTATGATATGAACTGTTTAACCTTTTCTAAAATCAGTCTTGCTAACTGATTTTAACAATAATATTGGTTATATTGGAAGAAATTGTTTCTCTATAATGTTTCTTTCAATTGAGTTCTGTTTAATTCTAATATCTTTTATTCGTTTATTCATCTATTCATTTTTCCAAGCTGCCTATAATCTTCTGTATGCTAAGGATCACTTCTTATAAATGCTATCTAGTTTTATTTCCAAACCCCTAACAAAATTATCATGATAAATACCATGATAACTATATCAGTTTAATAAATCTACCTTCTGTGCTGTTTCTTAAGAGAAACAAATATTCCTTTTGCCCTTTGTACAGAGACAAAATCTTTGAGAATATAGATTTTTCAGACAAAGCACAAAGGGACAGAGAGTGAAGAGTGATGAGGGACAGAGCGTGTGTGTGTGTGTGTGTGTGTGTGTGTGTGTGTGATCCAGAGGATCTAAAGAAGTGTTTTAATAAAATGTAGCTGATTCACTGTGTGTTCTGTGTCTGCAGAAACTGCAATGGACTTCTCCATGGAGACCCCTGCAAATATTCATGTTCCGGTTGCAGCTGTCAGCAGAATTTTCTTTGCATGATTAGTCATAAAAGAGTAGAATGGTCCTTTTCTCTTAACTCCTGCAGCTGACCTGTATGATGGAGGAGGAATCTGTTTTACTCAAATCCCATGACAATATAATCTGAGAATTTAGAATACAGAAACCTGAGAATTTCTCTACATTTAAGTCCAGCCTGGTCTGAACATTATGTCTTGTCATAACTATAGAGTTAGGACCATTTACAAGCATAATGAATTAACTAAAAATAAAATAAAGAAATCATGTGGATTTGATTGTTAATCATGTCTGTAATGAAGTTTCCTACAACTTGATTAATTCGGAGATACCCAGGAGATTAATAAAGCCCACCAAGGGATGTGTCTGGTAGAATCTCTCTCAATAATATCTTTAGGTCTCTGTGGTAATCTGTAGTTTAATTAATGAATAGATTCAAATTCAGACTTCTGTGATGCTAGAGATGTGGGAAGTGAGACAGGTGATGGAAACGTATTAATGAAGTGTAATGTGTCTTTGAAAGATATTTTGAGCCTGGCTATCAACTCCCCCCCCCATTAAAATTGTTCACCTAAGTATTTTCTTATAATAGTAAAATAGCATCTTAATGCCAGGAAAGCAAGAGTTTCCAGGACCCAACAGTGATGACTTTAACGGAAATACCCAACAAAGGGGAAAGTGTGAACCTGTAGAGGCCCTATCCGGAAGTTAGGCAAGGTCCCCAGTTAAGGGATGGGGACACCACCCTTTTCAAAATTTAAACCCAGAATTGCTCATGTGTGAAGTAAATACAGGGACAAAGAATGGAGCAGAAACGTAATGAAAGCCAGCCAGAGACAGCCACACCTAGAGCTCCATCCCATATGCAGCCACCAAAACCAGATACTGTTGCTGATGACTAGAAGTGCTTGCTGACAGGAGCCTGATATGGATGTCTGCAGAGCGGTTCTGCCAGAGCCTTACCAATACAGATGTGGATACCATAAGACTGAGCAGGGGGATCCCAATGGAGGAGTTAGTGGAAGGATTGACAGATCCGGAGAAGTTTGCAACCCCATAGGAAGAACAACAATATTAAGCAAACGGGCCCTCCAGAGCTCACAGGGACTAAACTTACAACCAAAGAATACACATGGACAGACCCATGACTGCAGCTACATATGGAGCAGAGGATGGCCTTGTCTGGCATCTAAGTGAGGAAGGCTCTTGGTCTTGGGAAGGCTTGATGTTCCAGCGTAGGGAAATGCTAGAGCGATGGGGCGGTAGTGGCCGTGTGGATGGAGGAACACCCTCAGGAGGCATGGGGTGCGGGGAGGGAGTTGGGAATGGGGGTTCTGGGAGAGGAAACCAGGAAGGTGGTTAACATTTAAAATGTAAATAAACAAAATAACCAATTAAAAAAACAGCCTTTTAAATCAAGTCCCCATCCACATATAGACTGGTGTTTGCTTCATTTGCCTTGGTACTGTTCTCTGACCAAAGGAATACATAATTTACAAATTACATCTTAATCTTTACTGAGAAAATTTGTAAGTCAAATGGACACTGAACATCAGTGAGACACTTTTCTATACCTATTGAGAAAAAAAATTGTTTGCATTTTTCTAGTGACCTAAATCTATGGTACATACCACCCGGATTCCAGGATGAATCAATCACATTACAACTGGTACTACTGGATTGTGCATGGATGTTTTGCCTGAATGTGTCCCTGAGCATCACATGCACATACTGCCTACAGAGGCTAGAAGAGGGCTAAGACTTCCTGGGGCTGGAGTTACACTCTATTGTGAACTGTCATATGAATGCTGCGAATCAACACCAGTCCAATACAGTCCAAGTCTTTAGTTAGAACAGCTAATGCTATACCTCTGAACCCTAATCCTGTTCCCTTTCCAGTTGTTTACTTTTGGGCTTTTGTTACCATGTTAGTCATTTTGTCAGGAAATCATTACTTCTTTTCTATTCTTCTCTATGCTTATACTAACATAAATTATAAAATTTATAAAATGAGAATAGTAGTAACAGTTCCAATTATTCAATGTTAAAACAGGAAATACACTTAAAAGCTGAGGCATCTCCCTTGTCCCAAGTAGTACCCCTTTTGTCTTATAGGCTAACCCTGGTGTTTTCTAATCCATCAGACTTTTATCTGTTCTTTCTGGTACCTTAGTGCTTTTATGCTGTTATGGCTTCATATGAAATCTTGTGTCAGAATGTTGTAATTTATATCATATTGTTCTTATATTTTTCACATTTTTAGGACATTACTAACATATCTAGATTAGCCCTAGGAAATTTTTTTTGGCAGTTGTGGTAACATAGATGATAACAAAATAAATCCCATAGCTTCCCATTTTCAGTGAATGGAAGAAAAATCAGGAAGGAGTCTCTGGCTCCAGGTATATTGCTGTGTCTTAAAATTCAACAGAGACATCTATGGACAAATGGTAGGTTTTCCTTTACACTGACCAGTCTCTCTATTTTTTTCCATGAGTGTGATGGCAGAAAAGAACTTGGATTTGGCTTGTGAGATGGAAGGGACAAGGCTATTCCTGCATCTGAAATCTGTGATATGTCTCTATAACCTACTCCTATAATACTTGCCTTCTCGGGACAGTATAAGAAACCCATCCTGAAAGTGTCCTTACTGCTGTGAGTGAGAAGCAGATATAGCTCTTCCCTATCTCTATTAAATATGAATGCATGTTCTAACCACTCTAAACACCTGAAAACTATGTTGGCTTTTCACATAACATCCTCAGCAACCTCTAACTTGACTAGTATTCAGTAAGCATGTCAGACTTCTGTAGATTTCATCTTCCTAAGGTTGGTTCACAGACATCCAGGGACACATTCTGAGGATGAATAGTTTCCTGTTGGCTTTGGGTTTTGCCTTCTTTCTTGTTTGTTTTATAAATGAGACATGATGAAGTACAGTCGTATAGGATATAATCCAAGGTGACTGGGAGGATGACGAGATGCATGGACTTGCCACTAATAGACCATTTATCATTTATGAATGCAAATATTTTGAACAATGAGTATGAAAAGAGGCACTTTGATCTTAGACGTTAGCTTTGTTTTCTAGTTGAGACTATTAATAAAATAGACAAACTTCCCATCAGTGTCCAGTTTGTTGTTCTAATCATCAAAATCTAGAGAGGAGGGACTGATTGATTCATTTGTATCATCAATTACAAGGCAAAGGTTCTAGATGAGGCATGAAAGTCATACAAAGGAGGCTAACATATTACTGCCAGGAGATGTGATGTGGGGGTACACAAAGCAATAAAGAATGCTAATTATCATCACAAGGCAACTCTTTCTTACAAACATCAGCACTTTTCTTGACATCAAAGCCGATACTCAGAGATGGGACAGAATAGTTTAAGGTCACGGAGATATTTTGTGTAAAGTATGAGACAAAAAGTTTCAACAATTAAACTCTTTCATTTAACTTATGAATACTTTTAGAAACATTAAAATATGTATATTACTGATGACATAAAAGCAATGGCTCATGAATTTTTAATTTCCTAGGAAGCAAATCATAGATTGTATTCATGTAACTCATGAAACAGCACAAATCCTTGTGGTTTCAGAAGCCATCTGTTCATAAAGAGCCATATTTGATTGCATAAGAGAGATATTCTGATTTTGACCTTCAGATCTCAACCTTAAGATTTGGAGGCAATGCACTGACTCCTTCTCATCCTTTTGTGTTTTGCAACAATGTCTGTCCTCCAGAGAGAATGTGACAGTTAAAAGTATTGAGACCAAATCTGAAAGGATGGTATACAGAGTGAGAACTGAGTAAGATTTGGTTTCATACCGAAAAGATGAACATGCATTCTAAGACAAAGTTAGTATTTGATTTTCATGATGTTTACAGCAAGAACTGAACACAAAAGCATGGCTGATGAGTGAAGCTATGAAATTGGGGAAAAGGTTACTAATCTGCTGGGTACATGCTGAGCTGTTGTTTTTCTGTGTGTAACTTGTGTGCCATTTCTATCAATCAGATCTACCTTGGGCATGATCAAACATGAATCATAGTTAAACTTCTTTGTGCCCTTCAAGGCACCCATGAAAAAGCATACTTCTCTGGAACATGTTCAGTGTGACTGGCATAACAGAATATGAAAAGGATAAAGGGAAAATGATGGTTAGTTCATGCTGTCACAATAGGGAAGAAATACTTTATCAGGTAAAAAGTACACATTCAGTAGGGGAGTTTTTAACGGTAAGATGCTTCAGGATTATATTCTTAGAATAATTCCAAATTACACCAAAGCCTACTTAGTATATGTGTGCAATTATAAATAGAGATAATTCATGTTACAAAGAAAAGGAACATAAATGCCCAAATCTTGGCGGGAAATGAAGCACCTGGGTACTAGTTAGTGCACTGTGTTGGTTTCATTTTTAGTTATAGCACATGGGGCTCACTGCTCAGTTACAAACAGACCTGTATTGAATCCTACCCGGCAGTAGTTTCTCTTCTTGGCAGTGGAAATTGGAAAATTGAATTTTCCTCTGCATTCTAATCTGATTCAAAATTTATTTTGTATTTAGACTCTTTATGCAATTATTGCCATCATCATTATTTAGCAACCTTTGCTTAATATATTAATGAGAAATGGATATTTTCAATGTTGGAGCTCCACAAGGTCTATTAGGGTTAATTATTGCCAGAAAGCAGGGTGCAGGAATAACAAGAAAACTTAGGAATTGCAAAATAGGCCAGCTTAGAGCCCTGAGTGGCCAGAGTAGAAATAAGGAAGGGAACATCTTGCAAAGAGGAGAGAGAAACTGGGCCAGGATATTGACATTGTAGGTATTCATTCACAACCATTTATCTGGATATTATATGATTTCCAAAAAGAAACTCTCAAAATCAGTTACACAATCACTGGTGTTAAGACCATAGCTTATACCATCATAGGATTTGGTGAAACAGTGTTTGGGGGGTTGAGGATACAAACTGATGGAGGAACAGTTCATTTAGCATGCTCTGTGAAGCTTAAGTACCCAGGTTCAAGATAAATACATCAAATTTTTTAATAAAGAATCCTTTTTTAAAAAAGATTTTTGAACTGTCTTCTATTGTATATATATGTATCTGTGTTTGTATATGCATAGTTTTTTGTATAGGTCTGTGTATTTTATATGTTTGTGCAGAGGTGTGTGTGTGTGTGTGTGTGTGTGTGTGTGTATGTGTGTGTGTGTGTGTGTGTGTGTTTTTACCAGAGGCAGCAGATCCTCCTGGAGCTGGAGTTAAAGGCAATTGTTAACCAGTTAACTAGGGTACTTAGAACTGATCTCAGGTCTTCTGGAGAAACAACATGTGTTCTTGTGGTCTTAACAGCTAAGCCATTTCTCTAGTTCCAAGAAAGTATTTCAATGAAAGTCAGAAATCCAAGAACTTATTTGTGTTTTTGTGATGTCACACAAAGTTTTCAGTCTTCCACATAGCTACACTCCTTCTGAGCACTTCAAGGACACTGAATAAAGAAGTGTAACATAGGGAATTTCCTCATTATACAACAGTTAGGTAACCCAAGTACCCCCAAGACACGTTGTGACTTTCTCCAAATTAACAGAATTCAGAAAAGGGGGATAAATGGAGACTATTTGCTAAAATAAGCTCAATTGAGAGATTCTTGAGAAATTATGCTTACTCATCTGAGGTTGCAAGATTTAACAGATAACTAACTGTTGGTTCCCAATTAAATGTTGATTTCAGAGAATGTTCTTTTGTAGCCTTAAGAATGGCACACTCAGTCTCAGATTTTTTGTTTCTCTATTCACTTTTTTAATTTATTGGTTTACTTTTTTACACTACATATTTTATCCCCTCATCCACCCTCTGACTGTTCCATATCCCATTCCTCCTCCTTAGCCCCCTGAATCCACATGAGTGTCCCCACACCACACCCCACATGACCTCTAAACTCCCTAGGGCCTCCAGTCTCTTGAGGGTTAGATGCACCATCTGTGAATGAACATAGCCACAATGGTCCTGTACTGTATGTGAGTTGGGAGCCTCATATCAGCTAGTGTGTACTGCCTGTTTGGTGGTCCAGTGATTGAGGGATCTCATGGATCCAGATTAATTGAGACTGCTGGTCCTGCTACAGTGTCACCCTTCTTCTCAGTTTCTTTTAGCCTTCCCAATGCAACAACAGAGGCCAGTTGCTTCTGTCCGTTGGTTGGGTACAAATATCTGCATCTGACTCATTCAGCTGCTTGTTGGGTCTTCCAAATTGTGGTCCTGCTAGGTCCCTTTTTGTGAGTGCTTCATAGCCTTAGTCATAGTGTCAGGCCCTGGGACCTCCCATTGAGCTGGAACCCACTTTGGACCTGTCTCTAGAACTTCTTTTCCCCAGGCTCCTCTCCATTTCCACTCCTGAAATTCTTTCAGACAGGAATAATTATGGGTCAGAGTTGTGACTGTAAGATGGTCCCCCTCTCCCTCATTTGATGCCCTGTTTTCCTGCTGGAGGTGGGATTTCTAAGTTCCCTCTTCATACTGTCCAGCATTTCATCTATGGTCCCTTCTTTTGAGTTCTAAGACTCTCTTACCTCTCAGGTCTCTGGTTCATTCTCAGGGGATTCCCCAAACCACCTATCTCCTGAGGTTGCCTGTTTCCCTTCTTTCTGCTGGCCCTCATGGCTTCAGTCCTTTTTCCTTACCTAATTTCCAGAGCAGGTTCCCTTCTCCACCACCCAACCTCCCACCCTGTCCTCTTTCCCTCCCAGGATCCTTCCTCTCTCCCTACTTGTGATTGCTTTCTTCCCCAAAGTGGGACTGAGGTTTCCTTACTTGGGCACTTCAGCTTGTTGAACTTTATCAATTCTGTGATTTATATCCACTTACTAGTTAGTGGATACATACCATGCATGTCCTTTTGGATCTGAGTTACCTCACCCAGGATGATATTTTCTAGTTCCATCCATTTGCCTGCAAAACTCAGGATGTCCTCTTTCTTAATAGCTGAGTAGTTTTTCATTGTGTAAATGAACCACATTTTCTGTATCCATTCTTCTATTGTAGAACTTCTAGGTTGTTTCCAGCTTCTGGCTATCAAAAATAAGGCTGCTATGAACATAGTGGAACATATGCCCCTGTGGCATGGTGGGGCATCTTTTGGTTATATTCCCAAGAGTGATATTGCTGATTCTTTAGGTAGGATCTATTTTCAATATTCTAAGGAATCTCCAGATTGATTTCCAAAGTGGTTGTACCAGTTTGCAATCCCACCATCAATGGAGGAGAGTTCCTCTTTCTATACATCCTCTCCAAAACCTGTTGTCACCTGAGGTTTTGATCTTAGCCATTCTGATTGGTGTAATGTAGAATCTCAGAGCCATTCATTTGCATTTCTCTGATTACTAAGGACTTTGAACATTTCTTTAGGTGCTTTTCAGCCTCAAGATTCCTCAGTTGTGAAATCTCAGTTTAGTTCTATACCACATTGTTTGATTGGTTTTTTTTTTTTTTTTGAAATTACCTTCTTGATTTCTTTATAACTTTGGGATATTAGCCCTCTATCAGATGTGGGGTGAACTGGCTGTTTTTTTGTGTCAAGTTGACACAGGCTGGATTTATCACAGAGAAAAGAGCTTCAGTTGGGGAAGTGCCTCCATGAGATCCAGCTGTGGGCATTTTCTCAATTAGTGATCAGGGGGTAGGGCCCTTGTGGGTGGTGCTATCTCTGGGCTGGTAGTTTTGTGTTCTATAAGAAAGAAAGCTGAGCAAGCCAGGGGAAGCAAGCCAGTACAGAGCATCCCTCTATGGCCTCTGAATCAACTCCTGCTTCTTGACCTGCTTGAGTTCCAGTCCTGATTTTATTTAGTGGTGAACAGCAGTGTGGAAGTGTAAACACAATAAACCCTTTCCTCCCCAACTTGCTTCTTGGTCATAATATTTTGTCCAGGAATAGAAACCCTGACTAAGACAAATTGGTACCAGCATAGTGGGGTATTCCTGTGACAACCTGACAATGTTTTGGGGAGGACTGTGGAAGGACTTTGGAACTTTGGGCTAGAAGACCCATTTGGTGTTAAGAGCTCTGTGGGATGTTGTGTAAGAGCTTGGAAGATAATGTTGAGACCAGTGCAGAAGATGGCTTGTAAAATTTCAGAGGGAAGGTTAAAAACTCTTGTCAGGGCCATGTTTGGATTGTGAAGATTCTGTGGTTTTGGTTAGCTGGGTCTGAAGAATCAGCTGTGATTAACAAGATACAGAACCACTAAAGCAAACCTTTATGTTATGGGGACTATTGAGGCTGGTTAGCTGGAGCTAAGTAATTAGCAGTGATTAAGAAGATACCAGCATCACTGAGGTGAAATCTCCTAGGAAGTGTTTTCTGAGAACACAGAGGCTATGCTCCAGAGGTAGCCAAGGTTGTACCTCATGCTGTGGCTGGACTTGGTACTGAGGAAGAGTCACCCAGGTGGTACTGGTTTTCAAGGCATAAGAACATCATGAAGAGCCACTGAGGCTCAGCACTGTGAGAGGCCATGGAAGGCCATTGGTGAAGGTGCAACCTCATTTACAATTGATGGCCCAGGACTGAAGGGGTCATGCATAGGAGTTGAGGATTGGCACCATAATGAGAGCCTGTGAGAGGCTATTGGTGAAGCCTAGTTACAGTGCAAGAAAGCAGTGTTTTGGAGATGTCAATGCCATGATAGAACAGCAGCAGCAGTTGAGTACAGGCAGTTGGAGCCTAGAAGATAAGCATTGTGCTACAAAGGGCAGAGCTGGAGAGGTGACCCAAGCCCTTGGAGGAGCCCAGAAAATCGTGAGTTGGATCCCAGACATTGGACTGTCAAAGTTTGATTTTTGCTTTTAATTGTGACTGTTCCCTGATATTTTTCCCTCTTGAAGGAAGAAAATATTTTAGTGGAGTCCACAGTTAAGAAACTTTGAATTTTTAAAGACTTTGAAATTTAAAAGATATTGTGCATTTTGAAGGGATCAAACTTTTAATATGTAAAGACTTTTGGACTTTAAAAGTTATTTAGATCTTGGAGATGAAAGTGAAAGTAAGGGTTGAGGCTTAATAGTGATGATTCTGTGTGTCAAGTTGACAAGGGGCCAATTGTACTGGCTAGTGTTGTGTGTCAACTTGACACAGGCAGGATTTATCACAGAGAAAGGAGCTTCAGTTGGAGAAGTACCTCCATGAGATCCAGCTGTGGGCATTTTCTCAGTTAGTGATTAGGGGGGAGGGCCCCTTGTGGGTGGTCCCATCCCTGGACTGGTAGTTTTGGGTTCTATAAGAGAGCAGGCTGAGCAAGCCAAGGGAAACAAGCCAGTATGGAAGATCCCTCCATGGCCTCTGCACCAGCTCCTGCTTCTTGACCTGTTTGAATTCTAGTCCTGACTTCGTTTAGTGATGAAAAGCAGTGTGGAAGTGTAAGCTCAATAAACACTTTCCTCCCCAACTTGCTTTTTGGTCATGATATTTTGCCCAGGAATACAAACCCTGACTAAGACATGGGGTTAGTGAAGATTTTTTTGAAATCTGTAGGCTGCAGATTTGTTTTATTGACTATGTCCTTTGCCTTACAAAAGCTTTCTAGTTTCATGAATTCCCATTTATCAGTTCTTGATCTTAGAGCCTGAGCCATTGGATTTCTTTTTAGGAAAATTTCCCCTGTGCCAATGATTTCATGATTCTTTCCTACTATCTCTTCTATTAGATTCAGTGTATCCAGATTTATATTGAGGTCTTGTGCTTTGTGCAAAGTGACAAGTACAGGTCTATTTTCATTTTTCTATATACAGACAGGCACTTAGACCAGCACCATTTATTGAAGAAGCTTTCTTTTTTCCATTGTATATGGTTGGTGTCTTTGTCAAAGATCATGAGTCTGTAATTGTGTGGTTTTATTTCTAAGTTTTCAATTCTATTCTATGAATTGATATGTCTGTCTTAGTACTAATACCATTCAGTTTTTATCACTATAGTTCTGTAGTAAAGTTTGAGGTCAGGGATGGTGATTTCCTCCAGCTGTTCTTTTATTGTTAAGCATTGTTTTTGCTATTCTGGGTTTTTTGCCTTTCCAAATGAATTTATAAATTGATCTTTCCATGTCTTTGAAGAATTGTGTTGGGATTATTGATGGGGATTGCATCAAATCTATAGATTGCCTTTGTTATGGCCATTTTTACTTTGTTAATTCTGCCAATCCATGAGTATGAGAGAACTCTCCATTTTCTGAGATCTTCTATTTTTGTTTTGAGAGTCTTGAAGTTAATACAGGTCTTCCACTTGTTTGGTTAGAGTTACCCCAAGATATTTTATATTATTTGTGGCTATTGTGAATGGAGTTATTTCCCTAACTTCTTTCTCAGCCTGTTGGTCATTTGTATAAAAGAAGGCTACTGATTGATTTGAGATAATTTTATATCTGGCCACATTGCTGAAGTTGTTTATCAGCTGGAGAAGTTCTCTGGTAAAATTTTTGGGGTTACTAATGTATGCTATTTTATCATCTGCAAATAGTGATACTTTTATTTCTTCTTTGCCAATTTGTATCCCGTTGATCTCCTATTGTTGTCTTATTGGTCTAGCTAGCACTTCAAGTATTATATTGAATAGATATGGGGAGAGTGGACAACTGTATCTTGAACCTGATTTCAATAAGATTGCTTCAAGTATGTCTCCACTTAATTTAATATTGGCTGTTGGTTTGCAGTAAATTTCTTTTCTTATGTTTAGGCATGGGCCTTGAATTCCTGATACCTCTAATACTTTTAACATGAAGGGGTGTTGTATTTTTCACATGCTTCTTCTGCATCTAAGAAGATACCATTTGATTTTTTCTTTTGAGTTTGTTTTTATAGTGGATTATGTTAATGGATTTTCATGTATTAAACCAAACTTGCATCCTGGGATAAAGCCTACTTGACCTTGGTGAATAATGGTTTTGCTATGTTCTTGGATATGATTTGGAAGACTTTTATTGAGTATTTTTTGCATATATATTCATAAGCAAGATTGGTCTAAAGTTTTCTTTTTTGTTTGGGTCCTTGTGTGGTGTAGTTATCAGAGTAATTGTGGCTTTATAGAACAAGTTAGATAGTGTTCCTTCTCTTTCTATTTTATGGGATAGTTTGAGGAAAATTGGTATCAGGTCTTCATTGTAGGTCTGGTAGAATTCTCCACTAAATCTATCTGGCCCTGGGCCTTTTTGGGTTGGGAGCCTTTTAATGACTTCTACTTCCTTGTGCAATATGGACCTGATTAGATAGTTTACCTGCTCTTGACACTTTGGTATGTGGTATCTGTCTAGAAAACCATACACTTTATCTAGATTTTCCAGTTTTGTTGAGTATAGGTGTTTATAGTAGGATTTTATGCTTGTTTTGAATTTCCTGTTTCTCTAGTTATGTCTACATTCTTTTCTGGTTTTGTTAATTTGGATACTGCCTCTTGGCCCTTTAGTTTGGTTAAAGGTCTGTCTATCTTATTGATTCTCTCAAAGAACCTCCTCCTCCTCCTCCTCCTCCTTCTTCTTCTTGGATTCTTTGATTCTTTGTATTGTTTTCTTTGATTGTATTTTGTTGATTTGGCTCCGAGGTTTACTATTTCCTGCCTTCTACTCCTCTTAGGTGAATTTGCTTCTTTTTGTTATAGAGCTCTCAGGTGTGCTATTAAGTTGTTAGTCTAAGATCTCTCCAGTTTTTTTACCAGGGTACTTAGGGCTATGAACTTTCCTTTTAGCACTGCTTTCATTTTGTCCCATAAATTTGGGTATGATGTGTCAATATTTTCATTAAATTCCAGGAAGTCTTTAATTTCTTTCTTTATTTCTTCCCTGACCGAGTTATCATTGATTAAAGAGTTGTTCAGTTTCCACATGCATGAAACCTTTCTGGAGTTTTTGCTGTTATTGAAGACTAGCCTTAGGCCATGTTGATCTACTAGGATGCATGGTATAATTTCTATCTTGTATTGGTTGAGGTTTGTTTTGTGACCAATTATATGATCAATTTTGGAAAAGGTATAATGAGGTACTGAGAAGGTGTATTTGTTTGTTTGCTTTAGGGTGAAATGTTCTGTAGATAACTGTTAAATCTATTTCATTCATAACCTCTCTTAGATTCACTGTGTCTCTGTTTTGTTTGTTTCAGTGACCTGTCAATTGGTGAGAGTCGGGTATTGAAGACTCCTACTATTATTGTGTGGTGTTCAATGAGTGTTTTGAACTTTAGTGAAGTTTCTTTTATAAATGTGTGTGCTCTTACATTTGGGACATAGACATTCAGGATTGAGAATTTTTTCTTGGTGGATTTTTCCCTTGATGAATATGAAGCATCCTTCTTTATCATGCTTGATAACTTTTGGTGGAAAGTCTATTTTATTGGATGTTAGGATGGCAACTCGTACTTGGTTCCTAGGACCATTTGCTTGGAAGTCCTTTTTCCATCCTTTTACTCTGAAATAGTGTCTGTCTTTGTTATTGAGGTGTGTTTCTTGTATGCACAAAATGCTGGATCTTGTTTGCATATCCAGTATGTTACCTTATGTCTTTTTATTGGTGAGTTGAGTCCATTAATTTTGAGAGATATTAAAGAGAAATGACTGTTGGTCCCTGATATGTTTGGTATTGTTTATGGTTTTATGTGCTTGTGGTTCTCTCCTTTTGGCTTTGTTATGAGATGGTTAATATCCTGTCCTTTCTTTGGTCCTTTCCTTGTGTTGGAATTTTCCTTCTAGGATACTCTGTAGGGCTGGATTGGTAGATAGATACTGTTTGAATTTGGGTTTCTCATTGAATATTTTGGTTCCTCCATCTATATTATTGAAAGCTTTGCTGGGTATAGTAACCTGGGCTGGCATTTGTATTCTCTTAGAGTCTACATGATCTCTGACCAGGCTCTTCTGTCTTTTATAGTCTCTGTTGAGAAGTTTGGTGTAATTCTAATAGGTATACCATTGTATGCGACTTGGCCCTTTTTTCCTTGCAGCTCTTAACATTCTTCCTTTCTTTTGTGCATTTAGTGTTTTGACTATTATGGGACAAGAGGATTTTCTTTTCTGGTCCCATTTATTTGGTGTTCTATAAGTTTCTTGTACCTTTATGGTCATCTGTCTTTTTCTTTAGGTTAGGGAAATTTTCTTCTATGATTTTATTGAAGACATTATCAGGTCTTTGAGCTGAGAATCTTTATTCTTCTCTATTCTGATTATTCTTAGATTTGGTCTTTTCATTATGTTCGGAATTTCCTGGATGCTTTGGGTTAGGAATTCTTTTTATGTTTTGAATTTTCTTTGACAGTTGTGTCAATCTCTTCTACAGTACCTTCTATACCTGAGATCCTCTCTTCTATATCTTGTATTCTATTGGTGATACTTATATCTGTAATTCCTGACCTCTTTCCTAGGTTTTCCATTTCCAGGTTTGCCTCCATTTGTGTTTTCTTTATTGTTTCTACTTCCACTTTTAGGTCAAGGGTCACTTTAATTCCTTTACTTGTTGACCTGTGTTTTCCTGTATTTCTTTTAGTGAGTTATTGATATCTTCCTTAAAGTACTCTGTTATCTTCATGAGATAACATATTAGGACAGATTCCTGATTTTTAGGTTTGCTGTTGTATTCAGGGCTTGCTGTGGTAGGAGAACTGGGTTCCAATGATGCCCCTGTATTTTGCCTTGTGTTGCTTATGGTCTTGCATTTCCCCATCTGGATGTCCCTAGTGCTAGTTTGGGTGACTTTCTGGAGTCTGCCTCTTTTGTCCCTGGGTTGCTAAGGTCTCCTGGTAGGCCTGCAGCTTTGGCTATAGCAGACCCCCCATGGGGCCAACAAACTGGGGAATCTTCATCATGGCAGAGAACCTGCTGATCTGTTGCCCTAGCTATAGTAGCTGTCCTGGGACATCAATAGATTGTTGAGTCTTCAGTGGAGCAGTCAAGCTGTTGTCCAACTGTTTTAGGTGCAGCTGATCATCAACTGCTCTGAGTGCACTGGATCCTCTACTTCTTTGTGTGCCATGGGTCCTCAACTGCTTGAGTATAGGGGTTCATCGGGGATGGGTCAGGGTTTGGAGTCTTCACTGGAGTAGATGTGCTAAGAGTCTGCCCCATCACAAAGGAAAAGGCAGAAGGGGCAGAAATGACAGAAAAGTTATGGTATTTGGTAGGGCAGCGGTTTTGTTGTGTGATGGGTCCTGAGTCCCCCAGGTTCTCAGCAGCATCTCTGAGACTAAAAATTGTAATCTCTAAACAACTGCTTTAGTGCAGGGCAGGGGTCCTCTAGGAGAAGTCAGGGATTTGGAGTCTTCATTGGAGCAGACCAACTGAGTCTGCCCCAGCAGAAAGGAAAGGTTAGAAGGGGGTGGGAAGGACAGAAGGAGGGGAGTGGGAATTGCGAGGGCAGGGGTTTTGGTGAGTGTTAGGTCCTGATTCCACTGGGCTCCCAGCAGGAGCTCTGGGACTCCAGAGGGTGGTGGTGGTGGTGGTTCTTCTTACCAACTGCTTGATTGTACGGGGTCCTCTAGGATGGGTCAGGATTTGGAGTCTTCACTGAAGCATTCCATCTAAGAATCTGCCATAGCAGAAAGGAAAGGGCAGAAGTTCTCTACTCATTTAGCAACAAAAACAACAAAAGTTTCTCACAACAGTCACATTTTAGAGACAGTGTCTTAAATTAAGTCATTCACATGGCTATAAGACAGAAGTCCAGAACATGCTCACTCAGCCATTACTTCTCCTGTGGGCTCCTGAGTTGCTGCATCTCCTTGTCTATTACCTCCATACTCAACACTATGATGCAAATTCTAGTCCTTTCTTGTATACTTTGACAGAAAACAGGGAAGGTTCTTAGTTTTAAATGAATTATTCACAAGCCTTTTTCTTCCCCTACAACTAAGCCATTATCTCTAGTAGCTTTATAATAAGAAAGCTCCACATTTTCATGGGTATAACTTGTCTTTCTTAACTGGCTTCCAATGTAAACAGGAAGCCAGTGAGAACCAAATATCCACATATCAAGAAAAAAAATCCCTCTGGTATCCTGCCATTGCACATAATTACAAGGAGTTTAGGTAAGAACCTTCATAGGTAAATATAAATAATACTATTTTCCAAGAATTACTAAATAGAATCAATACAGGCTCAGCCTATCTTATTTTTTGTTTACTTGTTTGCTTCTTTTTGTTTTTGCTTATCTCATCCAGGTATCCAGGTGAATCATCTGTATGTTTGAGTTAATGTAAGAAAAGCTATGACTTAGCTTTTCTTATACTGAATAATCAAAGGTAGCACTGCACTGAGGAACAGAATTACCACACATTTCCCCAAATCATTAGAGCCCAATACATGAAGCAATTAGCATTGGGTATGTTCTATTATCTGAGGACAGGAAGGAATTCTTTACTCTCTTTGCTTCTGAAGCAGTCAGCTTTAGGCAGAACTAAGGAGGATTACTTGTCTCACCACATGAAGAACTATAAGTTTGTGTTGAGCTCTGAAAGCTTGAAAATATTCACAGAGATAAAATGTTTGGTCTGCATAACTCATGCTTAAAATCAAAACACTAGCCTGTACTTGAACCCTCAGAGCAAGTAAGTAGAGAAAGGTAGTGTGGCTCAATGGGTAGCTAGTTTAGCATGCTGGGTAAGGTCAGGTCCTATAAAAGAACCTTACATTCAGAAGGCATACCTGAGAAATCAAACCTATATTTGTTCTATAGTCTCCACAAGCAGGTGTACATAGTACATATATGCATGTACACTAAATTATTTCTCAAGATCAATACCATATTTTCTTTAAAATCTGGAATATAATCCAAAAAAACCTCTGAATTAGATTGTCTTAGAGAAAAAATTAATTGTCTCAAAATTTGCCCTCATGATTCACAATCTAAGATAATTGTATTCAGAGATAAAGGCTGTTTGATCGAAAATCACTTATGCTGAATTTGTGATGACACACTGGGTGTTGGTGGTGAGGGATTCCTCATTGATCAACACACTATGTTCACACAAATTGGCAGAGCATAACAAGGACTTCTATTTCATCATTCAGTGTGCCCTATAACCCATCCTCAATTCTGCCTGAACTTGAAAGTATCATAAGCAAAGAGACTAAAGCAATTACCAGGAGATTTCCCTTGGAAGACAATAAAGAATTTTTAGAATAGCAAGCAGAAGAGTTTGAAATTTTATTTTATTAAGCTTTTCTTTTTCTCTTATTCTCCTCCTCCTTGTCCTCCTTCTCCTCCTTCCTTCTTCATCCTCCTTATTCTACAAGTTACATAAGCAAGAATTGAATACCTAAGCTATAAACACCAATTATTTCATCTTTCCTTTCCTGCACATCTTTATGATGATGTTAGCATGTATAAAATAAAATAAATTGTGTTCCAAAGATATACAGATATTCCTCACTATATTATTTGTTATTCTTGTAAAATATTAACCTAAAGAAACAAAAACATCTCTGATATCCACGTTATGACCTTTGCCTTAACCATTAGCAACCATGGAGTGAGGTAAACAGGCATCAATCATAATATATGTTAGTTTAGTGGAGCCAATTTCTTTCTGTGATATATCTTATATATTGAAGCAAAATAAGACAAAGATGTGATTTTAAAAGGTGTTTAGAGTACTGTGGGTGGTTTCAAATGCTTCATTTAGTTATTAGACCATAAAATAATAGCCACTCTCCCATTATTTTCCTCCCTGACTAAAAACAAAATCAGTAAACCGTCATGGACCATAGATTCTTAGATTCTGAGGAGAGGTAGTTTCCATGCTTCTAATTTGGAAGCCATGTGTCAGTTTTCTTTTCTTCTTTTCAGAACCCATTACTCAGTTTGAATTTATGGGATTTAGAAGGAAAACAGAAAGTATAAGGATAGTCTGGCATGAAAATGTAGAAAAAGATTGCAAATCTGAGAATCAATAGCACCTTTGAAGAATGTCAATATGGAGAGAGTCAGTGCACAAAGTGAATAATCAAAAGTATCATGTCAGATGCTCAACTGCATTTTCACACACAGGTGCTTTATGCAGCTGAGGATGCCGCCAGAGAACAGGTACAGCTGTTGGCAAGGGGAATCTGGAAGAAGCCGAAGGAAGATTTTGAATAATTATGTTAAAGCTACCTGAAAATTAAATAAAATGTGAATGTCTAAATGTCCATCATCTACCCCAGAGAAAATCTTTCTGCAAGTGGGAATTATGAATCCTTTACATCTCTTGTAGTGGTTCTTATCTATAGCTAAAGGAATTATTGGTGGGAGAGAAAAACCTCACAACTTAAGTACAAATTATCCTCAGGTTTAAGCTAATTTCAAGTCCCATTCAAACTACCTGAGCTGATTGATACAAAGGAATAGAATTTTATTAATTTGCATCATGTGAGATAGCTATGTAGAACGGGAACAAGACAAAATGGTCCAAAATGTGAGAAACATTCATCACACAGAGTTATACTTAATAGATCTCTGAAATGTATAATGAATAGCAGGAACTTGATCCTAATTTCCTGCTTAAATACTCTTAAAATATAACTGAAAATATATTATAAAAGAAATAACTCCTCTGTCATTATCTGACTGACTGCTAGCAAGTTCAAGTTTGAGAGCCTAAACTCTGAATATCTGAGGCAATGTAAAAGAACCTGTGTGTGAGAATTTATAGCTGAGTGTATGATACAAGTCTTCAGGATAAGAATCCCATATTCAAAGGGGATGCTCACAGAGAATGCATGAAACTTGTTAACACAAATAAAATACCATGCAATATTAGGCTGTGGAAATTGGGTGGAAGAGAATACAAATGTGAAATGGCAAAAGAGTACCTCTAAGTCCATAGTATAAAAGTTTCAACCATGGTACAGGTGGAGTGAGTCTGCATTTATCAGAGAGTATGAAAAACATCCACAAAATAAGAATTAACCATGGTTATCAGGAGTGACGAAAGAAGGATAAAAATTATCCTAAGTCTTTTAGTATAGAAAGCTTGGAGAATTCTGCAGTTATCCTCAATACTCAAAAGTAAAGATCTGTTACAAGATTATTCATAATGTAGTAAAGGGGAGGGGAGAGCTTTAGCTTATAAAAATGGAGAGAGGAAAAATATGAAGGCTAACTTGACAAAGTTAAATTGTAGACAACAGATATTATGCCAAGGCTTAGGTAGATATTGGAAAAGCAAAAATCCCACCACACTGCATTGATTAAAGACATACTTCATATATAATCAAAATACTTGAGCCCTGCACTTGGATCTGTTACCATGCATGCACAGACATGCAGTAACCAGGATCCCATATAAAGGACACACTGAGGGAAACTTTATGCAGCATTCCCTCTTTTCCATTCTGTTGCTTCTGAAGATGTTATCTGTAATGTGCCTCCAAGATCAATTGAAATTGGACTGCCACCTTCTGATTGACTCTGTAGTATGGAAAGATTCTCTGGAAAGAAGTAAGGAAGTTTAGGATGGATGATGACCAAAACAGGAAGAGGGGATCTATGCTCTTTCTCTGAACCCTCCAATAATTAACAGCTTACATATTTCAAGTGGACTCAAAAGTAAAACCACCTGGCAGAGGAGAGGGGGGTCTGGCACAACTCACAGCAGAGGTATTCCTTTACTCAAGAAAGAGCAGATGATTTCTTTAGGAAGAAAATGCATTTGTTGTACTATTTTCTACAAATGTCATTTCTCTTCCTTGTGCTTTAGAAAATGTAACAAATGTATTTACATGTTCTTTTCTTTACTGTCTTTTTATTCTCTGTTCCCCAGTTCCAATTATCACCATTTTCATCTTAGATCCTAAAATTCCACTGCTGCTAGAAGGCTCCAACTACTAAATCTGCCTTCTAAATTTTCCCAATCTAAAATTAGTGTTCAAATCCTTCTCCCTAACAGCAAACTCAGCTGAGCTGGCGGTACTGCTCTATATTGGGTTTTTGGTGCATTTTCTCTCAGTAGAACCATTTACAACTTAGCGAATGAGGTCTATGTCTATGAAGATTAGCACCTAACAACCCTGGCACCACAGTTCTGCCATTCAGTATAAAATGAATGAAAAGAGAACTTCACTGGAGTCCTTTCAAATCTGTGTTTCCCTGTCACAAATATACAAGATCTGTCTATCTAACCTAATTTAATCTAATCTAATTTTCTTTCCCATTTTTCTCTTATTTTGGTAGTTTCTACTTGAGACAGTGTGATTTCCAGTAAAGAAAAAGTAAGTATGAACCAGGGGGAGTTCCAGATCCACAGAGAGCCCGCGGTTAGACAGAGCTCCGTGGTCAGGCACTATCCTGGGGAGAACAGCTCAAACAGACAGAGCCCTGCCTACTGGGAGAGCCACCGCCTAGGCTTCAGCAGCCCAGCCAGGAAGCCCCAGGCCTGCAGGGAATCCTGCGGTTAGACAGAGCCCTGAGACCTGCCAGCATCTTGGAGCTAGTAGACTAACCAGGCAAACCAGGAGGAGACCACTGGAGGCAAGTTAAGTATCTAGAGGCAATCAGGGAGGAGACTTGAATCCAGCCCAGCAGTGCTGAGGAGGTAATTCGGAGCCCAGTGGTAGAAACTTTACAGTTTCCGCCTCTGGAGCACAGACACCCTCTGAGACAGCAGCACCAAACGCCAGGCTCTCAGGAGCTTTAATAACACCAACCAGTAATAACAAGACCAACTAAGTCCAGAAATAAACAAATGGCAAAAGGCAAATGTAGGAACGTTACTAGCAGAAATCAAGGCAATATGGCAGTATCCAAACCCAGTTCTCCGAGAGCAGAAAGCCCCGGATACCCCAACACACCAGAAAATCAAGATACAGATCTAAAATCATTGGTGAGGATGCTAATAGCAGAACACATGTATAAATCTCTTAAAGTAATACAGGAGAAAATGGATCAAAAGATCGAAGCACTTACAAGGCAAACACAGAAATCACTTAAAGAAATTCAGGAGAATATGGATCAAAAAATGGATGCCAATAAGGGGGAAATACAAAAATCACTTAAAGAAATATGAGAGAACATGGGTCAACAAGTAGTAGTCATGAAAGAGGAAACACAAAAATCTCTTAAAAAATTACATGAAACCACAAACAAGCAAGCAAAAGATCTGAGCAAAACCATCCAGGATCTAAAAACAGAAGTAGAAAAAACTAAGAAGTCTCAAAGGGAGACAATTTTGGAGATAGAAAGCCTTGGGAAGAAATCAGGGGCCATAGATACAAGTATCAACAATAGAATACAAGAGATAGAAGAAAGAAACTCAGATGCCAAAGATACCATAGGAACCATGGACTCAACAATCAAAGATAATGCAGAAAGCTTGTTACCCAAAACATCAAAGAAATCCAGGACCCAATGAGAAGACCAAACCTAAGGATTATATGTATAGATGACAGTGAAGATTTACAACTTAAAGGGCCAGCAAATATCTTCTACAAAATTATGGAAGAAAACTTCCCCAACCTAAAGAGAGAGATGCCCATGAATATATAAGAAGCCTACAGAACTCCAAACAGACAGGACCAGAACAGAAATACCTCCCATCACATAATAATCAAAACCCCAAATGTACTAAACAAAGAAAGAATATTAAAGGCAGTAAGAGAAAAAGGCCAAGTAACATATAAAGGAAGACCTATCAGAATTACTCCAGACTTCTCACCAGAGACCATGAAAGTTAGAAGATCCTGGGCAGATATCATGCAGACTCTAAGAGAACACAAATTTCAACCAAAACTACTATACCCAGCAAAACTCTCAATCACCATAGATGGGGAAACCAAGTTATTCCATGAGAAAACCAAATTTGCAAGATATCTTTCCACAAATCCAGCCCTACAAAGGATAATAGGGGAAAAACACCAACACAGGGAGGAAAACTACACCTCAGAAGAAGCAAGATATAAACCTCCACTCATCAAACACAAAAGAAGATAACCACTCAAATATAAAAAATAATTTAAAAAATGTCAGGAAGTAATAGTTACTGTTCCTCAATATCTCTTAACATCAATGGACTCAATTCCCCAATAAAAAGACATAGACTAACAGACTGGATATGGAAACAGAACCCTACAATTTGCTGCATACAAGAAACACATCTCAGTGGCAAAGACAATATCTTAGAGTAAAAGGCTGGAAGACAATTTTACAAACATATGGTCTCAGGAAAAAAGTCGGTGTAGCGACTCTAAAATCAGATAAAATTGACTTTCAACCTAAAGTCATCAAAAGAGACACTGAAGGTCACTACTTGCTGGTCAAAGGGAAAATCCACCAAGAAGAACTCTCAATACTGAACATCTATACTCCAAATGCAAGGGTACCCTCATTCGTGAAAAAAAAACTTTACTAAAGCTTAAAGCACACATTGCACCTAATACAATAATTGTGGGTGACTTCAACACTCCACTATCCTCAATGGACTGATCAGGAAAGCAGAAAGTAAACAGGGACACAGTGAAACTAATTGAAACTTTGGACCAATTAGATTTAACAGATATATAAAGAACATTTCATCTTAAAGCAAAAGACTATACCTTTTTCTCAGCACCACATGATACCTTCTCCAAAATCGATAATATATTTGGTCAAAAGACAGATGTCAACCAATACAAGAAGATCGAACTAATCCCTTGTCTCATATTAGATCACAATGGAGTAAAAGTGGTCTTCAATAGCAAGAAAAACAACAGAAAGCCCACATACACATGGAAACTGAACAAGACTCTACTCCATGACACCTTGGTCAAGGAAGAAATAAAGAAAGAAATCAAAGACTTTTTAGAATTCAATGAAAATGAAGGAACCACCTACCCAAATCTTTGGGACATAATGAAAACAGTGCTAAGAGGAAAACTCATAGCCCTGAGTGCCTACAAAAAGAAACTGGAGAGAGCATACACTAGCAGATTAATGGTACTCCTGAAAGCCCTGGAACAAAAAGAAGCTAATTCACCCAGGAGGAGTAGAAACAGGAAATCATCAAACTAAGGGCTGAAATCAATCAAAGAAAGCAAAGAGAACCATACAAAGAATCAACAAAACCAGGATCTGGTTCTTTGAGAAAATCAACAAGATAGATAAACCCTTAGCCAGACTAACCAAAGGGCACAGAGACAGTATTCAAATTAATAAAATTAGAAATGAAAAGCGGGATATAACAACAGAGACTGAGGAAATTCAAAAGATCATCAGATCCTACTACAAAAGTCTATACTCAACACAACTGGAGAATCTGGAGGAAATGGACAATTTCCTAGACAGATACCAAATACCAAAATTAAATCAGGATCAATTAGATCAGCTAAATAGTCACATAACCCCTAGGGAAATAGAAGGCATTATAGAAAGCCTCCCAACCAAAAAAAAAAAAAATATATATGGGACCAGATGGTTTTATTGCAGAACTATATCAGGCCTTCAAAGAAACCTAACACCATTACTCTTCAAACTATTCCACAAAATAGAAACAGAAGGAACACTGAGCAACTCGTTCTATGAAGCCACAATTATGCTGATCCCCAAACCACACAACGATCCTACAAAGACAGAGAACTACAGGCCAATTTCCCTTATGAATATTGATGCAAAAATACTAAATAAAATTCTTGCCAACCGAATCCAAGAGCACATTAGAACGATCATTCACCATGATCAAGTAGGCTTCATCACAGTGATGCATGGATGGTTCAATATATGGAAATCCATCAATGTAATCCACTACATAAACAAACTAAAAGAAAAAAAATACGGTCATCTCTTTAGATGCAGAAAAAGCATTTGACAAAATTCAGCATCCTTTCATGTTAAAAGTCCTGGAAAGAACAGGAATTCAAGACCCATACCTAAACATAGTAAAAGCAATATACAGCAAAATAGTAGCCAACATCAAACTAAATGGAAAGAAACTTGAAGCAATCCCACTAAAATCAGGGACTAGACAAGGCTGCCCCCTCTCTCCATATCTTTTCAATATAGTACTTGAAGTTCTAGTGAGAACAATTAGACAACATAAGGAAGTCAAAGGGATACAAATTGGAAAGGAAGAAGTCAAACTATCACTTTTTGAAGATGATATGATAGTATACGTAAGTGACCCAAAAAACTCCACCAGAGAACTCCTACAGCTGATAAACAACTTCAGCAAAGTGGCTGGTTATAAAATCAACTCAAGCAAATCAGTAGCCTTCCTGTACTCAAAGGACAAGCAGGCTGAGAAAGAAGTTAGGGAAATGACACCCTTCACTAGCTACAAACAATAAAGTATCTTGGCATGACTAACCAAATAAGTGGAAGGTCTGTATGACAGGAACTTCAAGTCCTTGAAGAAAGAAATTGAAGACCTCAGGAAATGGAAAAATATTTCATACTCTTGGATTGGCAGCATCAATATAATAAAAATGTCCATCTTGCCAAAAGCAATCAACAGATTCAATGCAATCCCCAGCAAAATCCCAAATCAATTCTTCATAGATCTAGAAAAAGCAATTCTCAAATTCATCTGGAGCAACAAAAAACCCAGGATAGCTAAAACTATTCTCAACAATAAAAGGACTTCTGGGAGAATCAATATCCCTGACCTCAAGCAGTACTACAGATCAAATGTGTTAAAAACTGCATGGTATTGGTACAGTGACAGGCAAGTAGATCAATGGAATAGAATTGAAGATCCAGAAATGAACCCACAGAGTTTTGGTCACTTGATCTTTGATAAAGGAGCTCCAACCATCCAGTGGAAAAAAGATAGCCTTTTCTACAAATGGTGCTGGTTCAACTGGAGGTTAACATGCAGAAGAATGCAAATTGACCCACTCTTATCTCCTTGTACTAAGATCAACCCCGAGTGGATCAAGGACCTCCACATAAAACCAGACACACTGAAACTAATTGAAAAGGAACTGGGGAAGACCGTGGAAGACATGGGCTCAGGGGGAAATTTCCTGAACAGAACACCAATAGCTTATGCTCTAAGATCAAGAATTGACAAATGGGACATCTTAAAATTATAATATTTCTGTAAGGCAAAAGACACTGTCAGAAGGACAAAACTGCCATCAACAATTTGGGAAAAGATCTTCACCAACCCCACATCCGACAGAGGTCTAATATCCAATATATACAAAGAACTCAAGAAGTTATACCCCCAAAGAACCAAATAACCCTATTAAAAAACAGGGTACAGAGCTAAACAATGAATTTTAACCAGAAGAAAGTCTGATGGCTGAGAAGCACATTAAGAGTTTTTCAACATCATTAGTCATCAGGGAAATGCAAATCAAAACAACCCTGAGATTCCACCTCACACCAGTCAGAATGGCTAAGATTAAAAACTCAAGAGACAACAAGTGCTGGCGAGGATGAGGAGAAAGAGAATCACTCCTCCATTGTTGGTGGGAATGCAAGATGGTACAATCGCTCTGGAAATCAGTCTGGCGGTTCTTCAGAAAATTGGGCATGACACTTCCAGAGGACCCTGTCATACCACTCCTGGGCATATACCCAGAGGATTCCCCTGCATGCAATAAAGACACATGTTCCACTATGCTCATAGCACCCTTATTTATAATATCCAGAAACTGGAAAGAACCCAGATGTCCCTCAACAGAGGAATGCATACAGAAAATGTGGTATATTTATACAATGGAATACTACTCAGCAATTACAAATAATGAATTCATGCAATTTGTAGGCAAATGGTTCGATCTGGAAAATATCATCCTAAGCGAGTCAACCCAATCACAAAAGAATACACATGAATTGCAATCACTGATAAGTGGATATTAATGAGCCCAGAAGCTCTGAATACTCAAGACACAATTAGCTAAGCAAACGCTTCCCAAGAGAAAGGAGGGAGAGGACCCTGGCCCAGAAAAGATTAAACCCAGTTTTGTAGGAGAGTACCAGAACAGAGAAATGGTGGGGAGGTGGGGTGATTGGGTAATGGGGGGGAAGAGGACTTATGGGACATATGGTGAGGGGGGAAACTGGAAAAGGGAAAGCCTTTGGAATATAAACAAAGAATATATAAAATAATAAAATATAAAAAGAAAAAAAAAGAAAGCTATGAATTTAATCGGTGGTGTGGATACTTAAGTAAATTTGCCTTGCTGCCACAAGCAGCCCCTCAAAACAGCCTGTGTTCTCCAACCTCCTGAGAGTGTTTTTAAAAATAACTTAAACTTAGCTTTTTCCCTTCATTAAAAAAAAAGTAAGTATGAGTATGGATGACATTGTTCATTTTTATACTGTGAAAATAGAATTTTACTTTAAAGTTGGAACATTTAATTTCCAGGTGGAATCATCAGAAATATACAATTTATATTTACTAACTAGTGAATGCATGTATTCTTCCCCATTACAAGATCAGGGAAAAGACACAGAATATAATTTATTTATTTATTTTTATTTCCATAACTTTATTAGATTTAGTATGAGTCCATCTACACTGTATGTAAAGATTTAGGAAAGGAAGAGGAAAACAAGAAAGGGAAACGACTTAGGTTGCCCCTCTCTTTTAGTGACATCCTTATCTGGTTGTAGTCTGACATGTGAGGAAAGGTTACAATGGAAATGTTTAATCATTTGTGATCAATCTGAGCATGTGATGTGAATTTAAGTGCTGTTTGCCCTCACTTATCCTATGTGGAGCACATTTGGCTTAGACTGATTCTATATTATGCTAAATCCCACCATGGTTTCCTGTCAGGTGGAATCTAGCTCACCAGGACTTTATAAGGACAGCCTTGAACAGGGTAGCAGGGTATTCTCATGGATGCAGCAGTTTTCATTAACTTCACTTGGGAAAAAATGAAGCTTAAAGAATACAGAGAGATTATTAAATTGTGGACTAGAGTCACACATCATCAGTCTGCTCTTATGTGAGTTATAAGGAAAAGAAACGCAGGTACAGTGTGTGAAGAGGTGAAAATGGGTAAACACCCAGAAAGCGAACTTTATAAAATGCAGAGATTTGGGTGAAATACAAAGCAAGAGAAATGGAATATTCAAGCTGTTCATGTCTGGCATCTTTTCCTGTGGGATAAAGATCATTTTTCTAAGGAGGAAAACTTGAGAGTTCCAGCAATGCCCAGAAAGCTGCTGCCCTTGGACTTGAAACCAATGACATGTAGTCTGCAGAATAAGCTAGGCCAAGATCAGCAGTTCACTGCATCTCTGTAAAAACTTAAGAGTGCTACAGTCTCAAGAGAGCTTGGGCAGTGGCATTGTTGTCTGAGACCATGATGCTGTAGGCATCAGACTACTCAGCATCTGCATATCACAGAATCCCTGTTGATTCCTTGATACATTGCCTGGTCAGACACCAGGCAGAGGAGACAGGTCTTTCTCCTGGAAGAATGTATTAAAACTAACTGAAACGTTCCATGGACTAGAAGCAGAAGGTTGAATAGAGGGTATTTCCACCAGTATCAACAGTTCAGCAGACCAGAGCTCTGTGGATTTGAGTTACTCCACAGTCATACCTGGTTTCATAGAGAATTAGAATTCTGAATTTCTGTAATACTCAACTTTAGTGTAGTGAAGGGCAACTGACTAGAACTCAACATTCAGGATCATTCTCTTTAAAATTAGATACAGATCACAAGTCATAAAATTATAAGAATGAGAGAGAGAGAGAGAGAGAGAGAGAGAGAGAGAGAGAGACGAGAGCATGGAGTGGCAGTCCAAGGGAAGAATACACAGGACTGTTAGCATTTGCCACACTTCTGAAGTGCAGAATAAAAAGTAATAATAACATCTACAGAGAAAACACAAGTTTGCCCATACTTCTGCCTGAAACCATTGTTGAGAAACAAATGGCTCAAACTGCATCTGGTTCTAACCTGTGTAGCTGAATTATTGATAGGAATATCAACTAGCTCCTGCTGAGCTCTGGGAACATCCCCTGTACTTTGCTTTGCTACCTTGAAGGACAAGACAGTCTAGCTCAATCCTCACAATCTTTGATCAAGGGTATTTATTGGTCCCCAGAACAACAGAGGGCAGCAATGGAAGATTTCTATATCACCCCCAGTTCATCTTTTAATTTTCATCATTTTCCATTGATTTTTGTTTTTACTTAATTCTGTGGTTTTAAAGCTTTCTGTTTGAATGTTTATGAGCTACTATATGTCCTCTCACATTAACCTGTTTATTTTTAATTTTGTATTAATGTATTATACTTAATGCTCTAAGGGTCCTACACCAAGAAAAACAATCAATGTCATTATCACAGCATGAGAAAGAACCATTTCACAGGAATCACACACAGGGAAATCCAAAATCAAAAGTAATTAAATACTTTCAATGCAGTAAAATCTCAGACTGTAAGATAGACATGAGAGGATGCAGCACACACAGAATATTCAGATCAAGAGAAATCAGTGCAACCTTAACACATATATACATTTCTGCCTGTTAGCATGGTAGCCATGTTTGGCTCAAGGAGCCAGCTCCAGTCAATGTCTTACTTGACAAATGCTTCTCTGCTATGGTAAGTTAAACTGGACATTTGCCTTGTCCCTCTTGTTTGTTTTCCATTTCAGAATAATTAGTATTTAAGTAGCTACATTAAGCCTTTGCTGTAGTGTATTGACAGAAATTGGCAGAGCTAATTAAGGAAGGTCATTACTTTGCATTACTCTCACAAAAGCTTTGCTCAGTAAGCATAGACCTTGTTTAACCCATCCCCACATTTATTGCTGTGACATGTTTTAGTGCAAAGGGTCTGAGACATTCTATGTGGTCAGAAATAATTAAGTTGATTTTCATTAAGTTTTAAAATTTTTAAATTTGAGACTTCATTTCAAATCTGTGTTTTCCTGTCATGAATATACAAGATCTGTCTGTCTAGTCTTGTTTAGTCCAGTCCAGTCTAGTCTAGTCTTCTCTGTCTGTCTATCTCTATCTATCTATCTATCTATCTATCTATCTATCTATCTAGGAACCTATATACTTGCATATTCTAGGCAAGTGTTGTACACTTGAACTATATCCATTGTTATCACATGCATTTCACAGAATGGTGTTGAGGATTACAACAGAAATTCTGAAAGGCCCTGTTACTCACATCATTTGTATTACTCATACATAGTCCCTATTGCTCCACAATCACTCACTCAAAGAAAATATTTACTTGAAAGGTGTAGAACACAGAGTAAAAAGAAGACACTGTCTTCTAGCTTCTGAAAATTCCAAATTTGAATCAGGGCAACGAGGTAAAGAGTATATTTTATTATGAAATGAGATATTACAATTTAGTATATTGAAATTGGTGTAACTTACTTACTTATGTGTGTTTATCTGTAAACTTACCTGCTTTCTACCAAAAAAAAATGTGCTAAGATTTAAGGACACACCACCATAATAATAAAAAGTCTTCTTCCTTTTCAGATTTCACCTAAAAAACTCATAGAATAATATTCATTGTGTACTATATTCAATTTAATGAGCAAAACTCTTTCTACAATGATTACTTTCCAGCTACTTGTTGAGTATAACTGTGTTCCCATCACTATTTCAGAGGCTGAGAACATGCAGCTAAATAAAATAGGTATCCCTTTGATAGAAAAATTGAGGATGGCACAGATGTATTTGAACATGAATCATTCTTGCAAGAATTGGATAAACAAATACAATCTCTTGGTAAGAAAAAGGAATGCCTCACAGGTCTAAAAGTACTTGGCAAAGGTTCTTGATATTTGAATAGAGCTTAACAGAAAGTTTCTCCAAGGGACCAAGGAAGAAGTAGCAGATATAGGAAACATTCTGAGTAAAAGTGTATTTGTATGTGTGTATGTGTGTATGTATGTGTGTGTGTGTGTATGTGTGCATGTGTGCACGCATGCCTATGCATTCTTGCCTGTGCCTGTGCGTGTGTATGTGCATGTGTTTGTGCATGTGCGTGCATGTGTGTGTGTGTGTGTGTGTGTGTGTGTGTATAGAATATTCTAAGTGTAATAGTAGTGTGAAAGTGGAAAAAATTTTCAGAGTGAAAGAATAAATCTCTCTTACCACATTTACAACCTGCCAGTCACTGAGAAATACTATAGAGCACTTTCCAGCTATATTCCTAAGAAACTAGATTGATCTCTATTCACTTGTTTGACATTTACTGAACTCCTAAGATGATACTATGTCAACTCTTGAGGCACAGATATAAATAAGTATTGTCTCCAGCTACACTGCTGTCCAGGTGGTAAGGGGGAAAAGTGATTGACACCTAGTGCTCTGACTGTCAGTATGTTGTATGCATGGTTTATATTAAAGAGCAAGCATGAGAATGACTTCAGATGCAGCCAGATGAAGAGTCTATATCAAGTTCAGGCATCTCTCTACAGTCTAGGGCACTATTGTAATTGAAGAATTATCTTCATTTTTTCCAGCTTCTATGACATTATTCTGTGGGAGTCAAAGGGATGAGTTTATTAAGTTCCACTTTGAAAAGCTCAGAATATATTCCTAGCCATCTCAATTCTGATCATGTGCATTGACTACTACATCCATGGGACAAACTATATCATGAGTCAGAAGACTATTCACACTGGCTGTAGGGGAGCTTCCATTTCTCCACATTTCCTTGAAAATCAGGTTCAAGTTCTCCTAGGAGAGTGAGAATATATGGATCAGTTGGATGAAAGTGAAAGTTTGGAGTAATGACTGCTATACTGAGTGTGATCATATAAGACATAAGAGAATATCAGGTAATATGTGGAAAGCTAAGAAATTATGAGAAGTGCATAGGAGTACACTCAAGTGCATGATAAACTTTCAGAATTGATATTCCGCCAGATATAGAATGAAAATATATGCCCAGAAGAACATGAGTGACACCATAACCAAGTGTATCAGTACATTATTAATGTGTCTCTTATAAAAAAAGAATAAAGATAGTAGTAGTTTTTTTTCTTTTTTTTGATTTTTTTTTATTGTATATATTCTATATTTACAATTCATTTCCCTTTTTTCTGGTTCCCCACCCCCAAAGGTCCCACATGTCCTTTTCCCTCCCCCTGCTCCCGCTTCCACCCCCTCCCACTTTACTGTTCTTGTACTCTCCCACAATGATGTTTTGGTCCATTCTAGCACCAGTGTCCACTCCTTTCTTCTTGTGAGACATCACTTGATATGTGATTTGTGTCTTTGGTGTTCTAAGCTTCTAGGCTAATATCCACTTATCAGTGACTGTATACCATGGGTATTCTTTTGAGACTGGGTCACCTCACTTAGTATGACATTCTCCAGCTCCATCCATTTCTCTAAGAATTTCATGAATTCATTGTTTCTAATGGCTGAATAGTACTCCATTGTGTATATATACCACATTTTTTTATATCCATTCTTCTGTTGAGGGACATCTGGGTTCTTTCCAGCTTCTGGCTATTATATATAAAGCAGCTATGAACATAGTGGAGCATGTATCCTTATTGCATGCTGGTGAATCTTCTGGGTATATTCCCAGGAGTGGTATGGCTGGGTCCTCCGGAAGTATCACGCCCAGTTTTCTGAGGAACCGCCATACTGATTTCCAGAGTGGTTGTACCAGCTTGCATTCCCACCAGCAGTGGAGGAGTGTTCCTCTTTCTCCACATCCTCGCCAACACCTGATGTCTTCTGAGTTTTTAATCTTAGCCATTCTGACTGGTGTGAGGTGAAATCTCAGGGTTGTTTTAATTTGCATTTCCCTAATGACTAGTGATGTTGAACATTTTTTAAGGTGTTTCTCAGCCATCCGAATTTCTTCAGGTGAAAAGACTCTGTTTAGCTCTGTACCCCATTTTTGGATAGGGTTATTTGGTTTTCTGGGATCTAACCTCTTGAGTTCTTTGTATACATTGGAGATTAGCCCTCTGTCGGATGTGGGGTTGGTGAAGATTTTTTCCCAATTTGTTGGTTGCCAATTTATCCTTTTGACAGTGTCTTTTGCCTTACAGAAACTTTGTAGTTTTATGAGGTCCCATTTGTCTATTCTTGCTCTTAGAGCATAAGCAATTGGTGTTCTGTTCAGGAATTTTTCCCCTGAGCCAATGTCCTCAAGGGTCTTCCCCAGTTTCTTTTCTATTAGTTTTAGTGTGTCTGGTTTTATGTGGAGGTCTTTGATCCACTTGGAGTTGAGCTTAGTGCAAGGAGATAAGAGTGGATCAATTCTCATTCTTCTGCATGTTGACCTCCAGTTGAGCCAGCACCATCTGTTGGAAAGGCTATCTTTTTTCCACTGGATGTTTTCAGCTCCTTTGTCGAAGATCAATTGGCCATAGATGTGTGGGTTCAATTCTGGGTCTTCGATCCTATTCCATTGATCTGCTTCCCTGTCACTGAACCAATACCATGCAGTTTTTAATACCACTGCTCTGTAATATTGCTTGAGGTCCGGGATATTGATTCCCCCAGAAGTTCTTTTGCTGTTGATGATAGTTTTAGCTATTCTGGGTTTTTTGTTATTCCAGATGAATTTGAGAATTGCTCTTTCTAGCTCTATGAAGAACTGAGTTGGGATTTTGATGGGAATTGCATTGAATCTGTATATTGCTTTGGGCAAGATTGCCATTTTGACTATATTAGTCCTGCCAACCCACGAGCATGGAAGATTTTCCCATTTTCTGATGTCTTCTTCAATTTCCCTCTTCAGAGACCTGAAGTTTTTGTCGTATAAATCTTTCACATGTTTGGTTAGCGTCACTCCAAGATACTTTATATCATTTGTGGCTATTGTGAAGGGTGTCATTTCCCTAATTTCTTTCTCGGCCTGCTTATCCTTCGCGTGTAGGAAGGCTACTGATTTACTTGAGTTGATTTTATAGCCAGCCACTTTGCTCAAGTTGTTTATCAGTTGCAGGAGTTCTCTGGTGGAGGTTTTTGGGTCACTTAAGTAAACTATCATATCATCTGCAAATAGTGATAGTTTGACTTCTTCCTTTCCGATTTGTATCCCTTTGACTTCCCTCTGTTGTCGAATTGCTCTAGCTAGTACCTCAAGTACTATATTGAAGAGATATGGCGAGAGGGGACAGCCTTGTCTAGTCCCTGATTTTAGAGGGATTGCTTCGAGTTTTTCTCCGTTTACCTTAATGTTGGCTACTGGTCTGCTGTATATTGCTTTTACTATGTTTAGATATGGGCCTTGAATTCCTGTTCTTTCTAGGACCTTTAGCATGAAAGGATGCTGAATTTTGTCAAATGCTTTTTCAGCATCTAATGAGATGACCATGTGGTTTTTTTCTTTGAGTTTGTTTATGTAGTGGATTACGTTGATGGATTTCCGTATATTGAACCATCCCTGCATCCCTGGGATGAAGCCAACTTGATCATGGTGAATGATCATTTTGATGTGTTCTTGGATGCGGTTGGCAAGTATTTTGTTTAGTATTTTTGCATCGATATTCATAAGAGAAATTGGCCTGTAGTTCTCTTTCTTAGTTGGATCTTTTTGAGGTTTTGGTATCAGGGTAATTGTGGCTTCACAGAATGAGTTGGGTAGTGTTCCTTCAGTTTCTATTTTGTGGAATAATTTGAAGAGTATCGGTATCAGGACTTCTTTGAAGGTCTGATAGAATTCTGCACTAAAACCGTCTGGTCCTGTGCTCTTTTTGGTTGGAAGACTGTCTATGACCCCTTCTATTTCTTTGGGGGTTATGGGTCTGTTTAGACGATCTATTTGATCCTGGTTTAATTTTGGTATTTGGTAGCTGTCGAGGAAATTGTCCATTTCCTCCAGATTCTCCAGTTGTGTTGAGTATAGGTTTTTGTAGTAGGATCTGATGATTTTTTGAATTTCCTCAGTTTCTGTTGTTATATCTCCCTTTTCATTTCTAATTTTGTTAATTTGAATACTGTCTCTGTGCCCTTTAGTAAGTCTGGCTAGGGGTTTATCTATCTTGTTGATCTTCTCAAAGAACCAGCTCCTGGTTTTGTTGATTCTTTGTATGGTTCTTTTTGTTTCAACTTGATTGATTTCAGCCCTGAGTTTGATGATTTCCTGTCTTCTACTCCTCCTGGGTGAAATTGCTTCTTTTTGTTCCAGAGCTTTCAAGTGCGCCATTAAGTTGCTGGTATATGCTCTCTCCTGTTTCTTTTTGGAGACACTCAGGGCTATGAGTTTTCCTCTAAGCACTGCTTTCATTGTGTCCCATAGATTTGGGTATGTTGTGCCTTCATTTTCATTAAGTTCTAAGAATTCTTTGATTTCTTTCTTTCTTTATTTCTTCCTGGACTAAGGTATCATTGAGTAGAATATTGTTCAGCCTCCAAGCGTATGGGGATTTTCTGTTGTTTTTGTTGCTATTGAAGAACACTCTTACTCCATGGTGATCTGATAAGAGGCATGGGATTAGTTCGATCTTTTTATATTTGTTGAGATCTGTCTTGTGTCCAATTATATGGTCGATTTTGGAGAACGTACCATGAGGGGCTGAGAAAAAGGTATAGTCTTTTGCTTTAGGGTGAAATGTTCTATATATATCTGTTAAATCCAATTGCTCCAAAGTTTCGATGAGTTTCTCCGTGTCTCTGTTTAGTTTCTGTTTTCCTGGTTGGTCCACTGTAGATAGAGGAGTATTGAGGTCCCCCACAATCATTATGTTAGGTGCAATGTGTGCTTTGAGCTTTAGTAAGGTTTCTTTTACAAATGAGGGTGCCCTTACATTTGGAGCGTAGATGTTTAGAATTGAGAGTTCCTCTTGGTGGATTCTTCCTTTGACTAGCAGGAAGTGACCTTCTGTGTCTCTTTTGATGACTTTGGGTTGAAAGTCAATTTTATCTGATATTAAAATGGCTATTCCAGCTTGCTTCCTGTGACCATTTGCTTGCAAAATTGTCTTCCATCCTTTTACTCTAAGGTAGTGTTTGTCTTTGACTCTGAGGTGTGTTTCCTGTAAGCAGCAAAATGTAGGGTCCTGTTTCCGTATCCAGTCTGGAGTTGAGTCCATTGATGTTAAGAGATATTAAGGAATAGAGATTATTACTTCCTGACATTTTTTATGTTATTTTTGTTTTTGAGTAGTTATCTTCCTTTGAGTTTGATGGAAGAAGTTTACTGTCTTGCTTTTTCTTGGGTGCCATTTCCTTCCTTGTGTTGGAGTTTTCCTCCTATTATCCTTTGTAGAGCTGGGTTAGTGGAAAGATATTGTGTAAATTTGGTCCTGTCATGGAATATTTTGATTTCTCCATCTATGTTGATTGAGAGTTTTGCTGGGTATAGTAGTCTTGGCTGACATTTGTTTTCTCTTAGGGTCTGCATGAGGTCTGCCCAGGATCTTCTAGCTTTCATGGTTTCTGGAGAGAAGTCTGGTGTGATTCTGATAGGTCTTCCTTTATATGTTACTTGGCCCTTTTCTCTTACTGCCTTTAATATTCTTTCTTTGTTTAGTACATTTGGGGTTTTGATTATTATGTGACGGGAGGTGTTTCTGTTCTGGTCCAGTCTGTTTGGAGTTCTGTAGGCTTCTTGTACATTCATGGGCATCTTTCTCTTTAAGTTAGGAAAGTTTTCTTCCATAATTTTGTTAAAGATATTTGCTGGCCCTTTAAGTTGTAGATCTTCACTCTCATCTATCCCTATAATCCTTAGGTTTGGTCTTCTCATTGTGTCCTGGATTTCCTGGATGTTTTGGGTTACAAGCCTTTTGGATTTTGCATTTTCTTTGACTGTGGAGTCAATGGTTACTATGTTATCTTCAGCATCGGAGATTCTTATTTCTATCTCTTGTATTCTGTTGTTTATGTTTGCATCTACGACCCCTGTTTTCTTCCCAAGGTTTTCTATCTCCAAGGTTGCCTCCTTTTGTGATTTCTTAGTTGTTTCTACCTCTGTATTCAGATCTTGGATGGTTTTGCTCAGTTCCATCATTTGTTTGTTTGTGTTTTCATGTAATTCTTTAATATATTTTTGTGCTCCCTCTTTCATGACTTCTGCCTGTTGTTTCAAGTTCTCCTGCATTTCTTTAACTGATTTTCTCACTTCCTCTTTATTGGTTTCTGTCTGATGGCCCATATTCTCCTGGAGTTCTTTAAGTGTTTTTTGTGTTTGGATTGTAAGAGCTTCTACTCTATTGATGTTCCCCTGCATTTCTTTAAGAGATTTGTTTATATCTTTTTTGTGTTCCTCTAGGAGCATCATGACCTGTGCTTTTATATCTAACTCTTGTTTTTCTGGTGTGCTGGGGTATCCTGGACTTGCTGTGGTTGGCGAATTGGGTTCAGATGGTGCCATATTGCCTTGATTTCTGTTAATAACGTTCCTACGTTTGCCTTTTGCCATCTCTTTATCTCTGGCGCTAGTTGGTCTTATTGTAGATGGCGCCCTGCTGAAAGCACAGCACGCCTGTCCCCAGGAGACAGATCCCTTCTGGCAGCTTGTCTGTGCTGGACTATGCTCGCTCTGAGTCCAGGTCCCTGACTCCAGCTGCTAGAGTGCCGAGCTTTGCCCCGAGGTGGCCCGGTGGCCCCTCGCTGATAGTCTGCTCAGAGAGCTGGTCCCGGCCGGTAGTCTGCACCTGCAGCTGATCTTTTTGTGCCTGGATCTCCTGCAGAGCTAAGCTAAGCTATAACTCTGGCCACGCACCTGATTCCAGCCGCTCACTGCGTCCAGTGTGCCCGCTGTTTGCGAGCGGGTGTCTGGGGCAAGATGGCTGCCCCTGCTGAAAGCACCACGTGTCCTTGGCTGAGCTGTTCGTGCCCGGCTTTGCTGCTCCCTTCTGGCTGCGTTGACTGTACTGGACTATGCTCGCTCTGAGTCCAGGCCCCTGACTCCAGCTGCTAGAGTGCCGAGCTGTGCCCCGAGGCAGCCCGGTGGCCCCTCGCTGCTAGTCCGCTCGGAGAGCTGGTTCCCGCTGCTAGTCTGCACCCGCAGCTGATCTTTCTGTGCCCGGATCTGATAGTAGTAGTTTTAATGACAGGATTTATTAATATCACTATTGGAATAATACACAATCTAAGACTTTTAAAATAAATTTCTTGAGTCATTTTTTTTTTTAGGGTTTGATATCTAAAATATTTTTTATTGGATATATTCTATATTTACATTTCATTTCCCTTTTTCTGGTTTCCCATCCCCCAAAGATCTCACATGCCCTTTTCCCTTCCCCTGTTTCCCCATTCACCCCTTCCCACTTCCCTGTTCTGGTATTCCCCTACACTGATGTTTTGATCCTTTCCAGCACCAGTGTCTTAATTATATTAAATGTCAATGCTTAAGTCATCAGTACTTAATTTAATAACAAAAAACAACTCATAGAAATAATAATGTCAATCTGGGCAGTGGTGGCTCATGCCTTTAATCCCAGCACTTGGGAGGCAGAGGCAGGTGGATCTCTGAGTTCGAGGCCAGCCTGGTCTACAGAGTGAGTTCCAGGACAGCCAGGGCTACACAGTGAAACCCTGTCTCAAAACAGCAACAAAACAAAGAGAATTAATAATGTCTTAAGTTGTATCTGTACAGGCTTGCAAATTCATTAGAAATTTTTATTCAAATTTCCTTTCAGTATTTCTCAATGTCTCTTGGTGAAAGTATGGTCACAACATGGTATTGTTGACAGAATGAGAAAAGAACATTCAAGTGCCCTGATTAGACAATACTTAGTTGTTTATCTTGGGATTGCCTTCTCTCTCTCTCTCTCTTCCTTTGCAATATTCATCAATTTTCCAACTTAGTTCAAATGTATCTTCTCTGTGACTTTACAATTCCTCCTCATCCTTTCACTGATGCTGTTCTGAAAGCTTAGGGATAATGTAATCATCAAAACACTTATGTTGTTAAGAAGGAAGGGAGAATGAGCTACCTCCATCAAAACTAGAGAAGAGGTACTGTTTCAGAGCTTTGGTGACATGCACGCTTACCTCTAATTTTGAAATGTGACACTAAATATCTTTCAAAGACACATACACAGTTGGATCTGTGGACCCCTGCACATGTGACAGTGGGAGAGGATGTGCCTAATCCTGTGGATGCGTGATGCCCCAGGGAAGGGGAATGCCAGGGAAGGTAGGGAGCACCTGCTCTAAAGCAAAGGGGAGAGAGGGTAGGGTAAAGAACTATAGGAAGCGAGACCAGGACGGGGAGAAACATTTCAGATGTAAATAAATAAAATACTTAATTAAAAATAAGAACTGAAAAATCTCAAAAATGTGCCCTCCTCCAACCCAGTGAGTTGAGGATAGATTTTGTGTGTTTAAATATTAAGAACTACTTAGAGCAACTCAGTTGATGGTACTGTTCCCGAACCATTGAGGGTTCTCATACCATCACCCACATGGCAATCCCCCTGAGCCTTATAACACAGTGAAGCAGTGGCTGATGCCGCTACAATCCTAGACATCCACTTTCTTATCCTTTCCTTTGTCCAAACAAATGTGTCCTTTTTTCCTAGTAACACTCTTCCCTGTAATTTCTTCCCACTTAGCCATTGCTTATGCATCTCTCTGGTATATTTGAACTATGAAGACCTATTCTGTGTGGCAAACTGCCCTACTTTTCTTTCTTTTCTTTTGTTATTTATTCTTTTTTGTTGTTGCTTTTTTTTAATTTTTTTTTTATTTTCTATATTCTATGTTTACATTCCAAAGGCTTTCCCCTTTCCCAGTTCCCACCCACCATAGTTCCCATACTTTGTCCCCCTCCCAGTTCACCCTCTGTACTGGCTAGTTTTGTGTGTCAACTTGACACAGGCTGGAGTTATCATAGGAAAAGGAGCTTCAGTTGGGGAAGTGCCTCTATGAGATCGAGCTGTGTGGCATTTTCTCAATTAGTGATCAAGTGAGGGAGGGCCCCTTGTGGGTGGTGCCATCTCTGGGCTGGTATTCTTGGGTTCTATAAGAGAGCAGGCTGAGCAAGCCAGGGGAAGCAAGCCAGTAAGTAACATCCCTCCATGGCCTCTGCATCAGCTCCTGCTTCCTGACCTGCTTGAGTTCCAGTCCTGACTTCCTTTGGTAATGAACAGCTGTGTGGAAGTGTAAGCTCAATAAACCCTTTCCTCCCCAACTTGCTTCTTGGTCATAATGTTTGTGCAGAAATAGAAACCCTGACTAAGACAAATTGGTACCAGGAGTGGGGTATTCCTGTGACAACCTGACCATGTTTTGGGAAGGACTGTGGAAGGACTTTGAAACTTTGTATTAGATGGTCCATTCAGTTTTGAGACCTCTATGAGATGTGTAGGAGCTTGAAAGATTATGTTGAGAACAGTGGAGAAGATGGAGGCCTGGCTTGTGAAGTTTCAGAGGGAAAATTAAAGACTTTTATCAGGGCCATTAAGATTCTGTGGTTTTGGTTAGCTGGGGCTGAAGAATCAGCTGTGAGTAACAAGATACCAAAACCATTAAAGTCAACCTTTGTGTTACTGGGACTATTGATGCTGGTTAGCTGGAGCTAAGAAATTAGCGGTGATTAAGAAGAAACCAGCATCACTGAGGTAAAATCTTCTGGGAAGTGTTTTCTGAGAGCATAGAGGGTGTGTTCCAGATAGCCAAGGTTGTACCTCATGCTGTAGCAGGACTTGGTACTGTGTAAGAGTCACCCAGGTAGTACTGCTTTTGAAGGCATGAAGGCATCATGAAGAACAGCTGAAGCTTGGTACAGTGAGAGGCCATGGAAGGCCATTGGTGAAAGTGTACCCTCAGTTGTAATTGATGGCCCAGGACTGAAGGGGTCATGCAAAAGAGTTGAGGCTTGGAAATGCCAGTACTATGCGATGACCACCAAGGACAGCAGCAGCAGTGGAGTACAGGCAACTGGAGCCTAGACGACAAGGTGTGTGCTACAAAGGGCAGAAACTGGAGAAGTGACCCAAGCCCTTGGAGGAGCCCAGAAGATCGTGAGTTGGATCCCAGACATTGAACCATTGGAGTTTGAGTTTTGCTTTGATTGTGACTGTGCCCTGATATTTTTCCCTCTTGAAAGAAGGTATTTTAGTGGAGCCCACAGTTTAGAGACTTGAATTTTTAAAAGACTTTGAATTTTAAGATATTGAATATTTTAAAGGGATTGAACTTTTAATATGTAAAGACTGTGGGACTTTTTACGTTATTGAGATCTTGGGGATAAATAAGAAAGTAAGGGTTGAGGCTTAATAGTGATATGTTGGTGTGTCAAGTTGACAAGGGGTCAATTGTACTGGGTAGTTTTGTGTGTCAACTTGACACAGGCTGGAGTTATCATAGGAAAAGAAGCTTCAGTTGGGGAAGTGCCTCTATGAGATCCAGCTGTGGGGCATTTTCTCAATTAGTGATCAAGTGAGAGAGGGCCCCTTGTGGGTGGTGCCATCTCTGGGCTGGTATTCTTGGGTTCTATAAGAGAGCAGGTTGAGCAAGCCAGGGGAAGCAAGCCAGTAACATCCCTCCATGACCTCTGCATCAGCTCCTGCTTCCTGACCTGCTTGAGTTCCAGTCCTGACTTCCTTTGGTAATGAACAGCTGTGTGGAAGTGTAAGCTCAATAAACCCTTTCCTCCCCAACTTGCTTCTTGGTCATGATGTTTGTGCAGGAATAGAAACCCTGACTAAGACACCCTCCAACCGTTCCACATCCCACATACCCCCATGACCTCTGTCTCCAAGAGGTTGTCCCCAACCCACTCTCACCAGACCTCCCCACTCCTTGGGGCCCCAATTCTCTTGAGAGTTAGCTGCATCTTCTCTGACCTAGACCAGACCTGGCAGTCCTCTGCTCTATATGTGTTGTGGGCCTCATATCAATGGGTGTATGCTGCCTGGTTAGTGGCTTGGTGTCTGAGAAGTCCCAGGCATCCAGATTAATAGAGACTGCTGGTCTTCATATAGGATTGCCTTCCCCTCAGGTTTTTCCTAATTTAACCACAGGGGTCGCCAGCTTCTGTCTTTTGGTCAGGTGTAAATATCTGCATCTGATTCTTTCAGCTGCTTACTCAGCCTTTCAGAGGGCAGTCAGGCTAACTCCATTCTCTCCATTCCAATGGCTCTGCCATCTCTCTCTCTCTCTCTCTCTCTCTCTCTCTCCCTCCCTCCCTCTCTCTCTCTCTCTCTCTCTCTCTCTCTCTCTCTCTCCCTCTCTCTCTCTCTCCCCCTCTAGTAAGTCCACTTAATTGTGTGTGTGTGTGTGTGTGTAACCATCTGCTTGAGCATAAGTAGCTTCTCAAGGTTCATGTCAATGAAAAACTCTGATTCTCCCTCTCCCAGAAGCCTTCAATTAATATATTTTCAGCTGTGCCTGGGACACCATGGGACTGTCCATTGACATTGCTGGGGTTTAGACTGACTGACTTATCTTATGCAGGACTTGTGCTCTTGAGTCAGCTCCTAGTAGTCCATGTGTGCAAAGGGTCTGTTGTGGCCACTAAATAATACTTTGCCACAGACATTCTCTATCAACCCTTAAGATCTTTATCTCTCATTGGCAATCATACTTCCTCCATGCAAGGCTTAGGGAAGATATTTTTTTTTACAAAAAAAAATTATTTAGTGACATTTTTGTTTAGTGTGTATCTCAAAATTGAATGTGGACAACTCTATGTTTTGCACTAGTTTTCACATTAATTTGTTCAAGTTTATATTTGTAACATAAGGAGAACCTATTCCACAGTAACATTACCTCAAATATGTTCCCATTTCTTTTTTATTCCTTTTTTTACTTTTTTCTATTTATTATAGAACTGGCAGCTCATCTTGACACACTAAAGTTTGCTGCTAATGAACTGAAAGCTAACTCCTTATTTGTTAAGGTGAATATTTCCAACCCCCAGACACACATACAAGGAAATTTATTTTCATTTTCTTTTTAATGTCTCACATTTCCATTGAGAGTAACAGCATTTAATGTTAGGATTCCAAAAATTGTACAAACCTTAAACAGAATTCAAAGATTAACTTCATAAGAAGCATCTTGTACAATTGATTTACTATTATTTATTCCATTTGATTTTTCTACAAAGTATTTGACAACTGTGACAATATGTTTCTGTTAAATGCCTGCTATGTGCACATTTGAAATTCTTAGTAAACAGAACAGACATAAACCAATGTCTGCTTGGAATTCTATTCTTGCATTCTATTCAAGATAAATATTCCATGCATGTAAACGAGATAACATATTAAAATCAAGAAAAACTTTGGAAACGTTTACTATTAATTTCCAAGGGGTAACTCAGTTGTGTTACAGCATTTAAAGATCTACATGGGAAGAAATTGAAGGTGATATTCCTTGATTTCTGCAATTAACTGGGACCCTTTGACTCTCTACTTGAAGGATAATTAAGCAATGTGCTGTGGAGAGTGCTCTGTGAGCAAAGCTTACCTAGTCTGAGTTCAAATCCCAAGCACTCATATAAAAAGCCAGACACAATGGAACATAACTATAGCCTCACTATTGGATTCAGCACCAAGAGTGGACCGACACCAAGAGTGTTCCCCAATCCCAACCACAATTCACTAGATCCCAGCCATTAAGTGGATGAATGAGTGAACAAATAAACAAATCACTGTGATTTAGCGGCAAAAGCATGAGCATCATTTGTTATATGACTTTTACAGCTCTTGGCATTGAGTTTAGCAGGATAATGCTTTTCTAAAGATGGCCACACCCCATCCCAGAATTCTGCAGGGCTTGAGTTCCTCTTTGACCTGGAAGGGGAGGGAGGATCATGGAGAATGGCTAACAGGTCCAAGCACAACTGGGCCAGAATGAGATCCTGAGCAGTGGTTAGTACAGGCAAAAAGAAAACTCAGGAGACTGTGTCAGAGGGCAGCTCCTTTATGAGGAGAGGCAGGGGATACTTATACGTTAGGCAGAATGTCCAGTTGTGCTTATGTTATTGGCTGGGATTAGAACATTGAGGGCATATTGTTTGAACACATAGGGAAAGCAGAGGCCAATATAGGAAGGGAGTCCAGTCTGGGCTATTTTCAGCCAACAGTCAGATAAACAACACCCAGCCCTTATAACCCTAGAGCTGCATGAGCGTATCAGTTGCTATGTGCATGAGGGTACTATTCCTGGGGAAGCCTATCTGCTGGTTTCATTTGGCAACACAGCAAGGTGAGAAAGCAACTAAACATGTGCCACTCTTAGTATGAGAGCAATCCAGGGTGTGGGGCTTATTTAGACCACTTCTTAGCACCAGTTTAGCCCTGTAAATATCATTAAAAAACAAACCAACAAACAAACCTTAAACTGAGCAGATAGCTTTGTATATGTAATTAAGAATCTTTACAAAGGTAAATTATGTGTTATTGTACATAAGGAGGGACTCAACTGAACAAAGGGTACATGTAAAATGAAGGCATTAATGTAAGATTCAGAGGAGACTTTCCAACAGAAACAGAGCCCACATTGGTGCAGGGCCGCATTACCATAACTGGAAAATTCATGTTCATTCCTTGTCTTCAGAAGGAGGGTATTTCTTTGACACCTTAATTTTATCCCAGAAAGACCTACCTCAAAGTTCTGATGTCAAGAAGACACTATTCTATACTATATTGTTTTCCCCAACACCCCAAATAAATGCATGAATATTTGTATTTCCATAGATAGACATTGTGTGCAGTTCTTATACATGCGTTTCCATGTCTATGCTGAAGCCAGAGGTTAACACTGGGTATTTTCCTGCATTAACCGTTACCTTATTCATTAAGGCAATGGCCTTTCAAGTAAATGTTTAATTCATTTTGTGAGTAGTCTAGCCTGCTTGGTCCTAGAATCTCTTGTTTATTCCTTCTGAATGCTAGCATTAGAGATAGGCTGTCATATCTACCTGGGTTCCCATCAGTTCTGGGGGTCTGGACTCCTCATGTTCATATTGCCTGGCAGGTGCTTTAACCAAGGCGATATCTGTTTGCTTACCTATGTTGTTTTAACCAACTAAAATGGAAAAAGCTACAGAAAGTAGAGATTAAGATGAATAGACTGTGTTTTCCAAATACAGTGTCATGAATATTTCAAATACCACGTGATGATCTCCTGATGATATTAGATGTCTCTTCCTGTGAAAAGATGTGGTGTAGGTATTTTTATTTTGAACCTGAGCATATGCTGACTAAGCTTGCCATGACTATATTAATTAGCATGGTTGTTAATAAAAGACATTGAAGTCTATCATGGATCTTTTGGGATGCTACCTTTTCTTATACAAATGTTATATTATAAGACAGCCGAAGCTCTGATTCCCTATTTTAAGAGATCCCATTCACACTCCATTGTGTAGCTGTCCCAGTTGGCAGTTCACCTGAAGACTAAAAACACAACTGTAAACAACTGTAAGTAGATATGAATAAAAACATCTCTAATAGATTCTAGCGCCACCTGATGTTTTACTACCTGCTCTTCCTCAAAACACACAGACCTAGTGTCTCTCCATATGAGACTACAGTCATCACCAAAACAGCATATTTCAAGTTGATCTCTATCTCACTCCTGGCCCATAAAATCCACAGGAACAATAAAATGGTTGTGTTATTAAACTGGCTTTATTGGGAGCATGATAAACAAATGTTTTATCTAATACACAAGAGTAATATGGAAAAAAATAAAGGAAAATGTAGAAATATCAAACTATAACAATATAATTTAGTGTGAATTAACACGTAGGGTATGCAGTTGAGAATTTCACAAAATTCCTTTCTGCACTTTTTAAACATTCTTGCATAAGAAAAAGGAACATCTGTGATGATAGCTAAGCCATCCAAGTCTCTGCTAGAAAATGTAACTTAGGGCAGAGATCTGAGAATACAAATAAGGCTGTACTGAAGAATGAAGCTGAGGACAGCCGAGATAGTGATGAAATTTTAGAAAGGCACAGGAAACACTGCCAGGACTGAAACAGAATGAGCTTGCCAGCTCCTTTGATAGTCAGTTTAAGACACAGTAAGCTGAATGGCATCTCTTTTAGGGAAAGAATCACATTCATGAATTCTTCTTGCCCATGCTAATAACCATTATCATATCTTTAATGAAAATTGGGACTCATGCTGCCAGCCCTGTCCATGAAGAAGGCAAAGTTGTCTCCCTGCTTAAAAAAAAAAAAAAAAAAAAAAAAAAAGAGTCAATTGCCCTTTTTTTCTTTTATTTTCCTTATTTTATTTTATCTTATTATTTTATTTTATTATTTTATTTTATTTTATTTTATTTTATTTTATTTTATTTTATTTTATTTTATTTTATTTTATTTTATTTTATTTTTTCAGCTTGACACAGACTTTAGTCACCTGGGAAGAGACATCAATTGAGACAATGCCTCTATCCACCTGATCTTTAGACAGACATGGGCTATTTTCTTAATTAATGGTGTGGAAGAGCACAAGCTGCTGTGGATGCTGACATTCCTGGATAGATGGTCTTCATGATATAAGAAAGCCAAGTGACCAAGCCATGGAAGCATTGAGGTAAGCAGATCTTTTTCTTGGGCTCTGCATATGTCCTTGCCTCAAGATTCCTGTCTAGAGTTCCTGTACCAACTAACCTTCATGATGGACTACATGTATAATCCCCAAAAAAGCCTTTCCTCTGCAAGTTGCTTTTGGTCATGGTTTATCACAACAATAGGAAACTAAGTAGGACACTAATCTTGTAGGGTTTGAAATATCTTAGTGGTAGAGCATTTCTCAAGCATAAAAAAGGTCCTAGGTTTAATACAAGGAGCTGGCAGAGAAAAATAAGATAACAAATCCACACTATGGAGCTAGGATGATATATTTGGTGTGTAAAGCTATCAGCACAATGTCAAGTACCTAGTAAGCATTTGGTGAACAACATAGCACAATTTCATTACTATTACTGATTTCTCACTAAAACCTTCAGTGTATATGCAAATCTAAATTATGCAATGTAAACACTTCTATTTAGGTACAAATTTGTCCAAGAATTCAGCTCAGAACATATTTGTATATTCAATGACTTCATAGTAAATGTATAGGTCAAAGTCAACTACTTTTTGGCAAATCTTGATGATCTGTACATACCATGCCCAAGTTTACCTACAGGATTTCTCTCAGCAGAACAAGAGCCTAGGTGAAACTAGCCATTAATGAGCTGTCTCCAAGGAAATACTGCCCAGAACTAAAATGTCTCACGACCTAGAGTGCATTTTATAGTGTCATTTTTCTCCTGTGGCATTCTGTGCCACATTAAATTTTATCCAAAGCAATTGAGATTCTAAATCCAAGCTTAAAGGCAGAAGGCCAGGGAGGGAGGCTATGATTATGATGATATTGGGGGTAATGACTGCACTCAGCAGTGGAAGGAGGGCTCTTCAGAGGATCCCGCTTCAGAGTTAGCATGTGGTAATTAACCGGAAGAAAGCTTTTTCCTGGCCCCAGGTGGAACAGTTAAATCCCGAGACAAGTTGCTGTGCTGAACAGAAGATGGAATCAAAGTCCCTCCAGCTCCCCTGTCTGTCACATTGGCAAGGAACTTCTGTGTGCACGGGCTAAGCTCATTCTTACACAGACTGAAAGAGGCATTTGATTGTACTGTGTTGGTTCTCCCAACCATTCAGTCACTTTGCCTACATCTGGATAAGCATCCCCCATTAAATAGATGTCCTATATCTGTTCCATTGCCAAAGCATTTTCTCAGAGTGCTGTGTGTACTAGTAATCCATAACCAGTCATTCATAGTTCATGTATCTCTTAACATTTGAAAGGAAAAGCTGATCTCTAGATTGCTACTGTAGGAAAGACTGGCCAGACTTATTCAAGATATTGACAACCCTCTTCATCCACCAAAAAGATGGAAGTTTTGAATTATTTCATCCACTGGATGTCCTGTTGAGTCAATGGTCCATGTATTAAACAATTTCAATGCAAAAGACATTTTTTTTTCAATTTCTGGGTGAACTGATCACCTTTTCAGTGCTCCTTTTGCAGGAGCACTATTTTTTCATTTTAAACTTTATGAAGCAAATAATTTTTTTAATTTAGTCTTTATTTACATTTCATTTCCCTTTTCCTAGTTCCCCACCCCCCAAAGGTCCCATATGAACTTTTCCCTCCCGCTGCTGCCCCACCCACTCCTTCCCATTTCCCTGTTCTGTTATTTCCCTACATTGATGCATTGAGCCTTTCCAGAACCAGAGTCCACTCCTTCCCTCTTGTCCGACATCATTTGGTATGTGGATTGTGTCTTTGGTGTTCCAAGATTCTAGGCTAATATCCACTTATCAGTGAGGGCATATCATTGGTATTCTTTTGAGACTGGGTTACCACACTTAGTATGATGTTCTCCAGCTCCATCCATTTGTCTAAGAATTTCATGAATTCATTGTTTCTAATGGCTGAATAGTACTCCATTATGTATATTTACCACATTTTTTTTGTATCCATTCCTCAGCTGAGGGACATCTGGGTTCTTTCCAGCTTCTGATTATTATAAATAAGGCTGCTATGAACATAGTAGAGCATGTATCCTTATTACATGCTGGAGAATCTTCTGGGTATATGCCCAGGAGTTGTATGGCAGGGTCCTCCTGAAGTATCTTGTCTAGTTTTCTGAGGAACCGCCAGACTGATTTCCAGAGTGGTTGTACAAGCTTGCAATCCCACCAGCAGTGGAGGAGTGTTCCTCTTTCTCCGCATCTTCGCCAACACCTGCTGTTTCCTGAGTTTTTAATCTTAGCCATTCTGACTGGTGTGAGGAGAAATCTCAGGGTTGTTTTGATTTGCATTTTCCTAATGACTAATGATGTTGAACATTTCTTAAGGTGCTTCTCAGCCATCCAAACTTCTTCAGGTGGAAAGTCTTTTTGATAGGGTTATTTGGTTTTCTGGGGTCTAACTTCTTCTTCTTCTTTTTTTTTTTTTTTTTTTTTTTTTTTTTGGTTTTTCGAGACAGGGTTTCTCTCTGTAGTCCTGGCGGTCCTGGAACTCACTCTGTAGACCAGGCTGGCCTCGAACTCAGAAATCCGCCTGCCTCTGCCTCCCGAGTGCTGGGATTACAGGCTGCGCCACCACGCCCGGCAGGGTCTAACTTCTTGAGTTCATTATATACCTAGGATATTAGGATATCGTGAAAGGATGCTGAACTTTGTCAAATGCTTTTTCAGCATCCAAAGAGATGACTATGTAGTTTTTTTCTTTAAGGTTTTTTATGTAGTGGATTACATTGATGGATTACCTTATATTGAACCATTCCTGCATCCTTGGGATGAAGCCAAATTGATCATGGTGAATGATCATTTTGATGAGTTCATGGATTCAGTTGGCAACATTTTTATTTAGTATTTTTGCATCAATGTTCATAAGGGAAATTGGTCTGAAGTTACCTTTCTTAGTTGGATCTTTGTGTGGTTTTGGTATCAGCATAATTATGGATTCATAGAATGAGTTGGGTAGTGTTCCTTCTGTTTCTATTTTGTGGAATAGTTTGAAGAGTATTGGTATTATTAGGTCTTCTTTGAAGGTCTGATAGAATTCTGCACTAAAATCATCTGGTCCTCTGCTTTTTTTGGTTGGAAGACTTTCTATAATACCTTCTATTTTGGTGGGTTATGGGACTGTTTAGAAGATTTATTTGATCCTGATTTAATTTTGGTATTTGGTATCTGTCTAGGAAATTGTCCATTTCCTCCAGATTCTCCCGTTGTGTTGAGTATAAGCTTTTGTAGTAAGATCTGATGATTTTTTGAATTTCCTCTTTCACTTGTTATATCTCCCTTTTCATTTCTAATTTTGTTAATTTGGATACTGTCTCTGTGCCCTTTGGTTAGTCTGGCTAAGGGTTTATCTATCTTGTTGATTTTCTCAAAGAACCAGCTCCTGGTTTTGTTGATTCTTTGTATGGTTCCCTTTGTTTCAACTTGATTGATTTCATCCGTGAGTTTGATGATTTCCTGTCTTCTACTCATCCTGGGTAAAGTAGCTTTGTTTTGTTCCAGAGCTTTCAGGGGTGCTGTTAAGTTGCTAATATATGCTCTCTCCTGTTTTTTTTGGAGGCACTCAAGGCTATGAATCTTCCTCTAAGCACTGCTTTCATTGTGTCCAAAACATCAATAAGTTTTCCTGTGTCCCTGTTTACTTTCTATTTTCCTGATCAGTCCATTGAGGATAGTGAAGTGTTGAGGTCCCCCAAAATTATTGTGTTAGGTGCAATGTGTACTTTGAGCTTTAGTAAAGTTTCTTTTACAAATGAGGTTGACCTTGCATTTGGAGCATAGATGTTCAGTACTGTGAGATTTTTTTTTTTCTTGGTGGATTGTTCCCTTGACCAGCAAGAAGTGACCTTCTGTGTCTCTTTTGATGACATTAGGTTGAAAGTCAATTATATCTGACATTAGAATGGCTATTCCACCTCATTTCCTGAGACAATTTGCTTGTAAAATTGTCTTCCAGCCTTTTATTCTAAGGTAGTGTTTGTCTTTGACCTTGAGGTATGTTTCCTGTATGCAGCAAAATTTAGGGTCATGTTTCGGGATCTAGTCTCTTAGTGTATGTCTTTTTATTGGGGAATTGAGTCCATTGATGTTAAGAGATATTAAGGAGGAGTGTTCCTCTTTCTCCACATACTCGCCTGCACCTCTTGTCTCCTGAATTTTTAATCTTAGCCATTCTGACTGGTGTGAGGTAGAATCTCAGGGTTGTTTTGATTTGCATTTCCCTGATGACTAATGATGTTGAACAGCTCTTAAGGTGTTTTTCAGCCATCTGAATTTCTTCTGGTGACAATTCTTTGTTTAGCTCTGTACCCCATTTTTAATAGGGTTATTTGGTTCTTTGTGGTCTAACTTCTTGAGTTCTTTGTATATATTGGATATTATTCCTCAGTCAGATGTGGTGTTGGTGAAGATCTTTTCCCAATTTGTTGGTTGCCATTTTGTCCTTCTGACAGTGTCCTTTGCCTTACAGAAACTTTGTAATTTTATGATGTCCCATTTGTCAATTCTTGATCTTAGAGCATAAGCTATTAGTGTTCTGTTAAGGAACTTTCCTCCTGTGCCCATGTCCTCCTCCATTGTTGGTGGTATTGAAAGATGGTATAACCTCTCTGGAAATCAGTCTGGTGGTTCCTCAGAAATTTGGGCATGACACTTCCAGAGGACCCTGTCATACCACTCCTGGGCATGTACCCAGAGGATTCCCCTGCATACAATAAAGACACATGCTCCACTATGTTCATAGCAGCCTTGTTTATAATAGTCAGAAGTTGGAAGGAGCCCAGATGTCCCTCAAAGGAGGGATGGATACAGAAAATGTGGTAAATTTATACAGTGGAATACTACTCAGCAATTAAAAATCATGAATTATTGCAATTTGTAGGCAAATGGTTAGATCTGAACAATATCATCCTAAGTGAGTTAACCCAATCACAAAGAATACACATGAAATTCAATCACTGATAAGTGGATATTAATGAGCCCAGAAGCCCTGAATACTCAAGGCACAATTAGCAAGTCAAATAACTCTCAAGAAGAAAAAAGGAGATGACCCTGTGCCTGAAATGATTGGATCCAGTTTGGTAGGAGAGTACCAGAACAGAGAAATGGTAGTGGTGGTGGGGGGTGATTGGGGAATAGTTGGGGGAGAGAGGACTTATGGGACATATGGTGAGGGGGAACTGGGAAAGGGGAAAGCCTTTGGAATCTTTGGAATATAAACAAAGAATATACAATAAAAAATAAAAAAAACAAAAAAAGAATAAAAGAATATAAAAAATAAAAAAGAGATATTAAGGCATCGTGATTATTTCTTCCTGTCATTTTTGATGTTATTTTTGTTTTTGAGTGGTTTTCTGTTGAGTTTGATGGAAGAAGGTTATTATCTTACTTTTTCCAGGGTGTAATTTTCCTCCTTGTATTGGAGTTTTCTTCCTATTATCCTTTGTAGGTCTGGGTTTGTGGAAAGATATTGTGAAAATTTGGTTTTGTCATGGAATATTTTGGTTTCTCCATCTATGTTGAGAGTTTTGCTGGGTATAGTCATCTTGGCTGATATTTGTGTTCTCTTAGAGTCTGCATGAGATCTGCTCAGGATCTTCTAGCTTTCACGGTCTCTGGTGAGAAGTCTGGCGTAATTCTGATAGGTCTTCATTTATATGTTACTTGGCCTTTTTCTCTTACTGCCTTTAATATTCTTTCTTTCTTAGTACATTTGGGGTTTTGATTATTATGTGACAGGAGGTATTTCTGTTCTGGTCCATTCTGTTTGTAGTTCTGTAAGCTTCTTGTATGTTCATGGGCATCTCTCTCTTTAGGTTAGGGAAGTTTACTTCCATAATTTTGTTGACAATATTTGCTGGCCCTTTAAATTGTAGATCTTCACTCTCATATATACCTATAATCCTTAGGTTTGGTCTTCTCATTGTGTCCTGGATTTTCTGGATGTTTTGGGTTACAAGTCTTTGGCATTTTGCATTTTCTTTGACTGTGGAGTCAATGGTTTCTATGGTATCTTCAGCATCTGAGATTCTTATTTCTATCTCTTGTATTCTATTGTTGATATTTGCATCTACTACCCCTGATTTCTTCCCAAGTTTTTCTATCTCCAAAGTTGTCTCCCTTTGTGATTTCTTAGTTGTTTCTACCTCTGTGTTTTGATCCTGGATGGTTTTGCTCAGTTCCTTGCCTTTTTGTTTGTGTTTTCCTGCAATTCTTTGAGAGATTTTTGTGTTTCCTCTTTCATGATTTCTGCCTGTTGACACAATTTCTCCTGCATTTCTTGAAGTGATTTTTTCGGTTGGCTTCTGTCTGCTGACCCATATTCTCCTGGAATTCTTTAAGTGATTTTTGTGTTTCCATTGTAAGGGCTTCTAACCTTTTCATGTTTCCCTGCATTTCTTTAAGAGATTTGTTTATGTCTTTTTTGTGCTTCTCTAGCCGCATCATGACCAGTGCTTTTAAATCCAAATCTTGTTTTCCTGGTGTGTTGGGGTATCCAGGACTTGCTGTGGTTGGGGAATTGGGTTCAGATTCTGCCATATTGCCTTGATTTCTATTAGTAACATTCCTACGTTTGCCTTTTGCGATCTGTTTTTCTCTGGAGTTAGTAGGTCTTGCTATTACTGGTTTGTGTTTGAAGCTACTGTGAGCCTAGTGTTTGATCGTGCTGTCACAGTGGGCGTCCATGCTCCTGAGTTGGAAACCAGAAGGTTTCCACCACTGGGCTCTGAATTACCTCCTCAGCTCTGCTGGGTAGGACTCAAGTCTCCTCTTGGGTTACTGCTGGGCACGTAACTGGCCTCCCATCAGCTCCTCCTGGGTGGCCTAGATGCCAGCTCTTAAGAATCAGTTCTTTATTTCTACTGATCTGGGCTTGTCTGTTGGTTCTCTATGGTGACCTGGAGGCAAGATGGAGACCTCCTCTGCATGTGCTGGGTGGTCCACAGGACAAACAGCCCCAACTAAGTTGGTGCATGGCCAGGTGGGCATACAGATGGCCTGCCAAGCTGCCCAGGCCCTGGCTACAGGCAAAAGCCTGGCATGTTTCCACCAGAACAATGTTAGCTTTGGTTTATGTCTGCATACCTGGGCTCATCTGTTGGTTCTCTCTCTCTCTCTCTCTCTCTCTCTCTCTCTCTCTCTTGCCTATTCTCATGTCTTTATTTAATCTCAATTAGCTCTAAAAGCTCCACCCTGAAATGCTATTAGCATGAATTTGGGAATAAATCTCTTACACAGGAATTTGGAGCACAGATTCATGTCATATATACTCATACAATAACAGTTGTTTGAGTCTTTGTGATGGCCTCAATAAAAGAACATGATAGAAATAGTACTGTGTGACTCTGAACAGGTATAGGCAGTGTTATGGCATTCCAGCATGCTCCTTTATGAACTGCTTCCAAGTCGTACTCCATACTGTTCCAGTGTAAACTGCTCAGCTTCTCTTTACTATTACTAATCTCTTTAACAACCAAGACCTGCTTGCTCTTCACTTTAATGCTCATTTTATGGACAAATCCAATATTTTCTCATCTTCCTGCTCTGTCTTTAGCCCTAAGACTAACTGAAAAACTCTGGATGTAAGCAGACAAAAATAATGCTACCGGTCAAATGCTATGCTTTTTTAAACTTTGCTCCACCAAATAAATAATCCCCTTGCTTTTAGGGTCAGTCTCAATTAAAATGTAAAGATACCAGCAAAATATATAAAAATCCTTTGCCAGAATATATCATGAAAGATTTGTGCCTCAGTTACCAATACAGTTGTTCCCATTTTCAATCCTATGATTCTTGCCTTATTGTCTACCTCTCCATTGCATTCTATTCTTACAAATTCCACCCTCATCCTGAAATGCCCATGCAGTTCTGCTTATAGCACATCAGCATTCTAGGCCCTATTACCAACTCTTTAAAAATCTCTCAATTAAACCAGTTTCAAAGACTCAAAGTTTGATAACAGCAATGACCCCACTCCCCATATTGATTTTCTGTGATCACAATAGTTGACAAAAGCACCTTAAAGGGTGACTAGAAAGATAGTTCTACCGTTAATACATTGGCTGCCCATCTAGAGAAACTTGGTTCAATTCCCAGCACCTATATGACAGTTTTCAAACAATCTGATACTTAGGTTCCAAGGTACTCAATATCCTCTTTTGGCTTCTTCATGTACAATGGTACACAGACATCCATGCAGAAAAATTACCTATAGGCAATAAAAAGAAGACAAAATGCAAAACCATGTGGAGAATAAGTCCATTTTGGTTCATGGATTCAAAGAAGTTCACTCTCTATCTTCTTGACTGGTCCTACGCACATGGTCAGGAATTCAGGGAGAAAAGAACATGTAACAGATAACAACTATTCATGGCAGACAAAAATCCAAGAGTGCAAGGTATTTGGAGCCAGAGATCACCTTCAAAGTTCAATTCTTGTATACCCATTTCTTCCAGCTAGATACTACTTTCTGAAGATCACACATAGTCTTAAAATACCACCAAATAGCTAAAGAACACGTGTTCTAAACCTGAGCCTCTGGGGGCCATTTAAGATTGACACTGTAGAACAATAATATATGCTCGTATGAGGATTGGAGACAACACTTAGTCTGTGACAGAGATCTGTAGTAGGAACCAGCTTGCAGAGCTCCATGAGTAGGTAGAGTTCTGGCAAGTCATACTAAGATAAGTCTTCCTTTAAATTTCTAAGTCATGAGTGTTATTTTACACAACTATTGTACTGAATGGTTAATGGAACCCAAGTACCAGTGTATTCCTTCCTCACTTAGCTTCAATAATTATCAACTCATGGCAGTCTTATTACATCTAAAGGGTCTCCTGATTGTCTCACCTCAAATTATCTTGAACCAAATCTCCTATTCCCAACATGTCATTTCATCTATAAATACTTTAAACATCCCAATATTTATTTAAAGTGTGTGTGTTGTGTGTGTGTGTGTGTGAGACATGTGTGTGTGTATGCATGTGTGTACAGAAGTCATAGGTAACTGTCATGTATCTTCCTAAATGGTTCTTCACGTTGTTTCTAGGACCTGGACAAGAGAACTTAAATGTCAAACGTGTAGAAATGAAAGTTTTAAATAGAGAAAGAGGCTTTGATTTCAAACAGACCAGAATTCCATCTCAAAATGAACAGGATTAGCTAGAGTATGTGGCTTTGGGGAACTTGTCTTTTTACATTCCAAGACATTACTGTAGGAAATAAATGGAAGGGTGCCTGCAAGTGCTGTGCCAAGACCCAGCACGTTGAGACCTTGATTCTCATTTGAGTAACTGAAGTGGGCAGAGAATCCCCTGGCTGAGCCCCACAGGTGCATTCATCAAGTGTCTCTCAAGTGTTGACAGAACTTCCATGTCTGCTCAGAGATTGATGCCAGCTTCTTTTTTTTTAATTTTCCATATTCTTTGTTTACATTCCAAAGGCTTTCCCCTTCCCCAGTTCCCCCCTCACCATATGTCCCATAAATCCTCTTCCCTCCACATGTTCCCTAATCACCCCCCCCATTTCTCTGTTCTGATACACTCCTACAAAACTGGATCCAGTCCTTTCTGGACCAGGGTCCTTTCCTTCCTTCTTCTTGGGAATCTTTTGATTTGCTAATTGTGCCTTGAGTATTCAGAGCTTTTGGGCTCATTAATATCCACTTATCAGTGATTGCATTTCATGTGTATTCTTTTGTGATTGGGTTAACTCACATAGGATGATATTTTACAGATCCAACCATTTGCCTACAAATTGCATGAATTCATTATTTTTAATTGCTGAGTAGTATTCCATTGTATAAATATACCACATTTTCTGTATCCGTTCCTCTTTTGAGGGACATCTGGGCTCCTTCTAGCTTCTAGCTATTATAAATAAGGCTGCTGTGAACATTGTGGAACATGTGTCTTTATTGTATGCAAGGGAATCCTCTGGGTACATGCCCAGGAGTGGTATGACAGGGTCCTCTGGAAGTGTCCTGCCCAATCTTCTGAGGAACCAGCAGACTGATTTCCAGAGAAGCTGTACCATCTTGCAATCCCACCAACAGTGTAGGAGTGTTCCTTTTTCTCCACGTCCTTGCCAGCACCTGTTCTCCCTTGAGTTTTTAATCTTAGCCATTCTGACTGGTGTGAGGTGGAATCTCAGGGTTGTTTTGATTTGCATTTCCCTAATGACTAATGATGTTGAACATCTCTTAAGGTGCTTCTCAGCCATCCAAATATCTTATGGTGAAAATTTTTTGTTTAGCTCTGTACCCCATTTTTAGATAGGGTTATTTGGTTCTTTGGGGTCTAACTTCTTGAGTTCTTAGTATATATTGGATATTAGCCCTCTGTCAGATGTGGGGTTGATGAAGATCTTTTCCCAATTTGTTGGTTGCTGTTTTGTCCTTCTGACAGTGTCCTTTGCCTTACAGAATATTTGAAATTTTAAGAGATCCCATTTGTCAATTCTTGATCTTAGAGCATAAGCTATTGGTGTTCTGTTCAGGAACATTCCCCCTGTGCCCAGGTCCTCCACGGTGTTCCCCAGTTTCTTTTCTATTAGTTTCAGTGTGTGTGGTTTTACGTGGAGGTCCTTGATCCACTTGGAGTTGATCTTAGTACAAGGAGATAAGAGTGGGTCAATTCGCATTCTTCTGCATGTTGACCTACAGTTGAACCAGCACCATTTGTTGAAAAGGCTATCTTTTTTCCACTGGATGGTTGTGGCTCCTTTATCAAATATCAAGTGACCATAACACTATGGGTTCATTTCTGGATCTTCATTTCTATTCCATTGATCTACTTGCCTGTTGCTGTACCACTACCATGCAGTTTTTAACACAATTACTCTGTAGTACTGCTTGAGGTCATGGATATTGATTCCACCAGAAGTCCTTTTATTGTTGAGAATAATTTTAGCTATCCTGGTTTTTTTGTTGCTCCAGATGGATTTGAGAATTGCTCTTTCTAGATCTATGAAGAATTGATTTGGGATTTTGAGGGGATTGTATTGAATCTGTAGATTGCTTTTGGCAAGATGGCCATTTTTACTATATTGATGCTGCCAATCCAGGAGCAAGAAATATTTTTCCATCTTCTGAGGTCTTCTTTGATTTCTTTCTTCAAGGACTTGAAGTTCCTATCATACAGATCTTTCGCTTGTTTGGTTAGAGTTACGCCAAGGTACTTTATGTTGTTTGTGGCTATTGTGAAGGGTGTTATTTCCCTAACTTCTTTCTCAGCCTGCTTGTCCTTTGAGTACAAGAAGGCTACTGATTTGCTTGAGTTAATTTTATAGCCAGCCACTTAGCTGAAGTTGTTTATCAGCTGTAGAAGTTCTCTGGTGGGGTTTTCTGGGTCACTTACGTATACGATCATATCATCTGCAAATAATGATAGTTTGACTTCTTCCCTTCCAATTTGTATCCCTTTGACTTCCTTATGTTGTCTAATTGCTCTTGCTAGAACTTCAAGTACTATATTGAAAAGATATGGAGAGAGGGGGCAGCCTTGTCTAGTCCCTGATTTTAGTGGGATTGCTTCACGTTTCTCTCCAATTATTTTGATGTTGGCTACTGGTTTGCTGTATATTGCTTTCAATATATTTAGGTATGGGACTTGAATTCATGTTCTTTAGGACTTTTAGCATGAAAGGATGCTGAATTTTGTCAAATGCTTTTTCAGCATCTAATGAGATGATCATGTGGTTTTTATCTTTTAGTTTGTTTATGTAGTGGATTACATTTATGGATTTTTGTATATTGGACCATTCTTGCATCCCTGGAATGAAGCCTACTTGATCATCGTTTGAATAATCGTTTTGATGTGCTCTTGGTTTCAGTTGGCAAGAATTTTATTTAGTATTTTGCATCAATATTCATAAGGGAATTTGGCCTGTAGTTCTCTTTCTTTGTAGGATCTTTGTGTGCTTTTGGTATCAGCTTTATTGTGATTTCATAGAACGAGTTGGACAGTGTTCCTTCTGTTTCTATTTTGTGGAATAGTTTGAAGAGTATTGGTGTTAGGTCTTCTTTGAATGTCTGGTAGAATTCTGCACTAAAACCATCTGGTCCCATACTTTTTTTGGTTGGGAGACTTTCTATAACCCCTTCTATTTCTCTAGGGGTTTTGGGACTGTTTTGCTGATCTAATTGATCCTGGTTTAATTTTGGTATTTGGTATCTGTCTAGGAAATTTTCCATTTCCTCCAGATTCTCCAGTTGTGTTGAGTATAGGCTTTTGTAGTAGGATCTGATGATTTTTTGAATTTCCTCAGTTTCCGTTGTTATATCCCCCTTTTCCTTTCCAATTTTGTTAATTTGGATGCTGTCTCTGTGCCCTTTGGTTAGTCTAGCTAAGGGTTTATCTATCTTGTTGATTTTCTCAAAGAACCAGCTCTTGGTTTTGTTGATTCTTTGTATGGTTCTCTTTGTTTCTACTTAATTGATTTCAGCCTTTAATTTGATGATTTCCTGTCTTCTACTCCTCCTGGGTGAATTAGCTTCTTTTTGTTCCAAGGCCTTCAGGTGTGCTGTTAAGTTGCTAGTGTATGCTCTCTTCAGTTTCTTTTTGGAGGCACTCAGGGCTATGAGTTTTCCTCTTAGCACTGCTTTCATTGTGTCCCATAGATTTGGGTAGGTCATACCTTCATTTTCATTGAATTCTGAAAAGACTTTGATTTCTTTCTTTATTTCTTCCTTGACCAAGGTATCATTGAGTATAGTATTGTTCAGTTTCAATGTGTATGTGGGATTTCTCTTGTTCTTCTTCCTATTGAAGACCACTTTTACTCCATATTGATCTGATAGGAGGCATAGGATTAGTTTGGTCTTCTTTTATTTGTTGAGGTCTGTCTTGTGTCCAATTATATGATCAATTTTGGAGAAGGTACCGTGCGGTGCTGAGAAAAAGGTATATTCTTTTGCTTTAGGATGAACTATTATATATATATATATATATATATATATATATATAATCCAATTGGTCCAAAGCTTCAATTAGTTTCACTGTGCCTGTTTAGTTTCTGCGTTCCTGATTGGTCCATTGAAGAGAGTGGAGTGTTGAATTTGCCTACAATTACTGTGTTAGGTGCAACGTGTGCTTTAAGCTTTAGTAAAGTTTATTTTATGAATGAGGGTGCCCTTACATTTGGAGCATAGATGTTCAGTATTGAGAATTCTTCTTGGTGGGTTTTCCATTTGACAAGCAAGAAGTGACCTTCCGTGTCTCTTTTGATGACTTTAGGTTGAAAGTCAATTTTATCTGATATTAGAATGGCTACTCCAGCTTGTTTCCTGAGACCATGTGCTTGTAAAATTGTCTTACAGCCTTTTACTCTAAGGTAGTGTTTGTCTTTGACACTGAGATGTGTTTCCTGTATGCAGCAAAATGCAGGGTCCTGTTTCGGTATCCAGTCTGTTAGTCTTTGTCTTTTTATTGGGAAATTGAGTCCATTGATGTTAAGAGATATTAAGGAATAGTAATTATTACTTCCTGACCTTTTGGGCGTTAATTTTTATATTTGAGTGGTTCGCTTCTTTTGGGTTTTTTGAGAGGGGGGTTTCTTTCTTGCTTCTTCTGGGGTGGAGTTTCTCCCCTTGTATTGGTATTTTTCACCTATTATCCTTTGTAGCGCTGGGTTTGCAGGTAGATATCGTGCAAATTTGGTTTTTTCATTGAATACCTTGGTTTCCCCATCTATGGCGATTGAGAGTTTTGCTGGGTATAGTAGTTTTGGCTGACGTTTGTGTTCTCTTAGAGTCTGCATGAGATCTGCCCAGGATCTTCTAGCTTTCATGGTCTCAGGTGAGAAGTCTGGTGTAATTCTGATAGGTCTTCCTTTATATGTTACTTGTCCTTTTTCCTCTTACTGCCTTTAATATTCTTTCTTTGTTTAGAACATTTGGGGTTTTGATTATTATGTGACAGGGAGTATTTCTGTAGGCTTCTTGTGTATTCATGGGCATCTCTCTCTTTAGGTTGGGGAAGTTTTCTTCCATAATTTTGTAGAAGATATTTGCTGGCCTTTAAGTTGTAGATCTTCACTCTCATCTATACCTATAATCCTTAGGTTTGGTCTTCTCATTGTGTCCTGAATTTCCTGAATGTTTTGGGTTACCAGCATTTTGCATTTAGCATTTTGCATTTTCTTTAACTGTTGAATCCATGTTTCCTATGGTATCTTCAGCATCTGAGATTCTGTCTTCTATCTCTTGTATTCTATTGTTGATATTTGCATCTATGACTCCTGATTTCTTCCCAAGGTTTTCTATCTCCAATGTTGTCTGCCTTTGTGATTTCTTACTTCTTTTCTACTTCTGTTTTTAGATTCTGGATGGTTTTACTCAGATCTTTCACTTGCTTGTTTTTGTTTTCCTGTAATTCTTTAAGGGATTTTTGTGTTTCCTCTTTTATGACTTCTACTTGTTGACCCATGTTCTCTTCTATTTCTTTAAGTGATTTTTGTGTTTCCCCCTTATTGGCATCCATTTTTTGATTCCTATTCTCCTGAATTTCTTTAAGTGATTTTTGTGTTTGCCTTGTAAGGGCTTCTAGCTTTTGATCCATTTTCTCCTGTATTACTTTAAGAGATTTATCTAAGTGTTCCTCTATCAGCATCCTGACCAGTGATTTTAGATCTGAGTCTTATTTTTCTGGTGTGTTGGGGTATCCGAGACTTATTTGTCTTTGCCTTGTCAGGGCTTCTAGCTTTTGATCTATTTTCTCCTATATTACTTTAAGAGATTTATCTAACTGTTCCTCTATCAGCATCTTGACCAGTGATTTTAGATCTGAGTCTTGTTTTTCTGGTGTGTTCAAGTACCTGAGATTTATTGCTGTCGGGGAACTGGGTTCGGATGCTGCCATATTGCCTTGATTTCTGTTAGTAATGATCTTACGTTTCCCTTTTGCCATCTGGTTATCTCTGGTGTTAGTTGGTCCTGTAGTTACTAGCTGGTACTTGAACCTCCTGTGGGCTCATAAGGCTATTTCCCCATGACTGGGACACCTGAACCACTGCCCTGCAGGACTCTTGCTCAGAGATTGCTGACAGGTGACCTGAGTCCCCCGAGGTCTTAAGCTTGGGATATGTCAGGTACTTGGTTCCACCTGCTGGACTGCTGATCTGCACTGCTCCTGCTCAGGGATTGCTGTCTGGTGTCCTAATTCCCCAGAGGTCTTAAACTCGGGATATCTCGGGTACCTGGTTCTGCCTGCTGGTTCAAAGCAGCTGGGAAGATGGCAGAGGCTGCAGGGAGTGCGGGGTCTGCCTTCAGGGCACAGAGCCCAGGTTTAGCTGCCCCCCCAAACCGCTGCTCTGTGCACAGCTCCTGCTCAAGGCCTGAGTCCCCAAAGGTCTTAAACTCAGTATATCTTGGGTACCTGGTTCCACTGGCTGGTTCGAAACAGCTGTGAAGATGGTAGAGGCTGCAGGGAGTGCGGGGTCCGCCTTCAAGGCGCAGAGCCCAGGCTTGACTGGGGTCCGCCAAACCGCTGCTCTGTGAGCAGCTCCTGCTCAAGGCCTGGGTCCCCAAGATCTTAAACTCTGGATATCTCAGGTACCTGGTTCTGCAGGCTGGATCGGAACAGATGGGAAGATGATGGAGGCTGGTTCCACAGGCTGGATTGTCTGTTGGTTCTCTATGGTGACCTGATTAGACCACCAGCTCCAAGATGGTGGTAGGTCTCAGGTCTCTGTCTAACCACCGGATTCCCTGCAGGATCAGAGCCTCCCTGGCTAGACTGCTGGAGGCTAGAAGGTGGTGCTCTCAGTCTGCAGGGCTCTGTCTGGTTGAGCTGCTCTTGCCACGATAGCAGCAGACAGCAGGGCTCTGTCTAACCACGGGGCTCTATGTGGATCAGGAGCTTCCCTGGTTCAACTGCGGGATCCAAGATGGTGGGGATATCAGTACATAGGCCTCTGTCTATCTATGGGACTTCCTGCAGGTCAGACGCTCCCCCACATACTCAGGCAGCTGTAGAGCTGCCATGCTCCCTGGTGCGGAAGGCAGGCTATGCCCTGGGAAATCCTTCACTCTAGTGCCCTCTGTGTACCTGGATAGGCTACCATCTCCAAGTTGGTGATGGGTCTAGGAGCTCTGTCTGACTGAGGGATTCCCTCCAGGACAGGAGCTTCCCTGGCTGGACTGCTAGAGCTTAGATGGTGACACTCTCAGTCCACAGGGCTCCATCTTGTTAGCTGTCTGTGGTGCCCTGAGGCAAGTTGGTGGCCTCTGCTGTAAGCCGGACACAAACCCCCAAGCAAGTTGGTTCCTGAGCTGGTCGGCGCCTGCTGAGCTGTCCAGTCTTTGGGTGCAGGCAAGAGCCTGATGCGATAGGACCTGAGAGATGTTAGACTCTGACTCTGTTAGTGTACCTGGCCTTAGCTGTTAGCTGTCTGTGGCACCCCAAGGCAAGATGGCTGCCTCTGCTCCTTTTGCAGTTTTTGTTAGGAATAGAAGAATCTTGGTAGCTTGTCACTAATTGTCCCATTTCTTTGGCCTCTGAGGAAGAGTTGTTGATCTGTAGTATAGTATGAGATACTGCTACCCACATAACTGAAACTTTTGTACATGTTTAACCATGCCTACATGGAATTACTGCCAGCTTTCTTGATTCTATCTCTCCAAATTGACATTTCCCACTCTTATACTCTCCCTTTCCTTTCTGTCAGAACCCTTCAGCATGTCTTGATTTCATGTTGGATTCAGAATTTGTGTGTCCTAGTCCTTTACGATACCTTTATTTTCACTCCTTTCTTCTTTTTGAACCCTTCCCTATGGAAGATTCACAGTGACTTTGGCCATTGTTAACATAGTTGAATCATTTAAACCTTCATCTGGTTCATAGAAAGTGACCAGACAAAATATAAAACAGAAACAAACTGTAGTGAAATTAAAATGATCATCATCTGACTTAAATATTTAAAAGGAGATAAATAATAGATAGGTGATAGATAGATAGATAGATAGATAGATAGATAGATAGATAGATAGGTAGGTAGATAGACAGATGAGGCAGAATACAAAACCAAAGACATAACAAGCCAATAGAGCACTAGGGAAGATTTCAAGTAATATTTAATGTAACAGTATTTGTTAAATTAGTTTTTAAACTATTTGAAAATGATGTCTAAAATCAATGTGGTCACCATATAGAGGTGAAATTGAAGTAGAAACTGATCAAAAAAGAGAAGAACCAAGTAAAACCTGATCAGTGCAAAGACCAATCAGAACTGTTGTAATTCTCTGTCATAGAGAAAAGAAGAAACTTTCTCCATCTTTCCTTCCATAGAATATTTATTTATGAAATATGTGGTTATAATTACAGTTTATTTCTCTGTTCATCAATAATATATACATAAATCTTTTTCAAAAGAAAGCAAGTATTGAGTCAGCTTTTCATCTCAGTGCTGTCTTGTGAAGGACCTGGGATGAGACTTTTTGAAAGGTAATTCGACTGGATATACCAGTTTCTTTGGGATACAGGGGTGTAAATCTGGGAACAGTAAAGGCCAGGATAACAGAATTTTGACAAGTTTTGAGGCAGTTTTTATTTTTTTGCACAAAATCACTTAAACTATACAAGTACCCTCCCCCATTACCTGGTGAATCTAATCTGAATATGAACATAAGGGATGGAGGTACTATATAGTTATTGCTTGCCGTGACAATACATGTGTGACAGACTGCTCACCTGTATGAAGTGTGAAATGTCACTTTGCTTTTCAGATTGTAAGGAGTTATATACTAGTCCAATCAAAGTTTTCCCTTTCTCTTGCAAAGTTGTCTTCTTTCTCCAATATATTTTGTGGACAATATTTTTTAGTTGGGAGTCCACTTCTTAATTATATAGATCCATTCATTCACAACTGAGGCAGGACGGGATAAGTACCCTAGAAAGTAAACACTGATACTTTATTTTACTCTTGATAGCAAATGTACCTATGAAGGCAGATAGAAACTCGAGTAGGTAGAACTTCATTTTTAATTCTGCACATTTGTTAACTTACTAAAAGATTATGAACTGTAAATTTTAAAAGTTATGTAACATACTATAGTACATATAAAGAATCCATGGGCAAGGGGAAACACTGGGGCTCATTCTAGGCTTTTCTGGTATTTCCAAGTATTTTTAAATAGAAGACAGGAGATGTGTCCATTTTGACAAAGAGTTGCAACCTGTATATCAATTCATTATGATTATAGAGAATATACAAAACTTTACATAAATATAGTAGGAAAACAAGTAACTCAGTTAAAACTGTATAAAAGGAATTATGACTAGACATTTCTCAGAAAACAGAAAGGCAGTCAACAGACATGAAGAAAAATATTTAATATCACTTAACTTCAAGAAAATACAACTCAAAATTGCAATGCATTTGTGGCTTAGTCCAGTATGTTACTGTAACAGGATATCTTCAGATAGCCTATGGAAAAAAGAAATCTATGTTTCCAGTAATACAAACTAGAAAGATTAGGGTACCAGGGAACCACAGCTAACAAAGTGCTTCTAGATTTCTTAGCTCATAGGTTAAGGGGAGGGAGGTAAAAGGTGTGAGTGAAACAAGAAGATCAAACTCCCTGTCTTAGTACCTACCCAAAGAGATATTAACCAGTGCATAAGGATGGAGCTATCACTCTCTAAACACCTCCTCCTAGGCTGTTAAATGGCTCATCAGGTAAAAGTGCTGGCCAAGCAAGACTAGAGAGTTGAATTCAATCTCCAGTATCCACAAAGATAAAATCAGCTCCACAAATGTTTCCCCTGTTTTTACCTGTTAAGGACATGCACATATGCACACATGTATCATACAAATACAGAGGTACATAGACATTTGTAATAATCACACATGAAATTACACGCCTCCTATTGGGATTCCCCTTCCATGTTCTTGTTTACAACATAATATTTAACACCTGCTTCAAGGAGGTTTGGTATGCATAAAAACCATAACAAGACCTTAGGATGTTGATGGCCAGAACTCAGTAAGTATTGGTGAGGATAAAGAGAAAAGCACAGTACACTGAGCATGGCAGTGACAATTAGTATATTTATTATAGATTACTGTATAAAAGTTTTTCCTGAAACTAAAAACAGGACTGCCATAGAATTCAGAAGTCCCGTTTCTCAGTATATTGTATTTCCATTGATATGACAAATACCTGAGATGGGAGAATATTAAATGGAGCTTTCTGTGGCTTAATTTCAAAGTTTGTTGATTTAATTGTTCTAGATGTACTAGTATATCCTATCATTCTGAAAGAGGACGTGGACAAACAGGATAGTCACATCATGGCAGTCAAAAGGAAAAGAGAGAAAACCATGAAATTAGGGTCAGGGAATAACTTTCCACAGCACCAATAAAAATACTTGCTTTCTCCAATTCCTCCATCTCATTAATTCCACCCTGTTATGAACCCATGTAGATTGTGTCAGAAATCCCAGGATCCAATCAGTTCTCAATAATTGGATTTATCAGCTCCAAAGAAAACCGCCAATATATGAAGGGGCAGAGCAGTTCATTTCCAAGTCATAATTAATCCAAAGGAAATCTAATTAATGTCTCAAAGGGACATTTTTACTGAGGTATTATTCAGAATAGTCACAATATATAAAACACAAGTAAGATTAGTGTAAACACCCAGTGGATGTAAATATTTAAATAAAACACTATGTGTATAACTCTTTAAACTTAAAAAGGATAAAACTCCATAGTTTACTTCCAGGGAAAAAGAATTTAGAGAGAGTTCAATGCTGTAAAGTGGAATGTTTGCTTCTACAAGATAGTGCTTGAAAAGAATTGAGAAACTGACCAAAGAATATCATCTCAGTTATGCAATACTGATACATTTTGGAAGCTACAGTGAATCTTGTCTGTGGTCAATTACATTTGAAATTTGAACAATAAACTACACAATAAATTTTCTCACCACACTAACATAACAGAACTGTGATGGAAGGAACACTTTGATTAGGAAAATAGAAATTAGTTTTGAACAATTTTCACATATATCAAAATATCACTTTGTGTATCTCAGGCAGATGTATATTGGGGAGTGACACAGGGTCTCATATCATAGTTCTGTCTGTCCTGGAATTCACTATGTAGTCAAGACTGGTTCCCAAATCACAGAGAGCTACCTGCCTCTGCTTGCCAAAATCTGAGAATAAATGTATATACCCCTATGGCTTGCTTCACTTTTCTAGTAAATATAATTTACAATCTCAACAAGTCAGCCATCGTGTTGGCAGTCTACAAGTGAGGTAAGACAAAGAAATTGATCTAGCTCAGAGGACCCAGAGTGATCAAGATTTTGACCCTGAACAAATGACTAATTTTACTTTTTAGGGATTCCTTAATATTTTCTCATTAGACATAATGTTAAGAGAAGTTTCAGTGAGTAAAAGCAAATCACACAACTAGCACATGGATTTGAGTAGGGATCTACTGACTCCAAGCCGTGCTCTTCTACAGAGCACATCTAATTCTACATGATGAGTAAACATACCTGGAAAGACTAAAATTTACTTTGCAACAATTAAAATATAATATTTGGTCTCAAATCATATATGTATATGTATATGTATGTATGTATGTGTATGTATATATATATATATATATATATATGCATGATTCTTTTATTACTGTTTTGAGAATTTTGTGCAACCTATTTTAATCCCATTTGCCTTCTCTCCCCAAACTCTTCCCTTATCCTGATCTGCATATGTTCTCATTCATTTTCATATTCTTTTTATCTAACCAAGGCTACTTGGTGCTACCTAAATATTCTTGAATATTTGATATTCTTTAAGATAACAATGCATTAAACACTGGGTTGTCAGGTACCAGGCTTTAAAAAATATTTAATTTAATAGGCACAACCAATTTAAGATATGAGATTTTGCTTGTGTGTTTGTGGGTGGTGGAGTAGGAGTACAGCTCTTTTGTTGCTGTTGTTAAGAAGATGTGAGAAAACAAGCAGAGAGGTCACCCCCTCCCCCTGCCATCTGGAATTAAATCTGGGGTTTAGCTTGTAGGCTTCAAAGCCTGTGCCTTTTCTTTGTGCAAAATTTACACAAACAGTGAAGGTCACAAAGGCAGGGCAGTCAGCATAAAATAGCACAGTGAGCCATTAAAATACCTCAGTAATCAAGAAATGTGCGGAGTTTTATTAGATGAAGTAAAGGGAGATTTGGAGCATGACACACAGATGAAAATAATTCTAAACCTGAAATTGGAAAAATCAAAGATTGCAACCTATATATTTACTAGGTAATTTTTTGGATATCTCTTTTTTCTTCAATATTAAAATCACATATACACACACAAGCACTAGAAATATTTATATGAATGTTATAATGTGAAGTACAGTATGTCATAGTTTATCATTTACTTGAGAAGGATCATTGGTCAATATGTGTAGGATGTGCTACAGGTCACATGAGAGCAGGAAGGATTTTTCTGTCATGTGGACTGGAATTGAACTTACATGAGTTTGAATCTACTCCTACTTCTTAAGTAATTCACACACACTGTATACACACAAACACACACACAATGCAAATATGCATACCTACAAGCACATTATACATACATTCATACACATGAAACATGTGCATACACATGCATGTACACACACATATATATACATATATATGTGTATATATTTATATACATACATACATACATACATACATAAACACCCTATACCTACTTTTTAAATTAGCACACATTTATGCAGTTTGGGAGAACAAAGATCTCAGATGGATTTGTGGAAAATGTTTCATTTGGAAGGTTCTTTCAAGGTATCTGTGGTTGCTACTCTTCCCTGTTCTCTGGTCATTCCCCAAAGCAACTTCAAATCTCAGCTTCTTCCTTAGAATTAGTATCAGGGTTGTTGAAATGGCTCTTTCATGATTCGGTCACCTCACTCAGGATGACATTCTCCAGTTCTACCCACTTGCCTAAGAATTTCATGAATTCATTGTTTTTAATGGCTGAGTAGTATTCCATAGTGTAAATATACCACACTTTCTGTATCCATTCCTCCATTGAGGGACATCTGGGTTCTTTCCAGCTTCTGGCTATTATAAATAGGGCTGCTATGAACATAGTGGTATGCACTCACTGATAAGCAGATATTAACCCAGAAGCTTGGAATACCTGAGAAACAATTCACATATCAAATCATGCCCAAGAAGAAGGAAGGAGAGGACCCCGGTCTTGGAAAGGCTCACTGTAGCAGTGTAGGGGAATACCAGGACAGGGAAGTGGGAAGGGCTGGATTGGGGAACAGGGGGAGGGAAGAGGGCTTATGGGACTTTCAGAGAGGGGTAATCCAGCAAAGGGGAAATAATTTGAAATGTAAAAAAGAATACATTGAATAAAAATAAATTAATTAATTAAAAAAATAAAGAAATGGCTCAGCAGTTGAGAATCAGTAATACTCCCACAGAGGACCTCAGTTCAGTGTGTAGCAAACACATAGGAACTTTCCAAAAGGCCTAAACCTCCAGATCCAAGTTATTGCATACCTTCTTCTGAACTCTGTAAGTTCCTGTAATCATATGCTCATACCTATGCATACATAGACATTTTTAGAAAGACACTCTAATTTTATATTCCTTCTTTTGCTCCAATTTTTTATTTATTTGCATTCCATTCATTTCCTTCCCCTTTTGATCCCCTCCAACAGTTCTTCATCCCATTCCTCCTCCCCCTTGCCTCTGAGAGGGTGTTCCCATTTCCTCAGGGCCTCAAGGCTCCCAAGGATTAAGTTCATCTTCTTCCAATAGAGCCTGACCAGGCACACCTCTGCTTTATTTGTGCCAGGGGCCGTGGACAGGCCCATGTATGCTCCTGGTTCATGGCTCAGTCTCTGGGATCTCCCTGGTTTCTGGGTAAGTTGAGAATGCTTCTGCTCCTATGGGGTCACTGTCGCTTTCAACTTATTCAATCTTTCCCCTAATTCAACCATAGGGATCCCAGACTTCAGTCCAGTGGTTGGATATAAATATGTTCATCTGTCTCAGTCAGATGCTAATAGGGATTCTCAGAGGGCAGCCATGTCAGGCTCCCATCTGTAGGTACATTATAGCATCAGTAATAGCATCAGGACTTGGTGTCCTCCCAAGAGATGGATACCAAATTGGGCCAGTTGTTGGGCTGCCTTTCCTCCAGTCTCTTCTACATTTTTGTTTCTGCAGTTCTTTTAGATAGGAACAGTTCTGGGTCAGAAATTTTGATCTTGAGTGATATAACTCAGACCCAAAAGCCCATACATGCTATGTACTCACTGATTAGCAGATATTAGCCAAAAAGTACAGATGACTAGGACACAACCTAGAGACCTTAAGAAGCATAACAAGAAGAAAGGCCCAAGTGAGAATGTTTCAATACTACTTAGAATGGGAAAAGAAATAAATATGGAAGACAGAGGGGAGGAAAATGGGAACAGGATCAGTTATGATGGTAGACTAGAGAGAAGCCCAGAAGGCCAAGAGAATGAAAGTAGCACTGGGGTTTGGGGGAGAAGTGGGAGGTGCTGTAGAAAGTACCAGAGACAGAGAAAGTGACAGACTATAAGGATTCAATGGGGGTGATCTTAGTCAGAATTCCCAACATTAGGGAGAGGGAATTCAAAGATTCCACTTCCAGTAGTTTGACAGGGTTACTAACCCATAGACATACAATTAAACACATAATTTAAAACATAATTTTAAAAGAACTGTTTTGTATTAACGTAATGCCCTGCCCTACCTAGAGCTGACTTTTTCTCCCTGTATGTTACTATTTTTGGCATTCTTCCTTTACAATGTTTGTGTTTCTGCTTTCTCAAGCCATCATTCTGGGCAGAAAGCATCTCTGACTCACCTTCCGGAAGATGTGCACTGTCTCTATGTTGTGAGAAAGAATTGTTCCTCTCATCCATGCAGTATCTTTCAGAATTGCTAAACTGTTGGATTTGATACTCTCCAATCCAGGTTTTCCTCAGACCACCCTGGACTCTGCTCCGCTCTGCTTGCTCAAGCAGCCTCCAGTACTTGGTGCTCATTACCAGTCACGAATCTGAAAGCCCAAAGAAATGTTCCAAATTGAATCCTTGCCTTTGAAAATAATGTCTAAATGGAGTAGGGCTGGGTGGGAGGGTATAAATTAAACTTCAATCATTGAGCCAAAACAGACAGGAATACTAGCATGGCTGAAATTTTGGGGGCATTTGGAGAGATTAAACAGAGAGGTTGGGGGTCATAAGCTGCTTTGTTCATGTTGTAAAATCCTCAGTACTTTCATCTTCAACTCTTTTTCCTTCCTTTTCTCTTGTTCCCTGCTTCTATTATCCTTTTAAATCTCATTACCAGACACACACACACACACACACACACACACACACACACACACACAGATTGAGAGAGAGAGAGAGAGAGAGAGAGAGAGAGAGAGAGAGAGAGAGCAGGTTTATCTCTCACCATATGCCCTGTCTTAGTCAGGGTTTCTATTCCTGCACAAACAATATGACCAAGAAGCAAGGTAGGGAGGAAAAGGTTTTTTTTCAGCTTACACTTCCACATCATTGTTCATCACCAAAGAAAGTCAAGACTGGAACTCAAGCAGGTCAGGAAGCAGGAGCTGATGCAGAGGCCATGGAGGGGTGTTACTTCCCCTGGCTTGTTCAGCTTGCTCTCTTATAAAACACAAGAATATCAGCCCATGGATGGCACCACCCAAAACGAGTCCTCCCTCTTGATCACCAACCAAGAAAATGCCACTCAGCTGGATTTCAGGGAGGCATTTCCCCAACTGAAGCTCCTTTCTCTGTGATAACTTTGGCCTGTGTCAAGTTGACACACAAAACCAGTCAGTACATCCCTCTTCTCTGAATCTCTGCCTGTCTGAATCCCCCTCCCATCTCTGTATGATTATCTTTCTGTGTCTTTCTGTGTTTCTATTATTAGTTTCTAGACAAGGTATACAGAAGAAAGGTGAAAGAGTCGTCATAGAAATAAGATGATCATTTCACTTAGCTCATTGTGTTTTTCTGTAAAAAGCCTAGGCATTTGTTGTGACTAAAGAAATGCCTCAGCAGTTAAGAACACATCCTGCTCTTGCATAGGACTTGAGTTCTCTTCCTAACACCCACATCAAACTGGAACTCCAGATCCATGGGATTTGATGCCCTCTTCGGGCCCTGAATAGAGACCCATATTCACAGACACACAGATACACAGACACACATAAACACATACACACAAACATACACATGCACACACTATATAAAATTATATTAAAAAATCTCTTAAAATCCCATATAGTTGAGTTTGATGCAAGGTTTTCAGCCCAGAGATTATATGAAGAATCTTGAACTGAGCTTCAGAACTTCCTAGAGTGCTGGTTAAAAAATAACCATCCCTGTTGATCACATTGGAAAGTAGATAGGAAACCAACTCTCGGGCAGGAACATGTTAAATTCCCATGCTGCTGAGTCAAAAGTGAGCCAGACGAACTTTGTGGCTAACACTTCATAATAGTTATGTGCTCAATAAATGTCCAGCCTGAATATGGATTTCACAAAAATGCAACACTATAGCCACCCCAAGGGTTTATGATCCATAATTCATTTTGGAAAATGGCTTGATTCACTTGAAGCAGTAAAATCTGAGAACTTCATGGCTCATAATAATGTCAGGGGGAGCAATCTCCCATGCTAACTGTGTGCAGAGAATTAAAGCCTTACTGTCTAAACACCGCATCCATCCTGTCCCCATACAAATCAGGTGGAGCCCACACTCTGATGAGTAACAGCAATGCTCAATTCATATTTCACCAGCTGAAAGGCAGGATAGGAACTTATTTGTGCCTTCCCTAGGAAATAAACCACCCACAAATGAGTTTGAGTTTGAGTCTTTGAACACCAAGGCTTTCTCTGTGAAAACCTAATTGGGTTCCCATTAAGCTTTCTTTTTTCCACTAACCTGAGCCTGGTGTTCTCAACTCATCCTCACATCTTTATTTCCTTGATAAACTGACCAGAATGAGGCGTGTCTCTCCATGTATCACGTTAGATAAACAGTTGCTCCTATACTTAAAATGCAATAGAATAGCACTTTCTCTGGAAAGACTTATTTTATGATGCATTTACTTGTTTCTTGAAGGCAAGGCCATTTTATCGAGCTAATTGGTACATAATAGTCAGTCCTCTATGTTTTCCTGTTCATATTTCATCTGTGCTCTAAATATGAGACAAAGGTAATATAATTGTAAAGCAGTCAGGGCTTTCATCAAAAGCCATTTGAGAGTTCCAATAAGCAATTAAGAATATTAACAAAGATGTGCAGTGAGAAGGGAATAGTTATTACTGATGGTCCTTTTTTGGCATAGTATCTGTCCCAGTTGAATACTTGGCCCTACTCTGCTACTTCTCTCTAAATCAAAAGGATACACTAAGATGCTCTGAAGGAAATTCAACTGTGAAAAGTAGGGTTTTTAGGTCTCTCATGACAGCACTTGCTGTTTCCAGATTCTATTACTATTGTCAACCATAATGGCTTGGCATCTGGATAATTTTTTCAAATATTCACCTAATTTCAAAAGAACACTCTGGGCTAAATATTATCTTTAATTCATATATACATATATAATATATTTAATATTTCATGAATATACATATTTTACATATGACTGTTTTTAAAATATATTACATAAGCATTTTGTCTTTTGCTCTAATATACTTTTTTTCATTACTCCCTGCACACCATTGTGTCATCAGTCCAAGAGAGTTGGAACTACGGGATTCAAGGAGAAAGGTAAAGTCCTGCATTCTGTGATGCTTTTGTTTTATTGAGTTGAAAAATAGGGCTCATTAATGAAGAGTAAGGACACACATTTCGGCAATGGGTGTTACAGAGCACTGCAAATTCCTGGAAGAACAGGGCATGTATGTTTTTATTTTGGAAACAATAATAATGTATTGAGAAGGAAACATTCTAATTGCTACATGAAACATGATACAGTTTGGAGGCTGTCCTATGGATGGCACTCTGAGTAACCTCCGGATGTCATGTAAACTAGGATTCCTATTTGGTTAAATAGTTTTCACAAAGAGGAGGGAGCCTGATGAGCTCTTCCACAAATATTTAGTGAGCACCTGCTAGGGAAAGCATATGGAATGCATGATGAATGACAGCAAAAAATAGAATGCAAATCCCTTGCTCTCAAGACCTGGAGCCCATGGGACTTTCTAACATTGCCAAAGGGGATGAAATGTGTTAGCTTCACTTGTGGGAAGTGGCAGAAAGTGCTAAATCTGAGCATATATATCTGCCCTCTGGCACGGCAAGTACATTCTTAGATATACAGCCAAGAGCAATGAATACATATGCTACTCTAAGGTTTGGACAAGAATGTCCAAAGAACCCTTATTTATAATAGACTCAAACTGGAAAGAATGGATCAGGAATAGAATAGGTGAATAAATTGTGATCTATTCACAAAGCGAAATAGCAGCAGGCTACAACACAAAGCAGTGATCGCTACAATATGAACATGGGTAAATCTGCAAACTGAATATTGAACAAAGAAGGCAGCCATCAACAACGACAAATTTATGATTCCATTTATATGATGTACAAGGAAAAGCAAACCTAATTTCAGATGATGAAATTTAGGATAATAATCAACTCAGTGTATAGAGGTAGTAAAAGGAAAGGCAAAGAAAGAAGGATTAAAGGAAATTGCAAACATTCTGTTTTGGCTCTTACATATGTGATATTTGAAACATATGTATGTATAATGTACATACACATATATATTTATATATTCATATAGAGAGAAACAGAGACCATTAACATCAACCACTATTCTATTTATGTGTATAAATGTGTGCGTATGTGTGAATCACTGTGTGAGTGAATCTGTGTTTTATAACACACTTAAAAACAGAAAACAAGGACAATTAAGTAGAAAACAGAAGGCAATCCAATAATTTTCAAAAGTGAAAAAATGGAGATTAATTTATTTTCTAATATATTTCACAGGTTGACTCTTCCCTAATAAGAAATAAATGAAATAAAGTGGCAAGGTTCCTACTGTGCAATACATATTTGAAAACTTCTAATGAGGGCTATTACTGTTGGTAATTTGGCATCTATAATGCTCCAACATCTAGAACTTTTTAAATATTGTCCTGATACCAAATGGAGGAGTCCCACACCTGAGCTTTTAACAATATACAGAGAAAACACTATAATGCACTGAATATATTGTATCAAATTATTTTCTTGTTATATGTTAAGTGTGTATGAAACAAAATGTGTGCTTTAAATTTTTACCTCAAATCTAAAATGCCTTATTATTTATGTGCAAGTATTTTAGAAGCTGCAGAAAATTATCCACACACTTCTAAACCTAAGCACTTGTAACAAAGGAAACATTATATATGGTAAGGAAAAATGTGTATAAAAATAAAATGTACTATGCATGCCTTCTTCCCTCTTCCTCTTCTATCCATAATCTCTCCCTTTGATATCATGTCACTATCTAACTCTAGCTTGCCTAGAATTTGTCATGTAGATTAGGAATGTCTCAAACTGACTACTTCTTATGTCACTAATCATTCAAGTATCTCTGGAGGTTCATAGCACAAACACTTGCAGTAAAGAGAATAAATTTCCAATGATACCCTATCTGAAAGATGGAGTGAGAATGATAAGTTATTGAATAAAAAGAAGGCCTCAATATATGGGAGTATTTCAGAAGTCATTGAAATGTAATGTATCATCATATATCATTAACCCTTAATGTTGTTGGGAAGAGATAAAGCATTATTTCTTCAGTCATGGAACTAAAGTCACATCTTCCAGTGGGAAGCTGTGCTTTCTTGAAGCTATCTGACCCTAGATATTAGATATTATTATTGAATCCAATGTTCTTTATTATGAGAGGCTACATGAAAACTAGCAAGTATAGATGGCATCTTTCAAAATAACAGAAGTATTTTTGGGTCAGATGTTTGGCATGAACACTAATTATGTGGATAGATAATTGTGCGCTATGTAGCCTATGACTTCCCAGATACCCAAGGTTGTGAACATAATAGGACTAGCTATTCCTGATAGAAATCAGGAAGGGCAGAATTGGATAAGATACTAACAGAATATAGAGATGGAATTTGCAATAAAAACACGTAGGTAACTTGTGTTATTTTAGGCTTGTGTACTGGTTGTTTTGTTGTTTATCACTGCTGTGATAAAATATCACAGTCCAAAGCAATTCCAGGAATTGAGCATTAATTTCAGCTTATCATTCCAAATGGTAGGGTCCATCATAGCAAGGGATGCAAGGCAACAAACAGTAGGAAAAGGGAGTGGGCTGATCAAATTTTCTAGACTGGAAACAAAGAGAAAAAAGAACAAGAGTGAGGCATAGCTATAAAATCTCATAATCTGTACAGAGTGAGGTACTTCCTGCAAAAAGGCTATATTGCTCTAAATGTCCCAAAACCTCATCAATAGCACCATCATCTGGGGAGCAAATATTAAAAGCCTATGGGGGATGTTTCTCATTTAAAGTGCCACATTTGGGAAGGTGAAGAAGGCCTCGCTAATACATTAACACATTGAGCTTCTCTCTCATCTCCTGTCTGTCTAAGACTATCAGCTCTGTAGAACTGCTCACTGATGGCCCCCTTGCTCAATGTAGTTTTAATCATCTGCATTCTCCCCAAGGATTCTCTAAAATTATAACTGTAGTATAATTTCATGTAACAATAGAGTAAACTTTCATAGCTGAATAAGCTTAGGACAAGAAAACCAATGTCCTCAGGGACTCCTCAGCCAATAACATTAACATTCTTAATAAAAACATCCCTCCTCTTTCTTTGGATAAATGACTGGAGAACTCATTCTACTGAACTTTCCAACAGGTATGTAGCCCAAGTTGGGCACAACAGAAAGCCCATTTTTTGTGAAAACTCTTTTTCACCAATGCTTATCATTTAATAACTCTGTTTTTATATCACATCCTAAATGAAATACCATGAATAAAATCCTGTGTGATTTCTCAAGAAGTCAGGAGAGAAAAGTCAAAATGTCAAGGAACAGCCAGTCATGTTCAGGAGAGGAGAGATATTTAGTATGAGAAGAAAAGAAAGACCAATAAAAGATGTCCAGGAATACTTTGTCCATAAAGCTCCCAATATTTTTCAAAGCCCTGGGGTTCCATAACTGTGGCTAGAAGAGATTGTGAGTTTTATGTCATAAATGAAACCTAGGAAACATTTAGTATTTGTTACACTTGGGAGAGTGGAATCTAGAAATAGAAAAGTTAAGACAACAAAGGCCAAGAGTTGGATAACAAATTGAGCAGGGAATGATTGTCCAAGCCTTGGCATGGGAAGTTTGGAAAGTGAGATGCTTTCCACTGCATATCAAAGTGTCACTTACCTCAATTTTCCTTTGGCATTAGTCTTCCTCCCAATCTTTTTGTTTCTATATACTGTAGACCTATGTGTACTTAAATATTTTATAGCTGTTAACATACTTTATACCTTTAGAGTATGCAATGTATATATTTGGAATATCATTTTAATGCACATTTGCTGGATAATGGCCTCTCTTTGTGTGTGTGTGTGTGTGTGTGTGTGTGTGTATCTCTGTGTGTCCCTCCCTCCTGCTTCCTCTGTCTATTCTGAAGATTGATTTCAAGACTTTCATTACATACTAGGCTTCAGTGATATCAACTGAGTTAGAGCCTCAGCACAAATATGCATATCTGTTTTTGAAGACTATATATGTATTTGGTGTATGGATGTGTATGCATGCATGTAAAGTCCAGAGTTTATACCATAGGATTTTAAATGTATATAGATTGTGAATGATTTTGACAATATGAAGGGTTATATATTCATTTTTATATATTGCTCACTGATATTCCTACTTCAAGTATCTGTGTGAATCTAGTTCTAAGTCTACCATCATGATTAGAAATATCCTGTGGTCCATTTTGTGTACTCTACCTGTAGCACAGAAATCAGACCTAAGTGCTGTTAAGCTAGCAGTATCTATCAGCATCATGTGCTTTCTATAATATGGCTTTTAGGATAATTAAAAGTTTCTAGGTAAAATTAATGTATTATACAAAATATATTTGGTGTTGAAATCTGCTTAACAAAAGGGAAATTATGCCCACTGCTGGAAAGCAAGTTTTTTATAGGGTCACTCCATCATTCATGGCATTTTTGCTTTCGCATTTGTGTTTTGTGTTCTTATTTTTTGTTGTTGTTGCTTTTTGAGACAGGGTTAATCTGTGTAGTCTTGGCTGTCCTGGAACTCACTCTGTAGACCCGGCTGGCCTCGAACTAAGAAATCCGCCTGCCTCTGCCTCCCAAGTGTTGGGATTAAAGATGTGTACCACTTTGTGCTCTAGTCACTTGCCAGAGATGATTTTGCCTCTTCTTATTCAAACATTGGAAGTTAGATTTAAAATAGAGTTCAGCATATCAATTTTAGAAAGACACACACATTCAGAATTCAGACCTATTATCAGCAAGAACACATACCCATCCCCCCTTTCACCCACCATTTATAGAAATGTATATAAAAATGAAGATAGTTTTTAGGCTCAAATAATGAATGAACTGAAATTCAGATAATGTAGAAGATATTGACATGATTTATAGGTCAGTGGGTAGCATTCCATCTGCCAGCCACTTTCTCTGAGTGGCCCTCTCTGAGCAATGACATTTGAGTGGTGATTTAAGCAGTATAAAGTGAAGAGTCACAATGGTATCTCAGTGAGACCACTTCAGCAGAGGGATTTGTGATACCCAAGGCCTTGGCACATTCAGAATTTGAGGAAAATCATCAATGTAGCTACAGCCAAGCAAAGATGGCAGTAAGGAGGTTGACAGCTGCATGGTTTCTGTAGGACTCTCATTGTACACTAGGGGGCTAAACTTCATTATAAATATAATCAGAACATCTGTGGATGGACTAGAGAAGAAATAGGATTGAGGAGGCTTAGATTCTGAAGTCCTTGATGCTAGATGGAGACTTAGGCAATGGGGAATGATGAGAGCCAAAACACCAATCAAGACACTGTTACTTGTCAGGACACGATAATGACATTTTCATTAAGTTAGTGAAGTAAATGACAAATCCAAGAGTTAAAAGATACTTGACACAGTTTAAAATATGCACTCATTAATTGCAAATTGAATAAAGAATTAAGTTTATATTTCTCATGTACACATACATATCTAAATATATATTCATCCATATGCTAAAGTCCATTCACTTTGGTATAATAAAATATCTTAGACTGAGCAATTTGCATCACAGGTCTCATAGCTGCAAGCCTAGAATAAAGACAAAACAGATTGGGTGTCTATTTAGAGGAATAGTCTCTACTTCCACTTCATATTTCATTTCTTGATGCTGGATAGTCACATAGCAGACAGCAAGGAAACTTCTTAAGGCTTTGTGGTTTTTTTTTCAAAAATTTTATTTATTTTTTTGAGATTAATATAATTACATCATTTTCCTTTTTTCCTATATCTGAAACCTCCCACATAACACTGTGTGCTCACATATGTGGCTCTCACTATTTTTCAGTAATTAGCGTTATATACATGTGTGTGTGTGTGTGTGTGTGTGTGTGTGTGTATATATATATATATATACACATACATATATATATATGAATATACTTATATACTGTCAAATACATAAATACAATCTGATCAGTCTGTATTATGTCACTTGTCTGTGGGTCTTGAGGATTGACCATGTGGTAGATGACAACCTATGTATGGTTCCATAGTTGTTTTCAGTAATTTCTGTAGAATTGAGGCCTCCTGGGCTCTTCCCAGTCTACTTTAGCATGTCAGTTATTTAGGTTTTCACGTTGGTGAGTCTTTTGCATACAATCTATCCTACTTATCTACTGATGGCAATTAACCTCAGCAATGACTAACATGGTACAGTTGTATGGTACAATAGTATCAATCATGTCATGAAGGTAATCAAAAGCTCCCTAGTTCATCTTAAGACCCACTCAACAGGAAAGATAGCATGCTTGTCCTGGAAAATAAGTATCTTTATTAGGTTCCCCTTCCATTCATTGGGGCTTGTCATTACTGTCTAGTTATCCTCCAGAGCTCTCACCTCTCATTCCCAACACATTAAAATAAAGGTTCGGAAGGAATTTTATAATGTAAATTTTTGAGGACATATATCTTCCAACTTTAGAACCTCTGATAGTGAGAACACACACACACATACACACACACACACACAAAACACCATTTGAAGAAAGAATGTGAGCTCTGTATGCATCTATGATAGAACTAGAATTGCTGCTTTTGAGACGTTAAACTGTCACTGTAGTAATATTTTAGAAGAAAGCTCTTTTCTTTGGGGGAAATATACTATATTTTGTATGGAGTGATAAAGTTTTCAGATTAGATTTTTCTAGCACTGTGAAAGGGGGAGCTGGATACTGAAATATAGATAAAGTAATATTGACCAGTGAATCTCAATCTTCATAGTTATCATATAGTAATGGAAATATGATGTGTTTCTCATTCCAGATGTTTTGCTATCTGTTTAATGTGCTATGTGATCATAAAGAAAGAGAAAAGGTGATTTTACGTATAGTGTATATAGAAGCAGGAGGGAGGAGATAAGAGAGGGAGGATAAAGATTTTCAATACTTTATTTTCACCCAAACAAATGTAGAAAGTATATAATGCTTAATTGTTTTAAAGACAGGGTTTCCTAGTGAGTGACGTGATTCAGATATTTTTTGGTTATAACTTCATTCTGTAGGAAATTTGGAGTTTGAATAAAGTGGGTTTGAATAAAGAGAATTGTAAGTAAACTTTGTGGTGGAATGTGGGTAAAAGTAAAAGGTGAAATCCAAGACTGTCACATTTTTAATATAGAGCTCCAATGCCTTAGTTTTAGAAGTGAGTATTTTTTTATTTTCTGTGTTGATGAGTGCTCATATGTTCTGTCATTATCACCTCAAAGGAATTCGAGTGGGTATAATATGCTAATGTAATATGAGGCACAGGCAGGCACTGTCAGGCAAATATCCATTCACTGTGCCTGCTTTCCTACTAAAAGTCAAGCATAATCTTGGATTCAGTTGCCTAAGGTGCAATTAAAGTTCTAGATTGCACAGAAATTCTAGGGGCTTAAGACCCCCAAACCTATTTCATTATTTTCTTCTGCAAATTTCTCATTGCTTTCACAGGTCCATTTATGACAGACTCAACTGATTTACCAGGTGGGATGATCTTCATGATGGATTAATCAGCAGACCAGGCAGAAACCTCCTGCATATCTTCAATCACAGGACATGTCTCTCTGGGGTATCCCGTCTCATACAATCTAACTAAAATATATGATACTTACTGTGTGAAAAATCACACTTAACTTCACATCATATTTTATAGCTCATATTGAGGGATACTCCAGTGACCTGTGCCCTCAGTGAGCACTTTTAATAACCTTCACTTGAAATATAGCTTTAGCTGTGTCTTTCATTTTCAATTGGAAGGTTAGAAAATTAAACAAACTAGAATTTATCCTCTGTAGTAGAACAGTTTAGATCTATAAATCTACTGTACCACTTAAAATTGGATTGACATCTTTGCCAAAGTTTCACTTTATTCATATATATCATGAATACAATGAGAGATTTGTGTTAGATTATCTGGTGCAAAGAATGCATAAAATAGTTTTAAAGGAAACTGGTATAATGCAAGTAGCTAGTATATATTAATTACAGCCAACAGGATGGCTTCCGTTAGACAACCTGAAATACTGCATGGAAAGTTACCATAGGAATTAAAGTAACAAGTATAAAATTCAATATGAGTCTGATCAATAAGTATCCAGTGGCTTTATAGATTCATCTGTATTTCCCAAAATCAGGCAGACCATGTGACTAACTCTCATGCAATGCATTTAATATCAAGGTCATGTATCTCAACCATTTTGGGGCCTGATTCTGAACAATAAATAACACTAAGTATATTTTTAAATCATACACATACAAGTATATGGTTATATGTGTTATTTATGCTTGTGGTTGTGCATATAAGTATTTATTTATATATTATATTAAATGAAGCTATGACACTTGAGATTACAATCATTCCCATGAGAGTCATAGACTATTGAACAGAATCCCCACTGATAGCAATGAGAAAACTTTGAATTCTTGGTCAAGAAATACTAAGAGACCCCCAAACAATGCATACTATTGCTGTTGATCTTAATTGTCTCCCAGAAATTGAATGTCAGGTCATGTACATATACACATCCATATATATATATATATATATACATACATATATATATGCATATATATACATATATATATGTATATATACATATATATGTATATATACATATATACACACACACATATATATACACATCCATATATATATGTATATATATGTACACATATATATGCAGTATGCATATATATACACACATATACAAGTCTATTTATATATATTAGCATATATATATAACATGTATATATATGTTAGGGAAGACATTATGAACTTCAGACACATGACTCAGAAGATATGGGCTGTATCCTAACTTCCAGCCCCCTCCTATCATAGTACCTGAAGAGACTGTGCAAGTTCCAGGGGGAGAAAATTATTAATAGTATTATGTCTGCAAAAACAACAGTGACTAGAATAACAACACACCCACGAAGGTATAATAGTGGTCTTTGGATCTGAGGGGAGAGCAAGAGCATCCAACTGGAATCAAGTTTACTCTATAAAATATTCATGTCTGATACTATAAACCAAGCCTATTATTCAAGGCTGGTGAAGACATATATCCTAGAAGAGGACCCATTACTTCCAATTGACTGAACTAATAAACTTTCTCAAAACCAAAAGCTAACCAACAAACAAAAAAAAATCTCAAAAACCATACATCACCAAAAATAATGCACTTTTAGGAGACTTTATAATTTTTACTGCTTGGAGCAATGACTTGTTCAGTGTTAGAACCATGTCTCTGTGTGTTTGTGTGTGTTTGTGTGTGTGTGTAACTGACTTTTTTATGCAACTGATCATAGCACATATAGAAAGTAAAGTTAAAATTGAGTTTAAGGGCTGTTTGGCATAGTGCAACGAAGCTAGTGAGCAGAAAGCATGAGGAAGAACGCACAGAACTGAGAATACATGTCTAGAATGCAAGCTATGTCAGCTTATGCTTATGGTTAGATACTAGAACTTCCTGTTCTAACAGATGGCAGTTAACAGAAGTCCAGGAACTTGTTGATGGTTATTGTGAGATGTTCCTGGAAGGTTCTGGTGTGACTCATCACTTACTTCTACTTTCCTTCTCACTACTCCTATTTTCCTCTGAATGGAGAATTTCAATGACTGCAGCACAATCCTCAGTAAAATGGACTTCATAATACAGAATATAGCAATAGGAGTATAAACCAAGGAGAGAGAGAGAAAGAGAGACAGAGACAGACAGAGAGACAGACAGAGAGACAGAGGGGGGAGAGAAGGCCCTGTCTTCATGCCTGTAAGAGTTATTGCGGTCTTGAGAAGCATTGGGCCCTTCGAGCAGAGATTCTCAGCCCTCCTAATGCTGAGAACCTTTAATACAATTCCTCATGTTGGGATGACTCCCAAAAATAATTTTTTCAGTTGCTACTTCTTAACTATAATTTTGCTTGCATTATGAATTATGACATAAATGTTTGTGTTTTCTGCTGGTCTTAGGTGGCTCCTGTAAAGGGTTTGTTTGGAATCCCTTCAAAGGAATCATGTCCCACAGGTTGAGAATGATTGATCTATAAATATAAATCCATTTATTTGCCCTTGAGTTCTTAATGGCCTAGTAAGCTGCTCAATTTTATATCTAAGAGAAAGAAGAAGTTTAGAAAGCCTGGAAAGCTTCATAGCTGAAAATACTTTATCATTTCAAATTTACTTAGTGTATTTTTATTTGCATTTTCTTTAACTTATTTGTCTACTCACACCATTTGGTTATTCTTGAAATCAGTCTTGATATATTATATCATATATAACTTAGTTCTTTTTTTTTTTTTTTTTTTTTTTTTTTTTTTAATTTTATTTTCTATATTCTATGTTTACATTCCAAAGGCTTTCCCCTTTCCCAGTTCCCACCCACCATAGTTCCCATAGTTCCTCTCCCCCCCATCTGTTCCCCAATAATTCCCCCTCCCCCCTCGGTTTCTTTACTAAACTGGAAGCAATCTTTACAGGCCCAGGGTCCTCTCCTTTCTTCTTCTTGGGAATCATTTGACTTGCTATTTGTGTCTTGAGTATTTAGGGCTTCTGGGCTCATTAATATCCACTTATCAGTGATTGCATTTCAGGTGCATTCTTTTGTGATTGGGTTAATTCACTCAGGATGATATTTTCCAGGTCTAACCATTTACCTACAAATTGCATGAATTCATTATTTTTAATTGCTGTGTAGTATTCCATTGTATAAATATACCACATTTTCTGTATCCATTCCTCCTTTGAGGGATATTTGGGCTGCTTCCAATTTCTGGCTATTATAAACAAGGCTGCTATAAACATAGTGGAGCATGTGTCCTTATTGCATGCAGGGGAATCCTCTGGGTATATGCCCAGGAGTGGTATGCCAGGGTCCTCTGGAAGTAACATGCCCAATTTTCTGAGGAACCGCCAAACTGATTTCCAGAGCGGTTTTACCATTTTGCAATCCCACCAACAGTGGAGGAGTGTTCCTCTTTCTCCACATCCTCGCCAGCACTTGTTGTCTCTTGAGTTTTTAATCTTAGCCATTCTGACTGGTGTGAGGTGGAATCTCAGGGTTGTTTTGATTTGCATTTCCCTGATGACTAATGATGTTGAACATCTTTTAAGGTGTTTCTCGGCCATCCGAATTTCTTCTGGTGAGAATTCTTTGTTTAGCTCTGTGCCCCATTTTTTGATAGGGTTATTTGGTTCTTTGCGGTCTAACTTCTTGAGTTCTTTGTATATATTGGATATTAGCCCTCTGTCGGATGTGGGGTTGGTGAAGATCTTTTCCCACTTTGTTGGTTGCCGTTTTGTCCTTCTGACAGTGTCCTTTGCTTTGCAGAAACTTTGTAATTTTATGAGGTCCCATTTGTCGATTCTTGATCTTAGAGCATAAGCTATTGGTGTTCTGTTCAGGAACTTTTCCCCTGTGCCCAAGTCCTCCAGGGTCTTCCCAAGTTTCTTTTCTAATAGTTTCAGTGTGTCTGGTTTTATGTGGAGGTCCTTGATCCACTTGGAGTTGATCTTAGTACAAGGAGATAAGAGTGGGTCAATTCGCATTCTTCTGCATGTTGACCTCCAGTTGAACCAGCACCATTTGTTGAAAAGGCTATCTTTTTTCCACCGGATGGTTGTGGCTCCTTTATCAAAGATCAAGTGACCATAAGTCTGTGGGTTAATTTCTGGGTCTTCAATCCTATTCCATTGATCTACCTGCCTGTTGCTGTACCAATACCATGCAGTTTTTAACACAATTGCTCTGTAGTACTGCTTGAGGTCAGGGATATTGATTCCCCCAGAAGTCCTTTTATTGTTGAGAATAGTTTTAGCTATCCTGGGTTTTTTGTTGCTCCAGATGAATTTGAGAATTGCTCTTTCTAGATCTATGAAGAATTGATTTGGGATTTTGATGGGGATTGCATTGAATCTGTAGATTGCTTTTGGCAAGATGGCCATTTTTACTATATTGATCCTGCCAATCCAGGAGCAAGAAATATTTTTCCATCTCCTGAGGTCTTCTTCGATTTCTTTCTTCAGGGACTTGAAGTTCCTGTCATACAGATCTTTCACTTGTTTGGTTAGAGTTACGCCAAGGTACTTTATGTTGTTTGTGGCTATTGTGAAGGGTGTTATTTCCCTAACTTCTTTCTCAGCCTGCTTGTCCTTTGAGTACAAGAAGGCTACTGATTTGCTTGAGTTAATTTTATAACCAGCCACGTTGCTGAAGTTGTTTATCAGCTGTAGAAGTTCTCTGGTGGAGTTTTTTGGATCGCTTAAGTAGACTATCATATCATCTGCAAATAATGATACTTTGACTTCTTCCTTTCCAATTTGTATCCCTTTGACTTCCTTATGTTGTCTGATTGCTCTCGCTAGAACTTCAAGTACTATATTGAAAAGATATGGAGAGAGAGGACAGCCTTGTCTAGTCCCTGATTTTAGTGGAATTGCTTCAAGTTTCTCTCCATTTATTTTGATGTTGGCTACTGGTTTGCTGTAGATTGCTTTTACTATGTTTAGGTATGGGCCTTGAATTCCTGCTCTTTCCAAGACTTTTAGCATGAAAGGATGCTGGATTTTGTCAAATGCTTTTTCAGCATCTAATGAGATGACCATGTGGTTTTTTTCTTTTAGTTTGTTTATGTAGTGGATTACATTGATGGATTTCCGTATATTGAACCATCCCTGCATTCCTGGAATGAAGCCTACTTGATCATGGTGAATGATCGTTTTGATATGCTCTTGGATTCGGTTGGCAAGGATTTTATTTAGTATTTTTGCATCTATATTCATAAGAGAAATTGGCCTGTAGTTCTCTTTCTTTGTTGGATCTTTTTGTGGTTTAGGTATCAGCGTAATTGTGGTTTCGAAGAATGAGTTGGGCAGTGTCCCTTCTGTCTCTATTTTGTGGAATAGTTTGAAGAGTATTGGTGTTAAGTCTTCTTTGAAGGTCTGGTAGAATTCTGCACTAAAACCATCTGGTCCCGTACTTTTTTTGGTTGGGAGGCTTTCTATAACCCCTTCTATTTCTTTAAGGGTTATGGGACTGTTTAGCTGGTCTACTTGATGCTGATTTAATTTTGGTATTTGGTATCTGTCTAGGAAATTGTCCATTTCCTCCAGATTCTCCAGTTGTTTTGAGTATAGGCCTTTGTAGTAGGATCTGATGATCTTTTGAATTTCCTCTGTTTCTGTTGTTATATCCCCCTTTTCATTTTTAATTTTGTTAATTTGGATACTATCTCTGTGCCCTTTGGTTAGTCTAGCTAAGGGCTTATCTATCTTGTTGATTTTCTCGAAGAACCAGCTCTTGGTTTTGTTGATTCTTTGTATGGTTCTCTTTGTTTCTGCTTGATTGATTTCAGCCCTTAGTTTGATGATTTCCTCTCTTCTACTCCTCCTGGGTGAGTTAGCTTCTTTTTGTTCCAGCGCCTTCAGGTGTGCTGTTAAGTTGCTAGTGTATGCTCTTTCCAGTTTCTTTTTGGAGGCACTCAGGGCTATGAGTTTTCCTCTTAGCACTGCTTTCATTGTATCCCAGAGATTTGGGTAGGTCGTACCTTCATTTTCATTGAAGTCTAAAAAGTCTTTGATTTCTTTCTTTATTTCTTCCTTGACCAGGGTGTCATTGAGTAGAGTATTGTTCAGTTTCCATGTGTATGTGGGCTTTCTGTAGTTCTTCTTGCTATTGAAGACCACTTTTACTCCATAGTGATCCGATAGGAGACATGGGATTAGTTCGGTCTTCTTGTATTTGTTGAGGTCTGTCTTGTGACCAATTATATGATCAATTTTTGAGAAGGTACCGTGCGGTGCTGAGAAAAAGGTATACTCTTTTGTTTTAGGATGGAATGTTCTATATATATCTGTTAAATCCAATTGGTCCAAAGCTTCAATTAGTTTCACTGTGTCCCTGTTTAGTTTCTGCTTTCCTGATCGGTCCATTGAGGAGAGTGGAGTGTTGAAGTCACCTACAATCATTGTGTTAGGTGCGATGTGTGCTTTAAGCTTTAGTAAAGTTTCTTTTACGAATGAGGGTGCCCTTGCATTTGGTGCATAGATGTTCAGTATTGAGAATTCTTCTTGGTGGATTTTCCCTTTGACAAGCAGGAAGTGACCTTCTGTGTCTCTTTTGATGACTTTAGGTTGAAAGTCGATTTTATCTGATATTAGAATGGCTACTCCAGCTTGTTTCCTGGGACCATTTGCTTGTAGTACTGTCTTCCAGCCTTTTACTCTAAGGAGGTGTTTGTCTTTGACACTGAGATGTGTTTCCTGTATGCAGCAAAATGTAGGGTCCTGTTTCCGTATCCAGTCTGTTAGTCTGTGTCTTTTGATTGGGGAATTGAGTCCATTGATATTAAGAGATATTAAGGAATAGTAATTATTACTTCCTGACATTTTGGGAATTGTTATTATTATTTGTATTTGAGTGGTTCTCTTCTTTTGGGTTGGATGAGATGGGGTTTCTATCTTGTTTCTTCTGGGGTGTTGTTTCCCCCCTTGTGTTGGTATTTTTCCCCTATTATCCTTTGTAGGGCTGGGTTTGTAGATAAGTATCTTGCAAATTTGGTTTTGTCGTGGAATATCTTGGTTTCCCCATCTATGGCAATTGAGAGTTTCGCTGGGTATAGTAGTCTTGGCTGAAGTTTGTGTTCTCTTAGGGTCTGCATAAGGTCTGCCCAGGATCTTCTAGCTTTCATGGTCTCAGGTGAGAAGTCTGGTGTAATTCTGATAGGTCTTCCTTTATATGTTACTTGTCCTTTTTCTCTTACTGCCTTTAATATTCTTTCTTTGTTTAGTACATTTGGGGTTTTGACTATTATGTGACGGGAAGTATTTCTGTTCTGGTCCAGTCTATTTGGGGTTCTAAAGGCTTCTTGTATATTCATGGGCATCTCTCTCTTTAGGTTGGGGAAATTTTCTTCCATAATTTTGTAGAAGATATTTGCTGGCCCTTTAAGTTGTAGATCTTCATTCTCATCTATCCCTATAATCCTTAGGTTTGGTCTTCTCATTGTGTCCTGGATTTCCTGAATGTTTTGGGTTACCAACTTTTTGCATTTTGCATTTTCTTTAATTGTTGAATCCATGGTTCCTATGGTATCTTCAGCATCTGAGATTCTGTCTTCTATCTCTTGTATTCTATTGTTGATATTTGCATCTATGACTCCTGATTTCTTCCCAAGGTTTTCTATTTCCAACATTGTCTCCCTTTGCGATTGCTTAGTTGTTTCTACTTCTGTTTTTAGATTTTGTATGGTTTTGCTCAGATCTTTCAGTTGCTTGTTTGTGTTTTCCTGTAATTCTTTAAGGGATTTTTGTGTTTCCTCCTTTATGACTTCTACTCGTTGACCCATGTTCTCTTGTATTTCTTTGGGTGATTTTTGTTTCTCCCCCTTATTGGGATTCACTTTTTGCTCTATATTCTCCTGGATTTCTTTAAGTGATTTTTGTGTCTGCCTTGTATGGGCTTCTAGTTTTTGATCTATTTTCTCCTCTATTACTTTAAGAAATTTATCTAAGTGATCCTCAATCTGCATCTTTACCAGTGATTTTAGATCTGAGTCTTGTTTTTCTGGTGTGTTGAGATATCTGGGATTTAATTGTGTTTGTCTTGCAATGGCTTCTAGCTTTTGATCTATTTTCTCATGTATTACTTTAAGAGATTTATCTAAGTGTTCCTCTATCAGCATCCTGACCAGTGATTTTAGATCTGAGTCTTGTTTTTCTGGTGTTTCGGGGTATCCAATATTTATTGCTGTTGGGGAACTGGGTTCGGATGCCGCCATATTGCCTTGATTTTTGTTAGTAGCGATCTTACGTTTGCCTTTTGCCATCTGGTTAACTCTGGTGTTAGTTGGTCCTGTAGATACTAGCTGGTGCTTGACCCTCCTGTGGGGTTGTAAGGCTATTTCCCAGTGACTGGGATACCTGAATCACTGTCCTGCGGGGCTCTTGCTCACAGATTGCTGACAGGTGGCCTGAGTCCCCCGAGGTCTTAACCTCAGGATATCCCAGGTATTTGGTTCCGCCTGTTGGGCGGCTGCTCTGCACTGCTCCTGCTCAGGGTTCGCTGTCTGATATCCTGTTTCCCCAGGGGTCTTAAAGTTGGGATATCTCAGTTATCTGGTTCCGCCTGCTGGTCCCAAGCTGCTGGGAAGCTGGCTGGGTCCGGTTTCCAGCTTCCCTGCCACTGGCTGGATGGGAGGCTGGTTCGGCCTCCGGCTGGGTCTGGGTACCTGGCACACTGGCTGACTCTGGCTTCCTCACCACCAGCTGGACGGGAAGCTGCAGGCAATATGGCAGCTGCCTGCAGGGAGCTCGGGGTCCGCCCCGCGCGCGAGTGCAGAGTGCACCCGCTATTCTGTGCCCAATTCCCACTCCAGGCCTGAGTCCCCGAAGGTCTTAAGCTCGGGCTGTGTCGGGTACCTGGTTCTGCCGCCGCCGCCGGATGGTTCTGAGCACCTGGGACGCTGGGTGACCCTCCGGCTTCCCCACCGCCAGCTGGGCGGGAAGCTGCAGGCAATATGGCAGCTGCCTGCAGGGAGCTCGGGGTCCGCCCCGCGCGCGAGTGCAGAGTGCACCCGCTATTCTGTGCCCAATTCCCACTCCAGGCCTGAGTCCCCGAAGGTCTTAAGCTCGGGCTGTGTCGGGTACCTGGTTCTGCCGCCGCCGCCGGATGGTTCTGAGCACCTGGGACGCTGGGTGACCCTCCGGCTTCCCCACCGCCAGCTGGGCGGGAAGCTGCAGGCAATATGGCAGCTGCCTGCAGGGAGCTCGGGGTCCGCCCCGCGCGCGAGTGCAGAGTGCACCCGCTATTCTGTGCCCAATTCCCACTCCAGGCCTGAGTCCCCGAAGGTCTTAAGCTCGGGCTGTGTCGGGTACCTGGTTCTGCCGCCGCCTCCGGATGGTTCTGAGCACCTGGCACGCTGGGTGACCCTCCGGCTTCCCCACCACCAGCTGGGCGGGAAGCTGCAGGCAATATGGCAGCTGCCTGCAGGGAGCTCGGGGTCCGCCGCGCGAGTGCAGAGTGCACCCGCTATTCTGTGCCCAACTCCCACTCCAGGCCTGAGTCCCCGAAGGTCTTAAGCTTGGGCTGTGTCGGGTACCTGGTTCTGCCGCCGCCTCCGGATGGTTCTGAGCACCTGGGACGCTGGGTGACCCTCCGGCTTCCCCACCGCCAGCTGGGCGGGAAGCTGCAGGCAATATGGCAGCTGCCTGCCTAACTTAGTTCTTAATATTATTTTTCTACTAATATTTCTCACTTATTTTAGTTTGTTTCTTATTAGTGGTAAGAATTTATATAAATTTAGAAAAATTGTAGAAAAGATGTTACAGTGTTACACCAAACTCACACTATTAGGTCTCATAAATCTAGGATCTATATTGCCTGTCAGTTTGTTTTTGCTTAAAGCTCACTGGCTTTTTGGAAAGGAAGTAATACATAGATATACCAATGTACAGTGTTATGGTGTGTATATGCTTTTCCCAGGGAGTGGCACTACTAGGAGGTGTGACCTTGTTGGAGTAGGTGTGTCACTGTGGGGGTGGGCTTAAGACCTTCACCCTAGTTGCCTGGAAGTCAGTCTTCTACTAGCAGCCTTCAGATGAAGATGAAGAACTCTCAGCTCCTCCTGTACCGTGCCTGCCTGGATGCTGCCATGTTTCTGCCTTGATGACAATGGACTGAACCTCTGAGCCTGTAAGCCAACCCCAATTAAATGTTGTCTTTTATAAAACTTGCATTGGTCATGGTGTCTGTTCACAGCAGTAAAACCCTAACTAAGACATACAGTAACTATTCCTTTTTGTCTTCCAAAATCTAGAGTTACAGCCACAGAGAAAAGGGTCATTGTTGCAGCTGTTGCTCTCTGTTCCTTTCCATTCTATGACCAGCAATGCCTTCTCTTTGACGTGTTGGACTGATAAAAAGTACATTGCAAGATTGTTTAGGAAACAAAAACAGGAAGAAGAATAACAATGAAAGAGGAGGAAATTGAGATTGGAACAAAAGAATCAAAAATGATTCTGCTACATGGGCATTCCATTGTAAGTACAGGAAAGGAATTGTGTGTTGGGGTAGAGGTGAAGCAAGCAAGAAGTCAGAGCCAATGCATCCTTGCATAAACTTTGATTCTTCTCTTCTCTACAGCCAAGTGTTTTTTAATTCATTCTTTCTGAAAACATACATCTGGAAAGTGGCTATGTATACAAACTGCCCTTCTGCTTTTTGAGCTACTCACTAGCAGTGAATACTGTCTGTTGTCATCTTACAGAAACTATAATTACATTTCCAGGATCTTTTCCTATGGATTTTTAGTTTGGGTTTGTGACTATCAGTGTCAGAAGAGGCCAGACAAGGGCGTCAAACCTCTTACAGCTGGAATTCCAAGCAGTTGTGAATCATCTGATAGAGGTACCAAGAACTAAACTAGGGTCCTCTGGAAGAGGAATTCACTGGCTTAATAGATGAGCTACTGGATTTTATTTTCTCCTTATGACAGTTCATATATATTCTCCCCACACACACATTTTGGGACATACACACACACACATACACACACACACACACAAAAGCACTGTTTCATTTTGCTTCCTGAGAAACAAACCTATAATTTTGAATTCAAGATCTGGAATATAGACTGGCTGGAGCATTTGCTTTATTTCTGACTCTTGATTCACCTAAAATTCTTGCCACAGTTAGTATCCAGTCATGTAAATATTTAAGAGAAAATCATATTTCTAACTCTTCTTGGTTACCAAAAGGTTTTATATAAAATTATATATAAACAATGAAATGTAACCAATCTAATTTTTAAAAAATGTAAACCTGGGCTGAACAGGTAGCTTAGTGGATGAAGTTTCTGTCACAAAGCAAGAGAGCTTATGTTTGAGTTTACAACTCCCATGCAAAAGCCAGGTACAGTGGTATATTAGTAACCATAGTATTGGAGGGCAGAGGTATAGAATTGATGGATATTATGGACAGCTTGTCTAGCCAAAATCAGATTCATTGATAGATTCTTAGGTTATCAGGTAGAAAGATGCTGAGGTGGTTTATTTGACAATGGTGCTTACAATCCAGGCCAATGACTTGAGTTCAGTTCCAATAAACTTCATGGTGAATATAGAAAAACAACACCTACAAGTAGGCCTCTGACCTACACATATACAAACAGAAATACACACACACACACACCCTCATCAGGTGTATTTCTAATATTAAGATTAATAATGTGTACACATATATGGATTGTCATATATATACCAATTGTCTTAGAAGCCTACTGAATTTAATTTTGCTCTTCATTACTGGCAGATTATGAAACTGATTCATCTACTTCACCTCCATGCTGTCAATCTTTGAGTCATAAGTTGTCTATAGTTGTCTGAAATAAGTATCCAATAAATGTTCTCCAAAACAATATTGAAACTATGAATGAGTGAACACATTTCAAGATCTGAGAGAAATGTACGTAAAACATCAAGTTAAAAATTTCCCCTGGGACTTGAATAAATGTTTCTTTAAAGAAATGGACAGGTCTAAAGAAAGTTGTACACTGACACTCATTAGCAATCATACCTGCATCTAAACAATAAAATATCATCACTCCTCTATTAATGATGGCCAATATTTTAAAAAAATGTTGGATAGAATTTAAAAATGGTGTTGTTTCCTGAAAATATGAAATAGTAATTCTATTATGGAAAGCAATTTAGACATTCCTGAAAAAAAATACGCTGGAAGAAGAGCAACCTGAAGGTTTAGTAGTCCTGTGATTGAGTCATTATGCAACATAATTGAAACAGAGTCCAAGAAGAGAAAATTTTCCCTGCCCCATCATTGTGCAATTATGCATAATAGTGAAGATATGGAAAGGATGTCATTGCTGTCAATGGCTGAACAGAGAAGAAAAAGAATGATCTGTGCCTATTAAATGAAATATTGCTCAGCTTTGAAAAATAACTCAACCCTGAAAGACATGACATCATCAATGACCCCTACAACTATTGTGTAAATGAAACAAGACAGTCACAAGAGAATGAACACTCTACAGTTTTGCCTATGTGAAAACATGATCCTCACATTCCCAGAAGTACAGAGATAGATTGTCAGGGAATAGTGAAAGGGAAAGAGAGGGATTGCTTCAGTAAGTATGAAGTTTGGTTTTTCCACACAAATAAGCTCTAGAGATCTGCCAATCAACCTTGTATTTGTGTTGGTCTATGTTTTATACCTAACTTAAATTTGTTTAGAATGCACATTTATGTTGTCAAAATACAATAGTAAAATCTGACTAATTATGAGGCAGGTGGTGGTGGCGCACACCTTTAATCGCAGCACTTGGGAGCAGAGGCAGGTGGATTTCTGAGTCTATATAGTGAGTCCCAGCACAGCCAGGGCTACACAGAGAAACCCTGTCTTGAAAAAAAACATATATATGAAAAGTGGTGTCCAATTTTTGACACTATTAAAAATGGAGGCTTGGAATATATGTTTGTAATTTACACATAAATATGAATATGTATGTAAAATATCTATATATATTTGTAAAATTCTAAGCTAAATAGAATGAATTAAGCAAAATGTATTGAACTAAAGGAAAGTAAGAAATAAATATAAAACATTACAACATAAAATCTTTAACACAGAAGCATTTTCTAAAGTATGCAGCCTTTGTTAACTAGTCAGGCAGATATACCCAGGAACAGGCGAGGAGAAGATAATACTAGTTTCTATGGGCGTTTAGATATTTAATTGATACTATATTAATAAGCATTCTAGAAAATGAATAAAGAAGATGTCCTTATGGAAAGCTTAGTTTATATGTTGAGCTGAGTTTATGTGAAGGTTTAGAATGTACAAATCACTTGAACAATAAAAATAAGAGGTACTTGGGAAAGAAGTTTGAGATTAAAAATAGAAAGGCCACATGGTAAAACACTCTGAACAAATAATTTTTTCTACTCTGGTTTTAATTATGTCTTCCCTTCATTCCTTAACTATATCTAAAGCACTTTTGTCTAATTCTAATACACACAATATGCAGCAGGTTGTGAGACATGCACTGTTGGAGGTTTTCTTTGCCACCCTCCAGAACAAAAGATTCATATTTTGACAGCTAGTCCAAAGCATTATAAGGGAGAGTGCTCCATAAAAATCTCTTGCCCACCTCTTTTACCAGCATGATGCCAAGGTACTCCTTTAAAGGTGGGTGCTTCATTTCTTCCCCCTCTCTACATCGTTCGATATCATGGGGGCCAGATTCTCAGTTCTCGGCTCTGAGAATGTGTTACAAATCTTTAGATTAACTCTATTAGAAATCTTTGTAAACTCTATTAGAAAAATTATGTCAATTATATATTGATGACAAATATATTTAATGAAAGTCCTAAAAAATTGGGTGAAACATTCTGAAAAAATGGTAGTTGTTTATACCTCTTATCCTATCCTGGTTCCCTGAATCACAGACTAGTATAAAAATTAATAAGTTAATTTTTTCATCATCCATATTTATTAAGGTCAAAACAGAAACATCACATTGCCTTTACTGCAATGTAGTTATTGTTGGATGCTAATAAGACAGCAATTTTCATGGTCATGGTTTAAAACACAACAAGATCTGGTTTTCCTATGTCTCACTTGTTCCAATGACTTCTCCAAGCACTCCTTCTTGGCTGCCAAGCAAACACCCTTTAACCACAGAGTACTGATCTCTCCACTGACACATGTTCCTGATTGAGAATTCCAAGTGCAAATGCACATCACAATCGAGCCTCTAAAAGCTCCATATTTAGGAATGTCTACTTCATCCTTTACTGAAAATCTCACCAGGCACCAGACTTCGCAACCTTCTTATCTAGTATGTTCAAATTTTGTGTTGCATATATAAACCTCGTGCCACTTTCATATCACCCATTTTGATTATTTTCTTTTATGGACATATGGCTATTCTGGCCTTCCTGTAAGTGGTAGAGTAACCTCTGCTCATTCTTTCTATTCTGTTATTTTCTACTTTAAATATAGCCATACAACCAAGGTGGTCTCAAAATACTCAATGCCTCAAGTTATTACAGTTATTTTTGATTGTTTCTCTGTCTCATTACTGTGTTCTGGAATGAATCAAGAATAGGAATGGCAAGAGTTGGAGAGATTGTTCCGTGGTGAAGAGCAATTGTTGTTTTGCAGAAGTTTAAGATTTGATTCCCAACACCCATACAGTGATGCACATCCAGGCACAATTCTATTTCCAGGGGATTTGTTCTTCTTTTCTGAAATCCCCAGGCACCAGGCATGCATGATGTACACAGACATATATGCCCACAAAACACTCACACATAAAAATCTCCAAAAGAAGAATATTAATCAGAGAGTTCTATTGGTAAACTGGTTAAACAATTTTCATATTTATACTTTATAAAGGCTCCCCTTCACTCCACAGCATTCTTTTCAAAACTTGTTAAATGATGTGAAACTCTGTGGCTGTGTATTCCCTGATATTTCTAGGATGTGGATTCCCACATCAAATTTCCTTTCACTCTGGTTCTTATAATCTTTCAATCTCATTTTCTACAATGATCCTAGAGCTTGAAGTACAGGATCTGCATATAGGTGACCTGAACAACTATGACTGCCTGGGCATGTTAACATGAAAGGGGGAACAGTGGCAAGTGTCTTCACCAAGAAAAAGTCTTCCAATCGACTGTCAAATGCCAGGTGGTGAGTCCTGAGGTCATCATATACAAGCAGATTATATGGACTGAGAAGGAAAAAATGTATGCTGACACACACACATATTTTCCATATATATGTGTATATATATATATATATATATATGTGTGTGTGTGTGTGTGTGTGTGTGTGTGTATGTATATATATACATATATCTATAATTTTGTGTGTTTTTGTGTGTGTATGTATTATGTATATGGACATATGAGAGAATAATTAAGACAAAACACTGGCCATGATTTTGTGAGGGTACAAGGGTTGGTTAGAGGAAAAGAAAGGAGGAAATTTATGCAATTCTATTATACTTTTAAAATATGTGCACTTAAAAGTTTGATGTTTCCTGAAACTATCTCATCTCAAAAACATAGGGATGTTTGTGTTATGTCAAATCTTCTTTATCTAACATCTCATACTCTCACTGACATGAGTGCATTCTGAAGTTAGGAGAATTTATATAACTTTTCATGGTATGCCTGTTTCCTCATCCAAGTGATTCTAGCAATTCCTCTTATTCACCTGTATTTTTCCAACACAGAACACGATGATTTAGCATAGATGACATAAAGAAATGTTTGGGCTGCTTATGCAGAAGAATAACGTGAATTCATAGACATAAAACTGGAGCAAAACTAGATTATTCAGGCAGTACAGCAAAAGCTGTTTCATCAGATCTCGAAGCATTAACAAATATATGTTTATCGTGATTACCTCTAAGATTTACATAGATAATATGTCTGTTTAAAACTACAGATATATTATAGTCATTAAGTGAGCAAAGGTGAAATTTTAACCTTTCCTAATAAAATGTTATTTGGTATGGTAATTACAAACTAATGTGCTTAAGTAGTCAGCATTCAATCAGTGTTAAACCCATCATTATACAAACATACCCATTTTGAACTAGAAAAAAATAATAAATTTTCTATAGATGCCTCTGTAACCTTTAAATAGTAGTAGCTTAAAAGCAAAACTATGAAACTGAAAGTAAGTGATGCTTAATAGACGTATGGCTGATGCCTATTCATTCATAACCCTGTATATAACTCCAGGTTAAAATTAAAGAAATGCCTGAGGCCAACAGGTTAAATTGTTGTAGATAATTTACCCTGCTAATTAAGTTTATTCTTCTAAAATGATACCAATTTAATAGGAATGAGACCTCACATAATATTTGTCTCTATTACCTCGACATCTCATTAACAACCCCTGATCCCAAACCCTCTGGTGAAATCTTCCTTTTGTAACCTCCTTCATATTGTCATAATTAGATGATGGGTAGAGGCCAAAGGCCAAGGTACAGATTTTCTTTTTGCTTCTCCTGGTATAAATCTGTTACCTTATGCCAGTTTCCACAATAGGAGGGCTGTCATTATTAATTTGCCTCTTTAAGAAGTGAATATATTCTCTCTATTCCATCATGAGATGTTTTAGCCAATGTTTGTCCTGGAAGATAGATATGAAATCTGTTGAGAGGAAAGCAAGGTACTAGAGGGAAGGAAGAAGCAAAGGAGGAAGAGTTGACTTGTTGTATATGTGTGTGTGTGTGTGTGTGTGTGTGTGTGTGTGTTTCTGTGTGCCTGTGTGTCTCTGTGTGTGTCTCTCTGTCTGTTGAATTCCGAGCAGATAAGTGTTCACTCTAATGGAGTCAATAAGGACTGGTTGTTTACTGGAGTGTTTGCTGTTGAGTGATCATGTAAAACTTCAAATGGTTTTCTGCCCTTATGGAGATATCTGCTCATAATTTCATCAAGTCATTGTCCATCAGCTAAAAAAGAGATCATCATTAAGTATTAATGAAAGCCATAAGTTGTAGCACCTGTACATGATATTTCTTTTATTGTTTTTAAAATAACCTTGTGTGCTAGTATGACATAGGTCTGTATTATACATACTGTATGTATGAGCAAGCAATTCAGTGAGGGTATGTGCAGAGTCAAATGAAGCTTGAGCAGCAAGTTTATTTGATTTGTTTTTTGTTTGTTTGTTTGTTTGTTTTTTACCTGATCAGCCCTCTTTGCAGGTAGACTCTATGGTTTTACTAATTGTAAGATGATGCTTCCCCAAACTGAAACTCCTGTTTTCATTTCATAGGGTGTTTATCAAAGTACAACCTAGCAGGACAGTTTCCATGCCTTCCATGACTGATTGTCATGCACCTATATCGTTGAGGAAACAGTACTGAAAATCCACCCATTCCCCTTAAGGAGTCTAAGCTCTCACAGAAATGTATTTTTAATAATTCTAATAGGAGAAATAGTGACAACAATGTAACACCACATAATAACAACAACATAAATATCCTATAATCACCTGACTGGGGATTGATCCAATTGAGTGATCCATAATAGGGATTGGTTTTCTAGGTTCATTTCTAAGATTCCTTCCCTTCTAAAAGATACCCTCTAAATAGAGAGACTCAGTTCATATGTTTGTTTATATGTTTATTCATGCAGTTTGAGAGTAGATGTGAAGAAATGAATTTGAGGACTGTCAAATGGGGGGAGAATACTATCACTCTACTCCTAACTGTACTCTGAGGTTCATTCCTGATGTGTTCACTCTTACCCTGTTGTTACTTGTATTTTGAATAAAGATGTTACTAATACTCTGGAACAGATAATTGATGAACCATACTGTGGACCCAAAGCAAGACTTTTTCTGTGAGAAGTAAGCCAGCTGCATCATTTGCCTGAACCCTAAATCCATAGTACAGGTGGAGAACACAGTGAAACCACAGCAACTGAGGCAAGTTCAGTAAAATTTCCTCTCAAATGAAGGCCAAGGAAAGCCCCCAAACACCGGCATTGCCATGATGCTATGTGCAAGTGTAATTTCTTCTCAGTGAACCCTGAGCCAAAAAGACAAGCACTAAGTCTTTTTTACTACATAGTGTTTTATGTGCACTAGCATATATTGAAGGCATTGTCTTTATTCTAAATGAATATGTAAAAGAAAAGTTTTTGAAATGCATGTGAACATACCTGCTTCAAGGTTGCTGCTTTATGAAATGATTCTCCTATACTACATATTTCTGTTACTATAGACTTCTGAGAATTTATGTTTAATAAGACATGTTTTGTTGATATAGCAACCCTATTACTTGCTTTTATGTTGCCGTGATAAAGTACCATGACCAAGACAACTTGAGGAAGAAAGGGGGTTCTTTAAGCTTGCAATTCCAAAGGAATAGTGTTTGTTAAGGAAAGGCAGGATAACAGACAAGCATGGTAGTCAGCACAGGGAATTGAAGGGCCATATATTCAATACATGTAGAAAGCAGACAGAGTAGACTAGAAGGAAGAAGCCTTAATTTCAAAGCCCATCCTCAGCAACCTCTACCTTCATCTAGCACCTAACTCCCAAAGGTTATCCTATCTGCTGTAACCAACTGGATGCCAACTGTCTTGATACCAGAGTTTCTGAGGTATTTTTCTCATTGAAACCAACACAGCAACTGACATAAGATACTCACAGACCTTCAAAGAGGACTTTAACAAATCCTTCCAATGTGATTTTATAACAAGCTTCCAGTCCTTACCACAACTGATGCCATAATGGAAGTACTATTCAGGCCTTGGAACAAAGCACATCAGTAGTAACACCTGCTAAAATAAGAACAAAGACCGAATCCATCAAATTCCATAGTTCTGCAAAATTCCCAAAAGGAATTAACCTTGCTTTTTGGCTTCTCTACTTCTCTTTTTGGATGGTTGGTTGTTTTTATTACATGAAGTGTATCAACCAGGATGTGATTTTTGTGCTTTAAAGTTCACCCTGGGAAAGACTGGGAACTGCACTTTGGTCTAGTACACACAGCTCAGGCGCTAGCCAGCTAATAAAGAATTTCTGTTCACCTGAACCTGAGTCTCAAAGTAGACTTCTCTGGTGGAAACTTCCCAACTTAGTAACTGGTTAAAAAAAAGTGTGTTCTCTAAAAATAGCAGAAACCACTTTGGCTCATATAAATTAAGCATAAATTAACTGGGGTTGGATTACTTTTTCTGGATTAGGAACTGAATAAATTGTTAATCCACCATAAGATTTACCAAGAAGAGGATAGTCCAGCATAACATCACACACAGCAAATGTAAACCTTCTCCTTATCAATAGTGCTCAACACCCTTATCAGATGTTAAGACTCAATTTCTCCAGAATTAGGGAAGGACAGCAATAATAGACTCTCTGTGTGACTCAAAATTCTAATTGCCATAACAATTTGAGTACTTTATAAAGGAGCTGTGTTTATAATACAGTTTGATAGAGATGGTGATATATCCATGTATACATTTGCCTTGGTGAACCATATGTAATACTAAATTTTGTCAAGATTTCTTTAATTAGCCTATATGTAAAAGTACTTGCTTTAAAGTACATTGTTTTTAATTGGACCTCAATTTAAAATGGTTTTCTGTTTCCCTTATGATAAAGGGCTTATATACCTATCCAAGCCAAGTGTAGTTAGAGATGTTTCTGCCTGGAAAGATCTGGCTAATAATCTCAATGCATCCATTCATTATACAGGAAGAGTCCTAGCTAGAAAAATCATAACAAAAGATGTATGCATACAGCTAAAAGGAAAGAGGCATGAAATTCCACAGGGAGATAGAATGACAATATACAACACACTTTTAGCCAGGCAAACAAAGGGCTGAAGGACACCAGAGGTTGTGTCATTTTGATTTTCTTTTTAGATTGACAAGTAGATAATCTTTGGGAGAAAGCTGGGAGACTTAAGAAGTATTTGTCTTGAACCTCCCTCTTCTCAATGCTGGGGTCCCTTATACTCTCATTTTATGAAGTCGGGAGATCAAGACAGTCAACATTGTAATTAACTAAGCTCATGACTTATCAAAAAATTACAAAACACTTGGTTCCTGTCTTTCAAGTGAAGCTATGTGAGTCTGCATTTGATTCATTACCACTATCATAGGTAGACAAAGGATCACCTGTACCTTCACCCTGACTGTTACCTAACTAAATGACTATGGACCCTTCCTCCACAAAGTCTCATGTGAGACAAAGTGAGAAGGTAAAGTCTGCCTGAAGCATTCATTGCAAAGATGGATGTATTTCATAAACTGTAATTGCTCTGTGATACAGGGCTTTATTTTTAGTTTGGTGTTTCACAGTTTTGTTCAGACTTCCCAAGCTGGAAATCTTAGGTCTTGCTTTCCAGGATAGCGCATTGCCATCTCAGATTTAGGATTATGGTATAATCCTAAATTATTATAAATGTGGTTATTTTAAAACCACATTTTGTTATTTGCAACAATCAAGAAAAAAGAACACGCACACACACACACACACACACACACACACACACACATATATACATATAATATATATATATATATATATATATATAATTGCTCTTAAGTAAATACATGTTTAGTGGTATGGGAAGTATAAATTGTTTGGAAATTCTGGTGAAAGATGCTAGTGAGGGTTCCTGAGCTACAGAGGTTGTAACAAATGTCATAAAGTTGCCATGGTTTGGAATTCATAGCCAATATATTAGTTAACCAACAAGAGTGTTAAAAATTGAAGTGACTGTAAATAGATAGACACAGCAAAAAATAATTCATAGCTGAATTTCTAGATGCTAGGAGTCAAGCAAGGTACATTAACAAAGATGAAAATTTGTCAATCCATGGAAACCTAAAATATAAATATGGGCATTATAGAATCTTAGCCTCCAGGCACTGCAAGGGAACCCATCTTCCAGTCATAATAATCTGCCTGAAGTGAGAGTTTAAATCCCAAACAGAATCAAAGGGTTAGCATATATGCTTAGTGCATGATGGGAAGTTTGAAATCCACAGCTCAAAGATGATCCAAGCCAGTGTTTGAAAACCTAGAGTAAAAAACCATGAATCAAGAAATGAATGGTGATATCTATGTCCAGTGTGCTATTTATTCAAGCTTGAGGAGTAGAGTTTTTATCTCAATTACCAATGTTTAAAAATAAAAGTTGGGGTAGCTCCCCAGGACCCCGACCAGCGAAAGCGGCAGGCCTCCATATTGCAACCAGGACACAGCTGGAAAGGTGCAGGTAGAGACTCCATCTGGGGCTACAGCAGGGAGAGCTGCTAAGCTCTCGCCCATAGGCGGGCCCAGGCGCCTAGGCTCTGCAGCACGTCCCTGCGAGCTTAGGCCGTGCACCGAGGCAGCCGGAACCACCCAGCTCCCCAGGACCCCGGAGCAGCGATAGCGGCAGGCCTCCATATTGCAACCAGAACACAGCTGGAAAGGCACAGGTAGACAGATTCCATCAGGGGCTACCACGTGGGGGGATCTGCTAGGTCTCGCTACTAGGCAGGCCCAGCAGCGCCTGCCGAGGCTCTGCTGCACTCCCCCACACTTCCTGGAGACCTCAGGCCATGCACAAAGTCAGCGGGTGGCAGCCAGCTCGTGATCCCGCTGAGCAGCAATCACGCATAACCACCAGTAGAGAAACAACAGGTAAGCCCAGCCTCACAGGAGATTCAAACACCAGCCAGTGACAACAAGGTCAACTAACACCAGAAATAATCAGATGGCAAAAGGTAAACGAAGGAATGTCACTAACAGAAATCAAGGCAACATGACAGCATCTGAACCCAGTTCGCCAACAACAGGAAGCCCTGGATACCCCAAAACACCAGAAAAACAAGACTTGGATATAAAATCACTGGTCAGGATGCTGGTAGCTGAACATATAGAAAAATCTCGTAAAGAAATAGAGGAGAAAATGGATCAAAAGTTAGAAGCCTGTACAAGGCAAATACAAAAATCACTTCAAGAAATGCAGGAGAAGATGGATCAAAAACAAGACAATAAGGAAGAAAGACAAAAATCACTTAAAGAAATACAGAAGAACATGGGCCAACAAGTAGAAGCTATGAAAGAGGAAACACAAAAATCTATTGAAGAAATACATGAAAACACAATCAAGCAAGCGAAAGATCTGAGCACATCCATCCAGGTACTAAAAACAGAAGTAGAAACAACTAAGAAATCGCAGAAGGAGACAACATTGGAGATAGAAAACCTTGGGAAGAAATCAGGGGCCATAGATGCAAATATCAACAATAGAATACAAGAAATAGAATACAAGAATAGAATACAAGAATGCAAAAAGGCTGTAACCCAAAACATCCAGGAAATCCAGGACACAATGAGAAGACCAAACCTAAGGATTATAGGTATAGATGAGAATGAAGATGTACAAGTTAAAGGGCCAGCAAATATCTTCTACAAAATTATGGAAGAAAACTTCCCCAACCTAAAGAGAGAGATGCCCATGAATATACAAGAAGCATACAGAACCCCAAACAGACTGGATCAGAACAGAAATACATCCCGTCACATAATAATCAAAACTCCAAATGTACTAAACAAAGAAAGAATATTAAAGGCAGCAAGAGAAAAAGGCCAAGTAACTTATAAAGGAAGACCTATCAGAATAACACCAGACTTCTCACCTGAGACCATGAAAGCTAGGATATCCTGGGCAGATATAATGGAAACTCTAAGAGAACACAAACTTCAGCCAAAACTACTTTACCCAGCAAAACTCTCAATCGCCATAGATGGAGACATCAAGGTATTCCATGACAAAACCAAATTTGCACGATATCTTTCCACAAATTCAGCCCTACAAAGGATAATAGGGGGAAAACACCAAGACAAGGACGGAAAAATAAGAGTTGGGAATGATAACATAGATCTGTAGAGTCAGCCTGGTGGGGCATGCAGAGACAGGCATATCCTGTGGGCTTGCTGGCAGGGCAGTCTAGCCAAACTGTGAGCCCTGGCTTTATTGAGAGGCCAAAACACAAGGTGAAGCACAGGCTTCTAATATCTATCTCTGATTTTCACAAGAATACATGCAGACAAGCACATGTACACATTCATGTGCATCCCTATGACTATATAACACCCACACAGAGACACAGTGAGGGGAGAAAGAAGGGCAGGGAACAGGGACAGAAGAGGTGTAATGCTATTAAGCAATAGAAGAAAAGAGGATAGTGCTTTTGAAGTCAATCTGAGAAATTAAGTGAAACTTTGTCACTAATATAAATAGACATTTCATAGCAGGGAAAAATATCTAAAACATGCAACTGCAGTTAGAAACACCTAGAAAAGTGTAAAACATTCCTCATATGAAGGAATAATGAGAAACTAATATAATAACTTATTTGCAACAGAAACAATAAAAGAGAGAAAGTGAGTAGTGTCAGTTGAATTTCATGTTCTCTGCTCTCTCTCTCTCTCTCTCTCTCTCTCTCTCTCTCTCTCTCTCTCCTCTGTGTTTGTGTGCACGTGCATGCACATGCCAGTGTTGATCTATCTTGTCTCTTTCTTTTCCTCTTCCTCTCCCTTTCTCCAATCTCTATTTCTCAAACAAAACAAATCCAAAAAATAAAAATCAATAAAAACAGACAAAAGATAAAACATAACAAAACAAACAAAAAGAAGTAGACAAAGAAAAAATGAAGCTCATTTTGTGGTACTGAACTACTCTAGGGCATGGGGCCTCTTGGGATGTATTTGATAAACCCAGTGGCACTCCATTGAATGAAATTGATTTTCTCTGTACTAACAGATATCAATTACAAGTTGCTTCTTGATCCAGGATTGTGCGTTTTGTACCACTTCCAATTCTCAGTTCTGGGATTTTTTTTTTCTAGTTTGAAGCTGTGTAGGTTTTCTGCATGCTGTCACAATCTGTGTGCTTATGTATGTATCAGTTCTGTTGTCTCTGGAGGATGCTATTTCCTTGGAGTCATCCATCACCTCTCTCTCTTACAATTTTTCTGCTTCCTTTTTAGCATAGATCCCTGAATCCTGAAGGGAAAGATATGATAAAGGCATCTTATATAGGGTTGAGTGATCCAAAATCTCTCACTGCATATAGTCTAGTTGTAGCTCTCTGTGCTGATTACCATCTACTGGAAAAAGAAGCTTGTCTGATGAGGGTTGAATCCCATCCTGATCTGGGAGTGGAACACTATGTCATTAGGAGTCATTTCATTGCTCTGTTTCTTCATCAGAATAATAGTAGTTGGTTTCCTACTGTGCTCATGATCTAGCTGGTCTCAGGATGAATAGCAGTGACAGATATAGAACATATGTTATGGAGTGGGCTTTTAATCAAATCAAAAAGTAGTTGGTTGTAGCTATAACATTTTTTGCTACTTTTGAACAAGTGCATCTTTCCAGGGACATCACTGTTGTGAGTGACAGGTTTATACCTTGGTAATATTCATGTTTGTGTTTTTATTCCCATAGCAGTAAAAATTACCTTCCTGCACTGTGAATGATAGTCAGTATCAATAAAATTTCTAGTCTGATACCTTCTTCATTTTCCCCACTCCACGATATAAGTAAGCCTTTGACTTCAGCAATAGTGCCTTATCATCAAGTGATAGTCTATGATGTTTGATTGGTTTTTATGATAACTTTGGTCAGTGACTGACCAAATTATAGTACATTTCTGGTACTAAAAATTTTATTTAGTGGAATAAGATATGTAATTTTGAAATTGCCCAGCCAATTATATGGTAGCTCATATTTAAATTCCTCTCGTACATGAATGTGGTTTTGGAAGCTTATATGGAAGTAAATTTTCATGTGGTTTTTCATGTATTAATATTTTTCAAAAGTAGTTTTTAAAGATATGAAACTAGACGTTAGCAAATAAACAAAATTGCTATAGAAAAAGGTTAACCTAGACAAAACTCAAAATGAAAAAAAAAAACCTAAGGAAATAAAACAAAAAGTTTAGAAGAAAGGCACAGAGTAGAAGAAATGGCTACCCAGTGCTAAACTGAAAATCATTACATAAAACATAACATCTGAGAAACCATGAAAAAACAAGCCTGTCAATAATAGGTATAAAGGAAAAGAAACTCAGGTCAAAGGTTCTTATCTGTCTCTCTGTCTCTCTGTCTCTCTATCTCTCTGTTTCTCTGTCTCTCTACCTCTCTGCCTCTCTGTCTCTCTCTCTCTCTCTCTTGCTGTCTCTCTCTCTCTCTCTCTCTCTCTCTCTCTCTCTCTCTCTCTCTCTCTCTGTGTATAATGTATATATTATCTTTAATATATATTATCTTTAAAATATATATCTTTAATGAAATATATAAATATAAAACTATGCATTTAATGAAATCATAGAAGAAAATAAATCTTAAAAGGAGAAAAGAAATCCAGATCACAGATTGAAAGGAGCATTCAAAGTCAGACTTTATGAAGTAAAGGTTGTGTATCTCATGAGACACCTAAATCTTAGAGCATAGGTACACTACTATGGTGTCCAACTTAACATATTGTAGATATTCATAGACCAATCCATAAACTATCTTAGGGAACTCTGAGATACATATCAGTAGCACAAATTCCTGAGTGTGCAAAAGTGCTACTCTTCTATACATTGACAATGACAAAGTGTTTTGCCTACACAAACTCCAGAGATGGAGTTCAACCATGATGCAGTCATGGTAGTCAATTGGAGGCACTGAAAACCTGGGAGCAGGGCACAGACAGAAGACATTTCTATTTTTTTGCAATAATTTTATTTCAAAGATATCTGTAAATATAATGTGACCTCTGAGAACCTCTGCAAACAGGAGCTCAACAAGTAGGAAACTCTTGGTAGACAGTTTCAAAATATGACCAAAGCTTCACATGAAAGTGGTGTGACACACAGGCTATAAATAAAGTAAAAGCATCATGAAAGTTATAAAAGTGAAAGCTAAGTTGGACACAGATTCAAATGTTATGTAGACACAGATATATTTAGAAAACACATAGATAAAGAAATAAAAAATTAGTGTATACTCAAAATTGGGAGAATAACATGATTATAGTCATTGCTAGCAAGATAAGGAATATGATTTATAAAGTAGAGTGAGAAAGGGAGCAAGATAAAGATGAAATGTTGGAAAAACTCAGTTTCATGGTACATGTGGGAAAGATAAGCAGTCCAAAGGGGTAGTGGAAGCCTAGTTATGTGCAATGTTCTTGACACCTAGGAGAATCATATTGCAATAGGAAAGGGAGTTTCAGAACTATTTAATTGTTTTGAATATTCAAATATGAATTTCAAAATAAGGTGCTCTAATTTGTTTATTTTTTTAAAAAAATGTAATGAACAATTACATTTCCCAAAAGAAATATCAACAAGACAGAGGAAGTTGTTGTGGAGTAGTCGATCTTTTTTTTTTTAATTTTTTATTTTCTATATTCTATGTTTATATTCCAAAGGCTTTCCCCTTTCCCAGTTCCCCCCCACCATATGTCCCATAATTCCTCTCCCCCCCAACCTAGCAGATCTTTATACTAGAAACATGGAAGACATGTATGGAGATTCTGTGTGGTTTCAAAATTTCTGTGGTCTAGAATTAGGAAACGTCAGTAATTGTCTACTAAGTTAAAGAACATGTACATTTTGTACATGACATGAATCCTGGTTTTGTAGTGAAAAATTAACCTATAGTAGTTATGACTATATAGATATAGAAAAAGGAATACAATCCCAGGTTCTACACCTATGGCAGTATTCAGCATTATTATATGGGTCTATTTATGAGGCAAATAAGTTATACTCATTGTTGTAGATTTCTGCCAAATTGAGGTAATCAATATGTAATGTTATTTGTGTCACAGTTTATAATTTTTAGATTTCCATATGAATAAGGAAAACCTCTGAGTTATATTTCCCCATTCCTATGTCTACTTAGCCAAACTTCACCCAAGACTGGTGCTGCAAGAGAGCAGATTTGGAGTAATGAGAATACAGGGATGAGTCTAAGTTTCCAGTAAATTGGAATAAAGTTAGGCTTGTGAGCTGCATCATGGTACTATATATTTCATCCTTTAATATAGTTTGATGTATTTATCTGTTTTGCTTCTTAGCCTTTTAATTATCTGGGAAATTCTGGAGTTTCTAATATATATTTGTTTTGAGTTAAGTAACTTTTCGGAGAGATGATGCTGATTTTTTCTGCATTAATCCAAGAATTGGCACCAATACAATGTACATATGTTCCTCTTATGCTACTATAACCATTCTCTGAGTTAATGCAAAACATATGAATTGATTGATGCTAGATACATTTTTAAAGATAGAAAACTTATTTTAAAACTTCAGTTCTAAATTTGATCATATGGGAGGAGTCAGAGGACATTAGTTAAGTTTGAAGTCAACCTAAGACATACAGTGAATTCTAGGCTAGGCTAGGTTTGATAGTAAGACACTGTCTCAATAATAACAAAAAAAGCTACCACACTAAAATTAAATAAATGAAAACATGCATGCGATAGAAGAGATGGTTCTGGAATAAGAGTGTGGACTGCTCTTCTAGAAATATGAAGTCTTAAACTCAGTACCTTTTTCAGACAGTACAACACACTCTGCAAATGCACCTTCAGAAGATCCATCTTCTCCTTGTCTCCATGGGCCCTTGCATACCTATGTACAAATACATACAAATACACATATGAATACACATAATGAGGAAAATGTTTTAAACGTGTTTATTTGTAAAAGAAATAATGGGCAACAATTTTTCACACATTATCATAATATAACCACACCATATTAGAAAAAGGTGTTGAATATATTGCCTAGACAAGGAATCAGAAATGGCTGCTGAGAGTAAAAATTCCAGATTGATTATCAAACATAGATTTGTTAGTCTTTTTTTAATATAATTTTTATTTTCTATATTCTATGTTTACATTGCAAAGGCTTTCCCCTTTCCCAGTTCCCCCCCACCATATGTCCCATAATTCCTCTCCCCCTCAGCTATTCCCCAATCATCCCCCCCACACATACACACATGATTTCTCTGTTCTGGGTCTACAAAAATGGATACAATCTTTACAGGCCCAGGGTCCTCTCCTTTCTTCTTCTTGGGAGTCATTTGACTTGCTAATTGTGCTGTGAGCATTTAGGGCTTCTGGGCTCATTAATATCCACTTATCAGTGATTGCATTTCATGTGTATTCTTTTGTGATTGGGTTAGCTCACTTAGGATGATATTTTCCAGATTTGTAAGTCTTAAAACCATATACACACTTATCAGTGAGTGCATACCATGGGTATTCTTTTGAGACTGGGTTACCTCACTTAGGATGATGTTCTCCAGCTCCATCCATTTCTCTAAGAATTTCATGAATTCATTGCTTCTAATGGCTGAATAGTACTCCATTGTGTAATATACAACATTTTTTGTATCCATTCCTCCGTTGAGGGACATCTGGCTTCTTTCCAGCTTCTGGCTATTATAAATAAGGCTGCTATTAACATAGTGGAGCATGTATCCTTATTGCATGCTGGGGAATCATCTGGGTATATGCCCAGGAGTAGTATGGTTGGGTCAGTCCTCCTAGAATCTTGGGACGCCAAAGGCACAATCCACATACCCAATGATGTCCGACAAGAAGAAAGGAGTGGACACTGGTGCTGGAAAGGATCAAAGCATCAGTGTGGGGGAATACCAGAACAGGGAAATGGGAAGGGGTGGATGGGGGAACAGGGGGAGGGAAAAAGGCATGTGGGACCTTTGGGGGGTGGGAAACCAGAAAAAGGGAAATAAAATGTAAATATAGAATATATCCAATAATAATAAAAAATTTTTTAAAAAATAATTTGAAAAAAAATATACACACAACAAAAAATAGACTCGGTAAATTATTTTTATAGATTGTGTGTGCATCTACATACACAAACATTCATACATAACAGTAACAAGAAATGAAAAAATGGCCATCAATTTGACAGTTGTAGGGACACGGGTTGTGTTTCAGATAGGACTATGTCTGAAGGGGAAAAAAATCAAAGAGAGAAAGTAATGTAATTGTATTTAATAAAATGTAATAAATTAATTAATTAAAATTTTAAGACACAGAACCATAGCTTTGTATGATAGAAACCTTATTGGCTGCCTGTGGCCTGGATTTTTTCCAGTAACTGAAGTAACTGGACTTTCCCAGTTCTGGGAATGCCTCATTTGCATGAAGCCTGTCATGGAGTCATGGAGTCAGACTGTCTCTGTCTTCACATTTCCACCTAGCACCAGGCATATATCTGGTGTATGCACATAAATACAGGCAAAAGACTCACATAAAATAAAATGTACTTTTTTATAATTATAATTAATATACTTAAGCCAATTTTCTGGCTGATACATTTTTTATTGAAACTCATTTTATCCCCTTGTCATCTAGAAACCATTACTGCACAGTTAGTAACTGTGAGATCCTGACCCTCAGTCAGTGGTACCTCCTTTGAAATGCCCCCCCTCCCCCAGTGAGACACCAAGATGCAGATGGATGCAAAAGCTAGAGGTTAATTTTCAGGCACATGGGGTCAACTTTCAATTAGTCCCTCAAGGCCAGTGACTAGAAGATGACCTCAAATTGTTATCACAAACCATTTTGATACTTTTTTAGGGGCACAGGTTACATCAGCAAGGTTACAGTTCAAACTTATTGGCTAAGCATATTGACCTTTACTGGCTAGCAAGCATGGGCAGATCACAATACGCATTTGAACACTATTTGGGATTTCCAGAGGGTCAAGTGACTATCAGTCAGTCTTCATTGGTTTTTCTGAGAATTGTTCTGTCAGAGTCATTTCTGGGAAATCGTCCTAGGGCTGAAAGCATGAAACTCTCCCTTTGAGCCTAACACTCTTTCCAGGAGCCATCTTAGGGTTGGATCAGAGTTGCTTAATCTTATCATTCCCTCTTCTTTCTTGTGTGAGCTGCAATCATGGAGCTCTTCTTTCTTGGTAATAAAGCTCTGCTAGTTCATATTCTTCTTCTCCTGATCTTAGGGATTCATATTGTTGACTTAAAACCATCAGCTTCAAAGGGGATTATGGCTCCATAAGAAGAACAACAATGTCTGCCACCCAGATGCCCCAGGACTCCCAGGGACTAAACAATCTGTCAAGAGGTACACATGGTTCCAGCCAAAATTGTTGCAGAGGAATGCCTTGTCAGATATCAGTGGGAGGAGAGGTCCTTGGTCCTGTGAAGGCTCAATAGATGCCTCAATAAAGAGAAATCAAGGGGGTGGGGGGATGGAAGTGGGTCTGTTGGAGGGGCATATACTTGGAGGCAGGGGATAGGAGGAGGGGTTGAGGGTTTTCCGGGATTGGGGGGGAACGTGAAAGGATTTAGCATTTAAAATGTAAATGAAGATTATATTCAATAAAAAAACATCAGCTTCACAGTACTTATTACATCCCTAACTTTGATTCTGTTATCTCTCTCCCTCCCCCTCCCCCTCCCGCTCCCCTTCCCTCCCTCTTCCCCTCCCCTCCCCCCCTCTCTCTTATTTGGCTAGCCCTTCCCTAACTTTAGCCATGGAATTCTTAACTACCTTGGAATGGTCTTTAGTATTTGCTTCCCAATGATTTACACCCCAATGTGGCACCCAGAAAAGTGGTTGCCCCCCACACACACACACTGATGGAAATGCTTCTGGCTACGCCCAACTTGGGGGAACACATATATGGGGGTTTCTTGAAAGACACTCCTCAACTTCAGGTGTCCACACCCTAAGTCCCACCTTCCAAGGTTGATTCTCGGAAACTGTTTAGATTCGCAAGTCCCTAATGCCCCACGTTCGGCCTCACCCTGTGTCTCTAGGGTGAGGCTATCCCAGGAGTCAAGCCCCAGCAACTAACTTACAGAGATCAAAGACAAGGTCTGGCCACCAGGTATAAGGCGGATGTTCTTCTCTAGTGGACCCAGCTACATCCCCAGTGGCTGAGAGTACTTGCCATGTCACTTTGGTAGTGTTATGGGAGGTGCTGAGGCTCAGCGAGGGAGGGAAGGAAGCTACACCATAGCCATCTCATGGTTTTTCTGGCTTTGTAAAAGGGTGGGTGATATTGAGTTTAAGGGGGTTGCTCGGGTGTCTGCCTGTTATCCAGGTAGTGTCAGGTGCTGGTGCTGGTCTGACATGAGTTACATGAAACCAAACTCTTACTCCATCTGCTTTAATGATTGTCAGGGTGATCAACACCACCAGAAACAGCCCTTTCCACTTAGCTTCCAAATTTTCAGCAGATGCCTCAATTTCCAACTTGGAACTCATGTGGAATCTCTGGGGTACCTGTGTTATACTGGGCAGTAAATTTAGGCCACAAATCCTGGTGGTGGATCTAGTAAGCTTGAAATTGAGCCATAATATCCTTGTCAGCCTTAAAAGTCACTCTGGGAATGTGGATCAAGAGCCAGGGTCAAGTGGGGGGGGGGCGGTTCTCATACAGGATGTCAAAAGGAGTTAGACTGAAATGATAGGGAGTATTTCTGGCCCTAAACAATGCCATGGGAAGGAGCACCACCTACTATGTACCAGTCTTTAAGGACAACTTGGTAAAGATCTCCTTCAGGGTCTGATTGATTCATCCTTTCTACATACCCGATTGATTCGACCTTTCTACCTGCCCTGAACTTTGGAAAAGGTATGCATGGCAGTTTTCAATCTATCCCCAGAAGCTTACCCACTCCTCGGCTTACCTGAGAAACAATGACTGGCCCATTATCTGAGCAGATAGATAGTTTTAGGCATACCAAATCAAGGAAGCATCACTTCTAGTATCTTCTTCATGACCACCTGTGTGGCTTCTCTCTTGGTGGGATAGGCTTCTACCCATCCAGAAAACGTATCTGCAAAGAATAGAAGGTACTTAATACCCACATTTCCAGGTTGGAGATCAGTAAAATCAACCAATGGAGGCTAAACCTACATAATTCAGCATCTGATAATTGGCGCAAAGAGAGCATAGAAGGACATTCATTCAAAATGTTAGGCATCATACAAAAATAATTTTTCTCATTCTCTCTTTTTCAATAAATTTAAAAGTTGGTAACATGGGGGCTAAGCAGATGGTTTAGCAGTTAACAGCATTTGATGTTTTTACAAAGTCCTAGGTTCTGTTCCCAATACCCATGCAGAGGCTCACAACTGTCTGTAACTCCTGTTACAGGGACACTGATAATCTCTTTGGTCCCTGCAGACACTACATATTCACATAGAAATATCACATAGACACACATACAGACATGGCAAAAAAATCACACCTAAAATAAAAATAAATCTTTAAAATTGTTGCTAATTCTAAAAGTTCAAATATAGAGGTTGGTAAAGATGATTTTTTTCTGAACTGCATATTAATTTATTATTGAAAAACAAATGACTTCAATAATTCTTCTTGGTGCTTATATTTTATAATAACTGTAATTTGGCCTGATTCTACGAAGAGAATTGAAGTGCATTGTGGGTAGTTCATGAAAGGCAGTGATACAGGAAGTATTATAGAAGTATGAGAAAGATGTCACAGCATGGATCATTTGCAAATCAGGCTGCCAATTCTCATTTTTGTAAAAAATGCAAGCTATCTGGGTCAGATAGCCTGTATCTATGGAGAAACTAATCACTTCCAACAGCCGATGGATTTAATGGCCGAGAAAGTCTTCAATAACTCTTCTCTCAAGAGACAGTTTCACAGATAAAATCTTGGAACTTGTGATTGCACCAGGCACTGGAGGGTTGTGGCTGTGGGTGATGTTTATGGGCCACTGCTGGGTCGTCCTCTTTAATGATAATACTCCTGCCTCTTAATGTCTCCCTAGTTATTTTTTATGACCTGCTTGGATAATATTCTAATTGCTAATGCATATTACTCCAGGGTATCAGTGCTGGTTTTCCTTTCTGATCATGAAATGAATCTGACTCATTTATGAATGCATTTTAAGATTAAAAAGGATGATATTAAGACCTAGTATAACAACCAGATACCTTATATAAGACTGAATGTAAGCAACCATTCTGCATGATGATTGCATGGCTATAGGAAAGCTACTGGCCAACTGGGTCTTACTTTACATAGCTCGGGCTGATGGAAAACCATCACAGTGTCATCATGCATGATTCATTCTTTCCATAGTATGTGTGGTATTGCAGCTTCAGTCATAATATGGCTAGCTTAAATATTAGCATTCTTGAAGAAAGGGACAAAGGACAAACATTTCTGTGTATATACACTTTTATACATGCACAAACACACATGCATATCTATGTGTGTATATATGGGCATACAGAGATAGAGTAGAGATAGATAGAAGAGCATGCAAGAGGTCAAATGTTACTTTGCCTTTTCCTTGGGTTTCCTAGCACCTCCTCTCTAATATTCTTAAACATGTGAGCCCCAGTGATGGTCAACTTATTCCAAACACAAGACCTTTGATTCTTCCATCTCCCATTTGATTCTCATATGGCAGGTAAGTTTGATTATTATACCAGTTAACCAAAGAAGTATAGACAGAAGAGTTTTTTGCAATAAAGGGGCTGGCTAACACAAGTGGATAATGGGAATGATCAATTGAATTAGTTATTGAAGGCTTGCAAAACAGTTTAGAGGGGGAAGTGTGTGGGTTGATGTTAATTTCAAATTGATTTAAGAATAGACAGAAATTATTTGCAAGTCAAAATTCAAGACACTTCCTTTCAAACAAGTGGAAAAACAAGACCAACATTGGAAGATGGCTGTCACTGGAATCAAAGGAGAATGCATCTTGCTCCTAATTCACACTCACGGAAGAAAACTCAAGTCTACTTTTTGTTGCAATTTGAAAGTTCCCACTCTTTCTGAAAAAGATGAGTGTGCTTTTATGTACTACTCAAGCAGAAGCCACCAAACATGCTGAATCTAGCTAAGTGCTAGCATAACTTATGCCTGAGTTTATCTTTGAAGTCAGACAAAAGATGAACCCTAGACTTCTTCATTAGTGTTGTTTTGTGTGATTTTTTTGAAATTAGGATTGCTTTGCTGTGTTTTTGTTTGATTGGCTGATTTTTGTTTTTTGTTTTTGTTTGTTTGTTTATTTGTTTGTTTGGATGGGGCGGTTTCATGTAATCTAGGCTGGCTTCAAACTCCCTATAGAGCAAAAGATAACTTATCTTCTTGATCTTTCTACATCTAATATTCCAAGAACTAGGTGTTTTCCACCATGTCCATCCTAGGCTTGTTTCTTATTTGTAAACTTAAAATGACCACTGCTGCTGAAAGCATGATTTTTGGTGTACTGAATGTAATAGAGAATGGCCCTGGAAAGTCAGTTGATTCAGCCCATCAGACAGTCTACATGACTTAGGATACAACTACAACCTCAACTTTTCTCTAAGAGTTGTTTGCCTTCTGAGATTGGTTTCTTGCATTACCATTAAGTAGCTGTTAAGCCCATTTGCTGGGAAACCTCCCTTTGTTGTATTTGCCCCATTTCAATTACATACAACTACACTCCTCTTTTTTTCTGTCACTATAGTTTTACAAATAATAAATTTTAAGTTCTCTTGTACAGTAGTAGCACATGAGGCTACGTCATTATACTTCATACCCAAAGTAAGATGGAAGAATACATTCTGAGAAGTAAAAACTTACAGTCTCACAGCAATGCTCCCCTAACATTTGTTTGGTAAAATTAAATGGCATAATCAACAATACTTGTTAAAAACAGGGCGTTCCCCTGGATCTATCTGGCTCCAGGTCTTGAGGCATAGGACCAACAGAAATGAGTAATAAAGATAGAATCACAGCTGGGCGATGGTGGCACACACCTTTAATCCCAGCATTTGGGAGGCAGAGGCAGGCAGATTTCTGAGTTCAAGGAGAGCCTGGTGTACAGAGTGAGTTCCAGGACAGCCAGGACTACACAGAGAAACCCTGTCTCGAAGAAACAAAACAAAACAAAAAAAGATTGAATCACAGAGGTCTGTTCAGAAGGAGGAAGGACATGTGAAGGATGTGGCCACAAAAGGCACAGCCATTGTCACCAGTGTTCTGCTACCTCTTCAAAAATAAAAGGAGTACCTAAGGAATGCTTGAAAATCTATATGAAGTCACATATTGCTATGATAGTGAACCCAGAGATCTATGAAAAGACAATGACAAATGTTGGTACACGGCAGATAGCTGCTTAATAAGCAGTATGTTCCTTCCTGCTGCTCCGGGCTATAATCATACAGCTGTTTTCTGTGTGTCTATTGACTGACTAACTGAAAGCACAACCCTAACTCTGTTCACTCTGTCTGCACATTGTTCCCCAAAAGCAAAGCAATGGTGACATGAAAAATATAAAGAATGAAATCATAGTCCTTGCAACATACATTAGACACCTCAACTAGAAGTTGACTATAGTTGTGCATGGCTGTAACTCTAGCATTCACAATAGTGATATAGGAGAACCAAGGACAGTCATGAGTTTGAGATCAGCCTAAGACACTGTCTGAAAAAATAAAATGGACAGCAGCAGTTGCAGTAGGTCTCCATATTGCTACCAGGACATGGCTAGAGAGGCCCAGGTAGACAGACTCAATCCGGGGCTATCATATTGTGGGTAGATCAGCCAGGCTCTTGCCACCATCCAGGGCCAGGGCTGAGGCTCTGTAGGATTTCTCCATGCCCTCCGACCTTGCAACAAGGCAAATGGGAGCAGCCTGCCCAGCGGTCCCTTACAGTGGTGGATATTGACACCAGGACACAGCTAGAGAGGCCCAGGTAGACAGACTCAATCAGGGGCTACCATCACTTGGGACGATCCTCCAGGCTCTCCCCACTAACCAGGGCAAGGGCAGCGGCTGGCAGGACATCTCTACACCCTCCATCCTTGCACCAACTCAGTTGGGAGCCGCCCTACCTGAGGTCACCTCAGCACACACAGAAGCAGTCTCTATCCTGCAGTGTGGTCACCAGTAGAGAAACAACTGGTGGGCATAGCCTCACTGGAGGTTCAAACACCAGCCAGTGACAACAAGGCCAACTAACGCCAGAGATAACCAGATGGCAGAAGGAAAACAAAGGAACGTTACTAACAGAAATCAAGGCAGCATGACAGCATCTGAACCCAGTTCACCAATAACAGGAAGCCCTGGATAACCCAACACACCAAAAAAAAACAAGATTTTGATCTAAAATCACTGGTCAGAATGCTGGTAGCAGAACACATAGATAAATCTCTTAAAGAAATACAGGAGAAAAAGGATCAAAAGTTAGAAGCCTTTACAAGGCAAACAGAAAAATCACTTAAAGAAATTCAGGAGAATATGGATCAAAAAACAGAAGCCATCAAGGAGGAAACACAAAAATCACAGAAGAATGTGGGTCAACAAGTAGAGGCTATGAAAGAGGAAACACAAAAATCTCTTAAAGAAATACATGAAAACACAATCAAGCAAGTGAAAGATCTGCATATCCATTCAGGTTCTAAAAACAGAAGTAGAAACATCTAAGAAATCACAGAGGGAGACAACATTAGAAATAGAAAACCTTGGGAAGAAATCAGGTGCCATAGATGCAAATATCAGCAATAGAATACAAGAAATAGAAGAATCTCAGATGCAGAAGATACCATAGGAACCACTGATTCAACAGTCAAAGAAAATACTAAATGCAAAAAGCTTGTAACCCAAAACATCCAGGAAATCCAGGAAACAATGAGAAGACCAAACCTAAGGATTATAGGTATAGATGAGAGGGAAAATTTACAACATAAAGGGCTAGCAAATATCTTCTACAAAATTATGGAAGAAAACTTCCCCAACCTAAAGAGGGAGATGCCCATGAATATACAAGAAGCCTACCAAACTCCAAACAAACTGGACCAGAACAGAAATACATCCCATCACTTAATAATCAAAACCCCAAATGAACTAAACAAAGAAAGAATATTAAAGGCAGAAAGAGAAAAAGTCCAAGTAACATATAAAGGAAGACCTATCAGAATTACATCAGACTTCTCACCTGAGACCATGAAAGCTAGAAGTTCCTGGGCAGATATCATGCAAACTCTAAGAGAACACAAATTTCAGCCAAAACTACTTTACCTAGCAAAACTCTCAATCGCCATAGATGAAGACATCAAAGTATTCCAAGACAAAACCAAATTTGCACGTTATCTTTCCACAAACTCAACCCTACAAAGGATAATAGGGGGAAAACACCAACACAAGGAAGGAAACTACACCCTAGAAGAAGCAAGATGGAAACCTCCCCTCATCAAACCCAAAAGAAGATAACCTCTCAAATAAAAATAATAATAATTTCAAAAATGTCGGGAGGTTATGATTACTATTCCTAAAGATCTCTTAACATCAATGGACTCAGTTCCCCAATAAAAAGACATAGACTAACAGACTGGATACGGAATCAGGACCCTACATTTTGCTGCATACAGGAAACCCTTCTCAGTATTAAAGACAAACACTGCCTTAGAGTAAAAGGCTGGAAGACAATTTTACAAGAAAATGGCCTCAGGAAACAAGCTGGAGTAGCCATTCTAATATCAGATAAAATTGACTTTCAAACTAAAGTCATCAAAAGAGACTTGGAAGGTCACTTCTTGCTGGTCAAAGGGAAAATCCACCAAGAAGAGCTGTCAATACTGAACATCTATGCTCCAAATACTCCAAATACAAGGGTACCCTCATTCGTAAAAGAAACCTTACTAAGGCGTAAAGCACACATTACACCTAACACAATAATTGTGGGTAACTTCAACACACCACTCTCCTCAATGGACCAAGCAGGAAAGCAGAAACTAAACAGGGACACAGTGAAATTAATTGAGACTTCGGACCAAAGGGATTTAACATACATACACACACACACACACACACACACACACACACACACACATATATATATATATATATATATATATATATATATATAAAACATTTCATCCTAAAGCAAAAGAATATATCTTTTTCTCAGCACCAAATGGTAACTTCTCCAAAACTGATCATTTAGTTGGTCACAAGACAGATGTCAACAAATACAAGAAGATCGAGCTAATCCCATGCCTCCTATCAAATCACCATGGAGTAAGAGTGGTCTTCAATAGCAACAAAAACAACAGAAAGCCCACATACACATGGAAACTGAACAATACTCTACTCAATGACACCTTGGTCAAGGAAGAAATAAAAAAAACGAAATCAAAGACTTTTTAGAATTCAATGAAAATAAAGGAACAACCTACCCAAATCTATGGGACACAATGGAAGCAGTGCTCAGAGGAAAATTCATAGCTCTAAGTGCATCCAAAAAGAAACCGGAGAGAGCATACACTAGCACCTTAAGGGCACACCTTAAAGCCCTGGAAGAAAAAGACGTTAATTCACCTAGGAGGAGTAGAAGACAGGAAATCATCAAACTCAGGGCTGAAATCAATCAAGTAGAAACAACAAAAACCAAAGAATCAACAAAACCAGGAGCTGGTTCTTTGAGAAAATCAACAAGATAGATAAACCCTTAGCCAGACTAAGTAAAGGACACAGAGACAGTATCCAAATTAACAAAATTAAAAATAAAAAGGAGGACATAACAAGAGAAACTGAGGAAATTCAAAAGATCATCATATCCTACTACAAAGGTCTATACTCAACACAACTTGAGAATCTGGAGGAAATGGACAATTTCCTAGGCAGATACAAAATACCAAAATTAAATCAGCATCAAGTAGATCAGCTAAATAGTCCCATAACCCCTAAAGAAATAGAAGGGGATATAGAAAGCCTCCCAACCAAAAAAAGTATGGGACCAGATGGTTTTAGTGCAGAATTCTACCAGACATTCAAAGAAGATTTAACAATACTCTTCAAACTATTCCACAAAATAGAAATAGAAGTGACACTGCCCAACTCATTCTTCGAAACTACAATTACACTGATACCAAAACCACACAAAGATCCAACAAAGAAAGAAAACTACAGGCCAATTTCCCTTATGAATATCGATGCAAAAATACTAAATAAAATTCTTGCCAACCGAATCCAAGAGCACATCAAAATGATCATTCACCATGAGAAAGTAGGCTTCATCCCAGGGATGCAGGGATGGTTCATTATATGGAAATCCATCAATGTAATACACTACGTAAACAAACTAAAAGAAAAAAACCACATGGTCATCTTATTAGATGCTGAAAAAGCATTCGACAAAATTCAGCATCCTTTCATGCTAAAAGTCTTGGAAAGAGCAGGAATTCAAGGCCCATACCTAAACATAGTAAAAGCAATCTACAGCAAACCAGTAGCCAACATCAAAATAAATGGAGAGAAACTTGAAGCAATCCCACTAGAAGCAGGGACTAGACAAGGCTTCCCCCTCTCTCTCCATATCTTTTCAATATAGTACTTGAAGTTCTAGCAAGAGCAGTTAGACAACATAAGGAAGTCAAAGGGATACAAGGAATGAGTCAAGCTATCATTATTTGCAGATGATATGATAGTTTACTTAAGTGACCCAAAAAACTCCACCAGAGAACTTCTACAGCTGAAAAACAACTTCAGCAAAGTGTCTGGTTAGAAAATCAACTCTAGCAAATCAGTAGCCTTCCTGTACTCAAAGGACAAGCAGGCTGAGAAAGAAGTTAGGGAAATAAGACCCTTCACATTAGCCACAAACAACATAAAGTACCTTGCGTGACTCTAACCAAACAAGTGAAAGATCTGTATGACAGGACCTTCAAGTTCTTGAAGAAATTAATCAAAGAAGACCTCAGAAGATGGAAAAATATTTCTTGCTCTTGGATTGGCAGGATCAATAATAATAAAAATGGCCATCTTGCCAAAAGCAATCTACAGATTCAGTGCAATATCCAACAAAATCCCAACTCAATTCTTCATAGATCTAGAAAGAGCAATTCTCAAACTCATCTGGAGCAACAAAAAACCCAAGATAGCTAAAACTATTCTCAACAATAAAAGGACTTCTGGGGGAATCAATATCCCTGACTTCAAGCAGAACTACAGAGCAATTGTGTTAAAAACTGCATGGTATTGGTACAGCAACAGGCAAGTAGATCAATGGAATAAGATTGAAGACCCAGAAATGAACCCACAGACTTATGGTCACTTGATCTTTGATAAAGGAGCCACAACCTTCCACTGGAAAAGAGATAGCCTTTTCAACAAATGGTGCTGGTTCAACTGGAGGTCAACATGTAGAATGCGAATCGACCCACTCTTATCTCCTTGTACTAAGATCAAGTCCAAGTGGATCAAAGACCTCCACATAAAACCAGACACACTGAATGTATTAGAAAAGAAACTTGGGAAGACCCTGGAGGACATGGGCACAGGGGGAAAGTTCCTGAACAGAACACCAATAGCTTATGTGCTAAGATTAAGAATTGACAAATGGGACCTCATAAAATTACAAAGTTTATGTAAGGCAAAAAGACATTGTCAGAAGGACAAAACAGCAACCAACAAATTTGGAAAAGATCTTCACCAACCCCACATCCGACAGAGGGCTAATATCCAATATATACAAAGAACTCAAGATGTTAGACCCCAAAGAACCAAATAACCCTATCAAAAAATGGGGTACAGTGCTACACAAGTAATTTTCACCAGAAGAAATTTGGATGGCTGAAAAACACCTTATGAGATGTTCAACATCTTTAGTCATCAGGAAATGCAAATCAAATCAACCCTGAGATTCCACCTCACACCAGTCAGAATGGCTAAGATTAAAAACTCAAGAGACAACAAGTGCTGGCGAGGATGTGGAGAAAGAGGAACACTCCTCCACTGTTGGTGGGATTGCAAAATGGTAAAACCGCTCTGGAAATCAGTGTGGCAGTTCCTCAGAAAATTGGGCATGTCACTTCCAGAGGACGCTGGCATACCACTCCTGGGCATATACCCAGAGGATTCCCCTGCATACAATAAAGACACATGCTCCACTATGTTTATAGCAGCCTTGGTTATAATAGCCAGAAATTGGAAGGAGCCCAGATATCCCTCAAATGAGGAATGGATACAGAAAATGTGGTATATTTATACAATGGAGTACTACTCAGCAATTAAAAATAATGAACTCATGCAATTTGTAGGTAAATGGTTAGATCTGGAAAATATCATCCTAAGTGAGCTAACCCAATCACAAAAGAATACACATGAAATGCAATCACTGATAAGTGGATATTAATGAGCCCAGAAGCCCTAAATACTCAAGGCACAATTAGCAAGTCAAATGACTCTCAAGAAGAAAAAAAAGGAGAGGACCCTGGGCCTGTAAAGATTGGATCCAGTATTGTATACCCAGAACAGAGAAATCGTGGGGGTGGGATGATTGGGGAATAGCTGGGGGGGAGAGGAATTATGGGACATATGGTAGGGGGGAACTGGGAAAGGGAAAGCCTTTGGAATGTAAACATAGAATATAGAAAATAAAAATTAAATAAAAAAAACTCAAGAGACAACAGGTGCTGGCGAGGATGTGGAGAAAGAGGAACACTCCTCCACTGTTGGTGGGATTGCAAGATGGTACAACTGCTTTGGAAATCTGTCTGGTGGTTCCTCAGACAATTGGACCTGACACTTCCAGAGGACCCTGGCATACCACTCCTGGGCATGTACCCAGAGGATTCCCTGGCATACAATAAAGACACATGCTCCACTATGTTCATAGCAGCCTTGTTTATAATAGCCAGAAGTTTGAAGGAGCCAAGATATCCCTCAAAGGAGGAATAGATACAGAAAATGTGGTCTATATATATATATATATATATATATATATATATATATATATATATATGGAATACTACTCAGCAATTAAAAATAATGAATTCATGCAATTTGTAGGTAAATGGTTAGATCTAGAAAATATCATCCTAAGCAATTTAACCCAATCACAAAAGAATACACATGAAATACAATCACTTATAAGTGGATATTAATGAGCCCAGAAGCCCTAAATCCTCAAGGCACAATTAGAAATTCAAAGGATTCCCGAGAAGAAGAAAGGAGAGAATCCTGGACCTGAAAAGCCTGGATCTAGTTTTGTAGGAGGGTAGCAGAACAGAGAAATGTTGGGGGTGATTGGGGAATAGTTGGGAGGGAGAGGACTTATGGGATGTATGGTGGTGGGGAACTGGGAAAGGGGAAAGCCGTTGGAATGTAAACAAAGAATATAGAATAAAAAAAAGAAAAAAAATGAAAAAAATAAATAAAATGTCCGAGTTCTGCTAACATAGTCCATTTTTTTCATTACATTATGCATGTATTCTGTGCATTCCTTAGGTAAACTTTGATTCACTTTGATCAGAATTAGATTCATTCCATCACTTCCCCCACAAACCTGAATTTTATTTCAGTTAACTGTTTTCAGTCGCCATATATTTACATGTATGAATAATTAAAACATAGATTATTAAAATTAACTTGGTTATGTATTTGTTTTCTGAGACTATTTTTTGACAGTACTTGAAATTGAATACAGTCTTTTGTATATGCTAGACAAGTGCTCTCCCTCTGAGCCACATCCTATAAGCTTTCAAAGCATCAGGTTTTCTTATGCCATTTTCAAATGGATTTTGAGTTGACCCTGTTTTAACTAACTCCTCTCCCCTATCTCCCTGACCCACATTATCTCTTAAATCCTTCTATCTCCTCTTTCATTTTCCTGTCTATTCTCTTATCCTCAAAATTTTACTAAAATAGTTATAACTTTTTCTTACCATAAAGATCCTGAACATTCATCAGGTAAAAATATAATTCGCATTGATGACATTTAGACACATTCCACCTTGCCCTCTTAAAGCACCCATTTAAAGCTTCTTATAAGCCTCTTTCTACTTTCCTGACCACTACACACACTTACTCACATTATATATATATATATATGTGTGTGTGTGTGTGTGTGTGTATGTATATGTATATATGTATATATATATATATATCCACATATGAAGGAAAAATTTTAGTGTGTGCTGGTTGAAATTCAGGTTGCCTCACTTAATACATTTTCTAGTCAGGTTCGTTTTTCTGCAAATTTTATAATCTGACTTTTAATTTTTCAGTCTTTGAGACTCATATAAAATACAATGTATATTCATCATATTCATACTCTCCTCCTCCAACTTTCTAGCTACCTGCAATATATAGTTCGCCCAATTCACTTTATTTCGTTGAATCACTGATTTCAGTTAGTGCTATGCACATATCCATGCATTTTGGGTCATCCACACTGACACGAACAACCTACCAATGTCCACTTTCTCCAAGGAAATGCACCTCTTCTCTTGGCAGACATCAACTGACAATAGCTCCTCATTCAGGAATCAGGCATCAGCAAACATTTTAAGCAATGGTTTTTAATCAGTTTGATTTCATACAAGTAGTCTCTCTCTCTCTCTCTCTCTCTCTCTCTCTCTCTCTCTCTCTTGTCTGTGTATTTTATTTGTATATATTGTATTTGAAGATATTCATACAATTTTATATCTGTATATATAAATATATTATATAAATATTATATGTTATATAATATATATCATTTTCCTGGTCAGCGAACACTCTCAATACTAAAAGATGAGATTCATGTTCCTAGGGGAGAAGAGACAACAATTGTCTTATCCAGTTCTGGACCCATAAACTGCAGTGCATACTTACCAGACAAGATATATATTATGTCATAATATTATATAAATTTTATGTAATAGAAGTATAATGTATAATCATTACAAAAATACATTAATATATTCATTGATATTATGCATTAACGTGATAATATATAACTATATATTTAATTTATATAGATTTATATATATATATAAGATCAACAGATAACATTTATAGTCACTCATTCTAAGTACTTTTGACTAGTTAAAGTGGTTATAATTATAATTACTGCTCACTGCAAGAAGGTTGAGATTACTACAGATCTCCTGATACATACATAAATAATTAGAGGACTGCTTGACCACTTGAAAACATGACCCTTCAGCAAAACAATATCAGTAAGTTCTCCTTTAGGACTTGTGACTTTCAGAGACTAGGTTTGACTTTGTTTTTGTTACTGGGCATGGATTATCTCCTGTGGATTGGACCTCAAATCCATTCAATAAAATGGTTAATTACTTCTGTGATCAATTTGCCATTGTTCCGCCAATCATTTAGAATGTAAACAAAGAATATAGAAAATAATAATAAAAGTTTACAATGAAAAAAAGTTGAGGTTTGAGCCAGGATCTAGATGTCTAGGGACCATTTAGTTATATGTGCTAGAGTATAGAGGAACTGAAGAAGTATGGAATAGGGGATGAATAATTATGTGTTGATACTGATAGCTGGGAGGCCAGTTTTAATTACAGTTTAATAAAATTTGGTTGTATATCTGTCTTATTTCTATTGTCATTCAACTGTGGATAGATATCTAACCTGATTTCATTTAATAACTATAGTGACTAGAACAACAATAAATATGGCCCTCTAAATATCTAGGTAGTAGGAGAGGCTTTCTTATAAGTGGTACAGAGTAAAATGTGGGTGCTTCGATCCTTCTTAGAAAAGGGAACAAACTACCCACAGGAGCAAATATTCAGACAAAGTGGAGATCTGAGACTAAAGGAAAGGCCACCCAGAGACTGTTCTACCTGGGGATTCATCCCAGATACAGATAATATACCAAACTCTGACACTATTGTGGATGCTAAGATAGGGTTGCTGAATGGAGCCTGATATATCGGTCTCTGAGATGCCCTGCCAGACCCTTACAAATACAGAGTCAGATGCTTGTAGCCAACCATTTCACTGAGTGTGGGGACCCCAATGGAGGAGTTAGAGAAAGACAGAAGGAGCTGAAGGGGTTTCCAACCTCATAGGAAGAACAACAATATCAACTAACCAGACCACACCCAGAGTTCCCAGGGACTAGTATAAATGGCTTTGGCTGCATATATAGTAGAGGACAGCCTTGTCAGACATCAATGTGAGAAGAGGTCCTTGGTTCTATGAAGGTTTGATAGATGCCTCAGTGTAGGGTAATTGAGGGCAGGGAGGTAGGAGTGGGTGGGTGAATGGAAGAACACCCCAGCACAGGGAGGGCATAGAAGAGGGGTAAGAGGATAACACTTGAAATTCAAATATTTTTTAAAGAGTGGTATGGGTGTACTATCTTGTATCACTTTCCTTCGCTCCCCCCCTCTCTCTCTCTCTCACACACACATACACACATACATCCACAAATCTCTATATTGATTTCCACAATGGCTACAACAGTTTTCATCCTCACCAATGATGGACAAATGTCTCTTTGTCCTACACAATAGTAGATGCATCTTTTCCTTTGGTGGTTTGATTACTGGAATTTTTAGCCACTGAATTTTCCAAAATTCATTATTGTTCGCTCAACTTTGGTGAGTAATTTAGACAACAGAAACAATAAGAACCTCATAGTAGTCAAACATTTAATCAAGTTTATTGTATAAGAAGAAAATTAATGAATTAATTAATACAAGAATTTAGAAAATCATGAGCCTCTTGGAGGAATGGGTCAAGTCTGCCTAAAATTATGAAGGACCAAGCCATGATGCAAACAAGGGTCCCTGAATCCAGAGTCATGAATATTCATTGGGTTTCCAGTGCCTGGTACAAGTCCTTCAAATAGCAATTTTGTAAATGTTTGTTGAGTGAATCTAACTCCTCTAATTACTATACAGTATATAGTTAAATTGCTGGTTTCAGCTTAAGTTTTTTTTTTCATTTGTCAGGAACAAAGAACAAAAGCCCTCCATCTCTCACTCTTGGCATTCCTACTGAGATTGACCTGACTTTCATAAGGAGAAACAAAGCTATAGAAGGAGGGCACTAACCAATGGCTTCCTCCTCCTTCTAATGATTAATTCAAAGAAACTTCTAAGCAATATGGCACCATTTTAATTTCTCCTGAGCTGAGCTGTTTCCCTCTGTGTGTCATGGCATAAAAGAGGCAGCTTCTGGGGTCATCATCTCATTCTGACTCCCTGAGTTACTGATCATGGTGTGCTCATTAAAGAGTAAGCAGTAAATACTGCGCTAACTTCACTGTGGCTACATGAATCTGCCTAGGTTCTGCTTTCCATAAGATGCTCTCAAATTCTCCCCTGTGAAAGTGTGCTCATCCAGCTGTGCTGAACTCTCCCTTTATTTGGCAAATCGGAACTAATATGCAAATGTGACCTTCTAGAAACCGAGGAACGGAAAAATACCAGCTACCATCATTTGTCCAGGGGGATTTTGGTTACCCCTCCCCTTTTTTGAGTGGAAAAGGCAGTTTTAAATAATGAAGTTACCAAAATCATAATCTTAATTTTTTTCATTCTGTTTTATTTAATCCCACAGTGTTAACATTTTGTGGCATAGTTTTGTTGCCATATGTAGCTTGTTGGAGAAATATTTTTTTTTATCTCTACCCTCCTCTCTTCATTTCCTGTTTGTCCCAGAGCTAGAGTTCTTATAGTGTATCTCTTGGACTTTATTCATGAGTATTTCTGTAGCTTAATTTCACTAATGGGAGGCAATCTTTCTTCTGGGAGGTGTAAGCATCATTTTTGCTAGGTGGGAGAGGAGAAACACAGTATTTGCACACACTAAACATAAGATTCTGAAAATAGTTTCTATTAGCTTCAGAACGATCATAACTTTAGGGGGTCTTGCAGTTGATGCTTATAATTTTGTGTTATTTATGCTGTCATCTTTATGAAGCAGCTTTTCCAACATTCCCTAATGAAGTATATCAGAAATTTTGTTAGCCTCTTTTTTGATTTAAGTGCCTTCGGTTTGAATATTCTCTTTTTCAAAATATACTTGGAAGAAGACAGTATTCGATATTCACATTTGATATACAGGACTTATCTTTAGAGGTTGAAAATCTGACAGGTTATTTGATTGGGCTAAAGAGAAAAATCAAAAATTCTGTCCAATGAGCTATGATATGCTAGTTTTCAGGAATAACAACATGACTTAAATTCTCACTCTCACTGACTTGGAATAAATAGTCATTTTAGATAAGGCTTTGAGATACCACACTATAAATGAAGAATTAAAAAAGAATATTGTAGACCCAGAACAGAGAAATCGTGGGGGGGGGGAAGAGTGGGGAATAGCATGGGGGGGGAGAGGAATTATGGGACATATGGTGGGGGTAACTGGGAAAGGGGAAAGCCTTTGGAATGTAAACAAAGAATATAGAAAATAAAAAAATAAAAAAAATAAAAAAAATTAAAAAAAAAAAGAATATTGTAGGATAATGAAATCTATGAGAAAATGTGCATGAGATCCAAACTAAGATAATTTAAAGGGAAGAAACAAATACAGGGACTCAGAACTCCAACCATTCTCATCAGCTCTCTGGAACCTCATTAATGTTGTTTCTATGTTGCCCCAACATATATTTACCTAGAAAAAAACAAGAACAAGGACCATTTGTGTGTGATCCCAGGAAACATCAGTGACAAACAAAGAAGGAAGATAGGAGCGGAAAACAAACAAAAAAGTGTGAATTATAAGCCCTGGCTCCTATGGATATTTGGACCTTAGTCTCAGTTCAAGAAAATTCTCAGAGAAATTTGTGGTTGGTGCAGTGCGTGCCTCTGAGAGATATTGCAGAGAGCTCAGATGTGCCACTGGTCAACACTGATGAATCTGTGCTGTTGGAGGGAGATATTCCACTCTTCCTGTCCATTCAGAATCTGGCAAAAGCTCTGATATCGAAATCTGGCAGTGAACTCTGCCTTTGAGGATCTCTGCCAACATAAGAACAGGTCTTTGGGAATCTGTTAGAGAATACCCCAATGTTTCATATATAGAGTTCATGGCCAGGGTAGACTTGTACCTGAAAGATGAGGTACCAACTCTTTCTTTTTAACTCTACCTATCTACCACCATTTTTACTCCCTCTATCTCTCCCTCTCTTCCTCTATCCTTTTTTCCTCCCTTCCTCATCAATCTCTCTTTTCCTCCTCCCCTCTCTCTTGCTCTCATTACATTTTAAGAAAGGTTCTTACATTTTAGCTAGGCTAATCTAGAACCAACTATATAGCCCATGCAGGTTTTAACTCTTGACAGTCCTCTTGGCTCTACATTAGTAGTCCAGAGATTACAGGTATGAGTCACCAAACTCAAATGATATCATCTAAATAAACTCAAAGTCTTTGTCTGTTCAACTCCTAGATCATGCTTCAAAATATTCTATATTTTTAAATGTATTAATTATTATTATTATTATTAATTACACATAAGCATGTGTATCTGAGTGCACTATGTTGTGCATATGAATACAGGTGTCCTAAGAGGTGATGTAGCTCTTTTCATGTGGAGTAATAGTCATAGGGGTTTTGATTTGGCTGGCGTGGAAAGTGGGTGCTGGGACCCAAACATGGTTCTTTTCCCCCAGCAGTATGTACTTTTAACTGCTGACTCATCTTTTCAACCCAACTTTCCCTGTCTTTGAAGTACTTTATGAAGAGATAATGATTATTTTCATGAAATACTACACCTATCTCCAATCTCAGACATATAATCAGGGTTTTGTTATACAGACTTTCCACAATATAAGTGTGCTATTCCTTAAGAACTATCTACAGCACGATGTTGCATTTTTTTTCTCGTTTTTTTTCTCCTCTAACATCCTTGTTTTAATCATAAGACACCTGTGACCATATTAGGCCCAACCAAATAATCTGAAACCATTTCTCTATCTCAAGATCCTTAACTCAATCTGACATTCATGCCCATACATGGCAACACAGCAGCAGCGCTAAAGAGTAAGATTTGGGCATCTTTGGTGTTATTGTCAATATTCCACAAAGAAGCATCATTTTGGAACAATAAAATACTACATGTAATCACTGCAGTAAGAGGGAAAGCCAAATTCGACACATCTTGGTTTTACAAGGGTCAATGGATACCAATGGTAGTATTTGTGACAGAGTAATTCATTTACTCTTGCTGAGTTGAATGAAATAGTGCCAGTGAGATGGAAGGGGCCTGGCTTCTGGTTAATTCTGTCATAGATTTCAAGGCAAGAACGAAACTACCTTTCACTCCCTGATCTTTGCCTGTGGTTGTGGGAAATTGTATATTGGACCCTGATTCACGAGAAAATTAATCCCCAGACTAGCAATCAAATTGGATCATATTTGGTACCTGGATCTGAACAAATGGGAAAATGATCCCCCTTGCTTCCAGACACCAATTTTCCTTTAATGATTATGTACAAAATGTCCAGAGACTGAAGCTCACACAATTATGTTTGTGTTAAAACAGAACACACAGCACTAAGGCTGGTGACAAATTACATGCACCTGAGCAGTGTCTGCAGGGAATGAGAAAGAACACACTCACAGCATTCTTCCTCTAAAAGTCTATTTATGAGAAATCACGGTGAAGGGGAAAATGGCATGCTATTTACATCCAATTCTACCAACACAGGGTTCAAGTTAAGTAAATTTCATATATAAACAATGCATGTCGTTTCCGTTTTTCTTTTATGAACAGTTGTTTTGAAGGAAAGCCTTGAAATGATTGTGGAAACTGCTCTCCCCTCACTCTAAGCTAAATATATGTATCACAATATAATCTTTCTTTCATCACACAGGGGCATTGTGAAATATAAGGAAATTTTCACCTGTGCTAAAGAAAGAAAATGTGATTTTGATGGTTCTTTTTCCTTTCCCCTTTCAGAATCAGCTTTTTGAGACACTGTTATTTCCCCCTCCTCTTCCAGTAAGTGGTTCTCTGAATCACAACATAGAATGTGGTAATGTTGAAAAAATATGATAACAACTGTTGCTAATTCTTACCCATTTAACTGGCTTGTGTACACATTTTTCCATATATGACATCATTTGTTTAAGGACATAGTTATGACCTTTGGAAAAGTTTTCAATCCACACTTTCCCTCTGTCTATCCATTTACTTTGAAGGCTGTCTCCCCTTTCCTTATATTTTCTCATTTTGCTCATCACTCCAACACTAGACAGAGAAAGTACCTTATTCTTCTGATTGATTGATTATATTTTGCATATTATTTTTACATCATGAAACCATGATAAACTAATGATAGATTTAATAATAAAGACTAGCCCTTTTGGAAGTTAGGGACTAGGTTCATTTATATAAAGGTTCTTATTGACCAATCACTGGTTTCTGGAACAATCAATACTGGAGTGTAGGAAAAAAAATGGCTTTTGTGTGAGAAATGGGTGCCCACCTATTGTGGGCAACACTAAATTAACCTTTGTCTCTACTTTCTTTGTGGTCATGTGTAGACAGTGGAAGAGTAAAACACTCCATAACTGAGGATATGTTTGTTTCTTTTCTTCAGAGCTAGCTAAAAACAATGGCATCAAGCAGATGGCACACGACTCCAAACATAGCTACTCCCTAGTTGCTGTATTAATTGCTTTCTTACTGTTTAAAAGGATGCCCCAATGTTGATGTATCTGAAGCCCTTTGTCTTAGTAGACCCCTCAACCCTTAAAAATACTCAGTTACCTGCCAAAAAGATGATTCAGGGCCTAAAGGCTTGATACCATGAATGCCAAGAATTCAGTTTGGAGAAATAAATTTTCATTTTCCATCACTGCTCTAAGTTACCTTTATCTGTTTTCTTTCCTTTCCTGCTTGGTAAAACATGATGGTGGATTCCAAGGTCCACTCTCATTACTGACAAACACTAACCAAACAGTACCCACATCTGTACTTGTGCCATGAAGTGGGAGGATACCTTAGCAATTAGCAAAGGGCCATGAATTGTGTAAGACAGGGGATATGATCCCCATGACAGGAGGGATACTTGGACATCATGGGACGAATAGATAGGGGAAAGAGAGTTAATTTGAAGGGAATACTTAAACCCAAGTAAAACCTGAATATCTTCAGAGTTCATAACCTCCCACCTCCCCGGAGTCTAAGTGTCAATTGCTTGCCAATAAACCTTAATTTTGCTTAACCTTGAGCTTTCTTTTGATATTTTTTCTTTTCCTTTCTTTATTTATTTGAAATTAGAGTTTAACTATATTTGTTCTTCTTTTTCTTCTATCAAAACTCTTCCATATATCCCTCTTGAGTCCCTTTGAAATTCAAGTTTCAATTTTGCATAATTTGTTGTCGCATGCATACACACACACACACACACACACACACACACACATATATATATAAACTGTTCAGTCTATATTGTATTAATTGTATCTATATTTTCAGGGCTGACCTTTCACTATTGGTTCTCCTTATTATTTAATTCTTTATCAGAGGTGATGGCTGGTATTGGCCGTCAGCTTGACGTCATCTGGAATTAACTAAAACCCCAGCTGCTAGGTGCACGTGTGACAGAGTTTTCCTGTTTTAATCAGTTGAAATTGGAAGAATCATCTTAGATCCTGATATTTTGAGGCTCAGAAGGACTGCCTGAAGTCCAGGTTGTTAGAATCAAAGGCTCATTATGAACCTGGGACACACCCTCTGTTGGCAGCCTGTATAAAAACATGGAAAAGGAAACTTTGAATTTTGCCTGCTTGTCCTTACTCTCACTGATAAATTTATTTCTTTCCTGGTAGTACAACCTATTTTTTTGGGATAGGCATAGACTGAAGACCTACTGAGACATTTAACTTCATGGTCCAAGCATCTATTAGATTCTTTGAGTGCCTAAAGTGAGATAGCCATTGCTGCCCTTAGCCCATAAGCCACTGTCATAAATTATGTTTTCTGTGGTTGTTGCTTGTTAGTTTTTGTTTTGTTTATATGAAGGAGTTCTGTTTCTATATAGAAACCTGTGTAAGGCAAAAGCTAAAGAACCCATTAGCCTCTCTGATGTCAATGTCAATACCCATGTGGCAGAAGAAGGCATATTCTAGTAAGTTGTTCACTGCTCTCTGGAAATGTCATTACATTCTCATGGGCAAGCAACACACACACACACACACACACACACACACACACACACAAATAGAATACATTAAAAAAATCACATGCACCCCTCCAAACCAAAATTTTAAAAAGCCAGACATATTTGAGAGGATTTTCACGGAGAATTATATGCTTAGCATTTTAAGACTCAACCAGACATTGTCCGTTTTTCCGGTAGTTGAACATTTCAGCACTAGTCTTCTTTTGTGTGCTCCCCAGAACTTTACCTTCCAGCACCAGGAGGTAGGCCAAGAAGTTTGAAGATGACACAGGTCAGAGAGGTATTGGAAAGCTCACCAGGCAAAGTTTCTATACTAACTTCATGTCTACAGCTAGGTCTGAGAGAGTAGTCTGGACATATGGAGGTGGAGTGAATGATCTTGGTTCTTGAAAGGGGCATTCCTCATGCAAGACAAGTACGGGAACTTGATCATCAGGTCCAATCATGGAGGCACGTGCAAGGTGTTGGTGGGTATTGCTGAAAAGTACAGATATAATCTCAAGGGGAAGGTACAATAAAGTTATTTTTTAAAACCTTTAATTTTCTATTCGTATCATACATTTTGACCATTATTATTTCCCGTACCCCCAGCTCCTCCCAGTTCCTATCCAGCTTGCTCTCTAGCCAACGTAATGTTCTTCCTCTCTCTTAAATAAAAAAAAGAAAAACAATAAAACATACAAAGTAAAAAATAAAATATAAAATCAATAATAAAAATATCTACAACCTATGAAATGAAACCCAAAAGTGCATGTATGTACACACACACACACACACACACACACACACACTGTGTATATTGTGCATTTTGTTTCTAACTACTCCTGGGCACTGGGCCTTCCCTAGAGTGATACTGATAACTGTCACTCTCTGCTGAAGTAAACTAAACTTCCCTTTCTAATAGTTATCAGCAAGCAGCTTCTTGGTTGGGAATGGAAGTTTGTGTCCATATGCCTTTCTCAGTGCAGGAATTTTGACTAATATGAACCTGTGGGGGTCTTGAGCATGCTTTCACAGTTCTTAGTTCAGATATGAATCTGTTGTGTCTAGAAGTCACTGTTTTCTTAGAGTCTTCTACCACGTCTGGATCTTATAATCTTTCTATCTCTTCTCCCACTGAGATCCCTAAATATTTGTGGAATGATTTGATAAAGACATCCCATTTGAACTGAGCATTCCAAGCTTGGGTGAAAAAATAGTTTATTTTTGAGTCCTACAGCCAAGTGTTATGGATTTAGGCTACTCCAAATTCCATGTTTCAAAACTGCAACAGTTTAATCACAGAACAAAGAAAGTCATAAACCAAGATACTTTTCAGATACTTTTGTGGAAATATCAAGAGGTAGATTACTGCAAAGTTAAGAAATATCAACTGTAAGTCTCATATACTATCTGATGATTTTCTTAGGTATGGGTAGTGGAAATTAATGGTCTGATAAATTTACACATGTAAAAGATTTTTGGCTGTTAGGTACAATGCTAGATCTGATACAGAGGTGGGCAAGAGATACCTAACTAGCACAAGATAAATTAAGGTCTAGAGCTTCAGCCCTCCAACATTGTGACATTTCCACACTGTCAATCACCCTTTACAGACACAGCTTCTTTCCAGAAATTCTCACTCACTATCAGAGGCATGCTCATAAACACACATTGATTTTAGGAGAGGGAATTCCTTTTAGCTTGTGTAGTGAAGGGCTCTAACACTGGTCCTTCCACATTTCTGAATCATCTTTTTAAATCTACGGTTATGATGCAATGGACTTGATCTCCACTTTCCTTCCCATAAGCTAGCTAGCATTTCTACTTTGATTACATTCCATCCTCATGTCATTACCATCATAAAATATCCTCAACACAATGTTCCTGAGGAGATATTTGTAGAACGATGCAGTCATTAGTCTACATGTCCATCACTCTCTCCCTGGGCTATCAGCCTCTTAGGGTCATTGACTATTTTTTTTCTTTCTTAGTGTCTAGGGCAACATCTGTAGAGCCTCCTGTATTATTATAAATGAATGACAAAGGAAGTATATTATGAAAATCAGAGTAGATCGCATTCCCCAATTTTAGTTATTTTTAAACCACTTTCTTGCTCCAATATCATCTAACATTCCCTATGTGCCTTTCATTTCAGGTCCTTAAGAAATGTGCCCTATGACACTAGTGTTTGCTAAGGTGTTAATAGTTTCTAATGACTTCACAGAAAGGCTCTGCTAGCTAACACATTTATATGCTAAACAGTGGCCTCATGGAGAGAAAGCATCTAGATTCCAGGCACTGGTGAAGACTGTGTATTGATATCACTAGTTATCACTTTCCTAATTTTTTTTCTGATTCCAAAGGGGCTTGGGCTCATGGAATCACTAATGTGGGTTTACTATCCTTGTAGAGAAGTCAAAGGTCAGATAGGTTATGTGCTAGGGTGGGAAGGACAGGGATGAAAGGCAGGTGTTCCTGCCTTTGTAAAGACTTGTTCTCTGAACTGTTAGGAGAACAGAGAGCACAACTGTGGTAAAACAAAATGGGCATATATTCCTGTCCTAAAGGACCAGGGAAGATATTACAGAGAACACAGGTACATTATACTGACCATACAATCTCAGATATCAGACTCCCTAAAAATATTTGAAGCCTTTCATGAATTAATGTCTAAGGAGAGTTTTAAGAGACAAGAATGATTACACATAAATACATGTCAGAAGTTTTTCCTAGTTTGTAGATGTATTTTGCACAGAGGGCTTATGGTTTGCACTGATGCAATCTCACAGCACTAGGGATTCTAATGACGTTGGAACTTGCTGAGTGTTAGATCTTTTGCAAAGCAGAACTTGTAAAAAGGAGATTATGTGACTATCTTGAAGGACAACTGTGATAACAGTTAGATGGCAGTCTAGAACACCATCTCAAAGGACTCTCCCAGTAAGCTGTAGTCTCTTTTGGCATTGACTTTGTTATTTATGAGATTGTGTATGTGTGTGTGTGTGGTGGGGGAGATAGACTACTTTCAAAACAAGTGTGCCTTCAGTAAGCAGAAGCCTTAAATACAAAATTACAGCTAAGCAAGAGACAATGAGCATCTGCTTTTCTGGGCCTCTGGCAACCCCCATCTCAAACAAGAAGCTTATCTTAGTGTTAAAAATTCACAGATAGTCTACATATGTGATCAAGGCCAGCCATCTTGAGGTTTCCTAATTATTGGGATCCTGGGGGATGGAGTGAAACTAGATGGAAATTCTTATTTGCAGCATGTGGAAGTAAAAGTAGAAAGGAAGAAAAGATGCTGCATAAGCAAATACTTGAACTTGATCCCCACCCGCGTATGAATATTATCCTACAGCACTCAGTCAGTGAGGAACACAAAGAGGGTTCTCCATGATCAGCATAAAGTTTTGGTGTAATAGACCCTCATTGTTCCTGCATGCCAGACACCTGATCTTGAAGTATTCTTTTGTCTCCAAGTTCATTATTTGGGTTTGGGTTTGTTTCTCAGACAATGAAAAATAATTGATAGAGCTGATAAAATTAGAGGAAGATATCAAAACTCCTAAATACTATAAATGAGGAAGCTAAAACCTGAAACCACAAAGGTACACAAGACTTAACATATGATTATGAACTACTCGGATACTTGATCAGTCATGTCCATTAGCTCTCTGTTCACAATAGCTAGGAAATGAGAGCCTAAATGTCCTTCAGCAGAATAAATGGACAATTAGCATAAGCTCATGAGACTGTAGGTCCTGAATACTATGGAATACTATTCAGCTTTTTTAAAAAATGAAATGATGGCATTGGAAGTTAAATGAATGAGCTGAAAAATTATATTGAATGAAGCTACCCAGACCCAGAAGCACAAACACTGCATATTCTCTTTCATCTTGGCTCTATTTAAACTTTGACCTTTTGAACTTTGAAGCTAGGCATGAGTGATTCACTGTATCCTGGTGTGGGCACATTAAATAAACCTCCTTTTTCTGTTGTCCATTTTTAATTGACTTTTAATTGATTAATTAAGGATCAGCAGCTGGACAAAACTTGGGGCACAGGTTGTGATCCCCAGGTTTAATAACATTAGTACCTTTAACCCAAGGCAAAGATAACTAGTTATAGAAAGGTGAGACTGTTGCTTTAACTATCAGAGAGCATTTGGAACATCTGAGTTGTGTAATAACAAACAGATTTCATTCTCACAGGTCTCTAAGCCATCTTTTAAAAGGTTAACAGGAGCTAGAGGGCAGACTGTTGGGAAATAAGGTGTGTCTATTGATATACTCAGAGAGAGGAAGGATAAATTGAGAATCTGCCCATGATCTCAAAGGGCATCTCTATGAGATTATATCATTATAATTGTTTTTATTATTTATTTGTATACAGAGATCACATCTAATCACTTGCACAGAACTGGATGGACACAAAGCTTTCCAAGCAGAAAGTACTTTTCACAAATTGTACAGAAAGAAAGAACACATAGCATATAATTAAACATAACAAAATGTACAATAGTTATAATATGCACTCATCTTACAGTTTGAATGGGAAGAATTTACCAAACTTCAATGTGCTATGAGAGTTTGGTCCCTAGTTCAGAGCACAGGTAGAAAATGGTGGAGCTTTCAGCAGGTAGGTTCTTCTGGAAGGAATATAGACCATAAAAGGAATGTGCTTGAGGAATACAGTGGGATCCTAGCATTGTCCTATTTATGTTCCTCTTGGCTACCATGAAGTAATTACTTTCTGCTATCACACCCTTTCTGTGGTGTGCTCTATTGTCATAGCCTGTAAGCAATGACAACAAGCAAAAATAGACTGAAGCTAGGAGAACATGAGAGAAGGTAAACATTACTTTATATAAATACACTGTCTCATGTATTTCATTACAGTGGTATAACAAATTGTCTTAGACACTTTACATATGGCTGCAGCAAAATTTACAACAAGGCAAATTAGGGAAGGAAAGATGGATATACAGTTTCAATGGCATACAACCCATCACTGATATGGTAGAGAAAACATGGCACTATGTAGGAAAGGCATGATGTCAGGAACTTGAGGCCATACTCAAGAAGCAGAACCTGAACAGAAAGTGGGATTGGGGCACAGAGTCTTGACGTCAGGTCATAGTGATCTACTTCTTCCTATGAGAGACAATATCCTTAAGTTTCCACAACATTCCTAAACAGCTGAGAAACAGATATCCAACCCAGTAAATTTTCACTTATACTTCATCTTGACACCTCAATATCAACTAATATAATAAAAACTGTAAATAACTTCATCATCATCTTCTATAGCCTTCAAAATCTACCATTGTATGTGTATGAGAGAGAGAGAGAGAGAGAGAGAGAGAGAGAGAATTTATTAACCATTTCACAAAAAATTAAGTTCATGAACAAATTCTTGTTCCTTATGCTCCACAAAAATAAAATTATCTTAGTCATGATGAAAAATATATTTTCCAACAAAAACTCACCAATATTTTCAGATAAAACTAAAACATGGTTCTATGTCAGAATTTCACTTATCAGTCATAATTGAGGGCTGCTTCTTTACTGAGTTAGTCAAGAGTTGTCAAACATTGGGTGAATTATCACCCAATACTCTGTGTTATTTACAATATGATGATGTACAGTGTGCAGTATCAAATTTCATCTCTGTTGTTCATATTTTATCTGGTATATTATGTTCAAATAATCAGCAAAGTGATAAAGGAAGGTGTGATTTGCCCCATTGCTCAATGTCTTGGTGGAAATACTCCCAGTCCCTAAAACAGATTTTTTTGCTACTACATGTTTTCTCCTGTCCAGTAGCTTCCCTGTGGACTCTTAACTTACACTCTTCTGTGTGGTGAGAAAAGCAGAGGGAAAGGCAGGCTTACCTGCATTAATTCTCTCTCTCTCCTCTACTATGCCTGAAGACAAGAGATAAGTTATTGCTTTTAACCTTTCCTATTAACTCAACAGAGATTACTGGGACAATTGAACCTGGGAGGACAGACCATCACCTCTCTGAGTGTTCTTATCTGTAAAGATGAAGAAACACCCTGGAGCAGGAGCAATCATCTCAGAATAATCTTTCCTCAAGTGATAAAGACTACCACAGATCAGCTTCCAGAACCTCTCTTGAGGAAATGGAGGTAATAGTAAACTAGACTAGATTTGACCAGGAATGATTAAGTATGCATGTGACCTTTGACCCTTGCCTCAATTCTTCCTCTTTTCAAACCTGAAACTTACATCAGTTCACAAGATGAACTATCGGTCACTGGTCATCTTAGTTATTGCTTCTTCTATATACTACCACTAAACAAAAAATTCCTCTTTACGTTTTATCACAAATCTTTTTAATTGTGTTGGCATTGGTAAATTCGCTGGTTGATGTTGACAGAACCCATAACATACTTTAAATATTCTCACTATATAACTGTTAAACCAGGAACCTTCTTCTGAACTTACTGGGTAATATTCTCTAGCACTTTTGGTCTACGATGTTTTTTTTTTTTTTTTTTTTTTTTTTTTTTTTTTTGCTGTAATTGACTCTGCTTAATTTTCAGGCTTAACCACGTTTCCTCTTAAACAAGTATTGTAGGATACTCCTAGATGCTATAATAATAATAATAATAATAATAATAATAATACCTCACAAACAAACAAAAACAGAATGGTGACTTTCAGTACCACCATTGTTCATGTATTTTATAAATCACAAAAGTTCATGGTCAATTTGGGTGTTATTCAGCTCATTTTCCCCACATGTTGGTCAGATTCTTCCATGAACTACCATATCGGGCATATTTCAATGCATGGAAAGTCTGATGACTTCTAAACCAGTTTATTTCCTTTATTAAATAATCAAGCTCCTCTAAGAAAGCAAATATGGAAGATTAAATTCCAATGAACTCTTATTACTGATTTCATATATAGAAGTAAACTATTCGCAAGGTCAGAAAGCAGGTCAATTATGCCCTCAGAGGCACTTCAGGAACCTGATCTGATTCTGTCCCTGCAGCCTGGCTCTGTGCACTCTGACTGCCCCAGAGCTGGTAGCTCTCTTGGGAAAGAATCAGCCACTGAGGAAGGCTTAATGCCTCTGACCAGCCTTTGTGACTCCTGAGAGCCTCTTGACAGCAGGATGGAAAACACTCCCCAGGGGCTAGTGACAAAGTAAAATCTGAGTCCACAGGCAGTGCAGTATGTAACTGATTCAGACTCTTTGCTTCACACATGGGACAGCTACAATTCTTGGGGCCTGTAGAGCTGAACCAGGAGTCAGCTGCCCTCTACAGTTACATCTGTTCTTATTCCCTTTCCAGAGACCATGGGGCATTGCCTAAAGTGAAATGAAAGTTTAAATGGTCTAGTCAAGACACAAAAACAAGGAGAAAGCAGAAGAAAACCCCAGGTAGAGAAGTAATAAATATATTAGTGTAAACATTACTCTTAACTAGAATCTAGATCTAGTAAACTAGAAGACTAGATCTCTAACCTATGTGTTACTATGAAGTAGGACTGATAAAGTTGAGCTGTTGAGAGGAACCTTGAATGACTGCATTAAGACAAACAATGCAGCTGTCTTCTTAAATGTGATGAGATAGTTTATTCTGTAACCATTTTGAGTTGGCTACCTCCAAGGAACACAGATTTATATTCCCCAAATTTCCATGTTGTAATGTAAAAGCAGTTTCATAAAGTTTTAGAGAACAAAGAAAATTATAAAGTGAGGCATTTTTAAAATATATTGCTGTGTACATCATGGAGATGATAACAAAAGAATGACAGAAGTTTTCCAAAGGCCTCAGATGCTATCTCATGACTATCCTGGCTTTCGGGTTAATGGACGCTAGTGGTCAGCTAAGATGAGAAACTTTAAAAGTGTTTTTGCTTTTAGTCACAGGATCTTAAGTGTGACACAGAAATTGTGAAACAATGGCTATTACCCAGGTGGTTAAATCTACCTGAATGTAAAGTAATTAGATCCTAGACCTGCAACATTCCAACCTCTCCACACTACTGACGTTTAGTCAATCGGACTTTTCAGACACAAATCCTTTCTAGGAATTTTGGTTCTCAAATAGTCAAAAATGTTTACTTTGCCACACAGTATTTACCATTCTAATGATAGGTACAAGGAGCACAAGGCAGGGCTTCCATTCCTAAGAAGATTGAACTAGTATAAAGTAAGACAGTTAAGACTCTGAGATAAAGAAGTTTATACAAAATTATTCCTTTGAAACATAGTTTCACTATGTTTAAGTATGTTAAAACATATGCTGGATATCATTAAGTCCTTAATATAGGATGTTTTGTGTTTGGGGAAAACTATACAATTATAGTAGAACCCAATTTATCACATTATTTTGTTCTAAAAACCACACGACGTTAATAGCATTAAAAAAAAACTCCATCCACGAAAATGGAAAGGCTTTCATTGTTAATAGAAATGCATGCTGTATAGTTTTAGTAGTGCCATTTTTTCCTGTGTTAACATCAGACAGTAATTTATGTACTGAGTGTTGAAAATAGATTATTTTTCTTCAATGAGCTTATTGATTTCTTTTAGTAACAACATTGTTGGCAAAACTTCCCTTTTCTTATTGAATGTCTTTCTGTCTTGGGTTAAAAATCAGTCAAAGTTATCAATAACTCCTTCCATTTTAAATGCTGTTTTTCCATTGCGTTTTCACTTACATATCTCTTCATGACTCAAAATGTTGTTATTATCTTTTTTTCCACAAAGTCCTGACCTCAGGTAGATTAAATATCCATTGATTTCTTACTACTTTATCAAGAGCTTTGACACTTCTAGGGTTTTGTTTTGTTTTATAATTCCACATATAATTATAAACCTGCTACTACCATTTTTCCTTGAAGATAAAGAACAATTTGATTTGAGTAAAATCTTGAAAGCATGGATTCTTCCATATCAGGAACATGGCACATATTAATTTGGGTAAATTTAATTCTTTTACACAAATTTAGAGTTTTAAAAGGAGATGCTTTTGATTATATTTTGATGACATTTGATGCAATTATATTGGATAAATTTGATTAAATTTCACTTTAAATATTTTGTTAATTTGGTGCTGCTGGAAAACTTGTAGTTTACAGGCACACTCCTCAATTGGTCACCATAGTCCCTTGTCCTAAACTTTTTGTTACACTCTAAGATTCAGAAAATAAAAGGCACAGCAAACTTCTTCCTTTGCCATGCTGCATGCTTTTTATTACACTGCAGACCTAACAGACAACATGAAGATGAAATATCTGAAGGCTTTACTCATGAAAACCAATGAGACCATTCATGCATATTTACTGAAGGATATTCTAGTTAAAGATCACAAGGAAGGCCCCTCTTATTACTGATCAGCTTGGTTAGTAGATTGTAAAATATTATTGGGGAACCCCTTTAAGACTGACTCCCAATTCGATAAGAGAAAATAATGGCTGCTTTTTTTTATACTAAATGAGTATTTGGTTCATAGTCTAAAATGTTAAATGTTTTCTTCTAATCATGTAGAATATGGATTGTCATCTCTTCTTTAGAAACTGAAAGAAGCAAGGATCAAAGAATCCAAGAGTCTCTTCTGAGCCCCATAGCTTTTAAATTCTATGTCATAATCAACACAAAAATTCTGACACCAAAGTCACATCCCCATATTTTGTCTGCATAACATGAGCCAGCAATCTCTTCAGTAGGAAGTTCACTAAGGAAACATAATATAGGCTACACACATAATTTGTTGTGCTAATAACTCAAAGTCAAATGATCAGTGTTTAGGGGCCTTGGGGTAGGTCATTTACTTCAGAGCCAGAGTTACTTAGACTATGAAGTTATTCTAATAGAATGGTTTTCACATTTACTATTTTAGTTAAGATGTTATATAGCCCAGTCTGGCCTGGAACTCATGGTAATTCTGCCTTAGCATTTCAAATAATCTAACCACAAACACATAATAACATTCCTGGCTAAACTTCCTATTTCTGATGATTATGAAAATAAAGTCATCAAACATGAATGATAGAAGACAAATATAATTAAGTCAGGGATTTAAGAAAAGTATAATCATAAAACATATTACATATTTTAATTTCTAGCTATTACCAAGAAAAAGAATTTTAAATAATTACTTGAGTATAATAATTCAAAAATCTGTTTGTAAATAAATATCACTATGTCCTTTATCAGCAAAAAATGACTTCCCTGCAAAAGCATTTTTTCCAGCTGTCCATGTGGTCCCTGTTCTATATCTTTAAAGCATATATTGTGTCTGATCTTGAACATAGTAGTCAATATATATTTGCTTTAAGATGTTGAATTGTGAAAACTTTAGGCAAAATCACATATATTATAATTGGTTTGAATATAAAATGTGAGATTATACTATAATTTCAACATTCACCCTTTCCCTATTTTCCCTCCCAAACATGCCCATAAACCTTTCCTTACTCTTCCAAGTTCTTGGCCTCCTTTTCCATTAATTGTGATTTCATTATATAAAATTATGTTTATAATTACATTTCTCGAAATATAAGCTTTTCAATCTATATAGTATTTATATGTATGTTACCAGGGCTGAAAGCTTAACATTGGATAACCACTTGATGTGCTCTTTCATGGTGAAGACTAAGTTTTTTCTGTTCCAAACATACTTTAATTGCTTGTAGATCTTTGCTTATGGTTGAGGTCTTGCGAGCTTTGTCTAGGGTTAAGCCTTGTGGGCTTCTACCTTTCCACTTTGGTAGGTCTTTCAGTGTTGTCCTTATCCAGCTCATGTATAAGCAGTCATGCTGGTGAAATTTCATGGGTGTAGCTTGTGTTATTCCTAGTTGAGTTACAGCCAACTGTATTATACATATATAGTGCCTCTTGATCATTTTAGCCCTTCCTTTCCCCCTGCAAGCTTCTCTCAAGAACCTAACCCCTAAAATTTATGGTATCTTCTTAATTATTGTTAGGGTGTCCATTGAAATCTCTAAGTTATGATATAGCTTTAATGAAAAAAATCAATGATATTGAGAGTGTTATAGAATTTAATATCATACTGTTTAATAGGTTGTAGTTAAAATAAATAATAAACAGACACAATATATTTATGGTCACAAGTTCTACTTTGCCATGCATGTTATTTTAAATTATTTAAGGATTCTACATCTTGATTTTTTTCCCTCACCTGTCACATAGATCTATAAATCCTATTTGTATCATAGTGTGTTGATATGGCTTTTTCAGAAATTATATAAAAAATAACATCAACTGAGAATCTACAGTAGTGTGACAATTTCCTAATCGCTTACACAGGTCATGCTGCTGGTGTACTTGGCCATCTATGTGCTTCTCAAATTCCACATGCTTTTAAGGGACACATACTACAGCACACTGGGTTTTAAAATAGAGAAAACAGTTTTCAAACTAATGAAAACCCAAAAGAAATCTGTAAGTAAAATCCATGGCCATGTAGTCTTGCTCCTGATTCCAGAATTGTGATTGACCATTGTTTTACTCTTCTAAAAATTATAGTGCCCATGGCTTTGGCAGTTTTTATACAATGTTATTCATTCTTACAAACTAGATGGGATGGCTAATTTTATGTGAGCCTGGCCAAGTGTTGGTTTGCCCAGATGGCTGGCTGAACATTGCTCCTGTGCATATCAATGAGGATGCTTTCTGAAGATATGCTTGTGGATGCATAGACTAAGTAGATTGTTAGTATTTCCAAGGTAAGGGACATCATTCAAGGACATGCAAATTCATTGAGATTCCAAGAAGAGAATGAGAAAGAAATTGTAAATATATCCTTTTCTTCTTCATCCTTCTCTCCCTACTGTGCATATGTAGGTGTGTCCCTTCCTTCCTTCCTTCCTTCCTTCCTTCCTTCCTTCCTTCCTTCTTCCTTCCTTCCTTCCTTCCTTCTGTCCTTCTCTCCCTTCTGCCCTCTCTCCCTCCTTTCTCTTTCTTTCTTCCTTCCATCCATCCTTCCTTCCTTCCTTTCTTTTTCTTTTTTCTTTCTTTCTCTCTCTCTTTCTCTATTTCTCTATTTCTCTCTCTTTCTTTCTTTCTTTCTTTCTTTCTTTCTTTCTTTCTTCTCCCTCTATGCCTCCTTCCTTCCACCCACCCATCTGTCAATATACATCTTCTGTGATCTTGAATATCAGAGCCAAAATTTTTCAAAACGTTTTATTCTGGGACTTCAATTTCTATCTTTCACATGACCGTATTTGTTCTCAGACCTCAGTCCCAAATTGCAAGTTATGCCAAAAGTTATCAAATCCTCCTTGGGTCATGTTGTTGGGTTAAATGAAATTATACTAGTGGCCTTCCTGGGTTTATATTTACAATTTTTCAGTTTCAATGATTATGTGAGCCAATTCTCACAGTGTATTTTCATCTGTTTCTCTGTCTGTCAATCTGTCTATCTGTCTATCTATCTATCTATCTATCTATCTATCTATCGATCTATCTATCATATATCCATCTATATGTCATATATGTGTCCCTTCCTTCCTTCTTTCCTTCCTTCCTTCCTGTCTTCTTCCTTCCTTTTCCCTCCCTCTCCCTCCTTTCTTTCTTTCTTTCTTTCTTTCTTTCTTTCTTTCTTTCTTTTGTTCTTTCTTTCTTTCTTTCTTTCTTTATTCCTTCCTTCCTTCCTTTCTTTCTTTCTTTCTTTCTTTCTTTCTTTCTTTCATGTGTTCACCTATCCATCAATGCATTAATATTATAGTTCTGTGCATCTAGATAGATCTAATATACTGGCAAACATATATTAGTTCAATTGGAGCCAAGTGATTAACATTAGGTATTTGGAATTGCATAATTTCAGGGTGCTTTTTTGAACACTAAAGTAGTTATATAAAACCTAACATCAAAGAACTGATAGAAGCAGAGTTCTTATTTGCCTACATAATAACTGAGCAGATCAGTTAATTGTCATGTAAGGCTGACAGCTTGAATCCAATCCCTGGCACATACCTTGGAAGAAGAAAACTGACCCTGAAATTTGTATTCTGATTTCTGCATGTGTGCCTTGCCACATGTACACCCACATTCATATAGAATTGCATACACAAATGCACATGATAATAATTATCTTAAAATTATTGCTGAATGGAAATAGGAAATGTATAATGATAGGTATAGGACAATTTTCTTGTCTAGTTGATAACACTATTTGTGTTGGAGTATTTTTCAACTTCTTAATATGAAGCCTGGATTTGTTTTCTAATACTAATTAAGTACTCACTTTTGCTTTTTATTTTTGTGTATATTGTTTCTTAACCAGGGATTCTCTAAATCTTCATGAGCCAAACTCATTTTTACTATCTATCTCTAAGTCATTATGGCCATTGACTTTGTATTCCTTTTCCTTCTAGAAGTTATATTTGTAAAATATGTACTTGCTGTATCCTTCACATTTTGGTAAGGTCTTCATTGACTGCTACATATTCTATCAGCAACTCTAGAGCTATTAGTGCAGTCTTGTGGTGCTCTTAGAATTTAATTTCTCTGAATGAACCCACATTTCTTACTACTGTGATCATACAACACTGCCTATACCCAATGTGAAGATGTAGTGTTTCAGAAGCACATTAATGATTAAGTTAGTCAAGGCTTAGGAAATCAAGAGTCCTTAAAGATTTGGGGAAGACATGATACTTAATGAATATCAATGGATTCCAGATTTAAGAAGGGATACTTATAGATAAATAGACCCATAGGAGTCTGTGGCTAAATACATTTTTTGGAAGATTTTTGAGGAAGATAAATTATCAGACTCAGGTCAGAGGATTAGCATGAATTACAGAACTGGAAGGAGATGTCTGTTTCTACTTACTCTGCAAATAAGTACTTGTATATTAAGAGCTTGACAAAGGTTTGGAGACCCACATGATGCTGCTTACAGTGCAGATGATGTTAAGATCCTAAGTATACTACACAGACCTTTGACTGCCTGTCATTCTCTTTGGTAACCTGTAAACTCCACAAACAAAACAAGATGGACCTCATTTTCCAATGCACCTCATTTTCTTCTTCTTCCATTGCTGTGGCACATGCTCTAAAGCCTACTATTGACCATCCTTGAATTCTTTTTGGATGAATAATTTATATCCAATGTCACAATTCAGATTATACACAAATGCCCTTCAGCAACTTTATACTATCTCTACCTGTGAAGGACACTCTTCCTCTGAGGTCATACTCTTTTTAACTTTCTATAGAACTTTACACCTTAGAAGGTAATTCAAGATTGATATTTGTGCTGGAGAAACTATGCATTGTAAGAGCCCATCAGAGCAATGATCTTGATTTCTATTTCTACAATATCCAAAGATAACTCCCTTTCAATATTTGTCTCCCTCATTATCACTGTAGTTTCTTCTGGCTTCATCTCTGTTGCTGTGATTAAAAATATTCTTACAAATACACATCTCAGAGGAGTAACGGGTCATTTCAGTTTTTAGGTTATAGTCCATAATTAAGGAATGTTTGGACAAGACTATCAATAAAAGCCTAGCATGGGAAGGCTTAGATTATCCCTCACAGAGAAATTCATGTACAGCCAAAGAAGGACAACAAAAGCCTTGGGAGAACATTGATTCTTGGTTAGTGGCCAGCTTCTACTCATCTAGCTTTCTAACTTTTTTGTTTTTAATTCTTTTGTTTTTTTAGTTCTCTGTGCATATATTTCTGTATGTTTATATGTACAACTTCATAAGGATGTGGCAGTTGCCTAAGAGGGGCATTGAACCCTCTGGAGTTGAAGATACATGTGGTTGAGAGCTGTTCAATTTGGATGCTCCAGGAAACTCTGGTCTTCTGCAAGAAGAGCAGCTACTCTCAACAACTAAGTCTTGACTTCCTACCTAGTTTTCTTATTTTGTAGGACCAACTGCTTGTGAATAGTACTGCCCATAGTGGACTGCATCTTCCTATATCAATTAACAAATAGGACAATCCACCAGCGACATGTTCATAGGTCAATATCATATAGTCCGTTCTTTAGTTGAGTCTTTCCCCTACCACAACTCTAGGCTATATCACGTTGACAGTTAAAGCTAACCAGGACATGTACTAACTGTTTTTTTCTTCTTCAAATTTGGAAAAGTCATTGACATCCTCTCATATACTATAGAAACTTTACCCATACTAGCTCCAATAACACTCAATAATTTATCAAGACTTTAAGTATAATATTGTTAATTGATAGGAGTAATTTGGGTGCTTTTTAATATAGCAAATCGCTAGTGAGCAATAAAATCACTGGAGAGCATAAAATATGCAAATCCTTTTAATTTAACAGTAACTTCAGAACCAAATTAAATGTGGAGTTGCAGGAAATAAGAGTCTAGTGAACATTCAGTAGATTATTTCTTATTCTCGCATTGAATATAACTTCACAAGGAACATTGATTTTCCCATTAATGAAGATATAGCCTTCTCCTGCTTATAGAATTGAACACCTTTTATGGACCTGCATTTCCCATTACTGTGACCTGTACATACCTCCTGCGAAGAAGGAAGTGTTTCAGGTGTATATTAAACCAACCACAAAACTTAGACCAGCGCTTGAGGGAACCAAGTCTCCTTACAGATGTGGGAAAGATATAATATTCAATGAATCCATTAGCCACTAAATCATTTACATTTAAATGATGAAATATAATGTAAGGAAGTTTGTAGTATACATTTTTGCAGAATGTTTCTTAGCAGTCTTAGGACTTCTCACTCACTATTTGGATACTTAACTTCCTTTACACTTTATAGATGATTGATATTCCACAGTATTGCTTAATTATATAGAAAAATTTGAAATCCCCTATAAGTAATAATGAAAATAATAACTTTTTTTCAAAAAATTAACAATTGCTTTGTCTGGATGGACTTATTAAATCACTATGAGTCAGCTTATCCCTGTTTAATGTGATAGGGATTCCAAATAAATAGTTACCATAACAGAGTATAGATTTCTAATTGAATATGCTGGATTTTAGTCCCTACCTGCTTAGAATTTATGTCTTACCGTTGTTGATATTATTTGTTGATATTATTTGATATCACCTTTGCTGATAGTATAATTGATTTTCTCATATGAGCAATTATAGGTAAAAGAGAGGGGCATATATTTATCATGCTTTGCAATATAAACTTTAGAACTTAAGGTTTTGTTAAGAACCAAGTATTACTATTTAATGATCTCTTGGCACCAAACTAGCATGTGTTAAATTACTAATCTCATTACATGACATAGCTAATTTGCTCTTTTTAAGATTCTTCCATTTAGAAATGTTGTAACCACCATTTCATAGGTTGACTCTTGGATCCAGTTGTTTAAGAGGCCTGCCAAGGTCACTCAGTGATAAGGTGAGGATTAACTGCTTGTGATCTGGCTCTAAAATTTGCATCTTAATTGTATTAACAGCTAATGGATGACCCATCCTTTATGCAATTCTGAAAGGAGAAATAATAAATTTTGTCCAGCTGCCTATTGACTGTGAATCTGCCACATCTGAAATATCTTATTTGTTTTTCAAATTCTAAAGCAGAGCAGTATTAAGAGTTAGCTGACAAAAAAAAAAAAAAAGGCCACTAGGTCCTTTTGATTTCCAACAGAATTGATGACTTTGGCATCAAATTTGGTAAGGCTCATCATCCATATACTTTTCATTCCCACAATTCCCACTTCCTGGTTTTAGTTAGTTGAGCAAATAAAAATATTTTTAAACTATGGGTATTGTTGCACGTACTTTATATGACAAAATTAACAAAAATATATAATTTTAGTACAGTTATGGTCACTCTGCAACAGTGATTGCTTGCATATCAAGTACTTACTTTACAATTCTTAACAGTATAAATTAGAGTTACAAATTAGCAATGAAATAATTTTATGGTTGGAATCACCATCATATGAGGAACTGTGTTAAAAGGTCACAGCATTAGGGAAGTTGATAACAACTGTTCTGCAGGAATACTACCTGTTGCAAGATATTTACTATCCATTCACATTGAGGCAGTGAGGCCAGTGATTAGCAGGAAGAGAGGAGGAGGAGCTAAGGCAAGTGAGCGGTGGAGAGAGAAAGATTGAAAGGGATCTGTGGACCAGTAGAGCTAGAACTAGGGGTGGAAGGAGGCACAGATATCCAGATGGTTTCAGATGCATTTCTGGTGTTTTGGAGAGGTTAGAAAATTGGGATAATACTTTATCATTGTAAATTGGCATTACATAATTGGGAGTTCCATATACATAAAGATATTTGGCTAACTATTCAAGTTTAAGAGTCATGCTTGATCTGGCATGGAGAGGACCCTACTTCCTGATATTCTCTAGAGAACCAAAAGGAGCAGGGCATTAGGTAAAGTCACTGGTCACCCACTAGACACCCCAGCCTCTCTGCTCTGGGACTCACTACCCAGCAACCTCCAGATCAACATTCAACTTCCTCCCCTTCTACCCCTCCCTCCTCCCCCATCACCGCACCTTTCCTTTAGATGTGGTAGACATGCACTACATCTGGCATGGAGAGAGCCCTAATTCCTGATACTCTCTAGAGAATCAACAGGAGCAGGGCATTCAAGAACTGGCAGGAGCAAGACATTCGATAATTGACAAGAGCAGGTCATTTGTGAATTGGTAGCAACAGGGCATTTGAACAGGAAGAAGTGGGACATTCCAGAACCAGCAACGACAGGGCATCTGAGATCCATTAGCAGCAGATCATTTGAGAACTAGCAGCCTGCAGGACATTCGAATCTTGCAAAGTCTGCCAGAGGGGATACCCCATCACCTGATAGTTCCTGGAGAAACAGATGTTTGCAGGGACAGAAAGAGAATCCCAGGAGTACAGAAGCACAGGCCTGCAAGACAGAGAAGATAGGGAGAGCAAGACCAGCTAACACCAGAGATAACAAGATGGTCAAAGGTAAATGCAAGATCATTAGCAACAGAAACCAAGGTATTAGAACCTAGTTCTCCCACAACAGCAAATCCTGGATACTCTATCACATCAGAAAAGCAAGAAATAGATTTAAAATCACACCTCATATCACTGATGGAGGACTTCAAGAAAGACATGAATAACTCCCCTAAAGAAATACAGGAGAACATGGGTAAACAGGCAGAAGCACAAAAATCCCTTAAAGAAATACAAGAGAATATGGATCAAAGGGTAGAAGTGCTTAAAGAAGAAACACAAAAATCTCTAAAGAAATATGGGAAAACATTGGTTAACAGGGAGAAGGCCTTAAAGAGGCAATGCAAAAATCCCATAGAGAATTATGGGAGAACATGGGTCAACATGCAGAAGCCCTTAAAGAGGAATCACAAAAATCCCTAAAAGAAACACAGGAGAACATGGGTCAACAATTCGAAGCCCTTAAAGAGGAAACACAAAATTCCTTAAAGAATTTCAGGAACAAACATACAAGTGAAGGAACTAAACAAAACTATTCAGGATCTAAAACTGGAAATAGAATCAATAAAGAAATTGCAAAGTGAGGCATCTCTGAAAATAGAAAACCTTGGAAAGAATTCAGGAGTCATAGATGCAAGCATCAACAACAGAATACAAGAGATATAAGAAAGAATCTTGGATGCTGAAGATTCCATAGAAAACATTGACTCAGCAGTCAAAGAAAATTCAAAATGCAAAGAGCTCGTAACCCAAATCATCCAAGAAATCCAGGACACAATGAGAAGACCAAACCTAAGGATTATAGGTATAAAAGAAAGCAAGGATCTACATCTCAAAAGACCAGTAAATATCTTCAACAAAATTATAGAAGAAAACTTCCCTAGCCTAAAGAAAGAGATGCCCATGAACATACAAGAAGCCTACATAACCCCAAACTGATTGGACCAGAGAAGAAATTCCTCCTGTGACATAATAATCAAAACATCGAACTCACTAAACAAAGAAAGAATATTAAAAGCAGTGAGAGTAAACGGACAAGTACGTATAAAGGCAGACCTATCAGAATTACACCAGACTTCTCACCAGAGACTATGAAAGCCAGAAGAGCCTGGGCAGATGTCATACAGACCCAAAGGGAACATAATGTCAGCCCAGACTACTATATCCAGCAAAACTTTTAGTTACCATAGACGGGGAAAACAAGACATTCCATGACAAAAGCAAATTTACACAGTATCTTTCCCAAATACAACTCTGCAAAGGATACTGGGTAGAAAATACCAACACAAGGCAGCAAACCACACCATAGAAAAATCAACAAGGTAAACTTTCAACTAACCCAAGAGAAGATAGATACATAACCCTACATCCATTAGAGCGCTAATATCCAATGTATGCAAATAACTCAAGGAGTTAGTCTCCAGAAAGACAAATAGCCATAATAAAATGGGGTTCAGAACTAAACAGGGAATTTTCAACAGAGGAAACTTGAATGGCTCTTAAGCACCTAAAGAAATGTTCATCATCCTTAGTTATTGTAGAAAAGCAAATCAAAACAACACTGAGATTCTACTTCACACTGATCAGAATGGCTAAGATGAAAAACTCAGGGGACAGCAGATGCTGGAGAGGATGTGGGGGAAAAGGAACACTTCTCCATTGTTGATGAGATTACAAAATGGTAAAAACCATTGTGGAAATCAGTTTGAAGATTCCTCAGAACATTAGATATAGTACTACCTGCGGAACCAGCTATACTACTCCTGGGAATATACCCAGAAGATGTTCCTACTGGTAATCAGGACAGATGATCCACTATGTTCATAACTACCTTATTTATAATAGCCAGAAGCCAGAAAGAATCCAGATGTCCCTCAAAAGAGGAATGGATACAGAAACTGTGGTATATATATATACACAATGGAGTACTCTTCAGTTATTAAAAACAATGAATTCATGAAATTATTAGGCAAATGGATGGAACTAGAAAGTGTTGTCCTGAGTGAGGTAACCCAATCACAAAAGTACACACATGGTATGCACTCACTAATAAGAGGATGTTAGCCCAAAAGCTCAAAATAAGCAAGTTACAATTCACCCAGCACAGGAAGCCCAAGAGGAGGGAAGACCTAAGTGAGGGTGCTTTTGTTCCTCTAAGAAAGGGAACAAAATATTCACAGGAGCAATAAGGGAGACAAAGTGTGGAACAGATTCTGAAGTAAAGGTTACCCAGAAATTGCCCTACCTGAGGATTCATCCTATAAACAGTCACCAATCCCTGACACTATGACAAGAAGCTTATATCAAAAGGAGCATGCCATGGTTTTCTCTGGAGGTACCCTGCCACAACCTTACAAATACAGAAGCAGAAATTAGCAACTAACTATTGGACTGGGCATGGAGTTCCCAATGGAGGAGCTGGAGGATGGTCCAGAGGAACTGAAGGGGGTTATAGCCCCATGGGAAGAACAAAGATTTCGGCCATCCAGATGCCCCTAGACTCCCAGGGACTGAACCATCTACCAAGGGGTACACATGGTTCCAGCCAAAAATGTGGCAGAGGAAGGCCTTGTTTGGCATCAGTGTGAGGAGTTGTACTTGGTCAGTTAAAGGCTCAATAGAGGCCCCAACAAAAGGAAACCAAGTGTGTGTGGGGGGGAGGTGGGAGTGTGTTGGGTGGAGGGGCATATATGTGGAGGCAGGGGTTGGGAGGAGGAGTTGGGGGTCTTTGGGAATGGGTGATATCAGGAATGGTTTTACCATTGGCAATGTAAATAAAGATGATATTCAATTAAAAAAAGAGTCATGCTTTACTGGATACTTGGACAGAGTGGTGCAGAGGCCTGGCTGGGTGGTACACTTTTGTAATTATTACTAACTATAACTACCGCTACCAGAAGAGTTAGTGAAAATTTTCTCTCAATCTAAGACATAGTCTGTGTTGTATTATATACAACCAATAGCATCAGTTATGGATGGATTAGTTAATTCATGTCATGCTTTTATAACTTGCATTCATTCTTTCAATTATTATTTTTAAGAACGTAAATTAGAAAAAGATTCACTTCTCTAAACTAACTTAGAATGTAAATTTAGGTGGAATTCAAACCATGATATTTAAATTAAAATAGGATAGAAGGAAAAATAAAGTGAGCACTCTTCTCTATTCTAAAGGGAATACTATTCTTGCTCTTGAATTTCTCCATATATGAATAGCCAGGAAACACTGAATAATAGTATCCCACTAGACATATTTTGAATGAAATTAGTTAGATCCTCATTCAAAACAAAGATTATCCCCCAATGCATCCCAGGAGTATTTCACTATATTAGAGAAGAAAATATTTATGGTCCATTCCAAGAAAAATTGTATATCTAATACAATTTAAATTAAGTTTCAAAGTTCCTGTCTCATATGCTTTATGCTAATGGAATTACTGGATATGACCTGCCTCTGATGAGAAAGATGCCAGAGTGTATTCTGCCAAGTTATTAGACAGCTACAGAATTGTTATGTAGAATGATATGAGAATCCTTCTTGTTATGGCAACTGAGTCTATGTCAATTTCCTCTTCCTTCCTTCCTTCCTTCCTTCCTTCCTTCCTTCCTTCCTTCCTTTCTCTCTCTCTCTCCTTTCTTTCTTTCTTTCTTTCTTTCTTTCTTTCTTTCTTTCCTTTCTTCTCTCTCTTTCCCTCTCTGTATCTCTCTTATCTTTTCAGACTACTCTTGTTATTGTGCTAATATGCATGGGTGCTTTGCCTGCATAATATGTTTGTATACAATATGTATGATTCCTGGTATCTACAGAAGCCATAAAGGGCTTCAAGTGCCTTAGAATTTAATCTACAGATGTTTGTGTGGTTTCTCTGCAAGAACAACAATAGCTTGTGATTGCTTAGCTATGTTTTCAGTCCCCAATGATGTACATTTTTTAATTAATCATGTTCTTTGTTTACATTTTCAAATTATATCCTTCTTCCCAGTTACCCCTCCATCATCACCCAATCCTATCCTACCTCTTCCCCTCCTCTTTACCTCTATGGGTGTGCTCCTCTACCCACTTAAACACTCCTGCCTCACTGCTCTAGCATCCCCCCCTGTGCTGGAGCATCAAGCCTCCACAAGTCCAAGGGCCTCCTCTTCCACTGATGTAAGATAAGGCCATCCTCTTCTATATATCTATTTGGAGCCATGGTTCATTCCATGTGTACTGTTAGGTTGGTGGTTTACTTCCTGGGAGCTGTGGGAGGTCTAGTTTGTTAATATTGTTCTTTATGTGGATTGCACTATTCTTCAGTCCTTATCCTAGCTTCTCCATTGGGGTCTCTAGGCTTAGTCCAATGGTTGACTCTGAGAATCTGCATCTGTATTGATCATCTGCTGGAAGAATCTCTCAGTAAAGTACCTTCGCAGGCTCCTGTCAGCAAGTGCTTCTAGGCATGAGCAATAGTGGGGAGTTGGTGTCTTCTGATGGGATGGATCCCTAGGTGAGGCAGTCTCTAGGTGGCCTTTCCTTTATTCTCTTCTTCATCCTTTTCCCCTACAATACACCTTGTAAGGCCAAAAAACCCATGTCAGTGTGTTTTGGGAGAAGGTAGAGAAAGCTAAACTGAAGGCATAATGTTCCCATTAATCACTGAAATGAATTTATCAAATATGATTCAATTTTCTTTATCTCCATAGAATTTCTCATATTAGTGCTAATATTTCATTGGGATTTATACAGGTAAATTCCATAGATTAACTTTTCAGTTAACAAAATGAAAGCACAGTATTTTCAGATAGAAGCAGTAACACAAATTATTTTTACATTAATTGCTATAATAAGACACGAGGAATGTGGCCATAGTAACTCATGATTTTTTTTCAAATCATTTAGCATATGACACCAGAATTGAAGCTGAACTTTATGTTTTCTATTTTCAACTCATAACTCATTTCAATATTGTGCACTTCCCATTGTAGACCATGTTTGGACATCATATAATGTGTCACAGAAGCACAATGCACTTTTGTTTTGCTATTAAAGTTAGAAAAATCCAATAAATGTGTATGTGTACACATACAGGTGTGTGTACACACACACACACACGCATACACATTTTCACATTGTGTGGCTTTGGAAGACAGATATACATTTCTTTATTTCAGGAGCTGTAAAAGATATCTTTCATGTTATATCATTTGGACTACACATTCCTGATACTATGAGTGAGGATATTTCCTAACTTTATGGCCTAATAGGCAAATATAGCTTGCCATGTAATGACTACTAGTTGTACAGATTCTGTACAATAATGACTGTTCTTTTAGGCCTCTTTTTATATATTCAAGTGTTATAAAGAAATAACTCAGAGAATGTAACATGGGTTAGTAGTGAAGAACATTACAGCTATGGAGGTATGGGATTTGCCTTAACAAAGGTATAAACCAGAAAAATGACCATTAGATTCTCTCCCTTTGTGTTAAAATATTAATAAAACATGTAGGTCAGAAGGAAGTGAAGTATCACCTTTTCAGGGAGATAAATTTTATTCAAATCAAGATTTACATACATCCAGAGAACAGACTGTTTACCCAGAACATGTCTTTATTCTTATTAACTCATTTACTTTTTCTTTTACTCTCTCTCTCTCTCTCTCTCTCTCTCTCTCTCTCTCTCTCTCTCTCTCTCTCTTTCTTCTTCTTCTTCTTCTTCTTCTTCTTCTTCTTCCTTCTCTCTGTCTCTCTGTCTCTCTATCTCTCTCTGTCTCTCTGTTTCTCTCTCTCCTTTCTCTCTTCTACAGTCTTTACTATGGTACCAATTGTGTGCTGAGGACGACAATTGTTGTTAAGAATTAAAATTCAAGCAGGTCTGTGTATTTCAGTATTTTTTTTAATTTTCTTTACAGATCCACAGATAATACAAGTCCAGAGCATCAAACATAAAGTAAGAATGCTAAAGAGTTCAGGGACCTGTGAGGAAATATAGTGGAAGACATGATGTAAAAGTGAAGTGCAAATGGATGAGGAGGCTCATTGTAAGAGGAGAAGAAAAGTGAGCACAGAGAGTTAAGGAGATGGTGTGAAGATGGTGGGGTTTCTTTTTGAGGGTGTTGAAAGACACTCTTAGACTAAAGTGTCAATTCTTTTATTTTCTGGCAGCATTTTTGCTTTCTGTCTGACTTACTTTCCTTGTTAGTGTCATGAACTTCTTCCCAGGATGTCTTCCATGGAAGATTGAATTTAATTCAGTTGCTACAAAAGATAAGCATTTTCCAAGATGATGAAAGGAGGGCAGAACATGAGGAAAATGCAATTATTTTCCATCCCACAGCAGGAAATCGGTGTCTCCTGTTCTCCAATTACAAGCCTTTCCTGCCAAGCTCACTGAGCAGGGAGTAGAGCTGGTAGCAGTGTGATCATTAGAAAGATGAGAATTTATACAAGTGTATCTATGCAAGGTGTACATATGGAATATTTCACCATACCTGGTGATACAGACAGAAGGACACAAGGGGAGGAATGATATAGGCAGTTGCAGGCTGTGCCTGGTCTGACTTACCTTCTTTGACTTTTGGTTTACTCATAAGCAAAATCCACAGTAAGAATTAACTTTTCAGATTGCAGGGAAATGTAAGCATAGATTTTATATCACCATACAAAGAATATGGATTTTATCATAAATGATTCATGTCTACAGTCCTCAATGGAGAGTTCTCTCTTTTTAAAGATTTATGTTAATTTTATTTGTTGGCATGTGCATACATATGCATGTGTGTATGCATGTGTGTGAGTGCATGCACGTGTGTGGGGGGGTCTGGGTGCATGTGGGTGTGGGTGGTACCCATGGAGATTAGGCAAAGTCTTCAGATCCCTAGTACCTAAAATTATAGGCAGTTATGTGCTAGCTAATATATATGTTGGAATGAAAATCTCACCTATAAAAGAACAAGTTCTCTTAACCACTGAGTCATTTATTCAGCTCAAGAAACATTGTCTGACATAATTTGAGAAATACTTCCAGAACTAGGAAATTGTCTACAAAAAGTATATTTCTGTAGTATGTTTAACATGTAAATATATATCTATGTAAGAACATATGCCCTATATCTTTTAAAATATTCTTTCTCCTTTCTTTCTTCCTTCCTTCCTTTCTTTCTTTCTTCCTTTATTTATTTATTTATTTATTTATTCAAAGAAGACAAAAACAAGTTTGAACTGCTTATAGAGACTATTTCATTGTCCTCAAGCAGTACTTGTCCATTTAAAAAATATAGATTGTCTCAATAAAAGGGTCAACTCATGTGCCCAAATACAGAACAAAGCAGAAGGGACAATTTCATATGGAATAGGTCATAGAAAGGAGCATATATTATATGGTAGAGCAGGTTTTGTACTAGAACAAGGCATGGCATAGAAAAAAAGGAGCAATATCCTGTGTTTCTAGGCTGTCTGCCATCTTGAGGCAGGTAGAAAAGGGTTGCATTTATAACGATAGAGATCGCAGTCACACCCATAAAACAAACAAACAAGAAAAAGACCTACTCCTATGCAACAATACTTAATGACCTATTGATGAAGATTTGAGGCCAAGATAATGACAAGGGTAACCCTTCCTTCTCTTCGTCATGGATATCTATCTTTTGCCCTCCATGCAACCATCTGCTTCTGTCCTACCTTGCCATTTACATAATTTTCAGTGGCATTGCTGGAACGGTAAGAGCATAGAGTGTGATTTCTCACCCTACTTCCATTTAACAAGTAAAACTGCTTAGTTATTGTACTTAATGCCGAAAAAATGCATTGTTAGCTGGAGCATTTATTAAAAATCTTGAGGAATTGGGGGAACTTAAGTTGGCTGGGAGAAATGCCCATTTATGAGGTGATATAATCAATGTGTTACCCCATTCTTTCTTCCCTTCTCTAATCTCTGTGGTTGGTGTCAGAATCATTATATAGATGTAGACGAAAAGACTACTGATATTTAAATTTTTTCTCAAGGTCAAAAGAGTTAGTAATATATGAAGACATAATTCAGATCTATAGCCGAATTACTCAAGAAGATTTTTATCATCTAAGCATTGTCAAAACTTAGATGTGATAGTGTCCAGGCTGGCTGCAGAATGATCCTTGAGTCCAGAGTGCATGAGTCATGTGCCCACTCAAGGGCATTTCTTTAATTCAAAAGCTCACCTGGAAAGTGAGTAGCAGAAAAGAACCTGTGGGATCCTTGGAATTTTCTTAAAATATCAGATGTCAGGATAAGATAAGCAGCAGAAGGCCTAATTACCACATGGTGTCTGAAGCACTATAACTCTCAATTAGCCCCCCATTCCAGGTTATAAAGTAATATGCCATTCAAAATTACAACTAGATTTTTAGCAGCTTTTCTTAAGTTTTATATGAGGGAAGTATAAAACAAAAGAGAAATTCAGAGGCAGAGAACATTCTAATTAGCATGTTGTATCTCACAATCTTCATGCCAATTCTATTTAGAAAATGATTCACAGAGGTTCAAAGATGGCAAGGGCTCCCTGTACAGCAGTCACCTCCTGCAAGCCTGGATCTGATATGTATTTTGGTCTTTTCCCATTATTGTTTAAGATATTATTCTGTCAGAGGAATTTTATTATTTAAAATATATTGTGAAGTTAGGTGCTACGTGTATAAAGCTACAGGGCATGACCTCTGATGTCTCATTTATAGAATCATAGATTTTAAGGACAGAGGCTCCTCACTTTCAGTGTTTTTTTTTTTCTCTATAAGTAATGACATTCAGAAAAGCTGTGTAGCTCCATAAGGACTGGAGAATTGCCATATCTGGTCCTGGTGCTTATTTTGTGTTAGGGCATATATAGAAGGGAAGCTACTTGAGTTTGTGTGAGTGCATGTAGGGTGCACACATCTGTGTATGTGGGCATGTACTGGAGAGTCACCTACAGTTTGGCATTAATGCATGTTTTTTTAAAATATAGGACAAGAGTGAGATGTGGATAATGTTATAACAAATCATCCAGATGTTTGTAGAAAAAGAAAAGCTTCACTTTATTCTTAAGAAGGAATACTTGGCATATATAATATACAAATAGACCTTTTCATGAACTGTTAGAAGGATGTGAGGCTGCTGGACAAGGAGGCCTGATTGTAAATGAAGTTGGTCATTTTACTTACTCCATAATAGGACTTTAGGAATGCTTGAGGGCATGGAAGAAAGGACAGACATATAGGTAAGGGAAAGAGGTTAGTAATGAACAAGTGCTAAATAAATTTATTAAATGGAACGTTCTATTGGATCTAAATTTCCAGAGGAATTATGTTTTTACTAGGATTAGTCAAAATGTTGATCTTTTCACAAATTCATAAAATATACTAAAAAAAAATTCTACTGGGTGAGAGGTATATAAAGCATATTTGTCAGGTTGACTTCATCTACCTTGGGAAGATATCTGAGGCTGAGTGGCTCATGATTTTGTCAAAGGCATCTGAACTCACCAAAGCTCACTTACAACTTATCAGCGCTGTATACTATAGCATAACTATAGATGGCTCTCACTAAGCAACCACAGAACTTCATGTTTCCTGCTTTTAATTTACCTAGGGGAAGGATTCCTATCCATTTCTTCTATGTTTAATTCAATTTTGCCAGTGTTCAGTCCACGTACCACTTTGGGTTAGTTTGCTAGAGTCATGGCAACATATTTCTTCATTATCAGTTTGGTTCACCATAGATCCAGTGCTAAAGTACATCTCTGTGTTTGTGTATGTAGGTCTTTCCAGAAAAAGAACTCCCACTAAATATGAGAAACACCATTTCCTGGGCTAGAGTCCCAGACTGAATAAAACCAACAGCCTCAGGTGAGCACCCACGTTCATCTCTCTGCTTTTTGATTGCTGATACAGGGGTTCCAGCTATCACAAGCTCCTGATGTTCTGCCTAGCTCACCATGATGGATGGTACCCTTGAACCATGAGCCAAAATAAACGCTTCACCCACAAGTTGTTTCTCATGCATCATTTGTCAGCAATAAAACCTATGAATTAGACTGACAAAACGAGATGCAATGGGTTGAGTGAAAAAGGAAAAATAGTGTTTTTTCATAGTTGAAAAACTATAGCAACCTTGTATGTTAGGATCTATTATGATTTGACTCCAAAATATCCCTCCCAAATTGGATTTTTTTAGTTGTTATTTACCTGGTACTGCTATGAAATCTTAAGGATTGCAGAGTCTGGACGGTACACTGAGGTCACCAAAGTTGGTCTTTTCAATGGTTTCAACTTTATAACTCACTATGATGAGCAGACACAGCAGAAGCTCTATTTGTTACTGAGGATCTTCAATTCCAGATTCACTGTCCAAATGAGAGGTTGCAATCACCTGGGATTCTTTATGCCCTTCCTAATCGTGCAGACATGAGCAGCCTATTGACCCTCACTGGTGTAGTCCTGAAGAAGGTCTTTCTGGCTACACTCAGCCCTCTCTATTATCTTAGAAGACTATGGAGAAATGTCACTGGTTGCAATCATCATATATTGTGGTCCTTTATCATACAGTCAGAGAAATATAAGTAGCTAGGAAACAGTAGTTAATACTATTCCTTGGTATTATAGGTTTCCATTATTTTAAGTGTTCAGCTGCAGTTAGTGTGTTCCAATGTTATGGGCATTTTTTGGATATTTATGGCAGTTTTTAGAGTTGCTTGAACATTACTCTGTGTCTGTGTATATGTGTGTGTCTGTGTGTGTGTTATGTGTGCATGGGATATACAGATGTATGTATGCATGGTATATTCAGACATGTGTGTGCATTATCAGAGGATGATGCCAGGTTTCTTATTCTATATCTGTCGACCTTATTTTTTAAGACAGAGTCTCTGATGCTAGACTTAGGTTGAAGACCCAATGTTCTTCCTAACTCTGCTTTTAAGAGTGCTGGTTATCTAGGCGAATGTGGTCACACCCAGAATCTTATATGGCTCCTGGGAAACTTAATACAGAATCTCATGCTTGCACGGTGTAGTATATTAAATAAGAATTTCTTTACAGGCCCATATATGTGGACCTTGCACCTTACTTGGTGCAGTTAGGAAAGATTTAGGAGAAGTACCTTGTTAGAAAAAGTATGTCACTGAGGTTGGCTTTGAGCACTTGTAGTCTCATTCCACATCCAGTTCACTAAGGGCTTTGTGAACGTGTGACAATAACAACTTTCTGCTCCTGCCTCTAAACCTGCCTCTTGTTGCCATGCCTCTAAACTTTTCTCTTCCAGAGCTCTACAGCCCAACAAACTTCTTCTACAAGTTGTCTTGGTCATGGTATTTTATTACAGCAATAAAAATGCACTCTTAGCCACTGAGCTAATATTCTAGTGCCTGAATATTACTTACTACACAATATTCTGTTGTCGCTGATAATTCTACTATTATATAACTATGTCTGTAGCACTAGAGAACAAATTGTGTGCTGATAGGAACAAGAAGTGCCTACCTTTTTCATTGATGAAGCACTGCAATATACAGCTCTCTCTCTCTCTCTCTCTCTCTCTCTCTCTCTCTCTCTCTCTCTCTGTTTGTGTGTGTGTGTGTGTGTGTGTGTGTGTGTGTGTGTGTCACTGCCTTTGGTTCAATTATACCAATAGTTGAATTAAAGTTCAATGAAGTTTTATGCCTTTGCCACGTCTGGGTTTGATCTTTTCCCATGGCCTAGTCTAGACTTTAGAACCTGGGCAATTGAGATTTCACCAACAAGCTCAGTTTCTAATGTAGATTAGAAGGGATAGATACCTTAAACTCTCTGATGTAGCAATGATTTTTATTTCAAGACCTTTGACAGATGTAATTTGAGAAAGAAAATGATGTGATTTATCCTGTATCTTTGGAAAAACAAAGGGATGGCTATTCTTTAGAATAACTTAAATCAAGAAAGAAAAATGGGGAGATGTACAAGGCTGGAAGAAATATTATTGTGGATTGCCCTGGTTCTGTTTGTATTTTAATGCTAATTCTACTTCCTTAGAAGTGTCTGCCTGGATGAGGAGTTGATCACATTCCAGTGATTTCATGTGAGCCTTCTCCCCATTTTAACTGGTCAAATGAAGCCTAGAATCTGTGATTGGGCATTTGAAGGAAAAGATGTGGCTGGAAGTTTTAGAGGTAAGGGAGAAGGAGAAGGGAAGACAAGGAGACAGAGGGCATTGAAGAACATGAAAGAGGAAGAGGAAGTGGAAAGATGATAGAACAGACCCACATGGCCTGGAGGAGTAATAAGTAGAGAGAGATCTCATAGCTGGGGAATACAGTATCGTGGTATATCTGCCCAATCTAGGTGTGCAGCTTATACATTTTATAACTGAGTTGTGTGTTCTTTGCACAGGCTTATTTGGATTGAAAATTTACCACAACAAAATATGCCTTTAATCATTTTAATTGGTTAATCAATAACAAATTGTCACCTCTGAAACATGCATGCACATTATACAGACCTAGAAAGTTAACTTTATTATTATAAATTTGTATTGGTTATTTTACTTATTTATATTTCAAATGTTAACTCCCTTCCCAGTTTCCTCTCCACAAGCTCTCTATCCCACTCTTCCTTCCCCCTGGCTCTATGAGGGTGTTCCTACACACACACACCCATTCCTGACTCTGTGACCTATTGTTTCCCTATCCTGGGTCATCAAGCATCCACAGGATCCCTCCCAGTGATGCCAGATAAAGCCATCCTCTGCTGCATATCCAGATGGAGCCAGGGTACCCCCTGTGTACTCTTTGGTTGGTGGTTTAGTCCCTGAGAGATTTAAGGGTTCTGGTTGGTGGAAATTGTTGTTCTTCCTATGAGATTGCAAACCCTTTCCGCTCCTACAGTCCTTGAGTTAATTTTTCCATTGGGTTCCCTGTGCTCAATCCAATGTTTGGCTGTGTACATCTACATCTGTATTGGTCCTGCTCTGGCAGAACCTCTCATGGCACAGGGCTACTGTCAGTAAGTACTTACTGTCAGCAATAGTGTCTGGGTTTGAGTCAGCAGATGGAATGGATCCCTAGGTAGGACAGTCTCTCAATGGCCTTTCTTTCAGTTTCTGCTTGACTCTGTCCCTGCATTTCCTTTTGACAAGAGAAATTCTAGACTAATGTTTTTGAGGTGGATAGGTGGGCCCAACCCTCAACTGGGAGCCATGCCTATCCACTGGATATGGTTTCTACAGGTTCTCTCTCCCCTTTGTTGGCTATTTCAGCTAATGTTCTCCTTGTTGGGTCCTGGAATCCTCTGAGGTCTCTGGCATTTGGGATTTTCTAGTGGCTATTCCCAGTTTCACCTCTCCCACTGTTAAACACCTACTTTAAAATTCCTGGCCTTCTGTGCTTCTCCCCACCTCCTCTCATATCTGAACTGTCCCCCTTTTTCTCTCCTCGTTTCTTCCTCTCAGATTCCTATCTCCCTAAACTTCCCAGAGATTATTCTATTCCCCATAAAGAATAGGTCTTTAGCATCCACACTTTGGTGTGATCTTCTGTTTTCCTGGGTTTCATGTGGTCTGTGAGATGTATTGTGGATATTCCAAGCGTCTTTATTTGGCTAATATCAGTGAGAATATACCATGTGTGCTCTTTTCATTTCATCTCGAGTGAGAAAGTTATGTTTATATATTTAGGGACACATAAAATCATATTCATACATGCATGCATGAGCATGCGCATGTGCCTGCATACCTACAAGTGTGTGTGTGTGTGTGTGTGTGTGTGTGTGTATGTGTGTGTGTAATGGGAGAGTACAGAAGAAGGTTTGAAGGGATAAGAGAAGGGGGAATGATATAATTTTATTATAATCTCAAAAAAGATAAAATAAAGCACCAGTGTTGCCTTAATATGTGCAAGGCAGATTGCCTAAACTAACTTGAGGTTATACAATATGTCTCAAAGACCTTGAGTTTGAAGTTTTCTATTCCAAGGATCACAATCTGTAAAAGCAAAGTAAATCAAATATTTAGCTGAAGATAAAATAGAAACCACTTCAGATTCATGCAGCCTTGTTAGTTTCCTTCAGCAGAATGTGCCTAGTAGCAAAGCCCTCTTATATGTACCAAATTCAGGATGAGACATGGCACTGAAGTCTATTGGGTTCCTCAGGGTGGCAATGTTCTACTGAAAGGAATCAGTACCATTTTACTTTAGGTTAGAGAAAGACATCGATTCCTACAGCACCAAATTCACATGATCATAAGCTTTTGTCACATGTACATTTCAAGACTTCTTGGAGAGTGTACCATATTCACCTTTGTTAGCCCAGGCTGCCCAGATACTTGACTGTGAGCATTTATAGCAGAAGTGAGGGGAACCTCATAACATGCTTTTCTTTAATTCCTTCATGGAAAACTCTAGTTCCTCTCATGAAGAGCCTTTTTTTCATCAGCACTTCCTACTATTCTTATTTTTTAAGCAATCTTTATCAGAAATCATTTATTTTTAAAGCTTCCTGTTCCAAATGACTGTTTTTCCTGAAAATAAGGCATATTATTTATTTATTTATTTATTTATTTATTTATTTATTTTACAGTCCATTGTTGCCCCCTCCCTGTCTGTCCTCTCACCTCATCCCACTCCTCCTCCCCCCATCTCCAAGAAGATAACCTCAGACCTCCTCAACATGCCTCCTCACTCCTTGAGGCCTCAAATCTCTTGAGGGTTAGACATGTCTTTTCTCACTGAGGTCAGACCAGGCAATCTTCTGATGTATATGTGTAGGAGTGCCTCATACCAGCTATTGTATGCTACCTGGTTGGTGGCTCACTGAGAGATCTCAGGGGTCCAGGTTAGTTGAGACTGCTATATTCCTATGGGGTCACCCTTCTCCTCAGCTTCTTCCAGCCTTTCCCTAATTCAACCATAAGGTTCTGCAACTTCATTTCAATGGTTAGGTATATGTATCTGTGTCTGCCTCAGTCAACTGGTTCTAAGTGCACCATAGCATCAGTAATATTGTCTGACCTTGGAGCCTCCTCTTGAGATTGATCCCAAGTCTGAGCAGTCATTGGATTACCCTTCTCTCAGTCTCTTCTCTATGTTTGCTCCTAAAATTCTTTTAGAATGGAACAATTCTGCATCAGAATTTTGGACTGTGGGGTGGTAGGTCCATCACTCCACTTGATGCCCTCTTTTTTGATTGGAGGTGGAATCTACAAGGTCCCTCTCCCTACTATTGGACATTTCACCTAAGGTCCCTCCCTTTGAGTTCTCACCTACTGGATATCTGGTGCTTTTTAGATGGTTCCCCCACTTCCCAGCCCCTGAGGTTGCATATTTCCATTCATTCTGCTGGTACTCTGAGCTTTTCTCCTGTTCCCCCCATACCTGTTCATGTTCCCCTTTCCCCATCTTCCTCCACTCTCCCACCCAGGCCTCTCATTCAACCCCACCCCTATGATTGTTTTCTTCTCCCTCCCCAATAGAATTGAAGCAACCTCACTTGGGCCCTTTGGATTGTAAAGCTTCTTGAGTTCTGTGGATTGTATTCTAGGTATTCTGTACTTTTTTGGCTAATATCCACTTATTGGTGAGTACATACCATGCATGTCCTTTTGGGTCTGAGTTACCTCACTCAGGATAGTATTTTCTAGTTCTATCCCTTTGAATGCAAAACGTTTGATTTTCTCCTTTTTTAAAGCTGAATAATATTCTACTGTGTAAATGAACGATACTTTCTGTTTCCATTTTTCTACTCTAGGACATCTGGGTTGTTTCTAGCTTCTGGCTATTGCAAATAAGGCTGCTATGAACATAGTTGAGCTTGTGCCTCTGTGACAAGGTGGCATATCTTTTAGATATAAACCCAACAAGAGTGGTAAAGCTGGGTCTTCAGGTAGCTCTATTTCTGATTTTCTGAGGAACCTCCAGATTGATTTCCAGAATGCTTAAACCAGCTTGCAGTCCCACCCTAGTGAGGTCTAGGCTCAGGGGGAAATTTTCCCAAACAATTTTGGGGTACAGCTGGGGTGCACATGAAGTTGATAAATGTTCTCCAAATATTCACTTTTGTGAACACACACACACACACACACACACACACACACACACACATGATTTTTTTCAACTGCTGACCATGACCTAATCAATCATTTTCAATGTAATTTATTTCATTTTCTGTATAGTAATACTAAGGTTATCTTGATTTTAATTTTAACATATTTGCTTTTTGTATCCTGTCTTGGGAGCTGCATTGGAGAGAGAATACCCTTCCATTCTCTGCCCTTCTGTGTCTCAGGATCCAAAATAATGTTTGTGCCAGTACAGTATTTAATGAATATTTGATGTACAAATAAACAAGATGGAAATCGGAGGATTAGAGGCCTTATAAACCATTTGAACTAAAAGACATCATTTTTAAAATTCAAAGTGATCTCACTGACTTCTATTCAATTATTATTGCCAGGTCATCCTAGTTGTTTAGCAACTGTTTTATACAAGGTAAAATAGAAATAAGCATCAAACCTGTGTAAACTCATATACATAATTATATACTTATAAAAGTACGTATGTCAAGTGTTATTTAACCTGTGATGGTGAAGTTTGGATTCTCTCTCTGCCTCACACACTCTTCTCCCCCTATTCAGCTTATATCAATTTCCATGAAGAGATGAGCCAAGCACACTATTGAATTATGGAGTGTGAGAATGTTGACAAATGAGAAGCTTAAAATAAAATGAGAGCCACTCTTTTGCAATTCAGGCTCTCTGTCTTTGTCTCTGCCTCTGGCTTCCCTTTTCTCCACTTTCCATCTCCTGATACCAAATTGTGAAAGTTGAGTGTTTAGTGTTTTATGTTTTCTTGTAAAAAATATCTCTGTGATGGATGAAAGTCCATGCTATGAAGTCTGCTGTCGGATTCAAGCCATTTGTCACCAAACTCTGGGACTCATCTTTGCCAGGTTGCTGGGTCTTAGTCAAGTCTTTGATTCTGACAAAATGTCAGTGTTACTTTTCTCTATCTAATATTGATACCAAAAGAGATCACCACTTGTTGCTTTGGGTCATAACCATGAAGCATACAGATTTATTTTACTACTTACTCCTGAAAATCCCCCATTTATGGCTAGCTCTTACAGGTAAAAGTAAGTCCTTATCATTGGGTAAGTATTTGAAGACAGGTTGGTGACAAACTTTGAATTAACCTACATCACCTCAGGAAATCATTGAAGAATTGTCTCCTCCATGTTATCACAACCAATCTACCTTAATGGATAAATTTTGCCCTTAAGCACTTACATCATTGTTACCAGTTTAAGATAATGAAAGAAGATTTTTCCCAATGAATTTTAAAATGACTGAGAAATATAAACTGAAGTTTCATTCAAAGAGCATCTGGGGAGAGTGAGTTCACATTCCTGGGAAAGTTTTACATAAAGAGAAGACTTAGCCCAAGAACAGTAGGTCTGAAGAAGTGACTATGAGTTAAGCTATCTGAGAGATGCTGAAGAATTCTTCAGCTGTTTCCTGCATTGGGCAATTATAAAATCATGGAAGGTAATGTTATCTTACAGATTATTTTATTCACTGTAGCCTCACAAGCTGCAGTGATTTTTGTTTTTAATAAAAAGGATTTTATTTAAAATACTCAAGGGAAGTGGATACTTGAGTTACCTCTAAGGTTGATTATAGCTAGAATTGAGATTGTAGATATGAAGCATTATCCTATATTTCTCTAAGATGAATCTTCTTGAAAATTCCCATGATGACATGGAAAATGCATTTTTTCAAAAAACATAAGCAATAAACCCTATAGCATTTCTTCATAGATAAAGAAATTATTGCTGGGGGAAGGGTGTCACTTTCTCTAATGTAATCACAAAGGTGTTAGGTGGAAATAAATTCAGAGGAAAAGTCAAGAGGATATCATAAAGTATTAAGGAAGACAATAATTTCAATACATTATGAGTAAACTATAAATTCAAAAGAGATAAAATAAATTAAGAAGGCAATCAACAGATTGGGAAAAGATCTTTACCAATCCTATATCCAATATCTAATATATATAAAGAACTTAAGAAGTTAGACTCCAGAGAAACAAATAACCCTATCAAAAATGGGGTACATAGCTAAACAAAGAATTTTCAACTGAGGAATGACATATGATTGAGAAACACCTAAAGAAATGTTCAATATCCTTAATCATCAGGAAAATGCAAATCAAAACAACCCTGAGATTCCACCTCATACCAGTCAGAAGGGCTAAGATCAAAATCTCAGGGGACAGCAGATGTTGGAGAGGATGTGAAGAAAATGGAACACACCTCCATTTCAGCTGGCATTGCAAGCTGGTAAAACCAATCTGGAAATCAGTTTGATGGTTCATCAGAAAACTGTACATAGTGCTACCTGAGGACCCAGCTATACTACTCCTGGGCATATACCCAGAAGATGCTCCAACAGGTAATAAGGACACATGCTCTACTATGTTCATAGCAGCCTTATTTATAACAGCCAGAAGCTTGAAAGAACCCAAATGTCCCTTAACAAAGGAATGGATACAGAAAATGTTATATATTTACATAATAGAGTACTATTCAGCTATTAAAAACAATGAATTCAAGAAACTCATAGGCAAATGGTGGGAACTAGAAAATATCATCCTAAGTGAGGTAACCCAATCACAAAAAAACATACAAGGTATGCACTCACTAAGTGGATATTATCCCAAAAGCTCAGAATGGCTAAGATACAATTCACAGACCCCATGAAGCTCAAGAAGAGGGAAGACCAGAGTGTTGACACTTCAGTCCTTCTTAGAATGGAGAATAAAATATACATGGGTGGAGATTTAGAGACAAAGGATGGAGCAGAGACTGAAGGAAAGGCCATTTTAGAGAATGCCCTCACCTGGGGATCCATCCCATATAAAGTTTCCAAAAGCAGACACTACTGCAAATGGCAACAAGTACTTGCTGACAAGAGCTTGATATAGCTGTCTCCTGAGAGGCTCTGCCAGTGCCTGACAAATACAGAAGTTGATGCTCATAGCCAACCAATGGACTGAGCACAGGCTCCCCAATGGAACAGTTAGAGAAGGACTCAAGGAGATGAAGGGGTTTTCAGCCCCATAGGAGAAAGACCAATATGAACCCACCAGTACCCCCCAGATCTTCCAGGGACTAAACCACCAACCAAAGAGTACACGTAGAGGGACCCATGGCTCCAGCTACATATGTAGCAAAGAATGGCCTTTTCAGATATCAATGAGAAGAGAGGACCTTGATCCTATGAAAGCTCTATGCTCTATATGTCGGAGAATGCCAGGACAGGAAAGTAGTAGTGGGTGAGTGGGTTTATGAGCAGGGGAGCAGGGAATGGGTTAGGGGGTAATAGGAGGGGAAACAAGGAAACCTTTGAAATGTAAATTTTAAAAAATCTAATAAAATTGTTATTTGTAAAAACAAACAACAGCAGCAAAAACATTGCTAAAATATTGCTGGCTCTTGTTTCATTCTGGGAAGATTAAAGATAGTCTCAGTTGGTCACTAGTCTAAGTAAGAGCAGCCTGATCTAAGGAATGAGGGAAGAAATCATGAGATAGTTGGAAACAGCAAAGGGGTTTAAGAATTATCCAAGAAATAAAACCTTTCCTGATAACCCCCTCCGCTAAGACAGTCAACCCCTCCCCTTCCTCCTTCCCCCTGCCTCCACATATATGCCTCTCCACCCAAAAACTTTTGGACTAACATCCACTTATTAGTGAGGGCATACCATGTGTGTTCTTTTGTGATTGAGTTGCCTCACTCAGGATGACATTTTCTAGTTCCATCCATTTGCCTAAAAATTTTGTGAATTCATTGTTTTACCATTGGCAATGTAAATGAAGATGATATTCAATTAAAAAAAGAAAAGAAAAGAAAAGAAAAGAAAGAATTATCCAGGAGAAAGAAACCTGCTAAACAGGGATTTGATCAAGTATATAGAATAATCAATTCCTTTCTTTTAAGGGACCCCTCTGTGTTTTTGACATGGATGTTAACTCTCGTGTTTTCTTGGTTTATCTTTCTCACCCAATGCACCAGTGTATTCTCCCTGTTCATAGCCCCTCACTAGTCTGCGTCTCTGACTTATACCCTATGCTCCAGGGACATTGCCAAGGACAAAGTCCTGCAAAGACACACACATTGAAACACACAAACTCTCAAAACTAAGGAGACATTCTCATCTACGGAAATGAAAAATTTTGTTACCACAATGTCTCATATTTATCCTGATATGATATAAATGCCTGCCTTAAGCTGGGCGTGGTGGTGCACGCCTGTAATCCCAGCACTTGGGAGGCAGATGCAGGCGGATTTCTGAGTTCGAGGCCAGGCTGGTCTACAGAGTGAGTTCCAGCACAGCCAGGACTACACAGAGAAACCCTGTCTCGAAAAACCAAAAATAAATAAATAAATAAATAAATAAATAAATAAATAAAATACCTGCCTTGCTTTATATCAATATGTTGATTGCTTGCTGCACATGATGTAAGCGGTTAAGGAATCAGATATTTGAACACATAAAACTTTTGTGTCTTCACCAATATCATCTTTCTTAATAACTCCCTATCTTTCTTCAAATGAAATCTCAACACTTTGCTGTCATCTCTAAAACTGATCATGCTTCATTCTCTCTTATCTTTCCAAGTCTGTCCATGAAAATAGGGCTCTAGCTTCTATGTTCCAGGCACATGGTATCTTTCAATAACACACAACTCCACACAAACTCTCTCTTTAAAATCATGCCTAAAGCTTTGATATTTAAAAAAACAAATAACAATCCCAACTTCTTTTCCATGTACTTCTCCAAAGTCTATAAGTAGACATAAATTATCCTTTCCTATTATCCCATAACCAACTACAGAGTTTCTAGCCTTTACCTCATCCTATAATCGCTTCACAGTCTATTCCTTTCAGTAAATAAGTCTGCTTCTTCCTCAATGCTCTATTCTTCAGTTGCTTAGTAGATGTTTGATTACTATTCACTGAATCAGCCTGGACAGAATGTGAACTAACTGAAGGAGAGCAGATTCCTATTTACCTGCTACATGACAACCATGGGTAATTTTCGTACCATCTCTGACTCTGGTTCTTTAGAATAATGCCTTCTTGATTGTATTACGTTCCTTACCACAGGTGTGAGCAACAATGGTCTTTATTGCTGTTGTTACTCTTTTAAATGGTCTTCAAGGCATGGTTTTACAATAGACTAATATGATTTAGTATAAGACTTGTGAAAAATTCTGGCTGCTTGTTAGCATGTGTTTATTTTAAATGTGCACAATCTCTGAATCTTTTTTTTTTGATTTATAAAAACCATTTAATATATACTATTCCAGAATGTACTAAAAATCCCCCAATTGCTGAATCCATTAATTTGCTATCACTTCATCCTTATGAGGAACCAAGAAACAACCAACAAATATGGAAAATAAATAGTTATCAACATCCAGAAATTAAACATGCCGAGATATTATGGAGAGGTATAGACAGACATTCTTTTTTTTAAATTTTTTTATTGTTGGATATATTCTATATTTACAATTCATTTGTATTTTTCTGGTTCCCCACCCCCCAAAGGTCTCACATGCCCTTATCCCTCCCCCTGCTCCCTCATCCACCCCTTCCTACTTCCCTGTTCTTGTATTCCCCTACACTGATGCTTTGGTCCATTCTAGCACCAGTGTCCACTCATTCTTCTTGTCAGACATCATTTGGTATGTGATTTATGTCTTTGGTGTTCCAAGATTCTAGGCTAATATCCACTTATCAGTGACTGCATACCATGGGTATTCTTTTGAGACTGGGTCACCTCACTTAGTATGATGTTCTCTAGCTCCATCCATTTCTCTAAGAATTTTATGAATTCATTGTTTCTAATGGCTGAATAGTACTCCATTGTGTATATATACCACATTTTTTGTATCCATTCCTCTGTTGAGGGACATCTGGGTTCTTTACAGCTTCTAGCTATTATATATAAGGCTGCTAAGAACATAGTGGAGCATGTATCCATATTGCATGTTGGGGAATCTTCTGGGTATATTCCCAGGAGTGGTTTGGCTGGGTCCTCCGGAAGTATCATGTCCAGTTTTCTGAGGAACCGCCAGACTGATTTCCAGAGTGGTTGTACCAGCTTGCATTCCCACCAGCAGTGGAGGAGTGTTCCTTTTTCTCCACATCCTCGCCAACACCTGATTTCTTCTGAGTTTTTAATCTTAGCCATTCTGACTGGTGTGAGGTGAAATCTCAGGGTTGTTTTGATTTGCATTTCCATGATGACTAATGATGTTGAACATTGTTTAAGGTGTTTCTCAGCCATCCGAATTTCTTCAGGTGAAAAGTCTTTGTTGAGCTCTGTACCCCATTTTTGGATAGGGTTATTTTGTTTTCTGAGGTCAAACTTCTTGAGTTCTTTGTATACATTGGATATTAGCCCTCTGTTGGATGTGGGGTTGGTGAAGATCTTTTCCCAATTTGTTGGTTGCCAATTTATCCTTTTGACAGTGTCTTTTGCCTTACAGAGACTTTGTAATTTTATGAGGTCCCATTTGTCTAATCTTGCTCTTAGAGCATAAGCAATTGGTGTTCTGTTCAGGAATTTTCCCCCTGAGCCAATGTCCTCAAGGACAGTTTCTTTTCTATTAGTTTTAGTGTGTCTGGTTTTATGTGGAGGTCCTTGATCCACTTGGAGTTGAGCTTAGTGCAAGGAGATAGGAGTGGATCAATTCTCATTCTTCTGCATGGTGACCTCCAGTTGAGCCAGCACTATTTGTTGAAAAGGCTTTTTTCCACTGGATGTTTTCAGCTCCTTTGTCGAAGATCAATTGGCCATAGATGTGTGGGGTCAATTCTGGGTCTTTGATCCTATTCCATTGATCCGCCTCCCTGTCACTGAACCAATACCATGCAGTTTGTAACACTACTGCTCTGTAGTATTGCTTGACGTCCGGGATATTGATTCCCCCAGAATTTCTTTTGCTGTTGATGATAGTTTTAGCTATCCTGGGTTTTTTGTTATTCCAGATGAATTTGAGAATTGCTCTTTCTAACTCTATGAAGAACTGAGTTGGAATTTTGATGGGGATTGCTTTGAATCTGTATATTGCTTTGGGCAAGATTGCCATTTTAACTATATTAATCCTGCCAACGCATGAGCATGCAAGATTTTTCCATTTTCTGATGTCTTCTTCAATTTCCCTCTTCAGAGACCTGAAGTTTTTGTCATATAAATCTTTCACATGTTTAGTTAGAGTCACTCCAAGATACTTTATATTGTGTGTGGCTATTGTGAAGGGTGTCATTTCCCTAATTTCTTTCTCGGCCTGCTTATCCTTTTTGTTTAGGAAGGCTACTGATTTGCTTGAGTTGATTTTTATAACCAGCCACTTTGCTGAAGTTGTTTATCAGTTGCAGGAGTTCTCTGGTGGAGCTTTTTGGGTCACTTAAGTATACTATCATATCATCTGCAAATAGTGATAGTTTGACTTCTTCCTCTCCAATTTATATCCCTTTGACTTCCCTATGTTGTTGATTTGCTCTAGCTAGTACCTCAAATACTATATTGAAGAGATATGGTGAGAGGGGGCAACCTTGTCTAGTCCCTAATTTTAGTGGGATTGCTTCAAGTTTTTCTCCGTTTACCTTGATGTTGGCTACTGGTCTGCTGTAAATTGCTTTTACTGTGTTTAGATATGGGCCTTGAATTCCTGCTCTTTCCAAGACTTTTAGCATGAAAGGATGCTGAATTTTGTCAAATGCTTTTTCAACATCCAATGAGATGACCATGTGGTTTTTTCTTTGAGTTTGTTTATGTAGTGGATTACTTTGATGGATTACCGTATATTGAACCATCCCCGCATCCCTGGGATGAAGCCAACTTGATCATGGTGAATGATCATTTTGATGTGTTCTTGGGTTCGATTGGCAAGTATTTTATTTAGTATTTTTGCATCGATATTCCTTAGGGAAATTGGCCTGTAGTTCTCTTTCTTAGTTGGATCTTTGTGTGGTTTTGGTATTAGGGTAATTGTGGCTTCATAGAATGAGTTGGGAAGTGTTTCTTCTGTTTCTATTTTGTGGAATAGTTTGAAGAGCATTGGCATTAGGACTTCTTTGAAGTTCTGATAGAATTCTGCACTAAAATCATCTGGTCCTGTACTTTTTTAGGTTGGAAGACTTTCTATGACCCCTTCTATTTTTTTGGGAGGTTATGGGTCTGTTTAGACGATCTATTTGATCCTGGTTTAATTTTGGTATTTGGTAACTGTCTAGGAAATTGTCTATTTCCTCCAGATTCTCCAGTTGTGTTGAGTAGAGGCTTTTGTAGTAGGATCTGATGATTTTTTGAATTTCCTTAGTTTCTGTTGTTATATCTCCCTTTTCATTTCTAATTTTGTTAATTTGAATACTGTCTCTGTGCCCTTTGGTAAATCTGGCTAGGGGTTTATCTATCTTGTTGATTTTCTCAAAGAACCAGATCCTGGTTTTGTTGATTCTTTGTTTCTCTTTGTTTCAACTTGATTGATTTTAGCCCTGAGTTTGATGATTTCCTGTCTTCTACTCCTCCTGGATGAAATTGCTTCTTTTGGTTCCAGAGCTTTCAAGTGTGCCATTAAGTTGCTAGTATATGCTTACTCCTGTTTCTTTTTGGAGGCACTCAGGGCTATGAGTTTTCCTCTTAGCACTGCTTTCATTGTGTCCCATAGATTTGGGTATGTTGTGCATTCATTTTCATTAAATTCTAAAAAATCTTTAATTCTATTCTTTATTTCTTCCTGGACTAAGGAATCATTGAGTAGAATATTGTTTAGCCTCCATGTGTATGAGGATTTTTTGTTGTTTTTGTTGCTATTGGAGAACACTGTTACTCCATGGTGATCTGATAGGAGGCATGGGATTAGTTCGATCTTTTTATATTTGTTGAGGTCTGTGACCAATTATATGGTCGATTTTCGAGAAGGTACCATGAGGTGCTGAGAAAAAGGTATAGTCTTTTGCTTTAGGATGAAATGTTCTATATATATATATATATATATATATATATATATATATATATATATATATCTGTTAAACCCAATTGGTCCAAAGTTTCAATGAGTTTCTTCGTGTCCCTGTTTAGTTTCTGTTTTCCTGATCGGTTCACTGAGGATAGTGGAGTCTTGAGGTCCCCCACAATTATTGTGTTAGGTGCAATGTGTGCTTTGAGCTTTAGTAAAGTTTCTTTTATGAATGAGGGTGCCCTTACATTTGGAGTGTAGATGTTTAGAATTGTGAGTTCTTCTTGTTGGATTCTTCCTTTGACTAGCAAGAAGTGACCTTCTGTGTCTCTTTTGATGACTTTGTGTTGAAAGTCAATTTTTTCTGATATTAAAATGGCTACTCCAGCTTGCTTCCTGTGACCATATGCTTGCAAAATTGTCTTCCATCCTTTTACTCTAAGGTAGTGTTTGTCTTTGACTCTGAGGTGTGTTTCCTGTAAGGAGCAAAATGTAGGGTCCTGTTTCCGTATCCCGTCTGTTAGTCTATGTCTTTTTATTGGGGAGTTGAGTCCATTGATGTTAAGAGATATTAAGGAATAGAGATTATTACTTCCTGACATTTTTGATGATATTTTTGTTTTTGAGTAGTCTTCTTCCTTTGAGTTTGATGGAAGAAGTTTACTGACTATATTGCTTTTTCTTGGGTGCAGTTTCCTTCCTTGTATTGGAGTTTTCCTCCTATTATCCTTTGTAGAGCTGGGTTAGTGGAAAGATATTGTGTAAATTTGGTCCTGTCATGGAATATTTTGATTTCTCCATCTATGTTGATCGAGAGTTTTGCTGGGTATAGTAGTCTTGGCTGACATTTGTGTTCTCTTAGTGTCTGCATGAGGTCTACCCAGGATCTCTTAGCTTTCATGGTTTCTGGAGAGAAGTCTGGTGTGATTCTGATAGGTCTTCCTTTATATGTTACTTGGCCTTTTTTTCTTACTGCCTTTAATATTCTTTCTTTGTTTAGTACATTTGGGGTTTTGATTATTATGTATTTCTGTTCTTGTCCAGTCTGCTTGGAGTTCTGTGGGCTTCTTGTATATTCATGGGCATCTCTCTCTTTAAGTTAGGGAAATTTTCTTCCATAATTTTGTTAAAGATATTTGCTGGCCCTTTAAGTTGTAGATCTTCTCTCTCATCTATCCCTATAATCCTTAGGTTTGGCCTTCTCATTGTGTCCTGGATTTCCTGGATGTTTTGTGTTACAATCCTTTTGGATTTTGTGTTTTCTTTGACTGTGGAGTCAATGGTTACTATGTTATCTTCAGCATCTGAGATTCTTACCTCTATCTCTTGTATTCTGTTGTTGATGTTTGCATCTACAACCTCTGATTTCTTTCCAAGGTTTTCTATTTCCAAAGTTGCCTCCTTTTGTGATTTCTTAGTTGTTTCTACCTCTGTGTTCAGCTCTTGGATGGTTTTGCTCAGTTCCTTCATTTGTTTGTTTGTGTTTTCTTGTAATTCTTTAAGAGATTTTTGTGTTTCCTCTTTCATGATTTCTGCCTGTTGTTTCAGGTTCTCCTGCATTTCTTTAACTGATTTTCTCATTTCCTCTTTATTGGTTTCTGTCTGTTGGCCCATATTCTCCTGGAGTTCTTTAAGTGATTTTTGTGTTTGCATTGTAAGACCTTCTACCCTATTGATGTTCCCCTGCATTTCTTTAAGAGATTTGTTTATATCTTTTTTGTGTTCCTCTAGCAGCATCATGACCAATGCTTTTATATCCAACTCTTGTTTTTCTGGTGTGCTGGGGTATCCAGGACTTGCTGTGATTGGCGAATTGGGTTCACATAGTGCTATATTGCCTTGATTTCTGTTAGTAACGTTCCTATGTTTGCCTTTTGCCATCTGTTTATCTCTGGAGTTAGTTGGTCTTATTGTTACTGGTTAGAGTTTGAAGCTCCTGTGAGCCTGGCCTTTGGCGCTGCTGTAGTAGAGGGCATCTGTACTCCTGATCCCAGCCTCCAGTCGTCTGCCGTGACCTGACCCCAGCTGCCAGCAGTCCACTGTGTCCCAAGGCAAGACGGTACCTCCTGCAAGGCCAGCTAGCTGGTCTGCAGCGGTCTGCAACCATAGCTGAGCTGTAGGTGCACAGATCTCCTCTGACTCTGAGCACTGGCCAGAGCCTGAAGGTGTTGTCTATGCTATGCTAATCTAGGTCTCTGTCCACGCACCTGACTCCAGCTGCTAGAAGTTTGTGTGGTGTCCCGAGGCAAGATGGCACCTTGCTGCAAGCCCGGAGAGCTGGTCCGCAGTGGTCTGCAACCACAGCTGAGCTGTAGGTGGGCAGATCTCCTGCCGAGAGTTCCTCTGGCTCTGGGTGCCTGCCAGAGTCTGATGGTGTTGTCTATGCTAAGCTAAGCTAGGTTTCTGTCCACTCACCTAACTCCAGCCACCTGCAGTCCGTGCAGTGTCCCAAGGCAAGATGGCAGCCCAGCTGAAAGCACAGCGAGCCTGTCCCCAGAGGTCAGTAACTCCTGCTGAGCTGTTGGTGCACAGATCTGCCGATTTCCTCTGACTCTGGGCGCCGGCCAGAGCCTAACGGTGTTGTCTATGCTAAGCTAAGCTAGGTCTCTGTCCACGCACCTGACTCCAGCAGCTAGCATTCTGCGTGGTGTCCCGAGGCCTCAATCTCTGAATCTTATGTAGAGTAAAAGAGTTGTATTGTATATCACCAGTCAGAACTGGGCTTCAAAACTCTTCATTTTGAGTAATTGTGCTATTCTGCACGAAATAAGGTTATAACAGTCAGAGGAACAAACAAGTACTTTGCTATGAGACTGTGTCTCACAGAAATGTCAGAAATGATACCATTCGAGTTTCACCAATGTGGCTTCTTAAATGTTACAGCAATCGATATGCTAATGAGGAAAGGGGAATCACTTGAGGCCTTAAGCTTAGACAAAGAACATCAGTCAAACACAAACAACGAAATTTGAGAGGGAGAAATAGTCTTTGTGAGGCAAAAAAAAAAACAAAAACAAAAACAAAAAAAACACCTCATTTGGTTTTCCCATAACACATGCTTAGCCCTAAAAACATACACATACAAGGAACAGGTTGTATTTATGTGTTTAAGTATTTATTGAATTTTAATAAAGCAGTTGGTACAGGTACATGGGAAAATTCAGAGTTAAGGGAAATGAAGAATGATGTAACTATCACAACTAAATAAAAATTTTAAAAGGCATTTATAAGAGACATATATCTAGCCATATCTTTTGCTCTTAAATTATTGGGAACCACACACAACTGTTGTTTTTAGAGCAGTGACCAAGCACATCAGGGGAGTTATAGAATAAGCTTTATGAATATATAGAGACAAAACTAGAAAGTGTCTGCTTCAAAGCTTGTGTGTAAACTAATAGGAATCCTCATTCTATTATGGAATTCAAGAATAATTTAAAATGTAAAGCAAATTTTCATTTTTGTAAATTAAGCTTTCTTAAACAGAATGAACATAATTGCCTGTTGCAGAAAACATAATAATTGACTTTGAAATAGAAAGCAAAAAAGTCCTTACCACAGTATATAATGCTTAAGAGGAAGGGAGGGTGAAATCTAATGCCCTCTGTGTCTGTATTGCCAGCATAGACTTTGGCTCATTTTATGTTATTAGTGGACTGGTAAAACTATTTTATCTTTAATATACAAAGGCAATCAACTCCCATTAGAATAAGCTTTACTGAAAAAAAAGTGGAAAGGATGCCTATGAATTATCCATTCCTGTTTTTAAGTTAATGACTTGCTCATAGGCAAGAAAATGCATCAGGGACCACCCAGAAGTCTTAGAAGGTGGCTATAATTATGCATGGTATGGTGAAAAAAGCCATATTTACCTTATCATCTGAAACTCTACCTAGAAGATATGTAGTAAGCCTGGAACAATGTCTCAGGTTTTGGACAAAGAATGGACATGCCAAGTTCACCTTATGTACTAGAAGATACAGCAGTGACACAGGAACAGTGACTTGACACTGGATTGTGCCTGACCAAGCTCTGCCAGACAGTTACAATTCATGAGGTGGCTCATTTTATTAAACATTCTAACTTCATTTATTGGTGAAAATGGAGAATATGAAAATATCTATATCAAAGAAATGTATTTTATTTTTTCTGACAGATATTTTTTAGGTTTACTTTGATCCAAATATTCGCAGGGTTCATGAGAAGATACCCTCATTTTTCTGTTAATCTCTCTACTATATATCTTACTTGATTTGATCCACTTGACTGTTTTATGACCCTAGTATATGCCAAGAGAGTGGCCACAGACTTCTTCTATGCAGGTAGATTCAAATAAAGGATATAGTCACTCAGAAAGTAGTTGCTAAAAGAGTGAAAAAGAGACAAATGTCTTGAAAATCTAAGTATGTGTTAGTACAGTTGAGAACAAATGCTACATAGTTATTGGTGGTAACAAATGAACAGAGCCCAGAGAGCAGATGATGATGATGTGGGGCCAGACAGTAAATCCAACCTGTGCCAGGACAACAGTGGTTCTTCACATTTGATTTAGATAGCCATTCACAAATAGAAATCATCATACCATAATTATATCCAGCAATATGCTTCATTCTTACAACTGTTGTGTCAGTGCAGTTTATGTGAAGTAAAAGCTTCTGCCACTAAAAGTCTTGGTCTGAGATTGAAACCAAGTAGCTGCTGCATGCACAATTAGCCAAACAATAACTTTTTCTTTCTTTTTCAATAATCACTTATCATCATTACTAGCTAAACCATCTAAACACATCAGCCAATCAGGAGGACTTCTCAACACAACTGACACCTTGTCCTTAGTTCTGTATATGCACTTCCTCAATGATATGGCACAGTTTAAAAAACAACCATGACTTGGAAGGGATTCCTGCAACCTCCACCATCTTCACTGTAGGATGGACCAGACAGGCAACAACAGGTACACAAATATATCCCAAGTTTAACATTGCTCGGGACATAGTCCGTCAGGGCTCCAACTGCATCCAAGAGTAGGGCAGCCCATCAGCAGTCTGAGCCAAGGGAAACCCAGTCATCCAGAGGTACAGAAATAGCCTTACAGACTCACAGGAGGTTCAAGCATGAGTCAGTGACCACAGGACCAACTAACTCCAGAGATAACTAGATGGCAAAAGGCAAACAGAGGAATGTTACTAACAGAAATCAAGGCAATATGGCAGCATCAGAACCCAATTATCTGACAACAGCAAGCTCTGGATACCCCAACATAGCAGAAAAGCAAGATTTGGATTTAAAATCACACCTCATGATGCTATTAGAGGATTACAAGAAGGACATAAATAAATCTCTTAAAGAAATACAAAAGAACATGAATCAAAAGGTAGAAGTCATTACAAAGAAAAAACAAAAATCACTTAAAGAAATTCAGGATAATATGGGTCAAAAATAGAAGCCAATAAAGAGGAAATGCAAAAATCACTTAAAGAAATACAGGAGAACTTGGGTCAACAGGGAGAGTCATGAAAGAGGAATCACAAAAATCTCCTAAAGAATTACAGGAAAACACAAACAAACAAGTGAAGGAACTGAGCAAAACCATCCAGGATCTAAAAACAGAAGTAGAAACAACTAAGAAATCACAAAAGGAGACAACTTTGGAGATAGAAAACCTTGGGAAGAAATCAGGGGCCGTAGATGCAAATATCAACAACAGCATTCAAGAGATAGATGCCTAAGATACCATAGAAAGTATTGACTCAACAGCCAAAGAAAAATGCAAAATGCAAAAAGCTTGTAACCCAAAACATCCAGGAAATTCAAGACACAATAAGAAGACCAAACCTAAGTATTATAGGTATAGATGAGAGTGAAGATTTACAATTTAAAGGGCCAGCAAATATCTTCAACTTAATTATGGAAGAAAACTTCCCTAACCTAAAGAGAGAGATGCCCATGAACATACAAGAAGCCTAAAGAACTCCAAACAGACTAGACCAAAACAGAAATATCTCCCGTCACATAATAATCAAATCCCCAAATGTACTAAACAAAGAAAGAACAATAAAAGCAGTAAGAGATAAAGGCCAAGTAACATATAAAGGAAGATCTATCAGAATTACTCCAGACTTCTCAACAGAGACCATGAAAGCTAGAAGATCCTGGGCAGAACTCAAACAGATTTTAAGAGAACACAAATGCAAGCAAAGACTACTATCTCAAGCAAAACTCTCAATCACCATAGATGAAGAAACCAAGATATTGCATGATAAAACCAAATTTACAAAATATATTTCTACAATCAGGAAACACACCTCAGTATCAAAGACAAACACTACCTCAGAGTAAAAGGCTAGAAACAACATACCCAAATCTATGGGACACAATGAAAGCAGTGCTAAGAGGAAAACTCATAGTCCTGAGTGCCTCCAAAAAGAAACTGGAGAGAGCATACACTAGCAGCTTAATGGCACAACTGAAAGCCCTGGAGAAAAAAGAACCTAATTCACCCAAGAAGAGTAGAAGACAGGAAATCATCAAACTCTGGGCTGAAATCAATGAAGTAGAAACAAAAAGAACCATACAATCAAAAAAACCAAGAGCTGCTTGAGAAAATCAACAAGATAGATAAACCCTTAGCCAGACTAACAAGAGGGCATAGAGATAGTATCCAAATTAACAAAATTAGAAATGAAGAGTGGCATAAAACAACAGAAACTGAGGAAATTCAGAAAATCATCAGATCTTACTACAAAAGCCTATACTCAATACAATTGGAAAATCTGGAGGAAATGGACAATTTCCTAGAGAGATAGCAAATACCAAAAATAAATCAGGATCAAATAGATCTAAACAGTTCCAAAACCCCTAAAGAAATAGAAGTGGTCATTAAAAGTCTTACAACAACAACAACAACAACAACAACAACAACAAAACCCACAGGAGGACCAGATGGTTTTAGTGCAGAACTATATCAGACCTTCAAAGAAGATCTAACACCAATACTCTTCAAACTATCCCACAAAATAGAAACAGAAGAAACACTACCCAACTCGTTCTAAGAAACCACAATTACACTGATACCAAAAACACACAAAGATACAACAAAAAAGAAAGATTCCTTATGAATATTGATACAAAAATACTCAATAAATTTCTTTATAACCAAATCCAAGAACACATCAATATTATCATACACCATGATCAAGTTGGCTTCACTTCAGGGATGCAGGGATTGTTCAATATATGGAAATCCATCAATGCAATCCACAACATAAACAAACTCAAAGAAAGAAACCACATGGTCGTTTCATTAGATGCTGAAAAAGCATTTGAAAAATTCAGCATTCTTTCATGCTAAAAGTCTTGGAAAGAACAGGAATTCAAGGCTCATACCTAAACATAGTAAAAGCAATATACAGCAAACCTGTAGCCAACATCAAACTTAATGGAGAGAAACTTGAAGCAATACCACTAAAATCAGGGACTAGACAAGACTGTCCCCTCCCTCCATATCTTTTTAATATAGTACTTGAAGTTCTACCTAGAGCAATTAGACAACAAAAGACAACATAATTTGTATCAAAGGGATACAAATTGGAAAGGAAAAAGTCAAATTATGACTATTTGCTAGTATACTTAAGTGACCCAAAAATACCCACCAGAGAACACCTACAGCTGATAAACAACTTCAGCAAAGTGGCCAGTTATAAAATCAACTCAAGCAAAACAGTAGCCTTCGTATACTCAAAGGATAAGCAGGCTGAGAAAGAAATTAGGGAAATGACACCCTTCACAATAGCCACAAACAATATAAAGTAACTTGGTGTGATTCTAACCAAACAAGTGAAAGATCTGTATGACAAGAAGATCAGGTCTCTGAAGAAGGAAATTGGAGAAGACTTCAGAATATGGAATAATCTTCCATGCTCATGGATTGGCAGTATTAATATAGAAAAAATGGCCAGCTTGCCAAAAGGAATATGCAGATTCAATACAATCTCCATGAAAATCCCAACTCAGTTCTTCATAGAGTTAGAAAGAGCAATTCTCAAATTCATCTGGAATAACAAAAAACCCAGGATAGTTAAAACTCTTCTCAACAGTAAAAGAACTTCTGGGGGAATCAGTATCCCAGACCTCAAGCAGTACTACAGAGCAATAGTGCTAAAAACTGCATGGTATTGGTACAGTGACAGGCAGTTAGATCAATGGAATAAAATTGAAGACCCAGACATGAACCCACAAACCTATGGTCATGTGATCTTCGACAAAGGAGCTAATACCATTCAGTGGAAAAAAAGATAACCTTTTCAACAAATGGTATTAGTTCAATTAGAGGTTATCATGCAGAAGAATGCAAATCTATCCATTCTTATCTCCTTGTACTAAGGTCAAGTCCAAGTGGATCAAGGACCTTCACATAAAACTAGACACACTGAAACTAATAGAAAAGAAACTGGGGAACAACATTGAGCACATGGTCACAGAGGGTAAGTTCTTGAACAGAACACCAATAGTTTATGCTCTAAGATCAAGAATTGACAAATGGGATCTCATAAAATTACAAAGTTTCTGTAAGGCAAAGGACACTGTCAATAGGACAAAATGGCAACCAACAAGTTCGGAAAAGATCTACACCAACCCTACATCTGACAGAGTGCTAATATCCAATATATACAAAGAACTCAAGAAGTTAGACTCCAGAGAGCCAAATAACTCTTCAAAATTGGAGAACAGAGCTTAACAGAATTTCACCTGAAGAATTTCAAATGGCTGAGAAGCACTGTAACAAATGTTTAACATCATTAGTCATTAGGGAAATGCAAATAAAAACATCTCTGATATTTTACCTCACAACAGTCAGGAAGGCTAAGATTAAAAACTCAGGAGACAGCAAGTGTTGGTAAGGATGTGGAGAAAGAGGAACACTCCTCCATTGCTGGTGGGATTGCAAACTTGTACAACCACTCTGGAAATCAGTCTGGTGGTTCCTCAGAAAACTGGGCATGCCACTTCTGGAGGACCCTGCTATACCACTCCTGGGCATATACCCAGAGGATTCCCTGGCATGCAATAAGGACACGTGGTCCACTATATTCATAGCAGCCTTATTTATAATAGCGGGAAGCTGAAAAGAACCCTGAAGTTCCTCAATGGAGGGATGAATGCAGAAAATGTGGTATATTTACACAATGAAATACTACTCAGCAATTGAAAACACTGAATTCATGAAATTCTTAGGCAAATGGTTGGAACTGGAAAATATCCTAAGTGAGATAACCCAATCACAAAAGAACACACATGAAATGCAGTCACTGATAAGTGGAAGCTCTGAATTCCCAAGACACAATTCACTTTGCAAATGATTCCCAAGAAGGAGAAAGGAGAGGGCCTTGGTCCTGGAAAGGCTTGATGAAGTAGTGTAGGGGATTACCAGAACAGAGAAGTGGGTGGGGCTTGATTGGGGAATGGGCAGAGGGAAGAGGGCTTATGGGGACTTATGGGGAGAGTGGAACTGGGAAAGAGGAAATCATTTGGAATGTAAACAAAGAATATAGAAAATTAAAAAAAAAAAAAAAGCATACCAGCACAGAAAAGAATACTGGCTTTTTAATCCCTTTGTCACCAGGGATGACCTTCCCAATACCTCCGTTATAATATGGTGTTTTTGAAAATAAATGAAATGTTATTAGTATTACTTCTGAAAAAGCAAAACAACCATATATGCAAAGATTAGTGAAACAAGGTGTAATTCTTATATCTGGAACTTCAGTTTAACTGATATTGCCAAAACATTTTCTTTATCTTCACAAACTTCTACATTTCATCTGTCACTTGAGTTCATGACCTAACTATGCTTTGTCATGATGCCTTTCTAGGTCAGGTGCTAAAACCATGGTCAGAGACTAGACAAATTGACCACCCTCACTCAAGTTTCCAATGGATCTGGCAGTTCTTTTCCTCAACAGGAAAACATTGCAGAAATCAAATTGTTCCTTGTGTGTGCCTTGTGGGTGCCTTGTGGGTACAGATTTATAAAATTGGCCAATCCAGATGCAATGATATTTATTTAAACACCCCTTTCCCCGATATTGCTGGGACATCACTTTTTAGTGAAAATCTCTCCCTCTTTATTTACAATTTCTTCCCCTTACTTTCTCTCACTTCTTTCTTCTATACTTCTTAAACTAACTCCCATTTTCTCACTTTCATCTCCCCTCTCTTCATTCTATTAAAAACAATTTTTTTCATTTATTGTATTTTATATGTCTTCTTCAAGAGCAACAAATGTTCTTACTGATGAAGAGTCTCTCCATACACCTACCTTATTGCATTTTTAATCAAGTATTTAATTTCAGTAATAATTTTCTCATTTATAAATTGCATGTGAATATATCTTAGTCATAGTTATGAGTGGGGGTTTAAAAAACTTGTAAAAACATTTAACAGAACATTTGCACCTTTTAAAACTATTCCATTATTTGTGTATGTGGTGTATATATATGTGCACATGACAAAGTGCACACGTGGAAGTCAGGAGATACCTTTATGGAGTCAATTCTTTCCTTCCATCTTTACAGGAATTCTGGGAATAGATTCAGGTCAGGTGTAATGACAAATTCCTTGCCTACTGACTCATCCCACTGGCTGCAGATGGCTACATCTTTCACAAGTTTTTATGTTCTTCCCCTTTCTCCTCTTTAAATTCCATTACTGTTATTTTCCTTCCTTCCTGTTTCTCTTCTTCCACTTCCCTTCAAGTTTCTTGTGTCCATTTACTTATTCTCATTCTGATCTTCTTTATTTTCAAGAAGAATTTACACGAGTGTTGGCCCAAATTTAACAATACTTTATCACCAAGTATAGTTGTGTAATATGCAAAATAATTCTTAATAAGAAGAGCTACAGGAGTTTTTGGGTATTTTTCTTGTCTTTTAAAATATATAACCAAATATTTATTAAACATTTAGTATATAGAAAGAATGCTATTCAATATTTTGATGCTTTAAGAAAGGTGAAGAATGACTCTTATTTCATATCTTTATAGTATTTCATTGAATGACTATTACACAGTAAATTTGAGTCTCTAACATTTTCAGTCATGTTTCTACATGTGTGGTTTTATGAAAACATACTTGTACATGCTTTCTGGGTTACCAGTCAAGAACTTCTCGGGGTTCCTCAACAGCAAAATTACTAGTTGTGATGTATGTCTTCAATAGATATTCAGTGGATATGTCTTCAAAAAGACTTCAAAGCATTTTCATTTCTGTGAGCATTTCCTGTGTTCTTGACTGGTTCACCCTACCCTATGGGTTATTGTTAATCTGTGGCTATAAATTGTATCCAATTGCATTTATAAAACAGGGAGTGCTTTATCTCACCTTTACTGATACTCTGCTGTTGTGAGGAGATGATCAGTGTATTTTTCCAATTTGAAATTCTCCTTTTATTTTTTCCACTTTGAATTTTAGGAAGTATGTATGTAGTATGGGTTTGATCACTTTTGTATTCTATTTGTAATGTGTTTCACTGCACTCTAAGGTTTGTCTTCTTAGGGCTATACTTGAGCGCAACCTCAAGCAGGCGTTTCATGGTGTGTGACTGAGTATACTTAATATATTAGAATTGGAATCTTCCACAGGTCCCCTAAGGGCATATACACTTCAGTTATTTTTCAAGTCTTAAACTATGCTTGTTACCTGGGCATAGCTAATAAACCCATGCCTTTTACACTCACATTTTGTGACACATTGTTTCACTTTGAACTCTGTAAATTTCACATAAGAATCTGTTATAAATCCAGAAGAAGCCAAATAGTCAGAACCAGAGGAGTAAAAGGAAATGTGGGGATCAGGGGTTTTAGAGACAACTTCTGGTCATGGGGAGAGAGTACAGTCAATTGAATGTGCTTCTTGGAATTAATAAGCATGTCAGTTAAAGACTTGGAGTTTAGCCATGTTTGAATTAATTCTTTGCTTTAGATTCTTAAGTAAAACATAGAATTGAATTAAGGTTAGTCTTGGAGTCTCCCTGCAATGACTACTTCAGTTGTCAACATGTCTGCCTCTGGAATCAACTAAAACTCAAGCTCCTACATACTCCTGTGAAAGATTTTCTTAATCAGATTTTCCAAAGCAAATAGACCTAGACTAAATTTGGCAGCACCTCCGGGTGGCAACTCAGATAAATAAAAGACCATGGAAGAAGAAAATTTCTTTTTTTTTCCTCATTGCCCTCACACTTGCAGACAAGTAGTTCCTCCTCCTCCTCCTCCTCCTCCTCCTCCTCCTCCTCCTCCTCCTCCTCCTCCTCCTTTCCCCCTCTTTCTCCTCCTCCCCCTTCTTCCCTCCTCCTTCCTCCTCCTCTTCTTCCTCCTTTCTGTTGCTGCAGATTAGCTGCTCTCCTGGAATTCTTCTGATCTTCAATGGTAGGTTGGAACTGCTGAGATTTGTAACCTTGTGGACTGAAAACTAATAGATCCTGGGGCTCTCTAGTATGAGACAGTCATTGCTGGATTACCTGGAACAAACCTTGTAAAACACAATTCAATAAATCTCCTTTTACTGTGGGTGTGTTTGTATGTGCATATATGAACATATAACATATATACTAGCATTTCTTTTACTTTAGAGTATCCTGGCTAGCACAGTCCTTTGAAAAATTAAAAAATACTATTCCAGAAGGACTTAAGAAACTTCACAGAAATCATGGAACTAAAACTTTCTTCCTTTTTGCTTAGTGTTCAGTCTCCATATTTAAGTGTACTGTATTTTCGTTATCTTAGTTTCTGATGTTACACACACACACACACACACAAAAACACACACACACTTATAATAACCAAAACAAAAGTAACAAAAGTTAAGTTATAAAATCATACAAATAATACATCTTTTGTTAGTCAAATAATAATCTCAGTGCAATAAACCAGAACGCATATAGGTGTTTTGACAAATTTAAAGAAGTTGCACAGTGAAATGTAAAAAAATGTATTGCCATAGAAAGTTGTTTTACTGTTTGAAATGACTTAAAAGAAAGTTTCAGTGTTATATGCTAATCCTCTCTGAGAAGTAAAGCTGAAATCAGGATTTGTTTTTTTGTCTGGTAACTTGTTAATTAGGGATGTCAGAGTGTTTTACATGTGAAGTCCAGATGACAGAAATAGGATTAGTGTGAAATTCATGACACTGTGAAAGGGTTAAAAAGCAGTCATAGTTCAAACAACCCTCAGAAATTGTTATTCCCAGTTATAAGCAGATGCAAGGGTATCACTGAGCTGCGCAAGTACACAATGTGGATTTCCGTGCAGCTTGGGACCATCAGCATCTATATACATGGAGGCCCTTCTTCAAAGCCTGCAACGCACTCTACTAGTCTCCAAAACAAGCCATAAAATAACTCTTAATCATCTTTTGTAGTTCAGGACAGAAAGAATAAAAATGACCTAGTATCCACAGAAACCAGATGGACTTTTACTGCAAACTGTGTATTATTTTCTCAGAGTATCTATATATTTAGTAACATATGTTCTTTGATGGCCTGTGACTTTACAAGCTTTTAGGTAATCTTGTCATTGTATAGTGACTGTGTTGTCTTTCTTTGTCACTTAAAGTTCATAGTCTTCAACAAGTACCTTCTTTGTGCCCATTTATCTGATGATGATAAATCCCCTGGTTCATTTAATGCACAGGACATATTTCTTTCAGAGAGGAATTTCAGCACTGAAATTTAACCCTCTTGACTGCTGTGTTGAAATACATGGTAAAGTTTAAATATGTCTGTAAATTGTGACTTTGCAATACTCCATCACTCTTTCTGTCATTGGGAATCCCGGAATGGTACCTGGGAATTTTTTCCTTCCTAGAGAATGTTACTATAACCTTTAGGAAAAAGGGAGAATCCTGCTGAGCAAATGAGGTGCTCAAATTCAGACACCTCATGTTCAAGTCCTTTGTCTCCTATCCTCTGAGACAGTACCAGAAATAGCAAGGGATATTTTTTCTGTCAGTTAATATTTGTGAAGAACAGAGAGGAGGCTACTGCATGCATCAGAACTAATGTGGTGACTAATTGAAACTGTAGTTGAAAGACTTTGAGCACAGGAAAGAGGGTGTACAAAAAGGTACTCCGATGAGTTTTCTGGAAGAAGCATCCCCAGATCAATATTTTGAAGTCAAAATAAATGCAAATAAACACTTCACTTCAGCACAGTTTGGGACTTTAAAAAAAATGCTTGGGTATACTTGTACAAATAGGTACACCATTATGTATTCTTCAAACAGATGGACATAAAAGCCTATAGGAATTTATGAGGAGGAGCTGAGAATCTGGAAAATGTAGTTTGGGTCAGGGACCGGATGCCACCTGCCATTCCACATTCTCTTTTCTGCAGTGCAGCCCTGGCTTGCTCTGATGCTGATGCCCTCAGGGCCCGACAACAATGATGCTCTCCATCCCTTTGTCTACACTGATCCCACCACTCACTCTGAATTTTCACATAGTTCCCTTAGCTTAGTCTACTCTAAACATACAAACCTGAGAGCAATGCATTGTTAAAATAAATATAATAGTAATATTACATAATAAAAATGTAAGTAGTAAAATGGCCTTAGAAAGTAAAAAGAAATAAAAAATAGGACAGAGTTTTTTTTTTTTTTTTTTTGAAGGCCTAATAATATATTGCTGCAGCAGTAAGACATTTTACCTTATTAAATTAGGGATCATATTGAGTTATATGACCCAGTGGCAGTTAAACAACCATGTTATTTCAATAATAAAATAAAGCCACTGAGACAAGTTATTTTCCAGGATAATTATTTAACTAATTTAAGAGTGGCAGTAGAATGGATATTCTAATCTATGCATTTTATTACTGTCTTGCTATCCAGCCAGGAACACACAGTACCAGGCAACTGTATTCTTTTCCGTGCATAGACAAATATAAAATATCTTAGTATGTCCACTCTTACTAAATTCTCATACAAAGATCTGATTTCAAAGGGCACCCGTCATAATTCCTTATTCCACGATGGCTTTACCTGGCTTTCTGACTCATTCCTCATGCCCATCTCTCCCAGAGCAGCTGCTGCATCACCATTCTGCCTTCTTACTAAATAAACAAGCCTCTGTAGGATGCCAATAAGTGAACAGGACAAGGTTTCCTCTCCTTAGATCCCTGCTCACTCCTATCATCACAGTGTCTGCTGCATAGAAAATTAAGTGGTCCCCACAAGAGTCCAGGGGCAGGTCTTGGCTGTAGTTACAGTTCAGGCATAAATCCTACTGAAATTATTCATGATGGAGCCAAGGGCATTGTGCACGCTAAATAAGTGTATCACCATAGAACCACACATTTGCGTCAAATTGTCTAACCAACCTAGGTCAAGTTTTCATGGAGAATCTGGTGACTCCATGTGTTAATAGACTGTGTATTCTAACCCCTATTGCTTTCATACAAACCCCATTTCTGTCAATCATTAGCTCTGTGACTTTAGATAAGTCATTCAATCTTGATGTACCCTAGTTTCTCATTCATGAATTGTATATAGTAAAGATTACATGAAACGGAATATTCTAAGGGATTGAATGAGCCTACATATGAAACATTATATAAAAAGCACTGTTAGTGCTTTTTCTGTTTTTCTGGTTTATGTTATTGTTTTTATTTTGTAAGAGATATTATAATGTGTAGGAAACCATAATACAGCATGAGACCTTATGTGGAAAATGCTTAGTTTGCACAGTCTCCGGTGCAAAGGAAGCTAATAACTGAAGACATTATTGTTATTACCATCAGTGGGAGGAAGAGTATTAGTACCATGAAGCTCATTACTTCCTAGATCATAGTTGACCACAAATAAAACAGGGGGAATTTATGGACATGTTAACACTTGCCAGCAATTATTCCTGTAAATCATCATTTATGTACACAAGGTCCACAGAAAGAATTATAAAACAGTTAAGATCGCAGACCTCCTCTCTTTCTATTGAAATTGTTTACTAAATTTTATTTAACATGTAAATTGATTTTCCTAAGAAAGATAATTTTCTTGTGCATATTTCCTATCAATTTAGGTACCAATACTATATGTTATTCTTCCATATGCAAAGTTTTTATTGGAGTTTCCCCCTAGATGTCTATGTTGATGGTTCAATTATTTTATTATTTTTATGCTAATTTATAAAAATGTTGACATAGAACTGGATATTTTTAACTGTCAACTTGATATAAACCAAGATTCTCTGAAATAGAAAGTCATCTTATTGAGGAATTTTCTGGATCATTTTGTCTTATGGACATGGTTGGCAGGGGCTGCCTTGCTTGTTAATTGTTAGGAAAGATCTACTCTAAGTGTAGGAGACATCATTTTGCTGCTGGTTTTTATCTGTATATGAGAGAAAGAAGCTTAGCCAAGCATAAGGAAGTAAGTGACCAAGGGTGTGCTCATTTATTTTTCTCTGGTCATGACCACAGCTATGATGCTTTATGCTCCAGCCTTGACTTCCTCACAATAAAAGCCTGATCTGGAATTGTCAGTAAAATACATGCTTTCTCTCCTGAGTTGCTTCAAATATTTTTTATGCAATTTTAAAGAATTTTTTGCAATGCATTTTGAACATAGTCACCCTCCTCAAGTCCTTCTACCCCCACCTCCTCAAGCCGCTCTTTCTCTGCCACACAATTGTGAGATTGTTTTAATACCCCTCTCTCCCCATTGAGCCTCTTTTTTAAAGTTTTTGTCTTGTAATTGGGGCCTCCTCCAGTCTGTGGTTAGGTTGCCAGGAATCACATTATGTAAAAGAACCTTGCCTCCTTCTCTCCCAGCAGCCATCAAATGCTAATCTCTGCTCAGCTAGTACTGGGATTAGTAGCCACTATCCCTTGTCTTTGCTGGGAACTTAGTGTGGCTGGAGCTTGCAAGTACTGTCCTAATTACTCTGAGTTTCCATGTGCATCTGCCCTGTTTTGTCTGCAAACTACTTTGTTTGAAGTTACTCACAACTTTTTGACTCTTACAATATATCAGGTTCCCTTTCCATCAAACATCTCTGAACTTTCGAGGAAAAAGTGTGATATGAATGTCGGATTTTGGGCTGATCTCACCAAAGGATTTTTTAATTTATTTATTCTTTTATATGCCCATTGGCCATTTGAGAGTCTCTACATTTCTTGCTGTATAAAAAAGGACAATCTTCTCTCATGAGGGTTGGTGATAAGTTATTAGTATTCCTGATTTTCTCTTACTTCTTTTATTTTTTTCTTTCATTTTTGAGGTTTCAATACAATTACATCATTCTTCCCTTTTTCTCCATCAAAACACTTTCATATTTCTTTCCTTAATCTGTTTCAAATGTATGAATAATTGTAAAAAAATGTTGTTACATGTGTATATACATTCACACATATATGCTATAGCTATCAATAATGATATTATGCTCATTAGCAGAATAATAGTACTGAGTTTCCCCCTAAAGTCTATGACAGATCTAACCACAGATTCTTGGTTTCTTTAATAATTCCATGTATGGGCTCCATCTCATAGAGCTCGCATTTGATCCAATGAGAAAGTGTTTAGTTAGTCCCAAAACTTCTTTGTCACTGTCACACCACAGGCTTATATTTTTAGACTAGTCACTTTTGTACCTTGAAGTCTTCATAGCTAAGTTGCATTAGGTCAGAGCTTTTATTACAGTAACGGAAATGACAGAGAATTGGTTAGACAACTATTGAAGAGTTGAATATTGAATAGTTTAAGGATTAAAGTAGTATTTTGTTATAAGAATGCTTTAAAATACTATGTTTTCAATTAATCAAAATAGTTATCAAATTAGTTTTGAATTACTTAGAAATGAGTATAATTTTTCATTGTTTTGAAGTTTTGTCAGTGTGATAAGATACTTTCTGCGATTTTCAAACTTTAAAGCTCACTGTTGTTTTTGCTGAGTGCTTACATAAACCTAATTATTAGGAGTGTTCCTTCTGAGTGTTCAAATAATTACTTACCCAACTATCAGACATTAGAGTTTTCCAACTGTCTGCAAATCTCAGTCTTTCATTACAATTTATCTGTTTTGAAATGAAATTAAATTAATACATCTATTCACTTCTTATGATGTTTTGTTTGTTTGCTTACTTGCTTAATTTTTGTTTGCTAGTTTGTTTTCTATTCTAGGCTGGCCTGAAACTCTTTGTGCAAGTGAGGATAACTTATATCTCAGTCCTCCTGTGTCCACCTCCTGAAAGCTGGGATAATATATGTGACTCACCACACCAGTTCTTTGCTTATACCCTATAGTATATATATTATAAATTGTCTTGACAGCGCCATCTTGCCTGCAGCTTCCCATCCAGCTGGTGGCGGGGAAGCCAGACCCAGCCAGCTTCCCAGGTGTTCAGACCCAGCCTGCAGAGCCAGGTACCCGAGATAGCCCGAGTTTAAGACCTTCAGGGACTCAGGCCTGGAACTGGAGCTGCGCACAGAGTAGCAGTTTGGGGCACAGCAGCCGAGCCTGCTCTCGCTCGCAGGGCAACCCCGAACTACCTGCAGACAGCGCCATCTTGCCTGCAGCTTCCCATCCAGCTGGTGGCGGGGAAGCCAGACCCAACCAGCTTCCCAGGTGCTCAGACCCAGCCTGCGGAACCAGGTACCCGAGATAGCCCGAGTTTAAGACCTTTGGGGACTCAGGCCTGGAGCGGGAGCTGCACACAGAGTAGCAGTTTGGGGCACAGTGGCCAATCCTGCGCTCTGCGCTCGCAGGGCAGACCCCGAACTCCCTGCAGACAGCTCCATCTTACCAGCTGCTTCCCATCCAGCAGGCGGCAGGGGAGCCAGCCTCAGCCAGCTTCCCAGCACCTTTGGACCAGCAGGCAGAACCAGATAACTAAGATATCCCAACTGTAAGACCTCTGGGGAATCAGGATACCAGACAGCAAACCCTGAGCAGGAGCAGTGCAGAGCAGCTGCCCAACAGGCGGAACCAAGTACCTGGGATATCCTGAGTTTAAGACCTCGGGGGACTCAGGCCACCTGACAGCAATCTGTGAGCAGGAGCCCTGCAGGGCAGTGGTTCAGGTGTCACATTATCTGGGAAATAGCCTTATGAGCCCACAGGAGGGTCAAGCACTAGCTAGTATCTACAGGACCAACTAACACCAGAGTTAACCAGATGGCAAAAGGCAAATGTAAGATCATTACTAACAGAAATCAAGGCAGTATGGCAGCATCCGAACCAAGTTCCCCGACAGCAATAAATCTTGGATACCCCAAACACCAGATAAACAAGACTCAGATCTAAAATCACTGGTCAGGATGCTGATAGAGGAACACTTAGATAAATCTCTTAAAGTAATACATAAGAAAATAGATCAAAAGCTAGAAGCCCTTACAAGGCAAACACAATTAAATCTCGGATATCTCAACACACCAGAAAAACAAGACTCAGATCTAAAATCACTGGTAAAGATGCAGATTGAGGATCACCTAGATAAATTACTTGAAGTAATAGAGGAGAAAATAGATCAAAAGCTAGAAGCCCATACAAGGCAGACACAAAAAACACTTAAAGACATCCAGGAGAATATAGAGCAAAAAATGAATCCCAATAAGGGGGAGAAACAAAAATCACTGAAAGAAATACAAGAGAACATGGGTCAACAAGTAGAAGTCATAAAAGAGGAAACACAAAAATCCCTTAAAGAATTACAGGAAAACACAAACAAGCAATTGAAAGACCTGAGCAAAACCATACAGAATCTAAAAACAGAAATAGAAACAACTAAACAATCGCCAAGGGAGACAACGTTGGAGATAGAAAACCTTGGGAAGAAATCAGGAGTCATAGATGCAAATATCAGCAATAGAATACAAGAGATAGAAGACAGAATCTCAGATGCTGAAGATACCATAGGAACCATGGATTCAACAATTAAAGAAAATGCAAAATGCAAAGAGCTGGTAACCCAAAACATTCAGGAAATCCAGGACACAATGAGAAGACCAAACATAAGGATTATAGGGATAGATGAGAATGAAGATCTACAACTTAAAGGGCCAGCAAATATCTTCTACAAAATTATGGAAGAAAACTTCCCCAACCTAAAGAGAGAGATGCCCATGAATATACAAGAAGCCTATAGAACCCCAAATAGACTGGACCAGAACAGAAATACTTCCCGTCACATAATACTCAAAACTCCAAATGTACTAAACAAAGAAAGAATGTTAAAGGCAGTAAGAGAAAAAGGACAAGTAACATATAAAGGAAGACCTATCAGAATTACACCAGACTTCTCACCTGAGACCATGAAAGCTAGAAGATCCTGGGCAGATATCATGCAAACTCTAAGAGAACACAAACTTCAGCCAAAACTACTTTACCCAGGAAAGCTCTCAATCGCCATAGATGGGGAAACCAAGGTATTCCATGACAAAACCAAATTTACACGATACTTATCTACAAACCCAACCCTACAAAGGATAATAGGGGAAAAATACCAACACAAGTGGGAAACTACACCCCAGAAGAAACAAGATAGAAACCCCATCTCATCCAACCCAAAGAAGAGAACCACTCAAATACAAAAAAAAAATTATAATAATAACGCCCAAAATGTCAGGAAGTAATAATTACTATTCTTTAATATCTCTTAATATCAATGGACTCAATTCCCCAATCAAAAGACACAGACTAACAGACTGGATACGGAAACAGGACCCTACATTTTGCTGCATACAGGAAACACATCTCAGTGTCAAAGACAAACACCACCTTAGAGTAAAAGGCTGAAAGACAGTTTTACAAGCAAATGGTCCCAGGAAACAAGCTGGAGTAGCCATTCTAATATCAGATAAAATTGAATTTCAACCTAAAGTCATCAAAAGAAACTCAGAAGGTCACTTCCTGCTTGTCAAAGGGAAAATCCACCAAGAAGAATTCTCAATATTGAACATCTATGCACCAAATGTAAGGGCACCCTAATTTGTAAAAGAAACTTTACTAAAGCTTAAAGCACACATCGCACCTAACACAATAATTGTAGATGACTTCAACACTCCACTCTCCTCAATGGACCGTTCAGGAAAGCAGAAACTAAACAGGGACACAGTGAAACTAATTGAAGCTTTAGACATATTGGATTTAACAGATATATATATATAGAACATTCCATCCTAAAGCAAAAGAGTATACCTTTTTCTCAGCACCGCACGGTACCTTCTCAAAAATTGATCATATAATTGGTCACAAGACAGACCTCAACAAATACAAGACCAAACTAATCCCATGTCTCCTATTGGATCACTATGGAGTAAAAGTGGTCTTCAATAGCAAGAAGAACAACAGAAAGTCCACATACACATGGAAACTGAGCAATACTCTACTCAATGACACCTTGGTCAAGGAAGAAATAAAGAAAGAAATCAAAGACTTTTTAGACTTCAATGAAAATGAAGGTACCACCTACCCAAATCTCTGGGACACAATGAAAGCAGTGCTAAGAGGAAAACTCATAGCCCCGAGTGCCTCCAAAAAGAAACTGGAGAGAGCATACACTAGCAATTTAACAGCACACCTGAAGGCCCTGGAACAAAAAGAAGCCAACTCACCCAGGAGGAGTAGAAGAGAGGAAATCATCAAACTAAGGGCTGAAATCAATCAAGTAGAAACAAAGAGAACCATACAAAGAATCAACAAAACCAAGAGCTGGTTCTTCGAGAAAATCAACAAGATAGATAAACCCTTAGTTAGACTAACAAAAGGGCACAGAGACAGTATCCAAATTAACAAAATTAGAAATGAAAAGGGGGATATAACAACAGAAACTGAGGAAATTCAAAAGATCATCAGATCCCACTACAAAGGCCTATACTCAAAACAACTGGACAATCTGGAGGAAATGGACAATTTCCTAGACAGATACCAAATACCAAAATTAAATCAGCATCAAGTAGATCAGCTAAACAGTCACATAACCCCTAAAGAAATAGAAGGGGTTATAAAAAGCCTCCCAACCAAAAAATGTATGGGACCAGATGGTTTTAGTGCAGAATTCTACCAGACCTTCAAAGAAGACTTAACACCAATACTCTTCAAACTATTCCACAAAATAGAGACAGAAGGGACACTGCCTAACTCATTCTTCGAAGCCACAATTATGCTAATACCTAAACCACAAAAAGATCCAACAAAGAAAGAGAACTACAGGCCAATTTCTTTTATGAATATTGATGTAAAAATACTAAACAAAATTCTTGCCAACCGAATCCAAGAGCATATCAAAACGATGATTCACCATGATCAAGTAGGCTTCATTACAGGGATGCAGGGATGGTTCAATATATGGAAATCCATCAAAATAATCCACTACATAAACAAACTAAAAGAAAAAAACCACATGGTCATCTCATTAGATGCTGAAAAAGCATTCGACAAAATTCAGCATCCTTTCATGCTAAAAGTCTTGGAAAGAGCAGGAATTCAAGGCCCAGACCTAAACATAGTAAAAGCTATCTACAGCAAACCAGTAGCCAACATCAAAATAAATGGAGAGAAACTTGAAGCAATCCCACTAAAATCAGGGACTAGACAAGGCTGCCCTCTCTCTCCATATCTTTTCAAGATAGTACTTGAAGTTCTAGCGAGAGCAATTAGACAACATAAGGAAGTCACAGGGATACAAATTGGAAAGGAAGAAGTCAAAGTATCATTATTTGCAGATGATATGATAGTCTACTTAAGCGATCCAAAAAACTCCACCAGAGAACTTCTACAGCTGATAAACAACTTCAGCAAAGTGGCTGGTTATAAAATTAAATCAAGCAAATCAGGAGCCTTCTTGTAATCAAAGGACAAGCAGGCTGAGAAAGAAGTTAGGGAAATAACACCCTTCACAATAGCCACAAACAATATAAAGTATCTTGGTGTAACTCTAACCAAACAAGTGAAAGATATGTATGACAGGAACTTCAAGTCCTTGAAGAAAGAAATCGAAGAAGACCTCAGAAGATGGAAAAATATTTCTTGCTCCTGGATTGGCAGGATTAATGCAATCCCCATCAAAATCCCAACTCAATTCTTCATAGATCTAGAAAGAGCAATTCTCAAATTCATCTGGAGCAACAAAAAACCCAGGATAGCTAAAACTATTCTCAACAATAAAAGGACTTCTGGGGGAATCAATATCCCTGACCTCAAACAGTACTACAGAGCAATTGTGTTAAAAACTGCATGGTGTTGGTACAGCAACAGGCAGGTAGATCAATGGAATAGGATTGAAGACCCAGAAATGAACCCACAGACTTATGGTCACTTTATCTTTGATAAAGGAGCCACAACCATCCAGTGGAAGAAAGATAGCCTTTTCAACAAATGGTGCTGGTTCAACTGGAGGTCAACATACAGAAGAATGTGAATTGACCCACTCTTATCTCCTTGTACTAAGATCAACTCCAAGTGAATCAAGGACTTCCACATAAAACCAGACACACTGAAACTATTAGAAAAGAAACTTGGGAAGACCCTGGAGGACATGGGCACAGGGGGAAAGTTCCTGAACAGAACACCAATAGCTTATGCTCTAATATCAAGAATTGACAAATGGGACCTCATAAAATTACAAAGTTTCTGTATGGCAAAGGACACTGTCAGAAGGACAAAATGACAACCAACAAAGTGGAAAATGATCTTCACCAACCCCACATCCGACAGAGGGCTAATATCCAATATATACAAAGAACTCAAGAAGTTAGACCCCAAAGAACCAAATAACCCTATCAAAAAACGGGGTACAGAGCTAAACAAAGAATTTTCACCAGATGAAATGCGGATGGCCGAGAAACACCTTAAGAGATGTTCAATATCATTAGTCATCAGGGAAATGCAAATCAAAACAACCCTGAGATTCCACCTCACACCAGTCAGAATGGCTAAGATTAAAAACTCAAGAGACAACAGGTGCTGGCGAGGATGTGGAGAATGAGGAACACTCCTCCACTGTTGGTGGGATTGCAAAATGGTAAAATTGCTCTGGAAATGAGTGTGGCGGTTCCTCAGAAAATTGGGCATGTCACCTCCAGAGGACCCTGGCATACCACTCCTGGGCATATACCCAGAGGATTCCTCTTCATACAATAAGGACACATGCTCCACTATGTTTATAGCAGCCTTGTTTATAATAGCCAGAAATTGGAAGGAGCCCAGATATCCCTCAAAAGAGGAATGGATACAGAAAATGTGGTATATTTATACAATGGAGTACTACTCAGCAATTAAAAATAATGAACTCATGCAATTTGTAGGTAAATGGTTAGATCTGGAAAATATCATCCTAAGTGAGCTAACCCAATCACAAAAGAATACACATGAAATGCAATCACTGATAAGTGGATATTATTGAGCCCAGAAGCTCTCAATACTCCAGGCACAATTAGCAAGTCAAATGACTCCCAAGAAGAAGAAAGGAGAGGACCCTGGGCCTGTAAAGATTGGATCCAGTCGTTGTAGACCCAGAACAGAGAAATTGTGGGGGGGGGTGAATGAGTGGGGAATAGCGGTTGGGGGGAGAGGAATTATGGGACATATTGTGGGGGGTTACTGGGAAAGGGGAAAGCCTTTGGAGTGTAAACATAGAATATAGAAAATAAAAAATAAAAAAAAATAGTCTTATGCTACTCAATACATTAATGTTTTCAGCTATTGGAACTTAAGTTGTATTCTTTATTCTAAAATTGAAATGCTTCCATGATTCTGTATTTTAGGTAGTAAATTCAGTGTGTGTGTATATGTATGTGTGTGTGTGTGTGTGTGTGTGTGTGTGTGCGTGTGCGTGTGTGTGAGTGTTTTCTATTAAGAGGTGATTGGAGGATTAAGTGGGAGAAATTCCTTTTTAAATCTGCTTTGGAGATAGAGGGGACAATCTGTGTTTTATAGGACCACCCTAAAGCTAAACTTAATATGTAGGTTTTCTTCTCTCTACTGTCAAAATAACTTTCCAAAATAAACATCCTCCTTGTAAGGATATTTCATGGAAAGCAGTGATGTAGCCTGAGCTTTTATTTGGGAGGACTTAGTCTCATGCATCCAAATGCAACCTCAAATTTAGTATATAGTGGAAGATAACTTTGAGCTCCTTATCTTTCTCTATCCCTCTAATGATGATATTACATACAGGTGATATTATGCTTGAGACATATGAATGACTTTTAAATGTAGACCTTTAATAGCTTATAAGTATCCAACTATAATCTCTATTTCCCATATACATTTTACCTTCACCTTTGCTAGTGATTCAGGGTTTCAGGTATTCTAGGGAGTTCATTAGAGTGTTAAAAAAAATAGATGTATTTTGTTCATCTTTTGTTGAATTAGTGATTTACAGCTTTCTCTTTATGGATATCTGTGCTCTGTGAAAAAAGTAATGGCTTTCTTCTGTGATTGTAGTACCATCTTCATTTCTCCACTGGAATAGCAAATGATGCTACATTTCAAAGATATAACCTTGAGGCTGAAATATGGCCTCTCCACCTCTCTCTCTCTCTCTCTCTCTCTCTCTCTCTCTCTCTCTCTCTCTCTCTCCTCATGTCCTCTTCTCATGTCCTCTTTTCCAATGCCCTAGTATTAAAATCCCAGCAAAGTCTGCTAATAATACATTTTCTTTTTTGCAGGAAGAGCATGTATTTGTGCTATATTGTAGGTTCAAGGAAAAAAAGATTTGTAAATCTATGTCTAAAAATCCCTGGTGGTTCTTTGAAAATTGCTTTAAAAATATTACCTCTGCCTTAAATGGTACATTATTGTCCTTCCTTCTGTACTAGATTTTCTTACTTAAGACCCTCTTGAAAGTTTAGCATTAAAAACAAGTTAATTTGTTAGAGATTCTGCCTTCATCACTACAAGGGTTCCTTGTGCTTATATTAACCCAATGCTGAATGTACTGTATCTCAGATACTGCATGTTAGTAAGACGTGGCCTCAAGATATCTTTGAAGACTAAAAAACACTTTGCATCAGTAATCCCGCTGAGAGAGTCATAGAAACCCAAGTTAGGAATTTCTGATATAAATGTCACAAGCCCTATTCATTCTTGTTTTTTGTTTTCTTTGCACTCTCAGCTTTTATCCAGAATCACTGACATTCTCCATCCAGTGCAACAGCTCAGAGAAAATGTGAAAAGAATGGGAAGAGGTACTATAAAATATTCTCCTCTAGGTTTGTAAATATCGTTTCTCTGGGTGAGACAAGAGCCCCTCTTCTTCTCCAAGCTTCCTGCAGAGATGTTTCTCTCCAATGGTCATAAACAAAACACCAGCAGATGTGAGGATCAAGTCAATATCAATATCAAAGAGGTGGTTGTCATGGCAACTATAACCAAGGACCATCCTCTAAACATCCACCCCTACATCAGCATCCACTCAGAAATTCAGGGCATTCAGGCTCAAAGGAAATCAGAGAAGGGAGCCAAAGGAGCTTCAGTAGAGTACAGCGGGAAGAATCACACTAAGCTTGAAAATTATGAACTCTTGTCAGAAGATTCACTTCTCTGCCCAGGCCCAGGGCTTGCTCGAGGCAGAATTATGAAGTAAATATTTTCTGTGGCCTTTTGTCTGTTTGTCCAGTGTGTCCTCAGTCAGGTATTGGACGCTTCTTTATATTCTGCTTTTGTGCATCCCTCTTCATTTGTCTGTCTGATAAATTCTGATATTGTCAAAATAATATCACTCGTTCCTCCTGGATTTGGCATACAAACACGTACCTACCCACTGCACTGGTTGGTTTTGTTTCTGAAATTTCAGTTCCCAAGTTCTTCCACCCCAATCATGGACAATTCATTTTGAATAGCTGCTTGATTCCCGATGTTGTCATGAAAGGCATCTGTTGAAATGTGATCATTTCTCAACTTAGATATTTAAGCTTGATGGAGTACAATTTCATTTTTAACCATTGAAATTGCACTAATAAATCCAGTTGTACAAAAGGAGGTATATGTATATTGTACAAAATGGATATAAACAAAATGCATCAATAGGATGGGGCCTAGTAAAATATAAAAAGACATGCAATTGGAGGGGAATATGGGAAGAATGTCTTAGAAAAGTTGTAGAGTGGAGAAAATGAAAATACATTATGTATATTTACAAAATTATCAAAGAATAAAATGCTTTTAAATAAAAACTGGCTTTTGTGATTATGACTGATAATAGTTTTGATGTGAGTATTCATTTTCTTTCCCTAACTACCCACTTTCATAATTTAGTGTACAGAGTTTCCAAAGGCAAATGATGCAAAAGCTAAGTGGATGAAGGATGTGCAATTGAAGGTTGCAAAGAGTTGTTGAATGCACATCTCCAAACGGGATTCATAGACTGTAAATTTAAATGAATTTATGTAAATATTTTTGTCATAAGCATCTTAAATATTATCTTATTTCAATGTAACCGGCTTCTTCATAATTAATGACCTGACTGAGATATTCCAGGAAGTCAGTTCAATCACTAAGATATGTACCATGCTTATATCTCATTTCTTCATGTCTGCAGAATCACAAGCAAAGCGACTTCCAAAAAGAACTCAGGGAACACTCCTCTTTAAAAAAGTTTTCTAAGATTCTATTAGCCATAATCTGCTCTCAAGAAACATCCCTAAAACTCTCTGACAGTTGTATCTACAGTTCTCTTTCCATGGTACCCATTTATGTATATATATAAAAAATGGGGTCATAGCAGGATTAAAAAATCTTCATTAGTGCATAGGATTTGGTGCTGTTAAAACCATTGATACCTCTTCTCTCTGAGCAATGTGTACAACACTTTGCAGAACTCTAAAACTTCACGGGGTATAGGAAAAGCTCAACTCATGTACAGCTTGATATTTTCTATATCATGTAACCAAAGTATGCTTTAGCTTCGACAATAGGATCTTATCTTCTAGTTTTGGTGGGTAAGAGTCTGTGTTGTTGTGAGAGCCTCCAGAGACTTACTGACCAAGAACCTATAAGGAGGCATCTATCCTATTGCTAGCAAGGGGCTTTTATTTAATCACCCATGGCCTTTTCAAATAGCCTCCTACCCCCTTACAGGGTATTTTGTTTCAAACATGTTTTAATTTTTTATTTTTAACTTGGCAGCTTACTTATTGTTCTATTTTTGTTAAAAAAAAATGACCAAAGGAACTCTTATAAAAGAAAATATTTAATGAGGGGCTTGTTTGGAGTTTCACAGGGTTAGTTTATGGTTATCATAATGTGAAATCTAGAAACTTCCAGGCAGGAATGGTAATGCAGATGTATCTAGGGGCTCACATCCTGATCCATGAGAAGGAGGCAAAGAAAGGGACACTTGGCCAGGCCTGGGATCTTTTTTCTTTTTTAAAGATTAAGCTTTATTACTAATATACTTATTATCATAGTAAATTGTTTAATTTTAGGTTGTTTTTTTCTTTCTTTTTTTATTTTCTATATTCTTTGTTTACATTCTGAAGGCTTTCCCTTTTCCCAGTTCCCCCCTCACCATATGTCCCATATGTCCTCTCCCCCCCCCCGCCACCCTCCCCCCTCCCTGCCTATTCAGGCCTGGGATTTTGAAACCTCAAATCCTACGCCCACTGACATACCACCTCCAACAAGGCTATACCTTCTAACCCTTCCCAATGAGTTTCTCTAACTGGGGACCAGAAATTTAAACATATAATATACCAGAAATTTAAGACTAGAGGAGACATTTTTATCCAATTGACCACATTTGGTTGGTTTCAAGAGAGTTTTCCATATACTTTTTTCATTACCCACTCATTTTAGATAACCCTTTAAACTTTGTTCCTGTATCTTATGCCTCATTGCTTAGAACATTTTGTCCTCCAGTTTCTCCAATCCTTACTTTTATATTATCCATCTTTTACTATCTCCTCCATTGAGACATCCTTCTCCTCATGGCCTCCTTTGAGTTCCTCATCAGATTCTTTATTATCAGTCTTTGTCTCTTTCCCTGTTAGTAGAATCCAAAATCACAACACAGTACCTTCTAAAAAACTACCTAATTTCTGTGAATGAAGTAATGCATAGAAGAGGAATAGGTAAATAAAATGGGCATCATGCATATTCAGAGATCTGAATAAATTATCCAAATTATCCTGAAGAATTTGAGAATTTTTTGACCCAATGTAACCATTTATTTTCAGGTAGTATTTGTTATTTTACATATTTTTTAAAAGTTTTAAAAATATGTTCAACATAACCAATTTGTGTATGACTTTACATGCTAATAGAGTGATCACCAATATAGAGAGAACAAAATTAATAGTGAACAATTTTATATAACTATCTTAAAGGAATCACATTGGATTTGATCATACGAACAACAATTTCTTAGTAGATATGATTTGACTTGCTCATAGTTTCTGAGTAGCATGTTGAAGTACACACACATATACACACATATATGTATACACACATATAAACATACAATGTACAATATGTCCATAAATAAAATATCTGGGCTAGTTATCCTAATATATACCTGTAAATTATAAATAGAGGTCTTCAAAGCTATATTACATTTACAAGCAGGATGAGGAATGTTAATTTATTCCTAATTCTTGGCCCATGGACCTTTCCACTATCTTAAGTAGGAGCTTGAAATATGCTTCTGAGACATTTGCATAATTTTCCCATTCTGTAGTTTTTCTTTACAGGTGTGTCTCCAAGTGAAAGGTCATAAGAAGAAACATGATATGCTTCTTTGTTCAACACATTGTTTTAGAATGTCCCAATTTATTGGTATTTCATGTAAAGCCCTGAATTTCTGAAGCAGTGAGCTGAGCTCAGACACAGACTGCAACATGATAAGTTCAGTACTGTTTCTAAAATTATAGAATCCCCAAGATGACCTAGTGATTTAATTAACTTGTATTAAAAAAATATTGGGATAGGTGTTAGGACCAGTGATGTTCACTTATTTTTAATTAAATTTCTGAATGCAATCAGCCTCTATCACTAGGTGAGTTCTTATAAGTATTGTGTGTATCTAAAATATGGGGGTTTTAGTATCTAATTTTATAGTAATAGGAGAAATCCTGACAAATTTTCTATTCCAGTAATTGCAAAAACACATATTTCATCTGACATTTAAAGATATCATCACTGTAGAACTCTTTAATAAGGAGGATGCACTGCTTTTATATGAGTAGTCCAACCCTGCTGTAACATTAATCATCTAAACAGAATTAGTTATATAACAAAATCCAAATTGTAGTTATATAGTAAAAATGGAAAACGCACATGGGAAAAAAATACAGCCATGGAAACCCTTGGTTGATAAGATCTGAGGTGGTTCTGTATTACAGAATATCAGAAATGAGAAGAAGGAAGATTGCTCAGAATTACCCAATAAAATTCCACAGGCTAAGTACACAAACACAGGAAAACATGGTGTCTCAGAGGCTAGAACATGAGATGTCTTAAAAACAGAAAAGGTGGCTTCTGGAAATAATTCTCTGTCTCTCTTTTAACAGGTCCTGTTCTCCACGTCAATTCTTACCAAATCAGGATGCTACCCTCTGAACTTCTTCAGTCTAATGCTTTCCTTAGAGACTCTGAATAGTATCATCTTAGCTTAGCGTTAAGGCTTTCAGATATAAAGTTTGGAAGACAGGAGCCTTCATTCTAAGTTCGATAAAAAACTATTGGGGATTTAACAATAAGTAATACTTCAGATACTTAACTAACCATTGATAAGACCACACTGACTACATCCAGATACATAATATGCAATGCAATGCTGAGGATCCGCAGGGATGAAAATCAAGCCATATACACAAGAATTAATTAATAGTGAATCCAAGGAGAAATTAGTTACTATATATTGAAAAATATCAGATGAGGTTGTCTGGCTACGTCTTTAGTGACTGGGAAAATTCACACCAGGCAGCTTCCTTGGTTAAACCCCACATGCTCTAAGATACTAAAGCTTTTTTCTGTGGCACTCTTTTCATGGTTCAGATACCCTGTGATTTGATGAAGATTTCCTGGATGCCCTGTGCTGGCTCTTATTATACTAGGCCTTTATACACATTGAGTCAGCAGTCAGCATTTTCCTTGGACTTCCTCCCGTTGGCTTGGGCAGTGACTTTTCATGTGTAAAGCCTGCTGTGTCCCTTATAATCCTACCTCCTAATTTCCCCTGAGGAATTGAATTTGAATGAGTGAATTAAGGACGTTCCTTCAGCTTAGCAATCTACTTCTATTTATCTGTTTATTTCCATTTACTCTTTCAATTTTTCTTTTATTCTTGAAATTATAATGATTACATCATTTCCCAATTCTTCCTCAGTCTCAATTTTCCCATATACACCTCTTTGTGTTTTTTTTATTTAATTTAAAATAACTTGCATATATGTATTTTGGAATTCAAAAATACAACCTGCTTACTCAATATAATATTGTACATATGCTCCCATGGCTGACCATTTAGTTTTTAGTAACCAGTTGCTGTGCCCTTTCCTGAGGAAGACATTTCTTCCAGTTAGAACATTCCTTATTTTGCTGTAGTTCATATGTAGGGATGTGGTCTCATGTGCCTCCTTGTGTATTCACATTGCCATGTGTATTCTTGTCTTCATGATTCAGTTTATGTTTAGACAGACATATTAGTGAGAATCAATGATTGCAACTTCTTACATTACGAGAAGACACAGTCTCACAGTATAGTTCCTGATTCTCTGTTTCTTAAAATCTTTCCATTTTATTTTTATTGTTAAGAAGAAAAAATTGGGCATGTCACTTCCAGAGGACCCTGGCATACCACTCCTGGGCATATACCCAGAGGATTCCCCTGCATGCAATAAAGACACATGCTCCACTATGTTTATAGCAGCCTTGTTTATAATAGCCAGAAATTGGAAGGAGCCCAAATATCCCTCAAAGGAGGAATGGATACAGAAAATGTGGTATATTTATACAATGGAATACTACTCAGCAATTAAAAATAATGAATTCATGCAATTTGTAGGTAAATGGTTAGACCTGGAAAATATCATCCTGAGTGAATTAACCCAATCACAAAAGAATGCACATGAAATGCAATCACTGATAAGTGGATATTAATGAGCCCAGAAGCCCTAAATACTCAAGACACAAATAGCAAGTCAAATGATTCCCAAGAAGAAGAAAGGAGAAGACCCTGGGCCTGTAAAGATTGCATCCAGTTTAGTAAAGAAACCGAGGGGGGAGGGGGAATGATTGGGGAACAGTTGGGGGGGGGGAGAGGAACTATGGGAACTATGGTGGGTGGGAACTGGGAAAGGGGAAAGCCTTTGGAATGTAAACATAGAATATAGAAAATAAAAAAAAAATAAAAAAAAGAAGAAGAAAATATTTAAAATTTAGAAACCTAAACAAATTATCAGGTTGAGAATGTGATACTTTTTATGAATTACTTCTACAATAAATATTATATGTCCAAAATTAATCATGAAATATATTACATATTAATATGTTGGTTCAACTAAGTAAAGGATTAGTATTTAAAGTTAATATGGAACTGACACATTAGTAAAGAAATAGTAAAATTCACCTGAATATTAGCTGCAATTTTAAAAAATAGAATTAAATAATTTGAGAATTCACAGGAACTGAAACAAGTCAGCTACTAAAAAAAATAGAAAATTACCAAAAATAAGCTTAAAAATTACAATTCAACTGATGCCTGCATAATTAAAAATTAGAAATATTTAGCTTCCAAAAGAAAAAAAAATTTAAAATTGGGCATTATCTAGTTAATCAAACTGGTAATAAAGCTCTGCATATTTTAAAGCTAAGAATGAGTCATTGCAATTTATAATTTTGGTTGAAGATTACAAAACTATTGAATATGATAGGGAAAAGGCATCAATAGTGATGACTTCAGTGAATATTAATTATGATACTATACTGTTTAATACTCAGTATCAACTGTATTCTATGTAAACTAACCAAAGGGGACACACACACACACACACACACACACACACACAGAAGCACCCACAAGAACCTAGTTGTAAATACATTCCCAATGTGAACTAATTTAGAATATAGTTTCCATTCTAAATGCAAGTATTTATTCATCCTATAGTCAGTGTTATGCACTGGATACAAGGTAACAAGGGAAAATGAGTCCTGCAGCAGCAGTGTTCTCTGCTCCCTGATTGTGAACATATAGGACCAGCTGCCTTGTTCCCACTGCCATACAGTCCCATTATGATAGTTAGCATGGGTGCTCCCTTTCCATGAGCCAACAAATGCATTTTCTTTCTTAAGTTTAGGTTTCAGGACTTTGTTACAGCCATAACAGAAGGATAATACAAGGGTAATCGATAATAATTAATATGAAATTACAATGGAATTTTATTTTTGAATGTCATAGATATAAAGCAAAAATAGCTAGCTAGGGAAAGGTATAGAGTTTGAGGGTAGGCAATGTAAGTGTCCCTCTTAAACTAGCTCTGTGATGATTTTAATTTTTGAGTTAATTCTAACAAAGTGGTTTTATATTTCTAAAACAATTAAAAAGTAACCATGTCAGTTTCCGGGATCTAAACTGAATAAACTATTGTCAAAAAATGTGAAATAATCTTTTAGAAATGTTGAACAAAAGGCAGTGATATTGTAAAGGATCCAAAACGAATTGGTTTGAACTGAAAAATTGAATTTTAAATGCTACCCTTTGGTAATATTTTTCAATTGTAGCACACTCTTAATGAGGTCATCACTCTGTGATGCCTCAGCAGTCAGTTAAACCTTCCAGAAAGATCTTAATAAGAAACAGTCCTATTCCTATACATCTATGTAAAACTCATCAAAGACAGCAAAATGTCTTCCATTCATTTGCCTATGTATTATTATTCATTTCTGACATATTTGGCCACCTAGGACTCAGTCATGGGTGGAATGTTCACTAGGTGGAGAAGTTTCTAGGCAAGGATGATAAATCACCAGGATATCTTAGAGCTCATTCTGGAATGGCTTCACACAGTGAGAGTCACTCAGATGACTCAGTCATTCAAATAACTCTCCTTTTTTTACCCAACAGGTGTTTCCTTTAAAAAAAAAGAAAGAAAAGAAACCAAAACCAAAACCAACAACAACAACAACAACAACAACAACAACAACAAAAAACCCTGGAAATCATTAGAAATTCCAAATGCATCTGGAATCAGAGATCAAGATAGACTACGATATTTAGTCAATATTCCTGTCTGACGTGGAACTAATTTAGGCATCAAAGCAATGCCAGGAACTTGTGGGAAAACACTGGACTGATGTTTTCAGAAAAAAAAGGTATAGCCTCAGTAATCACATTATGGGGGTGATGAGTTGGCTACTGAGATCTGACATGTTCCAGGTTGGGAGAGTAATTGATCTTGAGGTATGAAAGAATGACCTTAAGATAGGGCCATTTATGCTCACCTCTGTGTATAACCAGATGGAACCTTCCTTTTCGAATGCAGAAACAGATCCCTAGCTTCTGCCACCTGATGTCGAATACTATCATTAGATCATATCAAACATCTATTTCAAAGGGCCCATTGCTTTTCCTATAACCTGCCTATCTGACATTTCAACCAATGTATTTAAAAAGTGTTTTACATTATTACTTTTTTTTATTGTATATATTCTATATTTACAATTCATTTCCCTTTTTCTGGTTCCCCACCCCCAAAGGTCCCACATGTCCTTTTCCCTCCCCCTGCTCCCGCATCCACCCCCTCCCACTTTACTGTTCTTGTACTCTCCCACAATGATGTTTTGGTCCATTCTAGCACCAGTGTCCACTCCTTTCTTCTTGTGAGACATCACTTGATATGTGATTTGTGTCTTTGGTGTTCCAAGCTTCTAGGCTAATATCCACTTATCAGTGACTGTATACCATGGGTATTCTTTTGAGACTGGGTCACCTCACTTAGTATGACGTTCTCCAGCTCCATCCATTTCTCTAAGAACAAAATCTTCATGAAGTTGTTGGCACATTGTAACAAGCTCTTTGGGGTAACCCCTGATACCAAACCATGGTCTCTCATGTTTGGCTACAAAATAGACAGCATCTTTTTCTCTTTTAGAGGAGAATTACCTTCTTTGTATGATGAAACACCAGAGTATTTTACACATTTTTAAAATGATTCCATACTGTCTACAGGTTTGACATGGTTCACATACATTGCATTCTTTGTTTTTCTTCCTTCCTTGATATTAATAAATAAGTAATAATGACAAGGTAAAGATGATAAATGCAGAGGCTTTTATCTATTTTACATAGAAAATTCAGGGACAAAGTAAAGTGTCTTAAATTAAATGAGCATTAAAAAACTCATTCATTTAATTAATTGTGCACACATAAATTTCCTGGATACAGTTGAGTAATGGTTAAACAAAGCACTTGCCTTTGAGCAGGAGAGAAGAGGACAGCTAGAGATACCACAACCTACCTAGAAACCAGAATTCAGGGCATAGGAAAACTGCAAAGACAGAGGAGTCTTTTGACTCAAAGAGATGGAATGAATGACTTAGTCCATGGAGTCTGAAGTGGGAAAAAAAAGAGGGGCACTGGGGAAAAATCTGGACTATACAATGAGCCCCAAGTGCAGCTTTCAGTACTCCCAACCAAACACTGAAAAATGTTGGATTAAATTCTTCAAGAACCAGATGGGACCACAGATAAAACTACCTTTTCCAACCAGGGACTGGGGGAAATTGATTCTTGATTTTGAAAGTAAAGCAATTTTGATTTGATTTCAAGGTGTCTTCAGAGGGCAAGAAAAGTTTAATGTGTATACAGTATGTTTGAAGACTTTTCTAGGTCCAAGAAGGCCTCCTTTGGGTACTGTAAGCTGGTTTATTATCCATTATCTGTAACACAAAGATAATGAAAGAGGTAAAACTGTCTGCTCAGAAAGCCCACAGGAATACCAGGACTTGACAGCCAAGATATATCTCGATTAGTTTTTCCTGTGTAAAACCATCACAAATCATAGCGCGGACAGGATGTTGGTTAAAGAGACGACACATTGAGATGATGGAGTTATTCATTTATCTTCATTGAAAGAACTCAAGATGGCATTGTGGTTGAAAGTGTAAATCTCTTCTTATTTCACATCCTTTATGCTAAATAGTTCTCCAAGCAATTTGATTAAAATTGTCTTTGTTTTCCAGCACAACAGTGAGCACAGTTCTCTGTTCATTCACTGAAACTCCCAGCCCAAATCATGAGGCTAGAATCACACAAGTGATGGGACTTGTGATAAAATGTTAATATTGTTTCCCCAGAATAAAAGGGATTTTTTCCCCATAGCATGGAAATGTATAAAATTTTAAATTTATTTGTGATGATTAGCCTTTCTGTTTCTGGTACTTCCTTCAAGTGAAATCTCCTTTGTCCATAACCTTCTCCATGTATAGAGATAGTCTGATAGGCTAGGTGACTTAAAGACAATTGAAAAATACAAGATTGTATTGAATGTTGAAGCAGGGAGGAAGGGGGGTTGCATAGTGAGACTGAGAAAATCATGACATAAGACATCAATGTATTTTAAAATCAAAGCTGTTTATAGATATGTGTAGAGGAAGAGAATCTGAATGAGGAAGATAACACAGAGATGAGGGAATGGGAGAAGAGGAGGGAGAGAAAAAGGAAGATGAAGCAATACTAAGAGGCAAGATAAGAAGGGAGAAAGATTAGCAGAGGATTGAAAGGTAGGATAAGAGGCGTGGGTTAACTCTTTGTCAATGTTTTCGGAGGGCTAACCTTGGAGATGACTAGAGTAAATAGACATTATTTAGCATATTTCAGAATCTGAACTTGATATGAGGGGTTTCTTTGTTTTGATTCTTAAATGATGCTCAAGAAAAGTATAAACTTTTCTTGTTAGTAGATAGTCTATTTTCTCCATATATAAACAAGGCATTTCACCATCATACCTCTCATTTCTCTCTCCTTTATCCTTCCTCTAGTGACAGGGAAAAGGTTCTTCCATCTTGTCTTAGCTGGAGCCATCTTTGGTCTAATCTGAAACTGATCCTCTCCTTTTTTTTTAAATTAGATATATTCTTCATTTACATTTGAAATGATTTCCTCTTTCCTGGATCCCCCCCCTCCCAGAAAGTCCCATAAGCCCTCTTCCCTCCACCTGCTCCCCAGTCAACCCCTTCCTGCTTCCCTGTCTGGTATTCCCCTACACTGCTGCACTGAGTTTTTTCAGGACCAGGGGCCTCTCCTTCCTTCTTGTTGGGCATCATTTGAATGTAAATTGTTTCTTGGGTATACTGAGCTTCTGGGCTAATATCTGCTTATCAGTGAAAGGATACCATATGTGTATTTTTTGTGACTCAGGATGACATTCTCCAGTTCCACCCACTTGCCTAAGAATTTCATGAATTCATTGTTTTTAATAGCTGAGTAGTATTCCATAGTGTAATTATACCACATTTTTCTGTATCTATTGCTCCATTGAGGGACATCTTGGTTCTTTCCAGCTTCTGACTATTATAAATAGGGCTGCTATGAATATAGTGGAGCATGTGTCCTTATGACGTGCTGGGGAGTCCTCTGGGTATATGCCCAGGCATGGTATAGCTAGGTCTTCTAGCAGTATCATGCCAGGTTTTCTGAGGAACTGCCAGACTGATTTCCAGAGTAGTTGTATCAGCTTGCATTCCCACCAGCAGTGGAAGAGTGTTCCTCTTTCTCCACATCCTTGCCAGCACCTGGTGTCCCCTGAGAGGTTGATCTTAGTTATTCTGACTGATGTGAGGTAAAATCTCAGGGTTGTTTTGATTTGCATTTTCCTAATGACTAAGGATGTTGAACATTTCTTTAGGTGCTGCTCCACCATTTGATATTCTTTAGGTGAAAATTCTTTGTTTAGTTCTGAACCCCCTTTTTAATATGGTTATTTGGCTCTCTGAATTCTACCTTCTTAATTTCTTTGTATATCTTGGATATTAACCCTCTGTCGGATGGATATAGGGTTGGTAAAGAACTCTTCCCAATTTGTTGGTTCCCATTTTGTCCTTTTGACACTGTCCATTGCCTTACAGAAACTTCGTAATTTTATGAGGTCCCATTTGTCAATTCTTGATCTTAGAGCATAAGCTATTGGTGTTCTGTTCAGGAAATATTCCCCTGTGCCCATGTACTCAAGGCTCTTCCCCAGTTTCTTTTCTATTTGTTTCAGTGTGTCTGATTTTATGTAGAGGTCTTTGATCCACTTGGACTTGAGCTTAGTACAAAGAATTAAGAATGGATCAATTTGCATTCTTTTGCATGCTGACCTCCAGTTAAACCAGCACCATTTGTTGAAAATGCTATCTTTTTTTCCACTGGATGGTTATAGCTCCTTTGTCAAAGATCAAGGGACCAGAGGTATATGGGTTCATTTCTGGGTCTTCAATTCTATTCTATTGATCTACCTGCCTGTCACTGTACCAATACCATGCAGGTTTTTTTTAACACTATTGCTCTGTAGTATTGCTTGAGGTTGGGGATACTGATTCCCCCAGAAGTTCTTTTACTGTTGAGGATAGTTTTAGCTCTCCTGGTTTTTTTTTAATTTTTTTTTTGTTATTCCAGATGAATTTGAGAATTGCTCTTTCTAACTCTATAAAGAATTGAGTTGCCATATTTATGAGGATTGCTTTGAATCTGTATATTGCTTTTGGCAAGATGGCCATTTTTACTATATTAATCCTGTCAATTCAAGAGCATGGAAGATTTTTCCATCTTCTTAGTTCTTCTTCAATTTCTTTCTTCAAAGACTTGAAGTTCCTGTTATAGAGATCTTTCTCTTGTTTGTTTAGAGTCACCAAGATACTTTATATTGCTTGTGGCTATTTTGTGAAGGGTTTAATTTCCCTAATTTCTGAATCTCAGAGCAAGTCCATCATTCAGATTAAATAAATTTCCTATCCTCCCTTACAGGCTCTTTCCTAGTACATTGTGTCAATCGTCACTGTCCTTCTTCAATGCTTTGTGTAGTTGATCTTGATAGTAGAAACTAGTTCACATTGTCCCTTCCCATTTGTTTTCATAGTTCACCAAGCCAGACCTCCTGACCTCTTGTCTCCATGTCAGGTCAGAAGACAGGTACTCTCTCCTTTCTAACACTAAGTGATCTAATTACATCATACTAAAATTGTTCTATGTAATTAAACATTTTCTGTTAAGCATTAACTCTTAGGAATGTCAACAACTTCAGTCAAATACAAATCTCACTTTTTCTGAAGCATCTCTTCCCTGTCTTTAGTCATTCCTACACTGAAGACAGTACAGACAATTGCTTCATTGACCATTTCCAATTCCATACTTTTCTCTCTCTGCAGATCTGTTTGTTATCTGATTGTATAAGAAGGATGCTATCCCACACCACCATGCTTCTTCTGGCCAAGCCCATAACACTCCTCAGAAACTCTGCCTCCTCTTACTCTCTCCTCTGCTTCACCTTAGAAGCAACACATTTATCTTTGAAATTAATTTGTCCTCATGTGACTACTATGCTACTGTGCTCTACAAATGTCTGCCCTTTCTTCTGTGCTCATTTGACAGGCAATTTCTTTTCTGTTCAGTTTTCCATTATAATTCCTCTTTTGGTGACTGTCACTGCTCCATCCAGGACTGACTACTTTTTTTAATTTATTTATTTTTATTGAATATCATCTTTACTTACATTGCCAATGGTAAAACCTTTCCCCATATCCCCTTCCCCTAAGACTCCCAAACCTCCCTTTCCTCCTTCTCCCTGCCTCCACATATATGCCTCTCCACCCAACACATTCCCTCCCCCACCCCCTCCATTTCCCTTTGTTGGGGCCTCTGTTGAGCCTTTACCTGACCAAGTACCATTCCTCCCACTGATGCCCAACAAAGCCGTCCTCTGCCACATTTTTGGCTGGAACCATGTGTGCCCCTTGGTAGATCGTTCAGTCCCTGGGAGTCTTGGGCCATCAGGGTGGCTGAAATCATTGTTCTTACCATGGGGCTGTAAACCCTTTCAGCTCCTCTGGACCATCCTCCAGCTCCTCCATTGGGGACCCCATGCCCAGTCCAATAGTTGCTTGTTAGCATCTGCCTCTATTTGTAAGGTTATGGCAGGGTTCCCCCAGAGATAACCATGGCATGCTCCTTTTGGTATACACTTATTGCCATCCATAGTAGTGTCAGTGTTTGTTGACTGTTTATAGGATGAATCCCCAGGTAAAGCAGTCTCTGGGTGGCCTTTGCTATAGTCTTTGCTCCACACATTGTCTCCCTTATTTCTCCTGTGACTATTTTGTTCTCTTTCTTAGAGGAACCAAAGCACCCTCACTTAAGTCCTCCTTCTTCTTGAGCTTGGTGAATTATAACATTTAATTTGAGCTTTTAGGCTAACATCTGCTTATTTGTGAGTGCATACCATGTGTGTTCTTTTGTGATTGGGTTGCCTCCCTCAGGATTACACTTTCTAGTTCCCGATAGGATTTGCTGAAGGAGGCAGAGGCAGGAGGATCACAAGTTCAAGGCCAGCCTGGACTACAGGACTGACTACTGAAACAAAATTATCCACGATGATTTGATCTACATATACCCTTTGCCACAACTGACAACTAGTTAGAACTTATGAACTATTTTCTCACTCTATGTTTAGCCTTCTGATAAACATATATACCTGAATCCACTAAGAGTACTTCTTACTTACTGTAATCTTAATAAAAACAGCATACTTCATGAATTTGAATGGGTAATTTCATATTCTTTAAAAAACAGGAAACTGGGGTATAGATAACAATTGGTCAATAATAACCACAAGCAAATATAAACAAATATCGTTTCACTTTGTAGCCTGTAGTCTTCTGTAGGTCAGTGTTCTTCCTTGTGAGCAGGAGTTGCAATCCCTGTTATTTCTATCTCATTGGGTCACTATAAAATTATCTGAGATACTATAAGTATATATAATTTAAAATTGTACAGTGGCCCACACAATACTGAAAGGATTGAGTCATGTATGCCACATCAGTCCTCCATAAGAGAAAGTCTAGTACATAGCCACATATGAGGTGCCTGTAGAGAGCTATGGTTTCAACAGCAATGAACAGGATACCTACTCAAATCTAGGGTGGGAAATGTAAACCAAAGAAACAGGGCATAGCACCTGCTACCTCATGGAGTGCAGGAGTGATGGTTGTCTATCCTCAGAAGAAGTATAGATAAAAATGAAGAGTCTATCTAGGCTCTATTAGTATAATAACCTGCACTTTAGAGATGCTAATAAAACACAGATAGTCTGCACAGTGCTCAGGCTTTAGAGATCCATTCTTTTGGTGGTAAAGCTGGGAGGCATCTTGAGCAAGACTTTCTTTTCTGAAATTATGTTATGGCAAATAGCAGTAACCCCTGGTTGATACTATTTCCCTTGATCCTGGAGAAGTTGTTTCTGAGAGATAGAGGCTATGGAGCAGTTCAGACAGATGTCTGAAGTGTATCAGTCATTATCTTCTATAAGAAATAACAGGATATGCACCAGTGTCCAATCAATGGGCATGATACTCACAGTACCTGCATCACCTTGTATATCAAAGGCATGAGCAACATCAACAGTGATTGTAAAAACCTCCATCAGTAGATGAGACTATCACCACTCCAAATAAATAACAAGAATGGGGACCACTATACCTTCATTTTTCTTTACACTTGTATATCTACACAAATTACAAATTAAACATACTTGAAAGCTCTAAATCGACAGTCAGCTTTTCAGACATTCATATTCTATGTGTTAAACCAACACCTTTAGCCCCAGCCAAATATGATATAGGTGAGTTAGTCCATTAAGCTTAATTGAAAATATATACAACATAATATAACAAACAAATATCACTGGTAAAAGACACTTACCAAGATGTCCAATGCAGAATTTCAGATGAGACATCCAATCCCAAAGGATATGCAACCCTTACCTATAAACATCCTACATATGCAAATACAAAATAATAGGACAACTGCCAAAGTTCATAGCTATCTACTAACAGATTAGAAAGATATCAAAGTGGACAAAATACCTTACAAAACCTGCAAAAAAAAAGATTTTTAAAAGCATGAATGGAATGAAAGAGAAAAATGGATACAAATCTTAATGAAGCGAGGAAAGTAGTACAGAATTTGAACGATCAATTCAGCAATGGACTAGAGACACTGTGAAAGAACCAAAGAGAAATTGTGGATTGGAAAGATCAAATCAGTTCACAGTTCTGTTGAAAGCCACGGCAAGAGGAAGATGATAGGCTTGGAGGGTGAATATGGCTGTCTCAGAATATTACAGACTGAAATAAAGAGAGAAGTGAGAAACCTACCAAGCCTGATTCTTCTTGCTCTAAAATCCTGGGAAATAGGCACTTGCTCTCCCCTACACACAAAGTGCTACTAAAGCATAGGAACCAAGTACTGTAATCACCATTCACTTCAGTGAAGGGGACAACAGGGACACCGCTGACTCTGGTCAATAGATACTTGAAATTTCTGATGTCTGTAGTTGGTGAAGGAAAAATTATTTCCTTGTGCCTTGGTTATCCTTCCTAGGTGACTTTATTTACTTAATAGAACCTGAGGCTTTGGCCCTTAGAATATTTCCCCAAATCCATTGTATTCATGGTTCATATTAGAAGGAGGCATTCTGAGCATACCACAGAGCTCCTTTCTCTCTCAATGTTCTTGAAGAATGTAAGATCATCCAAATACCTCCTGAATCTGTCAGAAAGTAAAGGGGAAAATGAAGACATATAAGGGGAAAGCAGAAATGTGAGGATCTTGTTCTAGTTTTTGCTTTGTTAACTTCAAGATAAGACACTGGCCAATGTGATGGAGATGGGCCCCCTCAATGGCAGAAATGGAAAAGAACATAAGCTTAGAAAGCGTGGTCGTTTGAATATTAGCAGCCCCCACAGCCTCATGTATTTGAATGCTTGGCAAATGGGGAGTGGTAATGTTAGAAAGTCTGGCCTTTGTATTACAATCTATAAAGAATATTAATGGTAACCACCCCAAACATTGGTTGTAAATTTTAAATTAAATAATGATAGACCTTGTGATCAAATGTGAATTTTAATTTTTAGTTTTTAATTCAGAACCTAGATAATTCTTGAGGGATTTGTTGTTCTTATACCATTTAAACTATATCTTGTTTATGCTCTGACCTTAATTTTCCTCCAATTATTTGACTTAGTTTATTTCATTAAGAGCTCTTATTTAGGTGAAACTCCCTTCTGTTCTATTCCCTTAACACCACTTTGTTTATTCTCATTTGGCTATAAGGCATTCTTTATTATTAAAATCTTACCCAACCTATTACCCCCAAATGTTTGCTATATTACTTTTATGTTTGATTAGATTCTAGGGTTTCTAGATGGGTTCCTCTTAAGCAGTGTTTAGATTATTCACAATTCTTTCCTAGACATGTCTGACCTTTTTCCAAGGGTAGATATGGAGTCTTTTTTCCCTGTTCTGTGTAACCAGATTTTAAAGTGTTACAACTTGGAAAGATTTCAGTATATAACTATTTTATCTCATTTCCAGGTACTACTTTCAGTAATAATGTGTGGCATTCACTAATCCTTTATACACTGTTGACCATATCCATATCTATAGGGTGATGGCTGCTGCATAGATGGTTCATATCAATTTCCCAATTTGCTATCAGATTTCTGTTTCTTCCAACTGTTCAGACTGATTGGGTATTCAGACTGCTTAAGTGAGTGTACTTAGTTCCTTCTATCCCTCTGTTGTTTCTCTTCTGGCTCAATTTGAAGGGAGTAAGACACTGTGCACTGTTCTGTTCTTGAAACTTTCCTATGTAGAGATAGAAGATTAGAGAGATGGGATAGATAAAAAGAGAGAGAGAGGCAGAGACAGACACAGACACAGAAAGTGAGAGGGAGGGAGGGAGGGAGAGAAGCAGGGAGAAAGAGAGGGAGGAGAGAGAGGGGAGAGAGAAATAGAGGGAGATAGGGACCGAGAGATAGGGAGAGAGAGGGAGAAAGAGAGTGGAGGAGAGAGGGAGAGAGAGAGAGAGAGAGAGAGAGAGAGAGAGAGAGAGAGAGAGAGAGAGGAGACCCAGTCCTATTCTAGGAAGCATAATACATCTAAGAACAGAGTAAAGATGATAATTTCAATCACATCCATGGTTTTGTGTTAGAGCATTGGAATCAATACAGCTTTGTCTATGAATAGTTACAACTTGGAGACACCAAAGTATATTTCTAAACATTGTGTTTAGAAATTCTTTTAGGCAGCTTGGATGGATAACTTATATTTTTATTTTTACCTTTCCTTTTTATATGTAAATGATCCCTTTTTCTTCTCAAAGGTTGCTCAATCAGAAAACTGATGGAGATAACTCTAAGTAACTTCTTTTCTCTGTTTATCCTCACAGACAAGAGTAAGGCACACAGAGAGCTCCTGACATGATACCCATTATCTTTCTGTTCTTCCTATCTACCTTGTACCTGACCACATAAGAAGTCCCTGATCCATGCTTTCTGAAGTACTGTATACCCCTGGTTTTACAGCTTTGTAAATTTGAGAAAGTCTCACTGACTTTTTCCAATTCCCGAATCACAGACACTTTGCACAGCAGGGACCTATGCATTGCAGGGACTTAACAAACACTTACAGAATTGAAATGAAATGGTGATGCCATCAATGCTTTTATTCCCATGACACCATTCACATTGAGGAAAAAATCATCATGATCAGTTATATGCCTGTCCTTTCACAATTTACAAAGCACTCTCTATTTAGTTTCTCTTCTGATCTTTACATACTGTTCTTGGTTAGGATTCTTCCTTTGAAACGTTAGGAGAAACAGGCCACAGAAATTTAACTAGTCACCCTGTGGTTCAGAATTCACAGGTATATCACCAATCTTTGCACCCTGACCTTTGATTCCCAATTATTAGAATGCATGGCTATTAGATCCAGTGGCTTCTGCAAATGTTAACTTATTTTTTAAACTAAAGCTCCACAGGAAAATCTGACACATAATGTAGGCAGAACTTGCTTCTTTTTTGTGAGCCTGTGACACATTTAGCAACACATTTAGAACTAGCAGCAACCAATATCTAACATATAGAGTAATGATTTTGAAAAGACAATTACATGGTAACTACCCACAAGGTGTTACAATCCAACAAGTATTGCTAATAGGGTGATTTGCAAATGTAAGTTATTGTCTCATTACACAAGCCCAAAGGAAAACAACAAGGAAATTAATACAGAATTAGGTGTTAATTAGAGATGTGTGATTGGTGGCATGTTGCAGAAATATAGATATTAAGCAGAAAGTGAAGCTGTTATACAGGTTATACAGAGAAATGTGTGACTTTTAGTGCACTGGGTGGAGAAACAGAAACATGATCATCAACTTAATTCATTCACATTTTATTTTAAACGAAAGCTGGAAAAGACATAAAGCAACGATCAATTCAACCAACCTCTGGCTCATGAGTAAAGACATGAGTTTTTTTTTTCTTCTTCTTCTTCTTTTCTGAAGAAAAGTAGCTAGGGTTAATATAACAGGAAATAATTACCAGACATGAGGATTCCTACAATGAACATCCAGCCAGACTGTCCTTGTATGGTTTTCTGCTCTCCTGCCCCCCAGCAGTCTGGCTCACAAAGCTCAAACTGGTCAGACGTAGTATAGTATAGCTGACAAAAATTTATTGCAGATCACAGGAAAGCTTGCTTTCCATACTTGTGAGTGGACAATGATTAGATACCACTGTGCAGATCTACATTTGTGGCAGAAGTTTCACTCTATATAAAGTCATTGGAATGTACAGATTTCATGAGGAGGGTTTTCTAGTTCAGTTAATTGACAGATATATTTGAATTGACTCTGATAGGGAGGCATAACAATACAAAATGTCTATGCTATACAGTATATGATTCTAAGGTAGGACTTTTGGAACCAAGATTACATATCAACTAATGGCCTTCATGGAAATTCAGGATGCCTTGTTTGGTTTCCTGGCCAGAATTTGACTCAGGTCCCATTCCTCGGACTAGTCATTAGAGTTCTTCTATTCCAGTTTTTGCTTTTAAAGAAAGTTGATCCAGATTCAATGTCTCATAATCCTCTTAATATCTCACTAGTCACCAAAAAGGGGTAATAAACAAAACTAGCTTGGTGTTTGGATGTAAGAAAAACTTAGTTTACATAGTTCCCTGTAAATACTTCTACTAACTTGTGTCCTAGAACTTGAACAAGATGATTGTTTCTCTTATGTTCTGTGTATGTGGATACATCCATTATAGTAGCTCACCATGCAGTAAAAGCTGAGCCAAGCACTCTTTTCACATCCTACATTTGACATGGTTTAGCTTTTTTTTTTTTATTAAAACTCTTCGCTACTTTTTAATGATAATAAAATTTTATATTTTCTAACTAAATCTGAAGTTGTTTTGGGTACCAGTGAATAATTTTTATGGATACTATTTTAAAATGGAATTAAGTAGGAATATATAATAGAGAAATAAATAATTTAGTTAAATTCCACATAAATAATTCCTGCAAGCATAATTATACTCGATGTGATATTTTCATATTTTGCTCATTTGTTGCAAATTTTATGTTTGTGAACAAGGTATCTTTATCATATCTGTTCAATACATGCCATTCTATCTAACTCAGGGACTTAAGAAGTTCAGTCACTTGCCTATAATTTGGATCTAATTAAATACTGTATATTTTGCTGGGCAATCCTAATGTTGGGTCAACAACAATGAGCTTCCTAGTGCATCCCCACTGGGTTCTTTTGTGTTTTCATCTTCACAAGGCATCTATGAATTTCCATTAGTTGATAAGTAAACTTGGTTCCAGAAACCCCACCCTATACAATGCGAACTGAGAAGGATCTACAGAATAGGAACTCAAGGAAACTCACTGTCCCATCTTGTCATGTCTATATTAACTGTATCTTATACTTATCTATATTTCACTTGTATTTATCAATTGCATAGAATGAAGGGTTTCATACTGAAGCCTGAACACATGTATATAATTAATTTTGGTCATGTGATCCATCCATTACTAATTTTATCCTATTTCTCTCTTTCTACAACATACACAGTCATTCTTAATTGAGACTTATCAATCTTTAAGATATTTATTTCTATATTAAGCTCATGATACTTCTCTGTGGCACTGGCTCATTTTTTCTGATAAGAAGACCTCCATGTCTCTTATGCAGGACTATTCACATTTCTGCAAATGATACCTTTCATCTTTTATTCTTATTTATGGATAGAAAATTTTTCACCCTTGTATGGGGGTGTATATGATATTTTCTTTGCTCTTTCATATGTTCCTCGGCACCTAGGCTCATTGCAAAATGTGGCTATGGTTTGCAGCAGTCTGATAGATGTGCATTTACCAGTGTTTGTACAGTATGATTATGGAGAGTCCTCAAACATCAAAAATAGGATTTTCACATGATTCAGACATATCTTGCCTTGGCATGTTTATAAAGGATCAAACTCACCTTAATTTAGGTATTCCTCATGTTGTAGTACTAGGCTCCCGGGTTTGAACTAGGGTTGGCACTTCAGGGTTTGCTAATTCCAATGAAATGCACACTCTGAGCCCATGGGGTCACCCTTTTCATGCAAACCATGCTATTGCTTTCCTGAGTCTTAGCTCATGCTATTCTACTCTCTCCTGGAGCAGACACATACATAGACCATATAACTTAGAATCAGCAGAAGTTCGCACTAGTAAATTTTAAAGCATCTTTCTGTTTCTTTCCTATGTCTTAGATATAATAACAGCCTTACTCATACTTTACCCTTACTTCAGCATCCTCCGGGACATTGCTTCCTTGCCTGGCCCTGTATAGTGCGACTCCTATTCATCTTCAGTGCTTCATTAATGGTGAACTCTTCCACATCACACACAGAACATGATCAGAGTGTACAGAAAGACACATCTACCAGCCCTTGTTGTATCAAGTGGCTAGTATTTTTCTATCAAGAGCCTTTTATTAAATGGAAGTTTACCATACATATGCTTCTTGCTGTAAGAGTTAGACTTATCTTCCTGTGAAATCCTACTGAGTTCTCCTGTGGGGCCTTTTTGGATACTAGACTTCAATACCTGTATTCAGAATCTTCTAGTCTGTGGGAACTTTGACTATATAACCTTCTGGTCTAGTGGTTCTAGTGCAGTTTGGGTCTTGACTTCCCACATGGGTTACGTATCACATATCCTGCATATCACTTATGTCCATTACTATTTATAACAGTAGCAAGTTAGAACTATGAAGTAGCAACAAAATAATTTTATGGTTGAAGATCATTACAGTATAAGTAACTGTATTAAAGATTGACAGCATTAGGAAGGTAGAGAACCACTGTGCTAGTCATGACCCTGGTAAGACATCTGCCACACTCTCCAACTTCCGTGTCATGATTTAAAACAGAGGAGATCTCAATAATCTTTGACTCCTGAAACAGTAGTCACCACAATCTAGCATGACAGGTTTCTGGAGATTCCCAGATGCCAAGAAAATAACTGCAGCACAAAGCCTTTTCTTGATTATACAACTCTAACCTTGAGTGGATGACATCTGTCATCTAGGATTCCTCATTGTCTGAGCAATGCGAGTAACAAGGGCTGAGCTGTAATTTTTTTTTCTGTTCTTCATTATTATACATAGAAACCAAACCCCCTTCACAAAATTTGGGAATACATACACTTGGCAATTGGCTTGACTGGTTTTGCTATGGGATACACATTCATTTTGTCCCTAATAAACTCTGTCCCCTCACTGAATGTCCCTCAACTTTTCTTTTTTTGTCTAAAATTGTGCTGCTCAACATGTAAGTCTAGACACTGTTACAAACAGAACATTGTCATGGACATTGCAAATGGTAAATATATCCATTCCTGGTTTCTCAATAATATAACAGTATTTCTATTATAAATAATTATCTATAATAATTATCTATAAAATTATTGTGGGTATGAGACCTCATGCATAGCACAATGTACATTTCGGGGTCAGTTGCCAATCTTTTGAAGGAATTTTTCTCTTTCCATCTTTCCATTGGTTCCAGGGGTTGGATTTAGGCAATTCAGTTTGAGCAACAAGCACCTTTACCAGATGATCTCTTACCAGAACCTTTATAAGTTTTCTAAAATTTAAATAAATCTTTAAGTTAAAACCAACATGGAGATGGTCATCAGGACCACATAGTTTATCCATTCAAAGCACCATCATGTTTTTAAAGGTAAGATTAGGTAGTAACAATGTTTTATTTGGGGTGCAGGGGGCTGGGGAGTTGGCTCAGCAGCCATGAAAGGCAGCTAAGAATTTTGGTTGCTTTTCCAGAGAAATTGGATTCAGTCCCCAGCACCCACACAATACTCACAATATTCTGTATCTCCAGTCTCAGAGCATACAGTGCTTTCTTCTGGCTTCCACAGTACTGTCCCTGTTGCATAGACCTGCTGATAAGGCACCATGACACATAAATCTAAACACCAACTGAGGAGTACACATGGAGGGACCCATGGCTCTAGCTATATAAGTAGCAGAGGATGGTCTTGTCGGACATCAGTGGGACAAGAGGCCTTTGGTTCTATGAAGGCTCAATGCCCCAGTGTAGGGGAATTCAAGGGCAGGGAGGGAGGAGTTGGTAGGTGGCTTGGGGTACACCCTCATAGGAGCAGGATGAAGGGGGGTGGGATAAGGAGTTTCTGGGTAGGGGGAATTGGGAAGGGATGTAAGATTTGAAATGTAAATAAATAAAATATCCAATAATAAAAAACCAATGCTTAATTTAGTTAAATTGTCAGGATACATGGAGGTTCACTATATATGAATCAGAGTACATGAACAAGAATTCACTCCATATAATATGTAGATGATTAACCCATCCTCAAAAATATAATCTTGCTAATTATCAAATTTGTTACTGCTCTAGCAGTTAACTTGCAATTATGTTTTATACTGGGATGTCTCCGATTTTCTATTCTATTTAAAACTGTAATCCACACAATAGCCATATGGGTCAAAGACCCAATATGTTTCATTGAGTCAGGAAAGCAAAAACAATGTAGAGACAGAAAACATCCTATACCTTGACTCTCAATCTCTAATTAAGATTACCATTTTATTCTGTGGGATTTGTGACTGAGTAAATGCTTACTGATTTTATGCTAACCTTCTAAGTAAACAAGGAAAAGATAAAACACAAGTTTCTGCCCTCAGAGAGATCAAGGCCCAACAGCATGAGACTAGTAATCACACTGAAGTAAGATAAAGGCAGTACTGACTTCCCCAGTGAGGCACAATGTGACATCACAGAGGTCATTAAAGCGACATGTTCATTACCTGTCACTTGTATAACTTTGGGCTTTGGTTTCTCTCACTGAAGAGATGTCACCTGCCCAGCTAGGTGATTATGGTGATTAACAAAGACCATCACACAGCTAAACTGCTGTCACAGCTGGCCGCAGCTGGACAGAAGATTCCAGTGACCTGCTCTTTTGCCTTGAATTGAAAGGCACTTGCTAGTTTTGAGGTCCAGAAATCAACTAAAGCATGTGAGGAAAAAAAGTTTTAAAGAGTGCATCAGTCAAGCAAAATGGCAGTCGGTATTACAGGCTATTATTCCACAGTCACTTTAGGCTCCATTTATTTGACAGATTGGCACCTTGTAAATATGTCAGTTGTCATAATTGGACTGCCAGAACACAAACTTGCCTTTACACACAAGCATGTTCTAATGCACTTGTCTGCTGCAGTCTGTGTTTTTCTGTATATATATGAGTTGGACACAGGGCTCATCTGCTCTTGGGGACTATTGCATAGTCCTATAGTATTGTGCCATTCCTCCAATTCACTTGGTATTCTCTATTCTCTAGGGAAATAATATTTATTTGTATATCTGTATGTCTGTCTATTTATTTATTATTTATTTGATATAGTTAAAAATAAAATCATATTAAAGGGATACATGTGACCCTTTCATATATATATATATATATATATATATATATATATATATATTATGTAACATTTAAGACAGGTTACATAATATATATGTTTTCTCAACCATCTACCATTTATTCATTGTAAAAGCATCTGTAAACCTTTCCTCCAGGTATTTTAGGACATAAGACTACAAGACTCCAGAGACTCTGACTAGAATCAGTTTGACTTAGTGCCTTGCCTCCTTTCTCCCTTGTCTCTTCTTGCTAGCCACTGGTCACCAGTGTTTTAGTATCAGCTTCTGGGAGATAATATTTTTCTATTGTGCATCTGAATCAATTCATGTAATGCTCATTTTCCTGTGTCTGGCTTCTTTCAATTATATTCAGTTTTGGACAAGAGCCCCCAAAGCACAGGAAACGAAAACAAAGTAGGCTAATGGGCTTTTTATGTAGCCACAATGTTTCTGCTCACTGAAGAAAACAATCTAGTAAAAGACACAGTCTAGAGAATAGCCTAGAGTAGCTGCAAATTCAATGCACAAAGGAATACTGATATGCAGAATACGTAAGGAGTTAAAATGCTTCAACAGTGAAGCGTAGCCACATACAATAGTAGTATAAAGTTTGATGATTTATCTAGCAGACACACACAAACATACATACACAGCACATAATATATACCACATACTACACAGCACTGCCCCCGCCCCCCACACAGAGGCATACTTTCATGTACCAGTGCACGCAGCAGTAATACAAATAAAAATGAGTCATAGACCTACAAAGTCTTTTTCTGGAAAGGAGATATGTAAGTGCTGTGATTTTCTGCTCCTTGTCTGGTGGATAACATACTCTGCATTAGAGTGAGGAGTACCAGCTTGCATTTGCAGTCCCTCAGGTTCTGTTTATTTCCGAGCCAAAACCTGAGTGAATCTGCTTCCTTTTTCACCATACTCCATTTCTTGCAGTTAACAAAGCAACATACATCTTTGCTGATTCTAAGTCATGCTGGTGTTTATAACCCATCAGCAAAAGCTGAACTTAATTCCTATTTTCTGAAAAGAGCCATATGTCAAAGAGATAAGTGGATGTTACCTAGGACCCAGGACAAATATTATATGACTGCCACTCAGAAAGGACTGAGGGAGCTGAAGGCTTTGGATGATAGATGTATTAGGTTTCTTTTCAGGGACCAATGTCTGAGGTGCCTGTTTAACAAATCAGATCATATGAAGCCCAAGAAGAAGGAAGACCAGTGTGGATGCTCTGGTGCTTCTTAGAAGGAGAACAAAATACTCACAGGAGGAAATATGGAGACAAAGCTTGGAGCAGAGACTGAAGAAAAGACCATCCAGAGTCTGCCCCACCTGGGGATCCATCCCATAGACAGTCACCTGTTGCAGATGCCGGGAAGTGCTTGTTGGCAGTAGCCTATTATGGCTGTCTACTGAGAGGCTCTGCCAGAGCCTGGCAAATACAGAGGTGGATGCTCAAAATCAACTTTTGGACTGAGCGCAGTGTCACAGATGGAAGAGATAGAGAAAGGACTGAAGGAACTGAGGGGGTTTGTCTGCCCCATGGAAGGAGCAACAGTGTCAACAGTGTCAAGCTCCTGAGGACTGAACACCAACCAAAGAGTACACATGGAGGTACCCATGGCACTGACCACATACGTGGTAGAGACTAGCCTTCATGGACATCAGGGAGAAGAGCATCCCTTGGACCTAAGAGTGTTCAATGCCCCAGTATAGGGGACACCAGGGCAGGAAGATGGGAGTGGGTGGGTGGGAGAAGAAATGGGATAGGGGTTTTCCAAAGGGGAGACCTGGAAAGGAGAAAACCAGGGAAAACATTTGAAATGTAAATAAAGAAAATATCCAATAAAAAATAAACAGAAAAACTCAAAACAACAACAACAAAAATCAGACCTATCTACCAGGTTGTCTTTGCATTCCACAGACCCTACCTTTTACAGGGTATGGTAGTATATCCCATCCCCTACTCTAAACTTTTCTAGCCCAGGGTCTGAACTGCTCTTTTGTATATAATCCAATCCTTTTAGTTACCTACTCTCTTTGCATCTTTGTGTAGAGATAATTTCTTGAGGAATGTATTGAAGCTTCACCTGTCAATCAAAAAACATATCACCAATAACCTGAGACAGGATTAGCAGGTAGGCTATCCATTGGAGAAAGGGAGGATTCTGGGAGACAATCAATTGAAAGAGATTCACCCCAGACACAAAAGTAGACAGTTGCATGAAACTGAGAACCAGGTAACCAGGTATGTGACAGGGTTATTTATAAATAGAATAGATGAGATAATTAATTAATGAGTTCATAGGGAAACAGGCCCAAGTTTATGGCCTAAGCCTTTATTCATATATGTAACTATGTCTTAGAGTTGTTATTTCAGGGAACAAAGAGGTTGGGTGAAAAACTCATCATTATATCTTTGGACTTCCTGGTGCTGCTTCTGATTGCCCTTTCTCCTTTCTCTTCTGCTCCACCACTCCCCATATGAACCAGCTCAGTCAAGTAATGACCACTCTCTACTCTCCCAGATGTCCCTGCCTCTATGTTCTCTCACATATAATAAACTACAATAAACTTTCTTCACCTTACCTGGGAGCAGGCATCCTCTTTATATTTCTTTTTTTCATTCAAGATGCTTATGTGATGGGTAGATCAGCAGAATGGGAAAAAATGTGCTGTAGGATGGACAGACCTCAAACAACATACAATGCAACTGAAAGTACAAAGCAAACATGTTTTGGTTTAACTTGGAATACTGTGACTAGAGTTTATTATACACAACAAAGAACACTAAAGAAAGATTACATGGCAGAGAATTTCTATTCCAAGGGTCTCTCAGGTTTTGGATATATATAAGTTGATAGGTTTCCTCTATAGACGAAATAAACCAAATCAAGCCAAATTAAAGTACATTAAAGCAGGTTTATTGAGGGCACCTCTTGGATGGGTTTACTCATATTACAGGTGGAGTCAGGGAAGGCACTGTGCAGATGGGGAGACAGAAAAGGATGGGGTGGGCAGAGAGAGAAAGCACACATTCAGATTCAGAGAGAGAGGAGAAATGCAGATAGGGAGGGAGAGATGGGGGAGAGGCACTAAAATAATGTCTGGAAAAGAAAATGTCAGAAAAGAAGCCAGTCCCTGGGCTGGAAAGTTCACATTAGAGGGCAGGACATGCCAACCATGCCCTGTAACAGGTAATGCATGTAACTGAGGGATGCTGGTAGGTAAAACCTGGAGGCAGGTCTGCTTTGGTATGTTAAATAGCACCTCAGCAGCTTGTCCCAGGTCAGAAACTTGACATATATAGTGACGATTTTAGGGTTCACCTGGATAGAAAGTCTAAACAATCATAAAATATAACACCTCTTGCACATTAGTTGTTGCCATAACTGTTTGATGACTTTTAGGTAAAGTGGATATTTGGAAAAGATAGAATTCTCACAAAATCTAAGAAAATTAAGTTCTTAGAAACATTTTTTTTTAAAAAAAAATCTTTCTTTTGTTAGATTCTAGGGAAATTTTTTATTTTAAAAAGACAAAGTACAGCCGGGCGTTGGTGGCGCATGCCTTTAATCCCAGCACTTGGGAGGCAGAGGCAGGCAGATTTCTGAGTTCGAGGCCAGCCTGGTCTTCAGAGTGAGCTCCAGGACAGCCAGGACTACACAGAGAAACCCTGTCTTGAAAAAAAAAAGACAAAATGCATATGAATAAAATCATTAATTTTTTTTTAAAAAAACTGAGTAGGATTCTTATTAGGGATGGAGAGCTCATTATTTCTATGAAAGTGAGGAACACAGTTATTAAAATGAAACTACTCAAAATCAGAGAGGACTGTATAAGCTTCATATCCAGGTGAACAGTTACTAATTTTAAGGAAACGTAACAAAAAGAATATTGCATGCTAAGCCCTTTAGAAATCTTGCCAAAACAAGAAGTCAAAATTTCAATTTCCTCTTCACGTATAAACATAAGAAACACTAAAGAACCAAACATGCTTTGAGAAAGAATATGAGATTGTTAATAAATGAGTGTGACCTAGCAGCAATAATTGATGTCCCCATACAAGAAAACCTTTTCAAGATTTTAACAAAGCAACTAGGACTAGACTATCTCTCCTGTATGAAATAGTCAATAAAACATGGGGGATGGGCAATACATAATAACAAGGTTCAGAGACAAAATAACATTGGCAGTAAGTTTGGAAAGCCAGAGGACAGGAAAGTGATGGTGAAAGACAGTCTTTTAGCCTGAGATGTCTAACATTAGTCAGTAGTTTACAGTTCAGAAAGCAGGAAAATTTCTTTTAGCTCAGTAAGAGGAGGTCAAAGTTTGACCCAGGACCAGAACTGCAATCTGAAACACAGAGCTTTAAAGGCAGAAGAATTGCTCAGGAATACTCCCACCCCTTTAAGGCTTTGGTCTGAAGTCTCTGAAAGACACACAGGGTAAGAATGTGTTCATTTGCCTAAAGAGCTGCTGAAAAACTGAGAGCCAAACTGAAACAGTAGAGCTTAAGCAACATTGGAAGAAGAGGCTCTGAATAAGGGAAATTTACACTTTCCCTTAACAACTGTGGCGCACCTCACTGGACATCTGAGAAGTCATGCTGTAAAGTAAGAAAAGTACCCTCAAATAAGATTCCCTGTGGATATGCCTAAGAAGACAAAAGCAAAGTTCTAAGATTTACAGAGAGTTTGACAAAACAAAACAAAACAAAACAAACAAAAAACAAAACAAACAAACAACAACAACAACAACAACAACAACAAAAACACCCTTGGCTTCTAAGCATCTGCCCCAGCAAATGCTCAAGTGAGGTTCTCACAAGATCAAGGTTCTGATAAGAAGACTGCCAACTTAGGCAAGTATCAACCTCCCTAGGCAGACAATAACACTGAATTGTAAGCACATTAGCCAAAAGCCCACCATGCATCCAGTGTCATTAGGCATCCTAGAAAAGATGAAAGTGAAATTATGTATCAATGAAAGACAGTAGGAAGTAAGCCAGAGCTATGTACTAAAGTTGACGTTTGTTTCAAGAATTAAAGGTTCTATGCTTGTGTCACCTGAGGAATAAATTATTCTACAACTTAACAAGGAAACACATCAACTTGTCTTCTGAGTTTCTGTGGATTAGCAATTTTTTTCACTTTTTAAACTGTTTTTGTTTGTTTGCTTGTTTTTGTTTTTGTTTTTGTTTTTTTTTTTTTTTTTTTTTGCTTCATAAAGCTATGATACAAGATTTAAAAATATTGGCAAAAACTAGGGTCTTTCCTCAAGCCTAAACTGGCAAAAGCCAAATCTCTATGCTAGATATTTGTTCATTTCTTTTTAAAACATTATCCATGTGACTTAGTTTTAATAAGACCCTGCATTTCTTAAGGGTTATGGCTGAATGCCCCCCTTTATTTCCTTGCCTCATAGACACTTGTAATTTGACACCCAGAAGGAAACTATCTGCCAGTAAGTAGGTCACCAATTAGAATATTTAGGATCTTAATCTCAGAAATGATGCTTGATACATAATGCCATATTTTATTGATTGGCTGCAAATCCTAGTGAACCTTCACTCAAATGGAAGCCCTTATTACAAAGGCATGAATGGTGCCTAGGGTTCATACTCACTGTTATCTTAGAACTGTCTGTTGACCTTAGTTATCAGGAAATGCAAATCAAAATCACACACGTCAGTAAGAAAATCAGTTCAGAGTAACAAGTGGCTTATGTGGATGTGCCCAGCATCTGGCACTTTACTGAAATGTGGGAGTTGTAAACAATGGCATGTGGCTTTGGCAAAGTGCCAATTATTTGTAGCGCTGACCAAAGAGTCATCTTGCAGAACAACTCTTTTCAAAATAGTCCACTAGGCACTCTTATTATTAAGATACTTTTACAAGACCCCAGGAGTAAAGGTGTATAAAATAGGTATATAAATCTAATGTTTACTGAAAACTAAACCAAAATCCATTTTAAAACAATTTCTTGATATACATATAATCTTGCTATTTTAAAGAAAATGAAAGAAAAATTGAATATGAATGAAATGGATAATCTTATTTATTTTCAGCTACAGAATTGAGTCTTGGCAGAATACTTAATATTGTAGGATGCTGAGTACTTTCTTTCAGAATAATCAATATTTTGTTGTTATAATGGTCAGTGATGAGAATGTGCTTTGTAAATATACTCAGTGGGAAATGGCAGAAATTGGCTGTGGAGATGGCTCAGCCTCTCAAGGCTCTTGTTGCTAAGACTCAGGATTTGAGTTTATTTGCTGTGACCCACAGATGAAAGGAGTGAACCAATTCTAGCAAGTTATCCTCTGACATTCACATGCATTCCACAGCTTATGTGGGTACATATGGACAAAGAAATATACAGTAAATAATTATTTAAAAAATAAGAAAACAGCTTGTTTCATTTTTTTAATGGCAGAAGTATATTTAGATCCATTTCATAAATTGTGGAAAATTTATCCCAATTGAAGATTCAACTGTGTGTGTGTGTGTGTGTGTGTGTGTGTGTGTGTGTGTGTAACTTAACTATGCAACTCAAACAGCAAAAAAATGCAATACAATAAAAAACAAAGATCTCTGAAGTTTATACTAATATAAGAAAATTTTAATTTTCATTCCCATAATTAAACCATTGTGTTCCATTAAGAGTAGAACACTTTGCATGTACCAGAAAAAGATGCAATGGCTCACTTAATATGATAGTCTCAAATGTAAGCCTTGGTGTTTCAGAAAGCATTTGGTAGTTTTGTGTTGCTTGAAGGCATGTCGTCCTGCAAGGTACCTGTGTTGTTCATTCAGAACAGAAAATAGAGAGAAGCCATAAAGCAGGAGGGTTATGCACTATGAAAAATGTATCAATTCCTTCAGAGGATTGATTATGAGTTACTTTTTGGTCACTACATATTCAAAAATGTTCTAAGTTGCTAGGCTGCTTACTACCATTATTCAGATACACAGGTCCCTATGAGATCACCACTCACAACTTAACAAGCATTGATACAAAATTGAATGAGAATTTTAAGAATGTACCTCAGATAATTGAGCATGCCCAAGGACTTAACAATGATTGTGAAGTGTGATGGTATTTTGGACATGGATGCACTGCATAGCTGACAAAAATCCCCCCTCCCCCAAATCCAATGAAGCCAGTTTTTATAACCCAGCTAGGGAGCAATAGAACATTGTAGTGTTATGTATCACTCATGTGTTGTGGCAATGCTGGTGAAGGGATCTACTGTCCTACCAATCAGAGACATGCATTCCATATGATTGACTATGTACAGCTTATTTGTTGTGATAGTGTCAATGAAGAGCTCTTTTCTGTTTACATATTTACTATACTTTCTTTATTTTGCCTATACTGTCACCTCTTCAAAGAGTGTAAAACATCTTCCTAATCTTCTCTAATAAACATTACAGAAGAAAACACCTTTGTGATGAAGACTGTTTTTCCATGTAATGTTCTCATCCTGCAAAACCATATTAGTGGGGAAAGACAGCAACATAGAAACCCTTTGAAATGATGAACCTAACACCAATCAGGTCTAGACAATACAATGGATTTGCACCTTGCTCTATAAATAAGTTTTACGACAAAAAGATAAATCACTTCAACATATAAACCTTACAGAAAAAGCTATAACAAAATGTTTTATACAATGATACAGTGTGTCTACCTGTAAGCTGTGATTATTAACAAACCAAAAAGCCAACAGTGAGTAGAATTTTGTAAACTTCAAAATTCTGTAGCACAGTACTTGTGATTATTATTGAAGGAATGGAATATTTTTTCATAAATGTAGTGTATTCTAAATAGATTTGTCTATACCACTCCAGAGGCGTACAACAGACCTTTTTGTCCAACACTTTTTCATATACTGATTTGCCAGAACAATGCTAACACCTGTATCTCTGTTTATAATGAATGTCTTCTAAAAGTCTTGAAAGGTTTTCTCTTATTCCATGCTTTATCACAACCTTTTCATGTTAAATACACATCAATGCTCAATCCTCACCCTTATGACACAGCACTGATTGAATTGAATATGGTAACACACTGCTCATGCACGTGCATCTACCATCCATCTGTTAGGTACACTCTGTGATATTTGGACAGTGATGAAATTACCTGGATATATAAACTGGAAGATGGGAATGCTCTGGGTATAGAAAGCCCACTTTAGGTAAACACCATTTCCAGAAGTTGATAGTCAACACAAAATGAATTCAATGGCTTTATTATTGCTATAGTTTTGTTTATCTGTTTGTTTGTTTTGATCTCATATTTATCTGGGTACTTACTTATTTTTACATAACAGATATTTTTGCTTATATATTAGGATGGCTCCATGGTTTTATTTTTATAGAATTTTAGTCTATGTGAGTATGTCTTTGCATCTATATATGTTATGTTTTTCCTTTGATCTGCTTTGGTTTGTTTTTATATATTTTTTCCTATTCTGGTTTTTATTTTATTTTATTTTTCTTTATTTATGTTTTTTTTTTTTTTAGATTTCTCATGAGAAAGCAAGAATATCTGTGCATTTGAGTGAGCAGGATGTAAGGAGTATCTGGGAGGAGTGGGGGAGGGGAAATTAATCTGAATATAATGTATTAAAGCATCTATTTTCAATGAAAGAAGGACAGGAGGGCATCTGATTCTATGATCAGGAAGGTAAGATAAATCTGGTTACAGGTAAGAAGAAAAGTTGATGTTGAATACAAGCAAAATATATTATATGGAATTCTCAAGGAATTAATAAAATATTTATTAAGAAAGAAGTGTAAGTCATAATAGCTTTATTAATAATATCAGACTGAAATAATATAAATAACTATCAATGAGGGAAAAATCCAGTAGTAGTAATACAGAAGTATTACAGTAATAATATAGTAGTAATAATAATCAATAAAAGAATTCATACACAATAGTATAGTTGAAACAAAAAATCAGTATGTGATCAGTCAGATAATATATATATATATATATATACATAAAATAAGTACCTAACAAGTATTAGTAATTTCATACTAATGTAACTGTGTAATACATAAATTGAAAAATAAAATAAATTACAAATGATTCAGTTATACCAAAAGTTGATAGACAGTTTGACATTGTATGTAAAGAAATTCTATTAAAATTTATCCCAATTTATTCAATGGCTTTGGTGATTCAGTAACACTGGACAAGAAGATATTTATCCCAGTGTGAGTAACTCTGGTGATGAGTGGCCTACTCATCTATATCAAGCATATCATCCATATTATTATTAAATTACTATATTATCAGGCAACAATATTTCCATCATAATGCACAGGTAGTTATCAGCTTCTATGGAATGATGGATATGCAGGGTTGTAAAATATGTAAGAAGCCATACCACTTTAGGCTAACTTCCTTTTTCCTGGCTTGGATCACAGTGCATTGGTACTGTTTGGAAAACAGGACCTTTGTCCTTCATAGCAATGAAACCTGCTAACTCCCAAGGGATCCATCTCTTCTCAGTTCACATCCCATGTGTTTAGAACTTCTAAGTTACCATTTTCTGAAAAAACCAAACATATTTTTTCTTTCATATGTTCCTGTTATCAAAACCTACTTAGCATTATGTAAATAGGGTTTGTTCAACCTCATTTCTACCCAATACGCTTTCAGATTACTTCCAAATGCATCAATATTTCCTTTTAGAGAGTGCCTGTGTACTTTCACCATAGAGGCAATCACATTGCATTTTACAAGAGAAGCCTCTTTAGTTAGCATTTTTCTCTCCTTACTGCTAGCTGATGGAGAAAAGCAACCCAGCCATTAATCACTGTTTCCTCTGCAATGGCTATTCTGGTGCCTTGAACAGGAAAATTGTTCAATAGAGTTTAAGTTTTCAAAATTAAAAAAACATATCTAAAATATTCTACTCAAAATTTGAACTCTTTACTCAAAAGGCACCTGAGATATCCAGTTCTTCAACAAACTTTGTATGAAAGAAGAAAAGATAAATGAGTACATTCTATATTTTATTTCCCCTACCCAGAGCAACCTCTGACTATTTCATATCCCATGCCTCCTCCCAACACACCTGTCTTCACATGGATGTCCCCACCTCTCACCCCACTTGACCTCTAAAATCCCTGGGACCTCCAGTCTTTTGAGGGTTAGGTGTATCATCTCTGAGTGAATACAGACCCAGAAGTCCTCTACTGTATGTGTGGTGAGGGGCTCATATCAGTACCAGCTGTATGTTACCTGTTTGGTGGCCCAGTGTTTGAGAGATCTCAGGGATCCAGATTAAATGAGACTGCTGGTCTTCCTACAGGACTGCCCTTCTCCTCAGCTTCTTTCAGCCTTCTCTAATCCAACAACAGGGGTCGGAAGCTTCTGTCCATTGGTTGGGTGCAAATACCTCTATCTGACTCTTTCAGCTGCTTGTTGAGTCTTTCTGGATTGCTTGAGCTGGATGCCACTTTGGATTTGTCACTGGACTTTCTTTTCCTCAGGCTTCTTTCCATTTCCATCCCTATAATTTTTCAGAGAGGCACAATTATGGGTCAGAGTTGTGACTGTGGAATGCCCCTCCCTCTTATGATGCCCTGTTTTCCTCCTGGAGGTGGGCTCTATAAGTTTCCTCTCCCTACTGTTGGGCATTTTATTTAAGATCCCTCCCATTGAGTCCTGAGAGTCTCTCACCTCCCAGATCTCTGGTGCATTCTGGAGGGTTCCCCTTGCCTCCTATCTCCCTTGGTTGCCTATTTCCATTCTTTCTGCTAGCCCTCAGGGCTTCAGTCATTTTCCCTCACCCAATACCAGATCATGTTCTTGCCTCCCCCTACTCCCTCCTCTCCTATTGTCCACTTTCCCTCCAGGTCCCTCCCTTCCTCCCTCCCTCCCCATTTGTGATTGCTTTGTTCTGCCTCCCAGTGGGACTTATTTGGCACTTCGGCTTGTTGAACTTTTTGAGTTCTGTGGACTATATCTTGGATACTTTGTACTTTTAGCATCCACTTATTAGTGAGAACATACCATGCTTATCCTTTTGGGTCTGAGTTACCTCACTCAGGATGATATTTTCTAGTTCCATCCACTTGCATGCAACAATCAGGGTGTCCTCGTTCTTAATAGCTGTGTAGTATTCCATTGTGCAAATGAATCACATTTTCTGTATCCATTCTTCTGTTGTGGGACATCTGGGTTGTTTCCAGCTTCTGGCTATCACAAATAAGACTGCTATAAACATAGTAGAACATGTACCCCTGTGGCATGGTGGGGCATCTTTTGGGTATATTCCCAAGAGTGGTATAGCTGCATTTTCTGGTAGATCTATTTCCAATTTTCTGAGGAACCTCCAGATTGATTTCCAGAATACATAATACTAAAAATTTACTGAGAACTATTATATCCCGGGACATAAACAAGGTCACCAAAATGGGCGTGTTTTCACAGAGGGGGTATATTTTCGGAAGAGGAGGTTTTATATGTCAAAGTGAAGAACTAATATTATCAGAGGTTGTTCTAACCACAGCAACAGAATCAGAGAGAGTTACATCTATGAGTTCACTGAGATGTTACCCAAAATGTGACACTTGACAGAATCACCTGAAGAAACATTGTAATAAAAAAGAGATATCACAGGATTCAGCACAGAATCCAAACTCTTGCTATTATTTGTGGGTTAGGTTAGAAGAGGAAGCTCAAGGAAAGTGACCAACGCAAAGTCAATGGATCATTGGCATACAGACAGTATGGGCTATAGTACCCCTGAGGGAGATCAATCCCAAGAGGAAGTTATTCAGAACCCATTATTCTGGATTATTATATTATTCAACTTTTTGTGCTAGATTTTTAAGCAGTTGGAAGTTTTTGAAATGAAATTGTAGGTGAGAAGTTGTCATAACTATAAAGACAGTTCACTGGGTAGAGTTTGCTGTGAAGGGGAATAGAAAAATCAGGGTCAAATGTGGGGTCATAGAGTTTGTCTGCAGGTATTACATATTTGTGTCCAAACCTGAGACATACTTGAATGCAGGCAGAGATCAGATTTGTCATTCATTTAGTAATTGGAAGAATGTTGCCATACAGGTGAAAAAAATTAGACAATTGCCCTATTATTTTAAATCATTTTTAGGTTTACATACAATTGATAGAGTTCACAAAGACAAATTTGTATCTCAGTTTATATAACACATTGCATTACATAGTGAAGGCTCTAACATAGTGCACCAATGTTATTTTGGGAAATGTTTCTCTTATTTATGTTTGGTCTTTCTTGACTCTACTTTTCATAAAAATGATTGTGCATAAAAGCAGTTTCTTAAGTCACAGCAAAAATTACTGTAGAATTTATTGCCTTAATCAATGCTCCCTGATGATATCTTCTGAATTTCTATGCAAAAAGAAATGTGTCAATTAAGTAACAACAAGAAAAAAATGAAGGAACGTTCTGATTATTGCCATGCTACTGCTTAAATATTGAGTAAATTCCTCATTAATTTCAAGCATTTTGACAAATGGACAGTGACCCTCTGTAATTCTGACATATATTTTGTGGTTATTGTTTGTTCATTCATGTGTTTTATTTTGTTTTCCCTGGGCTCTCAGATGTCACAGTATACCTTTGAGTTTGCTATCTTGCACAGGTTAGTCGAACTCCAGATCCCTTCAACTTCTCCTCCTAAGTGCTGGGATTACAGGTGTGAACGATTTTTCCTGGTTTATTTCATGGTGTAGATGGAACCTGTGTTTCAGGCATACCAGGCAGGTTCTCCATTAACTCAGCTACCATTTTAGTCCTGGTACCTGTTTCCTGATTGACTGATTGATTGAATTATCTTCCATAGCCCTCTTGCTCATGCTTTCTGTTGTATCCCATGAAGCCTGGGTTAGATTTTCTTAGCCCTTGTGTCTCAAGCATCCTGTTTTTTCCATATTTAATATTTTTACTCATATACTTCCTTGCTCATGATGATGCCCTTTTCTGTGCTACTTCAGATAAAAGGATCTACCAGTTAAACCCAGTGTAAAAACCTTCCAGTCTCACTTTGAAAAAGGCATGCGTGGTATCCTGGTCATTTCTGAGCACTCAAAATAATACAGCATTTGTGATAAAGAAGAGTTACCATGCTACCTTCCTAGATTTCTATATCTTCAATAAAAACATCATAACACAAATGAAGAAGGACAGCCCCATATATATATAAATGCACACAGAGACATACATAGACACACAGACACACAGGCACATACACAGAGAGATACACACAGGGCTGGAGATATGGCTCAGTGGTTAAGAACACTGGCTGCTCTTCCAGAGGTCCTGAGTTCAAATCCCATCAACCACATGGTGGCTCACAACCATCTGTAATGAGATCTGACGCCCACTTTTGGTGTGTCTGAAGACAGCTACAGTGAGTGTTCTTACATATAACAATAAATAAATATTAAAAAAAAAGAGAGATACACACAGACACACCTACACACACAGACAAACAGACTACTGAAGTTAGAGGTAAGGCTAAATGTGTGAATAGCCATGGTAGTTGACTGCAAAGGGCATTTTTTGTAGAAACTTAAGGGAAATACAAAACAACTTTTATCTTCAAAATCACCAGAGTGGGGTTTTTTTTGTTTGTTTTGTTTTGTTTTGTTTTGTTTTGTTTTGTTTTGTTTTGTTTTGTTTTTGTGGTTTTTCGAGACAGGGTTTCTCCGCATAGCTCTGGCTGTCCTGGAACTCACTCTGTAGACCAGGCTGGCCTCGAACTCAAAGATCTGCCTGCCTCTGCCTCCCAAGTGCTGGGATTACAGGCGTGTGCCACCACTGCCTGGCACGAGAATGGTTTTATGACCCTAAGCTTGTCAGTTTTTATACAAGTATATGATCAAATGTTATTCTTTATGTAATATGAATTATATTTTAAATACATTTACTGAAACAAGTTAAGGATGGGAAATTTTCTGGTTATTTTTGAATTTCTTTGATCTCTTTCCTACAACTTCAATCTGATGTTGGCTTTTCAAACTGTCCCTTCCTAATGATAATAGAATTAGTGAAGGAAGAAGTATTCAGGTACATACAGCATTGTTTTCACTTACAATTTTCACCTTAATTTCTCTAGTCCTTCAGTCCAAGTTTCTTTGACTGATATTATAATAAAACAACCTAAAATGCAACTCAGTGGAGAGAGTTTATCTGACATACAGTTCTGGACACAGTTCATTGTAGCAGCAAATAAGAAAGAGAAAATGGCAGAAGGCAAAAGTTGACTAGTTACCCTGTATGCAGACTAAGGAAACAGGGCCAGAGCAGAAAACGAGGGTGGGCCATGTAAATCTCCACTGCTTGTCTCTAGTGACTCACTTACTTCAGCAATGTGACACTTCCTATAGGTGTTCTATAACTTCCCAAACAGCATTACCACCTGAAAACCAGTGTTGAGCAGGGCTAGCAAATGTGGATGCATTTCATCATGTAACTGCAATATTGTGATATTGGATCCTGGATAATCATGGCTAGCTCTTGATGTAAATTGCACGCATTAAATCCAATTCAAAGTTCATCATAGTCTCCCACATAACGTTATTTAAAATCCAAAGTCTCTTCTGAAAACGAGGGCAATCTCTTAATTTGTAATACCCAGTAAAATCAAGTAACAAGCTGAATACTACCAACATAAAATATCACAGAATGTACTCTCACATTCAAAAATAGAAGAACCAGAGAATAGTAAGGAAATATCAGACTAAACCCAGTGGGACAAGAACCAAATCCTACAGTTCCATGTTACTCTGTGTCATTATGTGTTGGAAGTATATAACTGGTTGTATTTTATACAGACTCACAGCTTAGAGACTGTGCATTCACCATACTGAGATTGTTAAAGCACATATGAACTTTTATAGTTGTATGAGTTGAACTAAATGACTGAATTTTACATAATAATATGGTCATTGACTTAGAGAGATAAGAGTGGGTATTTATGGCTTAAAAGTGATGGGTTTGCATGTTAAATGTACTGGGTATGCTGAAAGGATAGTTAATATTCATTTTTATTTTGAGAAAACCAAAAATTACCTGGAAGATGGCATATCTGTGGGGATTGTCTTGGTTGTATTCGTCAATATGAGATGATCTGTTCTAATTGTAGCTGGGAACATTTTTACTGTGGAAAGTTGAGCATTAGTAAGTATTTAATCATTATTTACCTCCTGAGTGTGGGTATAATAAGACTAGAAAAACTCTTTTTCCTATATGTATGCCTTTCGGGCATTCTGAAATGTTTCCCTACTCTAATGACTATATTCTTTTGATATTATAAGCAAAAAAAGAAAAATCACAAAAACAAAAATGAAAACAAACAAAAACTCAAAAGTTGCTTTTGTCTGGGAATTATATCACAATAGGGACAAAGTACCTATAGCATCCATGATCAATGTGGAACATTCCCAGTCTGCAAACAGCCCAGGATTCTTAAGCAATAAACTGAAGAGATGGAAGGGCAGAGGAGAGAAGAAAAGGGAATAAAGACAGAAATAGAAATAAAACAATGGTTTAGAAATTAAAGACTGAATAAATATGCTTATGTTCTCATCATCTGACTATAAATGTTATAAAATAACATAACCGAAATTATACTAAAGGCAGAAGGAACAAAAATCTAAAAATCAAAGTAAATGAAAAACAAGGACCGAGAAGACTAAACATTTCTGCAGAATTCATCTATTAAAAAAAGTACTACAATCCATAATAATTATAATCTGTATATCTCAAAAAGCTACAGTAAATGATTTTGAAAGAGTTTTACTATATAGAAATGCTAAGTGCTTAAAAAGATTGCTTTGTTGAATCCTGTTTAAACATTGCACAGTTCATGTAGTTACTGAACATTAGATGAAATCCCCTGGATGCACAAAAGTTTTGATATTTGTCTATCAGTTAAACAAATTAGATTTATGTTGAAGAATGTTGACTTCTTTAAATAATCATCTTTCCTGTTAATATAAAGGTCAAAAATTACTTTCCACACCCTACCATTTCTTGTATCATTGGGACTTTCCTATAAATAATTATTCACAGAAAGCAAAAATAGAGGTGATATTGAGGAAGTTGTGGGATCCTAGGCTCTAAAAATCAAAGAGTATTCTGAAACTAGGAGGAAGAAAATTTTATGAAAGAACTTAAATAATTACTGAGTCTAAGAAAAAAATCCATAAAGGACTACACACAACAGGGGAATATTTAGAAAAATTACATAATTATATTCACAAAAGATATTAAAATCCTGGAGTGTAAGGTGAGTAATTTAAAACTTAATGAAAAACACACAAGAATGTATATCCTTGGCTATTGGACAGCCTGGAATATGGAGACTATTATGAACTACTGCTTTTACCTCCTGCTCCTCAGATAGAGTTGAATCATGAATCTAGGTAAATACATTGCATGACATTTTTAGGAAATCATTTAAAGATGGATGAATGCTTACAAAAAGGAGGACTCATAGGTCTCAGCATACTGAGTTCACAACCTGTAGGGCTCACCTTCTGTACCTGCAGAACTTGCACAGGATTGACTTAGAACAGAAGCACAGAGGCATGCTCAGTTGCCTTCTTTGCTTTAAAGCAAATTATATAAAGGAATGAATAGTTCGTGGATATGAAAAACTTGCCAAATAGCAACAAACACAGGAAATTCAAACAGTCCATGAGGATCAAAACACAGGCAACAGGGCTTCTGATGCAACTTTTCTCACTAAATTATAGCTTTCAACATCTCCTAGAAGAATAGGCATAAGGCTTCACATCTTGATTGCTTCAGAAACACAAGGGATGTTTAATCCATCCAAACATCCACCTCTCTGTCAGAAGGAAAATCACATCTTTAGTTTTGTTTGGTTATTTTTCTCTTTTTCATGAAGTGTTGACAAACTTTAGAAGTTTTCTTTTGTCCTCTGTAATTACGTTAATGGCACCATGACAAGCTTGGTGGTGGCTGGCCTGCCATTATTCACAGTAATTTTCTGCAGATTTCTGATTAGAGATTGATCAGAAGTTACCATAGATGTATGGAACCAAGTTCTTTGCCTTTGAGTAAGAAACAGAACAGGCAATATTAATTATAATATTCGGTATGGGAATATTGAAATATTAAAATTTCTAACATTTATTTGTGAATAATTCCATTTCAATAGTATTTCATATGCTTACATACTTGTATGAATTAACAGAGAGAAATCCAATGCTCTCTTTATTCCAGTCTGCAAGGGTAATACATTTTATCTCCACAGTAATAATAGTACCAATAAATTAACATTAATTACCACAACATGGATTTTTCCATATTTCCTCTATTTTTCACAGTTACATTTGAATTCAGAGTCTTTCCTAATATTATAATGATTTTTTCTATTATAACACAAGTAAAAATCATTTATCTATATCATACCAGTGACCTGGATGCTTTTACTCATCCACTAGTTAATATTTAAATGAAATATGTCATAGTTCCTACTGATATCTAAATTATTAATCTGAATTGCATTGCATATATTCTTTATATTCAATACCCTTAATAATCATAGTAACTCATAATATATATAATGTATATATTATGTGTCAAAGGTCAAAATTTGGTGCAGCACAAGGAAACTCTTCATGGCTTTTTCCCCTTTAATGAATCACTGTGACTTACCTGAAAACATCAAATCTCTTGATCTAACATCTTCTTCCAATTTCTCATATAGTTATCTTTATGTTGCTGTGATTAAACATCATAACGAAAGGTAACTTAATAAAGAGAAAATTCATATATATCATAACATTTAGATTACATTATTTACAAAGAAAGTGATCAGACACATGAAGAAGAAATATTTTAGTTCGTATTTAGTTGCAGGGTTTATTCATTTTAAGCTCTTGTAGTAAACCATAAGAAAGGGTTTTAGAAGGCAGAAAAGGCACAGAAGACAATTCCAGGAACACGTGAGAAAACTGAACTCAGTATGACTATATCAGTTTGTCATTTATTCAATCATTGAAGATTTTTAATATTTATTATTTATTTTAATTTTTAATATTTATTTTATTTGTGTTTTATATGTATCATTTGCCTGTGATATGGAGCCAACATTCCCCAGAACTGGAGTTATAGATGATTATGAACATGTGAGTCCTGGGAAATTGAACCTAAGTTCTCTGGAAGATCATCCTGCCCTTTTAACCTTTGAATCTATAAATGTTATATAATGGTGCCTTGCTTTAATTCAACTGAATAATCCCTGAGGGTATAATTGGTGCCATTCTATTAATCGTTATTGAGAAAGCAACGTTCTTAGTCTCTTGACTGCCTTGCGCTTTACAGCTCACATGGGTTTATTCAAAAATTCCAATACCTGTTACCCTTATCTGTCTTAGTTAGAGTTTTATTACTGCAAAGAGACACCATAACTAGTGCAACACTTGTAAAGGTAAATATTTAATTGGGGCTGCCTTACAGTTCAGATGTTTACTCCATTATCAGCCAGGCCAGAAGCATGGTAGCATGTAGACAGACCTGGTATTAGAAAAGGGCACAAGAGTTCTATATCTGGGTTGGCTGGAAGTGATTGAAACACACTTCCTCCAAAAGGGTCACACTGTCTTCAACAATGCTGCATCTCCTAATAATGCTACTCCCTATGGACCTATGAGGACCATTTTTATTCAGATCAACAGATTACCTTTAACACTTATGAAAGTTTACCTTATGGAAGGTCCCAAGGAGCCTGACTTTTCCATTACACTGAAGGGACAGACTTTTCCAGAACACTGAAGGGCCAGAATTCTCATTTCAGAATTGTGAAGATAGATTCGACATGTAGAATTTAGACCTAAAGTGCAATCAGGTACTGATCTCAATACACACTTGTGAGTAAGATCAAAAGGCACACCTAGATCAACTCATGGACCAAAGGGAAGTAAAATATCCGCCTTAATAAAGGAGTTGAGACAGAGAGAGGAGATGGAGAATGATATCTACTCTCTCTAGTTACACAAATTTATAGGTGACATACCTCATTAATTGCAATAAATTACAAGAGTTACAAAGATGACTAAAAACTACCATTATTTTGCTAGTATCATTTATTATCCATCCAAGCATTCACTCCCTCCAACATTGACCTATTTATTCTTAGGTTTCAAAACTCTAAGATGGATCTCAAAATGTGTAATATTTGACCTTCAAAGCAACTGAAGCATATCTCTGGTAGATCATGATTTTTATTTCTGACTCTTACTAGCCTAAAAAAAGAAATTGTGATAAAAAAAAATTAGAACCAGGGTCATTGAAAACCTCCTCTTTTGATTAGCTGTAAAAATATGCCCATTTCAAATATACCCCAAAATAGTAACAGAATCAGCATGCAGTCGCAGTCCACGGACTTGAGAGTGGTTTTCGACTATCATTAACATGCAGTGCAATGAGAAGATTATGTGAAAATCATCTAAGAGCTTTACAGCAGAACTCTTTAAAATTGGTAGTTATAAGTGTTTACAATACAAATTCAAGGTGATTACATGATGATTAGCACTTGCTTATATGTCTCTTAAAAAGCCACACAATCTGCTTCTAAACAGCAGTCTCTTCCCGAAGATTTGACCTTGATGAGGCTGATACTCATTAGGGTGACAGAAGTTTCAGAAGTCAGATTTGTTGTCATGCTGTGGCCTTTAGCTGGATGTCAAGGCAGCAACAGAATACCTGCTGCTAGCCAAATTTTGGTTTTAGGAATTAAATGGATAATTTCATGGATAAGAGCCGCAACATCCTGACTTTCTGAAGTGCTTGGTGTATGACTGGCAGTCTCATAAGCATTGTTCTTGGCCATAACTTTACATAAAATTTTAAAGGAGAAACTGTGTTCTGAAATGGAAAGTTCCCATGAAATTCTAACTTGTTAGATCCATATGATTGCAGGCTTCACATGTGTTGTATTCAAGTTCTTCACATCAGTCACTAAATGGAGACCAGTTGCTAATGGTGTCCAGAATACACATGATTAGTTCTCTGCCATGGATACCATCCCACAAATTGTGATTAGGAGATATAATATTACCTTGAATGCATTCCAATTGAAAGTTACCTGTGTTTACTCCCCTGACCACTGGGATCAAGCATAATCAACTTGAGATCTAGAGAGGTCAGAGGAGACAAAGTGTTCAAGGTTCTATTTTGAATGAGAGCTGAGAGTGCATATATTGTAGTAATAGCAAGCCAGTTACTGGAACTATTCTAGTCACTAAATGCTTGCCTCATTTTCCCTCTGGAAACAAATACCTGCCTTTCATCATTCATCGAAAAATGAAATCCTTAAATCTATTGCATCAAATCTCTTTATCAAAAGGTAGAAAACTGTCTCTACTTAAAATAGTTTTTATTATTTGTATTTTGAAGATCCGTGAAGAAAAGAGATAGTTTAACCCCATATGTGAGGAAAGCAAGTATGTGACAATATCAGTAACCATCATCAAAGGTTGGGAAAGGGAATGATGGTACTTCTCTCCAGCCAAGACTAACATTGTTACTGTCTGTATGGGGGTTATGTGATCTCTTTTGCCATGGTTCTAATTTATCTGTTGTCCGGAGCAAACATACCTTTAATTCTTTTGGTCCTTGGTGATGCCTTGCAAAGTACCTTTTGTTCTGAATCCTTAGTCTAGGCATCTAAAATGGATGCTTGAAGCATGACGTTCTAGGTCACGGTTAAGGTTCCCCCTTATGTTTTCTACAGCAAAAGGAATACAATTAAAGAATAGTTTATGTCTTAAAGGTTCTCAAATCTTTCGAGTCTAGATTGTGGCTTCTTTGGGCACAGGCCTCTCTTGGGAACTTAGCAAACATCTTTAATGTATTTGAACATCAAAAATTCTGAGCCTATTCTAAACCTATAATGATTTTGTGTCCCAATTCTGAGATTTGCCTCCATTGCTGTCTTTCTTTTGATGTTGCAATTTCGTTTCTATTCCTGCACCTAGCTTCCTAAGTAAACAGGCTTTGTGTGAAAGGTTGTTGCTCCAAGTTCTTCTTTCTGATGCTCTCTGCTCAATGGAATGGTTCCACTGGAGGCTGCAAACAATGGAATTTCAGAGTCTCAAGGAAATCTGGATTCTAGCTTTCATAGCAGACGTGAGAAGATAATGGAGGTGATGTTGAAAGCAGACAGATGAGAGGACTCTCTTAGAAGTGCTGTGGCTGGATGAGCACCGGGCTGAACAAAAGGAAGGAGTATTTCACAATTTCTACTCATGTAACAAATAGGCAATGGGCTTCCAGGGTACCTCAGGTTTTCTTTATTTTGAATATTGTGAAATATGTTAAAAAGAATGAAAGATGTAGGACATAAATTTCCACCAGTTTTTAGGAGATGAAGATTACTTAATCCAAGTTAACATTAAAATAGAACTGTAAGGAGGGTTTTCTATCCATTACACTGGCAAATGTAAAATCTCTGTTTCTTTCCCTTGCTGGAAGCTACTTTGTCAATGAGCATCATCCCCCATACTCCCAACATCAGGAGCCAAGCTCTTTCCTCTTCCACACACAAAATCAGATTTGGATCATAAGTGTCGCTGGCTCTTCAATATTTTCTACATACTCTTTGGCATTCACCTAGCACTCTACGATGCTGAAAGACACATTTTTCTGCTAACCTGAAAATATGTCTTTCATGACATGCTAATGTCTGAAGTTGCACATGGGGATATATACATTTTTATTTGATATGTGTGAGTGTTTTGGCTCTGTGTGTATGTGTAGTATGTATGTGTCTGTTTGCCCTGAAGACCTGAGGAGAGTGTCAGATCCTCTTGACCTGAAATTACAGATAATTGCAGGCTGCCTCTGGGCACTCTCTCAGCTGAAGGAACTTTCCACCACTCTGTGTTATTCACCTGCTTTAAGGTTTTAAGGTGACAGTCACAGAATGGTCAGCTCATCTCTCAGAAGCCTGTCAGCAAGAGCACTGGGCTCTAGGCAGGTCTTTTGTCATGTGTGTGGAGCAAGGGTCTTCCTCTGGTAACAGATATTCCTATATAGGAGATGATTCTATCTTTGAAAGTCATCTTTCAACTTTGGTATGAAGAATTTTTTCTGAAAACTAAACCTGAAACAGGGTTTATTGGTGTTTTAGTTTTGACAATTAGCAGTAATCAAAAACTTGCAACAAACCTCCCATCTGTTTAGCCTACTATATATATAATAGATTACTTTTATACTTAACATACCACAAGTTTATGTTTTGTCTGCAGCCGAACTATTAAAAATACAAACAATAATAATTTTTTCATTTCTATTCCTTGTCTTTTTCCCTGACTCAATTTAACAACAAAGTTCATACCTGTTTATGCCATTATCCTCCTCCATTTAGTAACAGCTAAGTCACAGACAATGCTCAGAAACGATGTCTTGAGAGTTACAGACCTCTCAAGAGAAAAATTGTATCCTCAACTATGAAAGCCATGTTATCTGTTTCTTTACTTCCTTTAGATATTTTTCTACTCTCCTTCTTATTTGAATTATGTGAATGATAAGGATCCACTCTAAAGTAGAAATCAAAAGAATTTTAAGTGTTTTAAGTAGATTAAACAATTGTGATTTTGAGCTCAATTTTCATTTCATTCCTTTGTATATTTCTTACTTCCACTTTAATAAAAGAGATAGAAAACTTAAAGATAGCAAATTAGAATGCGCCAAGGTCATCAGAGACATCAGAGCTCCAATCTGCTGCTTCACTTATGAAGAACTCAGAAACATAAAAGAGAGCTTTTATATTTTTACAGTAAGTCTCGTAAAAAAGAAACTGCATTAGATAAATATATGCTTATTTAATAATTAGCATAATTGGCAATTCCTACACTGAAGTCTTAGTTAGGTACCATAACAGAAGAGATGGTAGAGTGATTGTTAAAAGAGAGTGAATCAGGAACACTACTGTGCAATAGGACCTTCTGTTCTATACATCACAGGGGTGATGACACTCATGAACTTTCCACAGCTACGGCAGCCTGCACAGAATTACAGCAGGTAAATTCTAGCATGGGTGCTGGAAAGGTCAACAGAGCTCCACTCATAGCTTTGGAGATGCAGGCTGTTAATGGCTACTGAGAGAGAGGAAGTCAGTTTGCTTCTGAGATGAACATCCCCAAACCAGGGTGGCCAGTCCTAAATCCAAGTGCATACAGAAAACAAAACACAAACACAAACAGACACACATACACACAAAGAAGGTATCAATTTTAATAAGTGTATTTGGAAAACAAGAAGAGTTGAACAGGGGTTGGAGCAGTGGATATGATAAAAACAAGTGACATCAGTATGATCACTATTTTTCTTAATATACTTACACATAGCAAATAGATATTTGCAGTTATGTAAGTTATGTATTCATATGTACATGTTATATATTTATATACATCAAATTCCCATATGAGAAAATTTGTATGAAATAAATATGAATTGTATTTTATCTTATAGTATGTATATTCTATCCAGTTTTTATCTTCTGCATTCTTATACTTTCCTTAAAAAAACCTTGAATATTTTGGAGAAGTCAGTATTCATTAATTTCAGTTAATTTTAAAAAGTATTAGTAAACACATTGCATACATTTTTTGAAACAAAATTGGTTTTGCAATCTGTTTATAGGTAATATTTTCATTTCAGTACAATGTATCACATTGGGACTGACTATTATTACTGTGGAAGAATATTCCAAAAATGTATCCTAGGACATGCTAATATTGAATGGAAAATTGATGTGTGGAAATTATCATTGCTATATAACTTTAAATTGTTTTACAAATGCTATCCAAAATCTTAGTATGGAATTATTGAAATACAGCCAAGAGTATATAAACTTGGTCTTAAATATGGAGAAAAGTTACAGTTACATGTTATTTAGTAGGTTCAAATCTATTCATTTATAGTGTTCTTAGGATTTTCAAATACTCAGTACTGAATGATATATAACTCCTATCTAACAAATGTGTGAAAGAGATGAAATCATTTCAATTTATAATTTGCCATTTTACTACCATTAGCAAAGCATCAGTTGGGAAGATTATAGATGTATGCATATGCACACATGCACACACATTTGTCTGTGCTTCTGTGTGTGTGTGTGTGTGTGTGTGTGTGTGTGTGTGTATACATGATAACATATCTCAAAAAATCCCATGAGGGAAGTATGTCTTAATAATCTACAGATACATTTGATATTTAGATATCAACATTATCAATGAAAATAAGACCACCTTTTACATAGAAACATTTTTCCAAGCTGTTTTCCATTTTGGGTTACATGTATTTAAACTTCATCATGGAGAACCTCAGGTAGAAAAATTAATCAGTAGATGGACTTCTGATAGCTGCAAATGTAGCAGACAGTATTCAGTAGAGTGACGTCTGCAGATAAGACCTTTATTGAAGGTTACAGTCAATGTATTAACATCTGCTTTGCCTCTCCTCTGTGACTTAAGTGGTGTATGTGTTGTAAGAAGTAATAACTTTGTTTGATTGCACAGATGTAGGTTTAGTAGGATCTTCAGTAAGCACCACAAGAATGCACTGGAAACGAAGGTGTTCAGGCTGCACATGATCACCAGAAACAAACTCTTCAATTTGATGTTATAGGAACATGATTCTCTCTAAACTAATGTGGGTTCCTTCTTGCTATGATTTGGATTGCTCAAAGAATTGACTCAGTACATTGATCCGTAAGTTCTTGTTGGACCAAGTAAATTATAAACCAGAGGATGGAACAAAAGGAGACTCTGTTGGAAGCACCCAGGTCCTTCTTTGGTATGTGAGACAGAGTTAGGGATTGATATGCTCAAAAGCCCTGGTCTGATGTCTTCAAATAGTTAATTATTATTAAGCAGTTTATCAAGGGTATTTTGTGAGTCAGGCCTGCCAGTCATCACAATAGATATCAAAACTTATATGTTATTAACTGGTTATTTCATGATTTATGTCAATACTAAAATCATTATAAATGAATGTAAATGATTGGTTTCATGTGTGGACAAATGATTCACAGATTAGTAGCACTTGCTGCTCTTTCAGCGGACCAGGGTTTAGATCCCAGAACCTCCATCAAATCCTTTACAATTGTAACTCCAGCATCAAGGGATGCACGAGTGTGTGTGTGTGTGTGTGTGTGTGTGTGTGTGTGCATGTGTGTATGTGTGGGTGTGCATGCATGTGTGTGCATATGTGTGTGTTTGTGTGTGTGTGTGTGTGTGTGTGTGTGTGTGTGTTGGTCATCTTACAATTTTTTTGCACATCCCTTTAGAAATTTTCTCCATAGGAGATATTTGGACTGTCTATTTCCTGATACAAATTGTTCACATATGTTTTTCTTTGTTGAAGTTTAGAAAGATCATCTGCCTAATCACAAATATGTGGGAAAAAATCATGGAGAGTTTTAATAGATTTTATCAGATACTTGAGGGTATTCTTTGCTGCTACACCTAAACTTGACAAGTAATATTTACTTAAAGGTTAATTAAATGTGGAATATGGATCAGCTAATGCACTTAGTGAACTCTGTTCCATTATGAGGATAGGGAGTGCAGATTAAGTGAGGGGTTGGGAGTCTGAATATGGTGAAGGACTATCATCTACACAGATGGAAATGCCATCTTGAAACTCATTATTCTTTACAACTAGAATATACTCACAGTAAAAATTAAGAATGTTATTAAGAATTCATTGAATTTTTTATTAGGCATGACTGTGAAACGTTATGTATTGATAACTCAGAAAACACATATTTATTCTAAGTTTGCATTATTCCAGATGTTATTGAATTTTATAGTAGGAGTGCATCAGAAAATTGTATGTGTCTAGAAAAATTGCTTCCTAAAATTATAATTTTCCCTTCAGTGTTCAAATATTTGGCCTCAGAAACTGTTATTCTTTTTCAATGAGATCATTTTGGACATTTTTAAAAGTGTCTTCAACTTGAGGCCTGGGGAGTCTGGGAGAGGTTGGAGAGAGGATAGTTTAGCATTACTGAAGGGAAGGGAAGGGAAGGGAAGGGAAGGGGAGGGGAGGGGAGGGGAGGGGAGGGGAGGGGAGGGGAGGGGAGGAGAGGGGAGGGAAAGAAAGAAGGAACGTTATATATATTCTCTTCCAAATAACATGATTAAAATTCTCTTGATCATTACAAAATCATCTTTCAAATGTACAAATCTGTAACTATAATATTGAAAATCGTCTTAAGGTCAAAAGTAGCATTCAATATAGAAACAAGATAAACAAAATCATGGAGTTTGTTGTGTGGTAGTCAGCAACTTGGTATGATGATTGCCTTGTAGTATGGTTGATACCTTGTAGTGTAGTAGTTCATACCAGCACTCCACTGAAGAAAATTGACTATGCCTTTGCCAGTAGGTATCTATTGTCTATAGCTACTGCTGCTGCTGTTGCTGCTGCTGCTCCTCTTCCTCTCCTCTCCCTTTCCGCTCCTTCTTCCCCTCCTTCTTTCCTCCTCCTCCTCTTCTTCTCCTCCTTCTTCAAACATGAGAATAAAATACAATATGATGAGACAAAAACTATCATATTGAAGTTGAAAATCTAACAGAACAGCTTATTTTCATAGTCAGGAGTCCCACAAACACATTAAGCTTACAGAAAAAATATATATGTAAAGGACCTATGTGAACTACATGTAGACCCATTGCTCACTGTTTCAATCTCTGCGAGTGCATATGTGACTTAGTGGGTTCATAGGGTCTTCTTCCCTTAGTGTTGTCCAACCACTCTGACTCTTACAGTGTTTCCACCTCCTCTTCTTTGGGACTTCCCAAGCTCTGAGTATAAAGATTTCATGGAAACCACCAGTTTAGTCTCTCTCTCTCTCTCTCTCTCTCTCTCTCTCTCTCTCTCTCTCAATAAGTTGTATTTGGCTTTCCCTTAGTTCTGTGGGCTATCTAGTCTATGATTCTTGCTTGCCCAAGCAGTGTTACATATGGGCTTCTCATGGAGTGGGTCTTCTGTCAAATGAAACATTAGTTGGCTACTCCCACATATTTTGCAGGCAGGACAAAAATTAAGTCAAATGTTTTGTAGCTGGGTTGGTTGGTGTCCATCCTTCTCTGGAACATCTTAGGGAAGGTTCCATATAGGTACCTGCTTGACTTCTTCACGGACATTGAGTGGCTATTGTCCTTGGCAATGGTCCCGTATTGCCAGTTAATGGAGAAAAACATTTTCTTTAGGCATCAACCAGGGTTGTTTAGGGATTTCCGTGGTACCCCTTTGGCCAACAACTCAATTGAATATAGCCCAGTCCTGACACTGTAAGCCTTGCCTAGTTACAAGAAACGGCCAGTTAAGGCTCCATCGCTCCCATTACTAGGAGTCCTTATTAGGATAGCTTTCATAGATTCTAGGAAGCTTTCACTGTACTAGGTTTTCATCCCCACAAAAATACCCCAATTCCAACTGTCTCTTGCTGTACTCTCTCCCTCCATCCTATCTTGCTAACCTACCTGATCCATCATGCTCCCATCCCCATGTACCCTTAGTACACCCATAAAATTTCCCCCTTTCAAGGAGATTTTTCTCCATCAGACTCCATCCTCTTTACTTATAAGTGAATATATACAATATTTGTCTTTCTAAATCTGGGTTACTGTCTTAGTTAGGAGTTTAATTGTGAATAGACACCATGACCAAGGCAACTTTTATAATGACAAACATTTAGTTGGAGCTGGATTACAGTTTCAGAGGATCAGTCCATTATCATCCCAGTGAGAATGATGGCATCATACAGGTCAGCATGATACTGGAGAAAGAGCTGAGAATTCTATATCTTGATCTAAAGGCAACTAGAAGAAGACAGTCTTCTGTAGGGAGTCAGGATTCCACACAGGGGGGCACCTGAGCACAGGAGTGTTCAAATTCAGTTACAAAGCAGCACACTTCCTCTAACAAAACTCACCTCTTCCAAGAAGGCCACACCTACTAATAGTACCACTTTTCTTGGGCCAAGCATATTCAACCACCATCACTACTCAGGATGATTTTTTACTTGAGTTCCACCCATTGCTTTCTCATGTAGTAGTAAATGACTTTCTGATTTTATATAAGGATAACTGCATAGGAAGGAACCTATATATGGCATAATTATTAGGACCAAGAATCTGTAGTTAAACAGGTTATTTGTCTTGGTAGAGAATCTACCACTATTGTTCTGTTAATGGACATAGTATTAAATAAACTGGAAGTAGCTTAGCATTATTTCCATAGATATCTATCCATATCTTTCTCAACCTTTATCACATCTTTCTTTGCAGTATATTATTAATAACATAGAGATCCACAACTGGGAGTAATACACTGAAGAATTCTGTCTTAAAAGTGACATCCATACCACTCTCACAACACAAGGCATAAGGTTTATTGTGGAAGAGGGGGAGAAAAGAATATAAGACCAATAGACAGTGGGTAATGGCAAGAAAACTGTGCTTTCTGGAAATAACAGAGCAGTTAGCTACATATATGAATCTACAACATTTGTGACAATGTGCAGGAGACCTCGCAATTTTAAGTCAGGTCAAATACAAACATGAAGAGGTGATGTTGAATAAAGTCTTACCCTGACCTAAGATACTGCCAATTGATAGGTGCTGGAGGAGTGAAAGTCTGTTTTATTTATGAGTGTGACCACTGGTAGATTAACTATGCTTCAGTGGAAGGACAGTCATTTAAGAGTATGTAGGCAAACAATGTAAGCTGAGGCCTTTGTGCTTCAGCTGAAATGCTATGCATAGCCTCTTATCTGCTGCCAGCCCTGGCTTAATAGCAAAACCTTGTCTACCATCAAATAAATCAAGAAGATACTAGACATCTTGTAGGCTGCTAATGACTGGCTCAATAAGATCACCAGTGATCTAAATGGAAACTTAGGATGTCAATCATCATTGTCCTAGGTGCTGGCAAGTTCTCAGTGTTCCTGTGTGGTGGCCTGTAGTTGTTTCATTTGCCCCTCCATGTGCCGCTCCTACTGCTGGTTCTGCCCCTGCTATGACAGAGAAGAATAAAGACAAGAAGGAGGACTCTGACGAGTCAGATGATGACATGAGCTTTGCCTTGTTTGATTACATTTTTGCTTCCTGTAAATGAAGCCTTTAAATGTACTTTAAAAAAGTACATGACCTGAAAAACTTAGACTTGATAGATTATCTATCCTAAATATTATAAGTATATTCTATAGGTATAGATGATATAGATGAAGATGATAGAAATAGAGAGATAGAGAGATATGATAGAGATATAGAGATAGGGAAAGATAGAGATAGAGAAAGAGGACATAGAGTTGGATACATAAGAAGGAGAAAGACTGGATCTGAGAGTTCAGAGAAGCTGTGACAAAAACACATGGAAAATATTCTGAAAGGATTAATTTAAAAAAGGAAAAAAAAAAGAAAAACAAAACTTTACTTCTTAAGCACCTACCGAATGAGCAAAAGCAGTTAATTCTTGAAGTCAAATGTGGTTTAACTAGAGGAGCAGTTACCATTGGCTTTTTGTAATTGATGTGTTTTACATAAAAGCACCATTTCATCTATTCATGAGCTGCTAACATAAAAGGCATGGCATTTGTGTGGAAAGTACAATTGGCCTGGTAATTTTTCATCACAACTGGAGTCTTTTATCTTCTGTCAATCAACATAGGGAAGCAGAGAATAGCTGTATCCCTCTCCTTTAAAAACAGATTCAGGGGGCCACAGCAGCAGTTAGGAAGACAATGTTAGGAAAGCTTCTGTCTTCCATCACTGAACCTATCAAACAGAAATGATTTTCTAGATGGTAGGCAAGAAGCATTATTAAAGATAATTGTACAATTTATTCCATAAATGGAGAATTACCAAAAATGTAGAAATTTCATTCGAATTGTACAGATTTATCTCCATTCTTGCTTTATACAGAAATATAATGCCAGTTTAATTACTTAATAGAGCACCAATAACTTTTATCTGATGTACATATTACTTCTTCATTAACACCCATAATGAAAAGAAGTATATAGTGCTTAATTTCCTTAATCTGGAAATTCTAGTGTGAGACTTTTAAAATAGTAAAACATACACACGTACACAGTCACACGCAAAACACATCAACTCTTACATTATTCATTGTATAAAATAACACATGAAGTCCAGTAATACACTAATATCCTTTTATGTTGAACAGATATTTTTAATCAAAATAAGGCACTTAATTTTTTACTGAAAAACATTTCCTCATAAAGAGTTTCAGACATATAAATATATAAATAAAGCACTATCTTCTATTCTCTCTATTAAAATATAGTAAAACTTTGAAGTAGCATACACATTTTTATTTTAAAATATTTTTTATTTTAAAATTATTTGAAGTTGAAAAATATTTAATTGATAGGAAAGTTTGTATATAGTTAAGGCACAGGGCAGATGTGTGATGATTAGATAGACACATGTCTTGTGCAATGATCGAAACGTATTATTCAGATGTCCAGCACCTCTGTATTCTAGATTGTGACAGGAGGGTCACACTTCAGGCTACGTGCAAAAGCTGTCATCTTTGGCTGACATTTTACCATTTGTCTTCTTCAGAACCTTGTAAACATTATCTTCATCTACCACTTCAACCTTCTAAGATTCTACGCATATGTGAGGCACAGTGTTTGTCTTTCAGGATCTGGATTACTTCCTGTCCTGAGTGCTGTGAGACATTGTTGTTGCAAACAGTAAGTGTCTTTTATTTGTATTACTGGTGATATACAATAATGTGAGTTCCTGATCCTAAGTAGTATTATGATTAAGCTTTGTTTCTTATGAAATTTACTCTTTCTTACACACACACTGATATGCTTCATTTTGATATTGTCCCAAAATTACGCTACTGGCTTTTTAGGGGTACTTGTAGATTTAATTTTAGAGGGACATTAATACTCCCACACTGGCTTTTCCAACTTACATTCTTGTTAGGCATACTCAAAGTTCCTCTTTTCCATAAAATTGCTAATGACCATCTCTTGGGTTTGGGTAACAGCCCTTTAAGGGCTCACTAATTATCTCAATGGAGATTAGAGTTCCATTCCCCCAATGATTTGCAATTTTGAATATTTTGCATATGGCCATTGCATTTGCTTTTCATGCAGCAGCTAGGGTGATCTGCACAAGACCTGCATAACCAAAAAAGGAGAGAAGATATAAAAGTGGTATTGGGACATGTTGGGAACAAAAAGACCTCTGTAGGGAATGCAAGGGAACAAGAAAGGGCAATGTGTAGACACACATCAATTTGTTAAAACTAACATTTAAAAAATTGTACTAGAGAAAATAAAAAGTCAAGAACGAGAAATGTAGCAAAGTCTACAAGGTGTGACGCAACATTACAAAATTTGTGAGGGAAACTTAGCAGAGTTTAAACATGGATAGACACTAAATATCTATCTCTGGCATCTGGGCTTCAGAGCACACATATACAGAACAGATCCATCTGGATGCCAACTGTAATTTAGTGACATTAACATATTTCCTAAGAGGCAACTTCCTGGGTTTGTTATACACATCCCTATGACAATGATAATAAAACTACTATAAATCCTGATTAAGGAGATAAAGTTTAGTCTTGAGTTTTGGAAGTATTTCTCCAAAATGCTAGCTTGCAACTTGTATTTTTCTTTAAGTGTTTTCTTTACCTTCATTGGAAAACACATTCAAAGCAGCAGTCCAGGCTTCCTTTTGGCAGACTATAGAGTGCAAGAATGACAAAATAACTGGAAAAGTCTTCAACCTCCAGGGTCAGAGAGAACATAGCACTCTGAGGGTATCTCTGAGTGTATGCATAAATGCACACATACACACACACACACACACACACACACACACACTTTCTTGCTCCTTCTTTTTAAAAATAGTGTTTTGCTAGCATTAAAAAAAATGGGTTCCCATAGTCATGTATGTATATCATTATATTATGTACTCCCTCCATACAGGTATATTTTGCAAAAAGTGAACAACATGACTACAGTAAGATTAATTAATGTCCTTTCAGTTCTAAAGGATATTAAATATTGTCCCTGGGAAAGGAAGTTGCTATTATGGAGCACTGCTTTAAACAGTTGGCTTTACCACTGTCAACTGAGTTGTACTTTTCTGTTACTCATGAGGCCCTCAGGCTGTTTGCAAAGTCTCTACTAGGTATTCCCAGTTTCTCTTTAATTATTCAATCTCTGAGGTGTTGCATGAAGCTCTGATCTTGCTTGGATACTCAGCTCTCTTAAGTTCCTCACAACTGCCCCTTCCAAACCCTGCAAACAGAATGAAGTTTATATTCTCATATTTTGTATGATTTTCTGGCTAATGTGTGCCGATTTTTGTGTTATAGATATTTATTTATATACTTCTTAGTTTAAAAAATAAAATTAACATGCATAGTATTAAGTTCTGTGTTGGCATTTCCAAAAATATTTGTAGATTCGATTCTCTTCTGTCATATTCTTTCCTATATTCTTGAGGACCTTTGTATCTATCCAACCTCCTTTCTTATTGTTCCCATGTCATATATGTCTTTATTTATAAACCAGATTTACAATACTCTTTCCCTTCTTTTCAGTTGATTTAATTTCCTTTTTCATACACATACCCACACTCACCCCATTTTATATTCACATGAATAAATATTAAGAGAAAACGTGTAATTTTTGTCTTTCTGAGACTTTGTTATATCATTTAGTATATTTTCTAGCTCTATCTTTTCCTGTAATATATATAATTTTGCTTTTCTGTCAAAAGAATAGAATTCATTAATATGTACACCACATTTTCATTAACTGTTCATTTGTTGTCATCTGTGTGAATAATACAGTAATGATCATATGTCTTTTCTTCAAGTCGATTCTTTGAGATTTTTCTTTTTTCTCTTCATGAACAGTGAGTGCTTCTCATAGTGAAGCTAGTTAATATACCTGATTCTTTAAAACTACCTGACTTTGTATCAAACTAATAATCAGCAAACTTCATTAATTAAAAGTGTGCATTAATTAGTTTCACAGCAATGTGACCAATTATCTGATATAAACAATATAAAAGAGGAAGGATCTTCAAAACATGGATCCATAAAATATATGCAAAAATTATAAGATTTAAAAAATCACTAATTTTGGGTTCATGGTAACCAACGGATACTGGGAGACTTTGTGGTTAGGAGCTTGTTCCCTGGTAACATAGCATAGTAGTGATTGCATACATTTATCTTTTTATGTCGTGTACTAATCTTGTGGGTGTGGATAGCACTTCTGTAATTAAACACATCAGTGTTTTTTGTTTGTTCTCTAAGTGCAACACGGACAATCATATTTAATAGGACAAAGTCTTCTCTCATGAGATTTTATAATAAATTTCAGGTTAGCCTCCATATTACTGCTGTGTTATAATCTTTTCATTCTCAGTGCTTAATAAAACTCACAATTGTGGATGAAGAATTGTGGATTTGTCCAAGGTTTTTCTGTCAGAGAACCTTAGCAAGCAGAACATTTTTTAAAGTAGGACTTTGCAGTAATAGGGAAGTCAGACAGGGAGATGAGGGGGACTTCAATCAGAATGTAATGTGTAATTAATTAATTTAATTAAAATAAGAGAATGCCTCTGCTCTCAGGAACATAGTTCTTTCACACTATTTTATCTGGTTTTCACTTGGCTGTGTTTGTAATGGTAATAGGTACCTTATCTTTATGATAATAGAGTTGTTTTGGCATAGGAATAGCACTGGAGAGGTAGGACATACTAGGTGATTTGGAATTTTATTTGTTTGCAAGCTTGGGTTTGTTTGTTGTTGTTTGTTTTGTTTTGTTGTATTTCATTTCTTTGTTATCTTTAGTTCTTCTATTTTTCTTTTATCAAAGAATAAAGAGATTCCTTGCACACTATATTCTGATTGTGGATTTCCCTCCCCAATACTTCCCTCCCTTCTGAATCTACACTCTTTCCTGTTAGAAAAGACATGCATCTAAAGAACAATAATAGACTACAATAAACAGAAACAAATCAATGGAAATAGAATAAAACAAACAGAGGATACAGAGCCAAAGAAAATGCACAACAAACACAGACCTGCAGAGACACACATTTACTCACACAGGAATACCTTAAAAACACAAAACCAGGATCCATAAAATGTGTTCAAAGAATCTGTAAGACTCAAAAAATAAACTGACAAAACATTATGAGTCAAAGAACCATAAAAGATGTCTTTGAGTCCATTATGTGTTGGCTATCTTTTGCTGGTCATGAGGTGCTCGCAAGGGGTTTGCATCCCCACTGAGACTCCATTGCAGAGATCTCATTTTTTCTTTGTGAGTGGTTGTGTGGTTTTTCAGTTGGAGACAGCTTCTGTTAGATGGTACTGTAATGATAGTCTATTAGCTTACTAAGACTTGACTTGATTTGTGTTCCCCATTCTTCTATATTTATTATAATGACATGATTATTACCTTTTATACAGTTAATAAGGTAAATCTTTAAAAAAACACAAATGAGCCTTCTGCTTCTGGGATAAACCTAATTAATCAAGATTTGTTAACATTTTAATATATTCTTGTATCTACATAGCTAATGCTAGGTTACAGATTTTATTTTAATGTCTACAGAAAAATATTAATGAGATTTTGTTGTTGTTTCTTAGGATGACTTTGCCTTGTTCTGAATTGCTGAAGGCTAACGCTATTTTAAAAAATCTAGTTTTCTAGGAAGGTGTAAGACACTTTGCTATTGACAAACTCAGTTACTGGGAATGGTACCAGCTTTGACAAAGTGTGCTTTTGTAGAATGAATGCATTTTCTGAATTTCCAGTGTATGTCTGCATATAGTGTTTCATATACTTCTTCCTGGAAGTTTTCTACATGCAGATTAGATAATGACTGGGATGGGAACATTTGAATAGTTTGAAGGAGAGACTTATTCTTTTTAGGTGTTAGACCAGAAACAGCTTTGGCATTTGACTCATACCATTAAGGGTATACAATCCATTCTACTTCCAGTCAGTTCTGTACTCATTGCCATCACGTTGATTCCACTCATTCAATGTTGAATTTCAATTTCTTTTGTATTTCTTCCTGGTTTCCTCCTGGTTTAGACACACGATGCCCTACTTTTTAGCTTAGAGGTGATAAAACCTTTAAAATTATGGTTTTAGTTTTTCAATATCTTATTTGCTTCTTGTTTTCTGAGAGAGGTGCTTCTAATATGGGCCATGTCAGAGGTGACAATTTGCAGCTACTCCTGGTTCTGTCTCCCTAGTCCCGGGATACTTGCCCTCATACTTCCATTATACCTCTGTATTTAATTTGAAATGTAACAAGAAGGGGGAAAGAAGAAGAGAGAAATGGGAAGAAGATGCATTGTAATTTATTCATAACAACAATAATGTTTGATAATTGTTCATGAGTTTTTTAAGTTTGCAACATATGTCTAGTTTTTGCTGACTATCACTTTAATTGTAACATTATGTTCTCTGTCACAAGGGCATGGCAAAGGGAGACATGCCTGTTCTCCTTATTCTAAAGCTACTCCATTTTGTTAATATATGTTTAATTACTAATAGTATTATTGCACAGATGAAAGGTAGAACCTTTGCTATATGTCCTTTGGGTAATGAACACATAATGATAATATTCATTGTAATCATTTATTCTAATATGTATACACTTGTCTTTCACTGACGAAAATCAAAGCCAAGGTCTCATTCTTGATAAGAAGGCTCTACCACTTCTTTATATCCAGGGTTATCAAAATGTATCAAAATTAGAATATTTTAATTTCATGAGAGGAAGTTAACGATTGAGATAAATTATGTGTTGAGTGCGATATAGATAGTCACCTACCCCATGGCCAAAAAGCTAATATAAATAGAAGAGGCAAGCAGCCCATAATCCCCTTTGAGGGCATGGACTTATAAACTTACAAATTCCTCAAAGGTTTCCCAAATAAACCTTCCACATCTCAGCAACACTAAAAGCCAACGTCAAAACACAAGGTTCTCAGGAAATACTCAGCTTCTAGCCTGCCATATATGGTTTGGTTCATTCATTCATGTATATATATATATATATATATATATATATATATATATATATACACACACACATCACATAAAGTTTACTTGTGGTTGTTGAATTTATACTTGGTAAATTGATATTTCCCAATAGATTTATAAATTCTTTGTTTTACATTATTATTATACAAAGTGCAAATGTTAGAATTATATTCATGCATCTGACAATATGGCAACTCATTCATTTCTTTCTTTGCTAAAAATACTTTCCTATTGTATAATTTAGAATACTTCTGTAATAGCAATGACAGAGTGGTTCTTTCAAAGAAAATATTTCTATTCATCTTTGTTCATGGAATACAGTTATAGTGTGTTTGGAATTCCAAATTGACTTGTTTTTCTATCTTTCTCTATATTATCTTCTGATGTTTATTGTTCTTGAAAATTCAAGTCAAACTATTTACTTTAAGTTTATTTCTACATTTAAATATGTCCAATGATTGCTTTTATAAAGCTTTCAGATGTTTATTAGGATATATCAAAGCATCACAAAATTATTTGCTTAATTTTTGGTCTGTATTCATTCTTTTTTACATATTTTTTATTAAATATAATCTTTATTTACACTTCAAATGATTTCCCCTCTCTGGGTTTCACCCTCCAGAAAAGTCCCATAATCCCTCTTCCCTCCACCAGTTCCCCAATCAACCACCTCTCACTTCTCTGTCCTGGTAATCCCCTACAATGCTGCATCAAGCTTTTCCAGGACCAGGGCCCTCTCCTTCCTTCTTCTTGGCAATGATTTGATATGTGAATTGTGTCTTGGGTATTCAGAGCTTCTGGGCTAATATCCACTTATCAGTGACTGCATTCTATGTATGTTCTTTTCTGAATGAGTTACCTCACTTAGAATGATATTTTCCAGTTCCAACCATTTGCCTAAGAAATTCATGAATTCGTTGTGTTTAATTGCTGAGTAGTATTCTATTGTGTAAATATACCACATTTTCTCTATCTATTCCTCCATTGAAGGAAGGACAACTGGGTTCTTTCCAGCTTCTGGCTATTATAAATATGGCTGCTATGGACATAGTGGAGCATGTGTCCTTATTGCATGTCAGGGAATCCTCTGGGTATATGCCCATGAGTGGTATAGCAGGGTCGTCTGGAAGTGTCATGCCCAATTTTCTGAGGAAACACCAGATTGATTTCCAGAGTAGTTGTACCAGCTTGCAATTCCACCAGCAGTGGAGAAGTGTTCCTCTTTCTCCACATCCTTGCCACTACCTGCTGTCTCCTGAGTTTTTAACCTTAGCCATTCTGACTGGTTTGAGGTGAAATCTCAGGGTTGTTTTGATTTATATTTCCCTAATGACTAAGGTTGTTAAACATTTCTTAAGGTGCTTCTAAGTCATTAGAAATTCTTCAGGTGAAAATTCTTTTTTAGCCCTGTATCCCATTTTTAATAGGGTTATTTGGCTCTCTGGAGGCTAACTTCTTGAGTTCTTTGTATATATTGGATATTAGCCCTCTGTCGGATGTAGGCATGGTGAAGATCTTTTCCCAATTTGTTGGTTGCTGTTTTGTCCTTTTGACAGTGTCCTTTGCCTTACAGAAACTTTGTAATTTTATGAGGTCCCATTTGTCAATTCTTGATCTTAGAGCACAAGGTATTGATGCTCTGTTCAGGAAATTTTCCCCTGTGCCCATTAATATGGACCTTAAGTAAAAGATTCCATAAATTTTCCAACAACCTATTGTTATTTTATATATATATCTTGAATTGCTATGACTGTCTATTTTGGGATTTGTTATCAAATCACACACTGTCTCTGCTGAAAACCTAAAAATCACTATTTCATATTTGGATTGCCACATTTGCCTCCACATGGAGGAAAGGTGATGTGGTTACCTTTTGTTTGTACTTGCCTTCTATTGCATAACATTCTGGCCTCTTGAACCTTGCAGTTTGCTAAAAATTATGAGATTTCAATCTTTTTTATCTATAGTTTAGTAGTGTCTCCAACTGTGTTTTCAATGACTTTTTTCTTTCCATCCATCCAATGTTCAGCAATGTAGGTTGATGTTATTCATATCTTAGCTATTCTGAAAAGGTCTGCAATTAAACACAGGGTTGCAGCTATCTTCTTGGTATGCTGGCTGAATTCTTTTTAATACTTTTTCCCAGAAGTAGAGTGTGAAGGTCATCTGTTTGATCGGCTCTTCAGCTGTGAGGTTTCTGCTACTCCAGGACTTGTTAGGTAGTTTACATTGCCATCAGTGATGTGAAAGAGTGCTCAAGAACCATCTCAGCTTTTGGCATTTTCTTGCTTGACAAAGTCTGGTCTACATGGGACTAGAAAATAACTCAGTTCATTTCCTTAATGACTGATAACACTGAAAAATATGTCTATTTGTTCTGATTCCTGCTGTTTCTTTTGTAAATGAGTGTTCACATTACTCATGTTTTTCAAAAGATTTAACTAGCTCTTTGTTTTGTTTTTATTTTGTTTTATTTTGACTATTGTTAGGTTTTTTAGTTCCTTGTGTATTCTCTATGCCAATCTTTGTTACATAAATAGTCTTAAGCTGCTTTTTCTGTGTCTCTTTTGTGTTTTTTTTAATGAGGATTTTCTTCTTGAACTATAATCTAGAAATCTGAACTTAAGTTCTAAAAGTGTGTATTGCTAACATCATGCTAAATTATATCTCATCTTTCCAATTTGACCTCAAAAAGGGAACAGAGCAGACACTTGGTAAATCTGTAAAATTGTAAGCCCAAATTCATCTGATTGTGAAACTTAATTCATCTGATTGTGAAACTTGAGGTTTTAGTCTCTACATGTGACAGTTTTATGAGCATGGGCATCACTCAATTTCTCAGGTTATACTTTCTTAATAGTAATAATATCTGATAAATAAATAAATTATTTTGATACAGAAGTTTAAAACTTGTATCCACTTAATACATGAGCAATAAAGTCAACTCTATTATCATTTTTTGTATGCACATATGTATATATTGATATGTGTGCATGTATGCCATATTCTTGTCATTTTTGCTTCCACAAATGACAATTGATTTCCACATGAGATTTTTCAAGCATGATATGTCATTTATTCTGCTAGTCAAGCTGGTCTACGATTCCCACAATACTTTAGTCCCAGTCTCTCAAATACAGAAATTACAGATGGGCACTAAAATACCTGGTTATAGAATGAGTCCTGGGAATTTGAACTTGGCTCCTCATGATTTCTTCAGCAAGCACACACCATCATCACAAACTCTATTTTCATTTCAAAATAATTTCTCGATTTTTTGACATTCTAATATTAATTGATTTGGTGTTATAATTATTACCTTTATTCTAACAAATTCCTTCATAAATTTAAAAAGAAAATCCTCTAGATTGGCTATAAAAACACAAAGTTCTTAATAAAAATATACAAATTACTGAAGTCTAAAATATAAATGTCATTATTTAACATTTTAATGATCATCATACCTACTATTGAACATGGTATAGTAGTACATACTTAAATCATGAGAAATATCTTTCTTTTGCAATGTATTTCATATAACCCAGTAAAAATTCTATATAACCTTTCTTGAATCATTTCTTAATTTGTCAAATGTAAGTGATAATGGGCCTCTTATCTTTTGAAAATGAAGTAATCAATTTGATTATAAGCAGAGAAACTTTTCAAACCTTGAACTGGTATCAAAATGCATATATTTTATTCTTATCACTTTATTTTAATGGTACTGAAAAAGATAACTTTCCAAGATTAGGTTTCATCATTTGAAGATAGACCTACCAACCGGATACCATTGCTGTGACGAATTTATATAGGTAATGTACTCAAGTTGCTTGGTAAATATTGCATCATCAACAAATATTAACCACTATTATTTCAATGAATTGCTTTATTATAATGATTGCTAATCTCCCCACCCATAAGTAGCTTAGACTGCAATAAGAGAATTTTAGTCCAAAATTAGGCAGACCCATATGGCAGCAGAGCATAAGCACTCTACTGGAAGACGTTCAATGCTTTAATGCACAGGAAGCCCAGGAAGCCGTTCCACTTCCTTAGTGCTCAATTAAATACACCAGTGTCACACTTGGAACTGTATTAAGTCTGCTCAAAGGCACAGGATGATTTATGAAGTGATGCCCCACTGCTCCAGCAGGAATGCATTTGCATGATAAAAGGGCCATTTGATCCTTACTTAATTTTCAGAGAATTGCTTTCCCTAAGCCTTATTCTTGGCTTGTTTTCATTTGGAAGATTTTTTTTTTTTGACTCATTTAAGAAGTACCTGTCCTCTTATGAACACCTAAAGCAATGAAAGCTTGGGGATATGATGTTTTGGTAGTGAATTTACTTTTGAGCTGGATAGAAAAATAAAGTTTCTGGTAGCATTTACTTACTTGGTGTCTGAACCAATGGTATCCATAAAAGCTACATCCGTATGATAAATTTCCACAAAACGGTAGTGTTTTTTTTTCATATATTTTTTAATTGATATATTCTTTATTTATATTTCAAATGTTTTCCCCTTTCCTGAATCCTCCCCTCTATGAAAGTCCTATAAGCCCTCTTCCCTCCCCCTGATCCCCAATCCACCCTTTCCCACTTCCTTGTCCTGGTATTCCCTTACACTGCTGCAGTGTTTTAAGCATGAAAATTGAAGCCTGTGTATAAGTACCAAACATGTTGATATGAACACTACTGAGGTTAAAATGTAAACAAAAGTATTACTCAGCTTTTATTCCTGTAAATAATGACAGGCATGACAAAGTATATCAATTAGTTCAATAATCGGGTATGAATGCTACAGGAGTAACTAGCAAAGTGCTTTGTGGAGTTTCCTGACATAAGACATAACCTATACCTACTACTGTACTGCTAACTGGATCAAGAACCTACATGTGTGTAGGTTACTGACCTTAGGGGAGAATCTACTTCTTTGAGTCTGATAAGTAAATGCAGCATCAGTCTGTTCTTCAAATGTTTGATTTTGTATACTTAAATTAATGTAGTTCTCAACCCTCATCAAAAATTTTCTTTTTGTAGTTCATGGGATTTAATAGGCCAACTAACAACTAACAATGGGTCAACCTGCAGGGAATAAGAGACTGAAGCAGAATGGCACTGAGTGGGGTAGGAGACTGAGACAGATATCCCTCCTGCTTGTGCATATAGAAGCTGTTTGTCATTGAAGTTGAGCCCCATTGAGGACTCTGCTCAGTTCAACTGGATGGTTTTAGCTCCTTTGTCAAAAATCAAGTGACCATAGGTTTGTGGGTTCATTTCTGGGTCTTCAATTCTATTCCATTGGTCTATCTGCCTTTTACTGTACCAATACCATGCAGCTTTTATCACTTTTGTTCTATAGTACAGCCCTGAGGTCAGGGATGGTAATTCCACCAGAAGTCTTTTGTTTTTGAGAATAGTTTTTACTATTCTTTGTTTTTTGTTATTCCAAACGAATGTGAGAATTGCTCTTTCTAACTCTATGAAGAATTGAGAGGGAGTTTTGATGGGGATTGCTTTGAATCTGCAGATTGCTTTTGGCAAGATGGTCATTTTTACTATATTAATCCTGCCAATCCACAAACATGGGAGACCTTTCCATCTTCTGAGGTCTTCTTTCTTCAGAGACCTGAAGTTCTTGTCAAACGGATCTTTCATTTGTTTTGCTAGATTCACACCAAGATATTTTATTTTGTTTGTGATTATTGTGAAAGGTATCATTTCCCTAATTTCTTTCTTAGCCCATTTATCCTTTGAGAATAGGACGGATGCTGTTTTGTTTGAGATAATATATCCAGCCACTTTGCTGAAGTTGTTTATCAGTTGTAGGAGTTCTCTGGTGGAACTTTTTGGGTCACTTAAGTATACTATCATATCATCTGCAAATAGTGATATATTTTTTTTAAATTTTTATTTTCTATATTCTATGTTTACATTCCAAAGGCTTTCCCCTTTCCCAGTTCCCCCCCTCCCTATGTCCCATAATTTCTCTCCCCCCCCAACTATTCCCCAATCATTTCCCCTCCCCCCACGGTTTCTCTACAAAACTGGATCCAATCTTTACAGGCCCAGGGTCCTCTCTTTCTACTTGGGAATCATTTGACTTGCTAATTGTGCCTTGAGTATTTAGGGCTTCTGGGCTCATTAATATCCACTTATGAGTGATTGCATTTCATGTGTATTCTTTTGTGACTGGGTTAGCTCACTCAGGATGATATTTTCCAGGTCTAACCATTTACCCGCAAATTGCATGAATTCATTATTTTTAATTGCTGAGTAGAAAGAGGAACACTCCTCTACTGTTGGTGGGATTGCAAAATGGTAAAACCGCTCTGGAAATCAGTGTGGCGGTTCCTCAGAAAATTGGGCATGTCCCTTCCAGAGGACCCTGGCATACCACTCCTGGGCAAATAGTGATATTTTGACTACTTCCTTTCCAAGTTTTATCCCTTTGACCTCCTTTTGTCTAATTGTTCTAGCTATAACTTCAAGTACTGTACTGAATAGATAGGGAGAGAGTCAGCAGTCTTGTCTACTCCCTGATTTTAGTTTCTCTCCTTTTAGTTTGATACTGGCTACTGGTTTCCTGTATATTGCTTTTACTATGTTTAGGTATGGGCCTTGAATTCCTGATCTTTCCAAGACTTTTACCATGAAAGGATGTTGAATTTTGTCAATTGCTTTTTCAGCATCTAATTGAATCACCATGTGGTTTTTTTTTTTTTTGAGTTTGTTTATATGGTGGATTATATTGATGGATTTCCATATATTGAACTATCCTGGAAGCCCTGAGATGAAGCCTACTTGATAATGGTGAATGATCATATTGATGTGTTCTTGGATTTGGTTTGAAAGAATTTTATTGAGTATTTTTGTCTCAATATTCATAAGGAAATTGGTCTGAAGTTTTCATTCTTTATGTGGTTTTGGTATCAGGGTAATTGTGGCTTCATAGAACAAATTGGGTAGTGTTCCTTCTGTTTCTATTTTGTGGAATAGTTTGAAGGGTATTGGTATTAGGTCTTCTTTGAAGGTCTGATCTATTTCCACACTAAACCCATCCGGTCCTTGGCTTTTTTTGGTTGGGAGACTTTTAATGACTGCTTCTATTTCTTTTTTCTTTTCTTTTCTTTTCTTTTTTTTTTTTTTTACTTTTTTTAGAATTTTTTTTTTTAATTTTCTATATTCTCTGCTTCTATTTCTTTAGGGCTTATGGAGCTGTTTAGACGGTTTATCTGATCGTGATTTAACTTTGGTACCTTGTATCTGTCTCGAAAATTGTCTATTTTATCTAGAATTTTCAGTTTTGTTGAGTATAGACTTTTGTAGTAGGATCTAATTTTTTTTCAATTTCCTAGGTTTCCGTTGTTTTATTTCCCTTTTTATTTCTGATTTTGTTAATTTGGATACTGACTCTGTGCCCTTAGGTCAGTTGGGCTAACGGGTTGTCTATTCTGTTGATTTTCTCAACTAAGCAGATCCTGATTTTGTTGATTCTTTGTATAGTTCTTATTGTTTCTATTTGGTTGATTTCAGCCCTGAGTTTGATTTTTCCTGCTGTCTACTCCTCTTGGGTTTATTTGCTTCCTTTGTTCTAGAGTTTTCAGGTGTGCTGTCAAGCTGTTAGTATATGGTTGATCCAGTTTCTTTTTGGAGGTACTCAGAGCTATGAGTTTTCCTCTTAGCACTGCTTTCATTGTGTCCCATAAATTTGGGTATGTTGTGCCTTCATTTTCATTCAATTCCAAAAAGTCTTAACCCCCTACATTTTTATGCAAATAATCTTAAATTTTAAATGTAACTATATATTCAAAGTTCAGGGTTCTTTTTTAGAAGAAATTTTAAATAATTTACCATAATAAAAGTTCATATATCAACTAGCACATAGGACTTCATCAATAGTGTATGATGTTATATTTTTATTTACTAAGTAAAATAAATTAATTTTATTTTATTAATAAAATCAATGGTTTGTGGCTATTTCTTAGTTTGGACAACTTGTTTGAGTATTAAACGCTGTAGATGATTACAGGTAAATATATCTATACATGGTTTAGCAGTATATTACAATTTTTTTACCTACTAGATTTCATGAAATCTAAAGTCTATGGTCTGACTTATACTTGATTTCAAGTTGAAAGTTGAGTTAAAAAAAATTACCCCACTCCTGTTGAGAGAAAGAACTGACATTATTTAGTTTGACTTATAAAAAATACATCAATTCAGACTACTCATTGGCAGGGTAAATAAGTCTGAAGAGAAAGAAAAGCAATTCCTCACAGGTCTTCTAAACTCTGAGGTCCCTGGAGCCTCACAGTATTCATTGGTAAAACTTTGGTTTCTACACTAGCACTTTGCTAATCACAGAAAACCAAAGGTTCTTTCTTTCAGTGTAATATTGACTCCTGAAGTTGGTCATAGGGATTGCTTCCAGCTGTTTCTATTTCACCAGTCATTTTCTAAAATTGTGCTTCCTGTGAGAAGCCCTCCATCTAGTTATCTGCCATGCATTTTAAGTAACATATCTTTGTAATATACTGCTAAACCATGTATTGTGATAATATTGTAGAGAAATTCAAATTCCCAGTCATAGCCTTCCTTTGAAAACTTTCATTTTAAATAGAGACAAAATGAGCATCAATAATATGACTCTATGTCTTAAAGCACCTAGGCTGGATTAAATGTAGCAACAAAGAAACTCCATTCACTATATTCATGAGTATTGAAAGCCATTGGCTTAGCGTCACATACAGTGTTTTTTCTCTCTTTCTCTTTTTTTTCTCTCTCTCTTTTTTCCCAACATCCAGTGTTTCTTGAAGAAATCATTTGACAACAAAACAAAATGTGTTTGGTGGGGTTGCCAAATGATAATGTCGCACAGCTCTCAAACACCAACACTGCTGTCTCATTCTCATGACTCAAGCATTTTCAAACCAGCTCCCTTTTTCTCTGCTTTTGCCCATGGCTTTCAGGACATCCCAGCAGGCCTATATTCTCTCTGATTTCTAAAATGCTATCAACTGCAATCACACACCAGGATTTGAGAACAAAAAGAGACAGACGGAAGAATTAGAGAAATTCTCTCCATTGAATACAAGTCCAATTCCCATTTTTAATTTCCTTGGAAATCTGTTTCTTAAATGGCCATTGAGACATCAATCATATGGACTCCTCTTACTAATGTCCGTCTTGGCCCATTTTCCGTACTTCTTAAATGAATACTCGTATTCAGAAATTACTAGCATCCCCATCTTCTGCTCTGATGTTCTTCTTGAGTAAGTTCTACTGTGTCTCTGCTATTTTTCTCATCACTTGTAAGCTCTCACCCAAATTTGTAACTTAGGAATGAACTCCTTGTTGACTTTCTATAAGACAAAAATGGACCAACAATGTCATGATAAAAATTAAACAGTGAAGAAATATACCAGTATGGGCTTTAGAAGTAGAAAAGAAACTTTAAAATCTCAGCAAAACCGATACCAATGGTGATAATATTTCTTATCTTCATGTATAAATGATAAAGTATATATGTATCTTTATGTATAAGCTTTATTTAAATTATAAATTTAAAATACACATATTTAGACAAAGATCCATATGCACAGTATTTAGTCAGATAAAGGGATGCTGGCCACATATTAAATTATATTAATGAATGGTGATTATTACGTGAGTTAATAGTCTTTTAATTTTGAACATTGCATAGAATTGGAGAAGCAAAAAGACAAATTTTAAAATCAATACTGATACCAGTGGTGACAATATTTTATTTATCTTCATGTATAAATGATAAAAGATATATGTATCTTATAGTACATATGTTAATCATGTCAATTCAACACTACTTTCCCCCATCTTCTCATCATTCTTCTACCCCATCTTGATCAAAATCCTTTCCTAGTCTCAGCATCTTTCTTTCATTCTTCCTTTCTTCCTTCCTTTCTTTCTTCCTTCCTTCCTTCCTTCCTTCCTTCCTTCCTTCCTTCCTTCCTATCTTTTTTTCTTTCTTTCTTTCTTTCCTTACTTTCTTATTTTGATATTCGCACCATGAACATATTTGGTGCAACCCATATGCACATGATTTTCTGTCACTACACTGAATTATGAGTAACCTACCAGGGACCACATCCCCAAATCAGAGTGACTCCTAGGTGCAAATATTTTTTTTTTTTGGCTTAGAGTTAGCAAATAGAAATGTGCTAGAGAATATTAGCAGGGAGGTAAATGAATGAGATGTATGAACAAACTGAGTTACTTCTTAGATTTGAAAAGGCAATATCTTGGATTAAACATTTACACTTCTTAATTGACCCCACCAGGTTTAGGTTTAGATCTCTCAGCAAAGGCAAGAAACAAGGACAGTGTCTTCTTCCCAGTTGACTGACATTCAATAAAATGTCCCAGGTATTTGACAAAAGCTTTGCTTGACTATAAAACTGAAAAGAGCAAAAAATATCTGAGTAATTTGGCAGGATCTCTGATCACAGGTCCATTTGTCAAAATAACAATAATGTGAAAGATTAGCCTTTCCTGTCTGGTGGAAAACTTCAGAAGAGGAAGCAACATTCTCTACCAGGATGCTTAGCTTCTTGATTTTGTCTTCTTTTCAATTATTGTCTCAACTTATTTAGCTCATTTCCTGTTGTATAAAAAAATTAAACCCATACTTGATATTTCATAATAAAAGTTACAGAATATAAAACTAATCACAACATGACTTTCCTGAAGAGACCCCAGAGAACCTCACTGCTATTCAGATGTATAGTGTGAATCTAACGAATTGTATAGTTTAGTTCCAACATGCATTAAATGTCAGAGAAAATTTTTCTTTAGTGGTTTTCTGGAGTCAAACGTGGTAAGGGTCTTTTAAAATAATTTAGATACGTTATAGCATATATCTGCAAAGTTAGGAGAAAATAACTGTAAAGAGCCAGGCACATATTTAATTGGATATGTAATATATTTATGTGGAAGCAAAAACATTTGACAGAGACTTGTTTACTATCATTTGTCATAGTTTGTGCTAATTGTTTTATGCCAGTATCAATGATGCAAAATATCAAAATGAAAATTAAAGAAATAACTAAATGCATTTATCTCATTCTAACACTGTTTTTATCACATACTACCTGAGTATCAACACATGTAAGATAGCGAAGTGATTTTTGATTGTTCTTATACATGTTCTGACTCAGGTTTTAGTTAGAACAACTAAATCCAAGTAAACTTACATGGAGTTACTCAATATCTACCAAATAGAAATTAGCTCTGTAACTTTAATTACAATAGACTGTCCAAAAAGCACCATTGTATCACAAGCTCTTCACTTGCTGCTGCATGGATAAATTTAAATCACCTTTCTGATGTTCAAGAATACTTATCTTCACATAACCATGCAAACGCGGAGTTTCATACATGAAATAGCATTCCTAAAAGACTAGCCAAACTGACTTTAGTAGCAAACACTAAAACATCATTTTCTGAATCAAGGCACATTCTTCCTTTTGGTTGAGAATTTACTTCATTGAGAGTTAAGTTCAAGCATTTTGTTCAGTTTGTTCAAAGGGTGTAACTAGAATCTATTTTTCTAAATAATTAGTTCTATTGGAGTCATCAGATCTCAAACATTAACACCATCATTACTCCTCATTAGTGTCACTGTTCCATCAGTTTGGGCTTTTTTTAAATTTCTTTTCATATTTGTAAAGAAACTTGTTATCCTTGTTCAAGAGACAAAACTCTTTGGGATATATATATATCCCTCTTTCCTGGGGCATTGCACCATTCTAACAATTGGAAAGAAGCAGCTGGGAAAGGTATGTAGAGAAAGCAAAAGATTCATAGCTTTTATTGGGCAGATAGCATTAATAAAGAGGAAATTAAAAAGAAGCATGCCCTTTATTATCTGGTCACTTAGGAGACCCCCTGGTGGAGGTAGCAGGTCTTTCTGGTGCAGCTTGCTGTGTGCTACAATTGGAGTCTAATCGAAGTGTGGAATTGAAAAAGGTTTGAGGTAGATTATGGCATCTTCAAGTCTATGGTTCCAGCAACTATCTGCGTTAAGTTTGCTGACCCATTCCCTCATATGTGTGTACTTATGTACACACAGGAGTGTTTTAAGTTCAAATATGTCCCAGGCATCCAGTTGAAAAAAGATTAGTGATCTTGTTAGAAAACCCAGAGCAAATGGAGAAAGGTAAATTTACAAAGTTAGACTCCTTGATCCAGCTTTCTGTGCTTTTATTTATAGACCCATACAAACCAAAAGGGTTTAACCGAAAGAAAATTAATAGCCAATCCCAGGCAGATATTAAGTTAGAGGAAATAGTGTCCCTTCCTGAGTGAGGAAGTATACTCAGCAAGCTATGGGACCACTCAACTGGAATCCTGTGGCCATCTGCAATACACAGTTTCTGCCCACCCCGTGTTTTCTCTCATAACTCCTTGGGAGTGACATATGGTTTGGGGGACTGATAAGGTTGGTACAGATGGAGTTTATTTAATGAAAAGACGCTCATACCCACTTTCATAATGCTGGCAGCATCTTTGTGTTGTTCAATTGAATTCCTGTGAGATTCCTCCTGCCCCAAATTGCTTTAGCCACAGTAATATTTATTGTATATTATCATATTCTAAATTACTTTTCCTGTTTCATCTTTCCTTGTCCTTAATCATCAGGCGCCTCATCCTAGTCAGTGGCAATTTCAAGTAGGATTCTCTGTTTTGCATGTGGGTATGAAATTTATATTCTTTCAGAATCTGCGCTTCAGGAGATGCAGCCATTCATTTCCTTTTTTCTCAGTCACTCATTCAAGGCATGCCTCTTGCAAAGCAGCGCTGGATGAGCCACTGAGAGACAAGCTACGGGGAGAGACATGCCTGCTTCCCTTCAGCTCTGTCAAGGACAAGGTCCGACCACTCATTTGAAGAAGCTTGAGGTTTACAGAGATAAAGTGACTTAGAAAAAATGACCCACCTAGTAAATAGCTAAGCAATCATAGTGCAGACTACATTTTTCTGTGTTTTCTTCTTGCTGCATACTTATGCACACTCTACTCGTTAGTGGGATGATACATCTTGTTTATGTTGCATCAGTTTGCTATTCCTACAGGGATAATTGCTCCTTAGATTAGACCTTCCTGTCCATTGAAAACCATGCCAGTTTTAGGTTGATGCAGGGCATGTCTCTGATTCTGTTTTGTGTGATAACTCTGGGACAATCATACTGTATCATCTTACTCAGGCTTTTCTTATTATATACATGGCCTCTGCATGGATTCCAAATTTTAAAGTGTTATTTTTTAAGATGAGATCACCATGCTTTGTAAATATTAGTCTAGAGAATTGGATTTTGATATTCTTCTCTTCCTAATTTATTTTCTGCTTCTGTGAAAATGTGGTCATCAGGAGCTTAAGTTTTTACCCAAGCTTCAATTTACAGAAATTACATTTTTAGCAGTCTGGTATGTAACCTTGGACTATCTGACTAGGGATAATGTGGTGATTTGAATAGGTATGGACCGAATAGACTCATGTGTGTCAATGTTTGACCCATAGAGAGTGGCACTACTAGGATGTGTGGCCTTGTTAGAGTAGGTGTGAACTTGTTGGAGGAAATGTGTCACTGTCAGGGCAGATTTTGAAGTTTGCTATGTTCAAGCTCTGCCCAGTGTGGATGTGTGTCTCCTGCTTGCTGCCTGTGGCTCAAGAATAGAACATTCAGCTCCTTCTCTATCAAGGACCACATCTGTCTGCATCTGCATTAATTTCCATCATGATGACAATGAACTAACTCTCTGAGACTATAAGCCAGCTCCAATTAAATGTTTCTTTATAAGTTTCTTTGCTCATGGTGTCTCTTCACAGCAACAAAACAGCAACTAAGACAAATAGTATCACCCTCAAAGGGCAGGGTCCTCTCAAGATCAATTAGCCACACACCAAAAGGCCAATCTGATCTAGGCAGTTCCACAATTCAAGATTTCCTCTTAGATGTTGTTGGCTCTGTCAATTTGACAATTAACACACACAGAAACTCTCCTATGTTAGAAGAAAACAGCCATGTATTGGGAAGTTCATCATTCTCATGAAACTCTTTGGAATAGAGTTGGAGAACAACAGCTCTAGCATTGTGAATGTTCACACCATTAACACTGCGAAACTGCATTCTATCTAGATTACCACAGCTTTCCAGGAAGACCGAGCCACAGGAGAAACAGCAGCAGAAGTTCTCATGTGGGACAAGCAACAGGTAGAGAGATAGCCTCAGAACTCTTGACACAGCTAATCTTACAGCCTGTCTAAGTCTCATTCAAAAGCCCAATATCATGACAAGCCAGGCAAGTGCTCTTAATATGAATGCTTGTTCTGGAAGATGCTCATATACAGCCCTATAAAAATGTCCATGTCAACAGAAAGGTAATATCAAATCTATTCTCTAAGTGGACTAACTCAGGAACAAAATATAATGGGGTAGACATGCTAGATGCCAAGCAAGTTCCCTACAACTGTCTCTGAGTAATTACATGAATTGTCAACTAAGACATTTACAGAAAATCATTCTACTTCAGATCACATTTCTGATCTGATGTATCATGTAAAAAATTTTTGACAGCAGCAAGACAACATTGTGCTCATTAACAAAAACATTAGAGCTCTTGCCCTACTAAGTTAAAATTCTTCAAAGTACATAGAAAATTTGTATGAATGGGTAGAATTATCTTTTCTCCATATTTGGTTGTCTAGCTCTTTCAAGAGGGAAATCAACACTCTAGGAATCCGTTGATTTAATTATATATAATATAATATATATAACTTATATATAATAAGGCATTATATATGTGTGCATATTATATACACATATATAACAATGTTCTGAAATAGTAACTGGTATGTACCTTTTATCTAGTAGATATTTGCTTTTTTAAGAATGAATCAATATTGGTCTACTATTTTATGTATCAGAGTCTTCCTATGGTTATATGTTCACACACTTTTAAGTGAACTTCAGTATATTCAAGAAGGACAAAGCTGCTTACTTCTCAGAGCTGTGTAAAATACTAGTTAATGCATTTTTTTCTTATTCCATGGGTTATATCACCAACTGTCACATACTATGAGTAGTCATAGGCCAACTACTTCATCTTTCTAATTCTCTATTTACATATTTCTAAGATTGAGATGATTATATATTGTACTCTATCAGATAATATATGTAATAAAAATTAAGTGTAGCTAATATATTTAGTTGATCAATAATGTTTCAACAATCCTGTTATTTCATTTTAAAATTCACATATCTTGCTTTTCAGAACCTTTTTGACTGAACACATTGTTTGGCTTTATCCATAAACAACAGGATAATGATGGAGGCAGAGTCCAGGCTTTATTGTGTTTCCATGAGTCATTCCTCCTGCTGCTCAGTGGCTACCTGTGAAGTCTAGGCCTTTCAGAGAATTCAGGGACACACACATCACATCCCTTGGAGACAGAAGGATATTTATCTAATTTTGGATTCCCTGAATGTCTTTATACTATAAATAGAGGGTTACTGACTCATTAATTATGGGCTTAATAATAGTAGTAATAGACAGCTAATTGTGCTGATATATTTAAATTGAATATGTGCTTAGTGAACTCAGTCCTCTACCATTGGCATGGTTTCAAACCCAATTTACCTACTGGGAAAAGGGGGGGAAAGCAGCTGGTTTTGATTTTGTTTAATTCAGAAGTAGCCAATACTATATGAGATCTAAGGCTGAATCATTACCTATATATTTTCCATGACCCCTGGTTAGCTGCTATTCTTCTTTGAGAACCTCTTTTCTTTTCTATTTCTTTTTCTTTTTCTCTTCCTTTTTTCTTTTTTTGTTTTTGTTTTGTGTGTCTGTGAAACTAAATACTTTTTATTGGATATTTTATTTATTTACATTTCAAATGTTATCCTCTTTCCTGATTCCCCACCAGAAATTCCCTATCCCATACCACCCTCCTGCTTTTATGAGGGTGTACCCCCACCCACTCACCCACTGCAACCTCCCTGCTCTCACATCCCCTACACTGGGACATTGAGCCTTCACAGGACTAAGGGCCTCTTCTCCCATTGATGCCCTACAAGGCGACATATTTGGCTGGAGACCATGGGTTCCTCCATGTGTATTGATACTGTTGTTTTTCCTATGGGGTTGCAAACCCCTTCAGTTTCTTCATTCTTTTCTCTAACTCCTCCACTGGGGACCCCGCCATCAGTTCAATGTTTGGTTGCAAGCATCTGCCTCTGTTCTTATCTAGTAAATGAAACCACGTATCTAGAAAAGCAAAGCTTTCCTCAAACTTGCTGCTGTTCTTAGACCTTTTCAGAAGCCTGCTTATTTCTAGCAACAAATAGACTCATGGCAACATCTCTATTTCACAAGGCATGGCATTGAATTGCAGACAATAGATAATTTGTTCAAAACTAGGGCTGAAAATGGAAGAGCATACAAGCCCGTCTATTTGGTCATGCAGCACGAAGAACTGGATTTCAGGATAATGTGCCTATGGAATGAAGCCTACAGTCATTGGGAATTTTAACCCGAGCTGCTGAATAAAAAGTGTCTGCTTAACTGTTGAGCTTGCTTTTTCATCAGATGACTGTAAGGCCCTGGATGAGAAGTTCCATTTTGAGAGAGTGAATTAATGTTTGGATTACTAAAGATGCAAACATAACCTTGCCTCCTTCCTTGCCTATGCTCTATTGTTGCAGTGTTGGACTTAAAACAATGTGCAGTGAGATGCACTTACCTGCAGCCCTACACCTCCATCTGCATTAGGTAGTTCTGTTAGACGTTCAGTCATGTCATAGAGAATCACTTGTGCACTTCTGTGTTAAACACTTACAGTAAGATGTCTTTCTTTATAAAAGACTCTCCTACCATGCTGTTTGCAGTTGGCGAACAAAAGTCGTCTTTAACTCTGGAGTTATAATACTACCAATATCAAGGGCACACAACTTCAAAGTCTAGTCATGTACATTTTGTGATGCGGAGACCCTTGTTTGAAAGATGTCAACACCTCTTGCTTCATTGCATCTAGGATAGTCTACCCCAAAGGGCATAGACCTTTATATCAGTGACACATTATTAGCTTGCTAGTCAGATGTTAGCAGGCATGAAGGTCATTGAAGACAGACTTTTCTTTCACAAGCTGTAGTCTGTCTACTTAGAATATCAAGCTGCAAGCCACTCCTTTAATTCAGAACTAGATGCTTCAGTACTATGTTTCAAGGTAATATGAAACTGATCAACATATAGAGTAATGGCCTTCAAGGAAAACACATATTTATCACCCATTGCCAATGGAAACAAACATAAGAGGGAATATCTTATTGTCATTTCAGGAATGTTTTCTTTTTTAATATGAGACTCAACTATTAGATGCCAGCACCTGGGTGAGTGTTGCCTCCATACATAACCTCTTACTGCCAAATCATGTGACAATCACCATGACATGAACTGGGTGAACATATGAGATATTATATGTAATCTGTTACCCTTTGTTGAAGTCCTGGATGGGAAGGTACAAGCCATAGTCTAAAGAGAAACATTATTCCTCTGTATATATCAATCAGACTATCAATTATTTGCCACTTGCAAAATACATGTGTTTAATGAAAATACAAGGGCCCATACCACAGCATGAAGCTAACCTCCAAAGACAAGAGGTAAAAAAAGATTTTTGCTTTTACTAACAATGGAATTGACCTCTAAAGAGCACTGTCATGAACAAGAAGTCTGCTAGGAACTGAAAGGCAAAGCTCAATATGACACCCAATCCCAAGATTATTTTCTTTTTTAAAACTGGTAGATCTTCAAGATATCATGTTGTATATCTGGACTAAGCTGTTGTTGGAAACAATTTAGAGCCAAAGTCCTCTTGACCACGGGAAACCATTGATATGTTTATTTCATAGTTAACTATATCTGTGTCCAGTCTCAGTCTCATGTATATATTCTAAAACAGCAATAGGAGGAAATAAACCACCTAATCCACTTGGATAAGAAAATTAGGAATAGTTTTCTTTAAGATGTTGGAAAACTAAGTTCTTTTAAAACTGGGTTACCTCACTTAGGATGATGTTCTTCAGTTCCATCCATTTGTCTAAGAATTTCATGAATTCATTGTTTCTAATGGCTGAATACTACTCCATTGTGTATATATACCACATTTTTGGTATCCATTCCTCCATTGAGGGACATCTGGGTTCTTTCCAGCTTCTGACTATTATAAACAGGGCTGCTATGAACATAGTGGAGCATGTATCCTTATTACATGCTAGGGAACCCTCTGGGTATATGCCCAGGAGTGGTATAGCAGGGTCTTCCAGAAGTGTTGTGCCCAGTTTTCTGAGGAACCACCAGACTGATTTCCAGAGTGGTTGTACCAGCTTGCAGTCCCATCAGCAGTGGAGGAGTGTTCCTCTTTCTCCACATCCTTGCTGACACCTGCTATCTCCTGAGTTTTTAATCTTAGCCATTCTGACTGGTGTGAGGTGAAATCTCAGGGATGTTTTGATTTGCATTTTCCTAATGACTAATGATGTTAAAACTTTTTATTTAGTTACTTTTACGTATGAATATTTTGTTCACAGACATGTATGTGTGCCAGTCAGATCCCCTGAAACTAGTGTTAACAGATGGTTGTGAGCCAGTTTGTTGGTCCTTTTTACTACATAGTCATCTCCCCAGCCCCACCAAATTAAATTCTCAAACAACGCTGTAAGATTTAGGAGAAAATAAGGTCAGACAATTCATCAATATAGGTATGCTCTAAAACCAGGGTTGACAAAAGCACCCAGTAGCTACATGTTTACGCAACCTGCCTCCACATTGGGTTATCTATATCACTGTTGACCAACAGAAAGAATTGTTGTTCTGTATGCCTTAGTCACAGATGTGGGGACTATGATGCAACCGAAAGATATTAAGCACATGAAGATGTTGAACTCATGGTGACTGAGGTACCCTGTCTACTAGACAAATCAAAATATAAAAACTACAGCACCAGTGGAATAGTTGTTACACATAAGCCTATGTTTTGTAATTTGTCACACCAGAAATTGCCTGATACCATGATACCTTTGAGGGACAACATGGAGAAAACATGAAGAAAGTTTGAGCCTCATACATTAGGAAAGTTGTGTATTTTGTGATTCCTCAGATGTCTGTAACAACATATTTTAAAAGGTTCTGTATGTTTCTATGCAAAATAAATATTTTAAAGTTAAAATTATTGATGGAAAAATCTGTTTCTCTGTCTCTCTGTCTCTATCTTTTTCTCTGACTCTCTCTGTCTCTCTCTCTTTAGCATACACACATGCACAAACACACACCAATATTTCTTTTGAAAAGGAAAAAAACCAAAAAACTGACAAATAAAAACATGTATCAGTCCTTAAAATTATCTTTGGCAAGTGCTGTTCCAATATATTAATTCCAATCATAAAATTAGGATGACTTATGTGAATATGGCCCTAAATCACTTAGATGTACCACTAGACACAACTTTTGAATATATCATTTCTGAAAATAGGTCAGCAAAAATTTTTGTCACAAAAGGTTCTCCTTGTCTTTTTCTATCATCTCTACGTTTGTCTTATAAGAGTAAAGACAATAGATACAATCAAGAGGGCATTTCAAAGTTACAGATAAAAAGTCAGGCATGAACTATCAACTGTAAAACACTGCAGGGGAACGAGAGAATAAAATACACATGTGCCACGTACCTGTTAATTGCTTAATAGAAACAACATAGAAAACTTAAGTCTATTGTAGGTACTGAACTAATGCCAATTTACATGGGAAAATACGATGTTCCCAAACAAATTGTTTAATTATTTCCTCCTATGTGTTAGCTTGTGATTCTGATTCTTAACATTGTATCTATATATTCTATAGATTGAGAGGCGGAATCATTATGTTTTTGAGTTTTCCAGCAGTTGGAGAATCCCCCTGCAGAGCGCACGCATGTGCGTGCACACACACACACACGATATGATGTGTTACCCTCTTTCATTTACACTAAACTGTGGTTACTTAAAGCCAAATGCAGATGCTGACGCCTATTCATACTATTTTTGTTATTTCATTTCTGACTTCCTCTCTCTCTCTATCTGGTCTGTTAACATGCATTATGTAATTTATACCCTTCACTCCCCCTGCACTCCAGTTAGTCACTTTATTGTCTGAGTCTCTATTGTGCTTAAATCTCAAATGTTCTGTGAAGAGTTACAACAGGGTCCGTTTACTGAGAAACAACTTGTGTATGTATTTTGTCTTGCTGGAACTACTAATGGTGACACAGTTTTATAGGCAAAGTATACAATATGGATGATGAATTATGGATGAATGATGATAATTTTGCTTTTATAAACATATGTCCTTCCTTAGATCATGTTTGTCTAGACAGTATGTCATGAATCACTTTCTATCCCTTCTTGTATCACCCTTGGCTACTATCATGCTTGATTCAATAAACATCTGTAGAATGAGTGAAAATAAATATTTCCCAAGGTTACCCAGGATTGCCCTAATCCATCCGCCATAGTCTTCTTAAATGATCACATAGGAAATATAGGTAATTCATAGAGACTCTTGTTAAAAAGTCTTTTCTTTTCTTTTCTTTTCTTTTCTTTTCTTTTCTTTTCTTTTCTTTTCTTTTCTTTTCCTTTTTTCTTTTCTCTTTTCTTTTCTTTCCTTTCCTTTTCCATTTTTTTTCTTTGTTGCCTTTTCAAAATATCAGCCACACAGGGAGATTCTCTTATGAGTTTTTCAAAATGCCCATTTCTGGCATCTGTCATACCACTCACATCAGTTTATCTTTGGTGCTTCTTTCTTCTCTTTAGCCCCTTGAACTGGATTTTCTTAAAATCAAGAATATTGCAATCATCAATGCACTCAGAACTTAATCATTCTTCTAAGGACAATGTGATGGCTTACTTAGCTTTACCATGTTCCATGTAGTGTCAGACAGCACAAATGAGTTGTTTTCTTTATGGTTTCCAATAGCAGTAGATAATATTATAAACAATTTCACATCCAAGAAAACCAAGATTCAGAAAGGTAAAGTATGGAGTCCAAGATCATAATTCTTACCTGGTAGATCTGAGATCCATGCTGGTTTCTTCCTTTCTCCAGAACACATTATTGTGCTTTTCAAATAACAAGGATATTTAGTTTCTATTTATTTGTATTATGAGATTTGTTTCCATTTTTATAACTATGTCTCTGTAGATATGCTTTCTCACAGATGTCAAAACCCTGTTTCAAGTGACTTCTGAAAATAGCAGCACTAACATAAAGTCCATTTTCCCTTCTTTGAGCTGACATGTCTGAGTGGGGAATCTAAGAGAATTGGCAGTTATTGAATGGTGTGTGCTTTCATTACTGTTCTCTGTGGAGACATTCATTATCCCTTGATCCAAACAAAGGGAACACCTAACGCTAAAATTCTGCTTTGCCTTCAGCCCCGTGCAAGGAATTTAATTCTTGGCTTATTTCAAGAAATCTACCAACACATCTTTCAATACTTTAATCCAGAAACAGTGCCGGAGAAATTGCTAACCTTGGGTGTCTGGGCCTCATGGGAAGTTAAGTTCTATATCTACTTATGAGTTACATTTCACCTCTCAGTCTATTAATGATTCTGTCTGATGCCAAAGAACTATTCAACACACTGTTCAATCTAGTGGCTGTTAACTCTGTTAACCTTGGACACACACAAAGAATATACCACAACATGCTATTATTTTGTGAATTATTACTATCAATTTTGATTAAATAGGGTGGGGATTTCTGAAACTGTTTCCAAGGAGGAAAGCACAATGCAGTGGTGATAAAATAATTAACAGGAGAGAGATGCAATCACAATATGTAGTGTCTTGCAAAGATTAAATATGCATGCCATACACTGACACACACAAACATTAGAGGCTGAGTACTAAATTATAAAGAAGCACATCTGATTCTGACACCCAAAAGGCTTTAAACTGAGTAAAAGGCATTTGTAAACGAAACCTTTCAAATTTAAACTTATCTCATCCTAAATGTCTTCAGCCTGTGTTAATGAGCGACCCACAAATGTGTTCCAGAATCAAATCTTTTTAATCAAGGAAGAGTTCTTTACTACAGTCATGAAAAACCCAACACTCAATTAACATGTAACCAGAGACATTCTCCATTGTAATGTATAGCCATTCAACACCAAGCATTGAATGAGATTGTTTGCTATACATTTTGAGGCATAGTGCTAAGTTTTCAAGTTTAGTTGAGAAATCTTCCCAGAGATAGTTCATAAGTTACAAAGGGCATCTGGTTTTAAGGGTTGGAATTTGAGGTTGCACAGAAGTTTCAGCTCTTTGGGCTATGTGCTGCTTTTCTGCAGGACCTCAGTTAGATCCCCATCCAAAATCCCCTGCACGAATTTACAATGAAATCTCAGCTTTATTCTTTTTTCTGTTCTTAAGCTTAAAAGTTCAACTCACAACATTCTGCATGTTCTGTTTGTTCGTATCAAGGTCTTGCTGTAAAATTCTAGCTGTCCTGAGGCCTCTTATGTAGTTCAGACTGGAGTTAAACACACTTATCTTCCTGCCTCAGACTGGTAAGAGCTATGATTACAATCATGGGTTATACTTTTCACTAAGAATTATGGGTATCTCTGGATACTAGAATCCTTTCCTCTTGTTTATATCTAAAAAATATATATATATAACTTTTTATACTTGCATTTTGAATAATTTGGAATGAATGTTGCAATACTATACATCTCTCTAACATTTATTTTGACTATTATATTAATGAGCCTTGAAGCTCTTAATTTAAATGACCACCCTTTCTTCACATGCTAATCTTCATTCTGAAAACCAGTTGGGAATTTTTGTACAGTTCTGAATTTCTTACCCAGTTCCATTGATCTATCAGCCTATCCTATATTAATGTCACAATCTTGGTTACTGAAAGCCATGAGCTCAGCTTTAAGCAAGAAGTGTGTAGACAGATTCCTCTCCATTTATCTTCTTTGTTAGGACTAGGTTTCTAGCCTTATTTCCTTAGATTTTCTGTATAAATTTTAAGCCAATATTTTTATATCTACAAAACTACTTCAAGGAAGTCAATAGAATTTGTATTAAAACTCTGTTTCAAGTTCAGATTTGCATCCTTCTTTATTTTATTTCATTCCAAATGTTTTGTTGACTTCATCAAACTATCTTACTTCGGCTTTTTTATATTCACACTTATTTTGCTGCTATTGATTTCAGATGGTATTGTATTTTTATTTTAAACATCCATGTGCTCACTGCTACTTATAGAATCATGAATGTTTAATGCTTTATGATATGTTTTGCAATCCTGCTGAATGGACTTATTAGTTCTAGAAATGCCATTTTTCAAATAGGAACAGACTGTTCCTTCTTTTCAATCTGTATGGATTTTATTTCCTTTTTGGCCTAATGGGCTAGCTAGATTTTAGAATAATAAAAGAAAAGAATAGTGTGAGCAAAGCTCATTCTATTATACTGAATCTTGGTAAGACACATTTGGTTTGTGTTATTAAGTGTAAGATAAATTGTAAGTCTTTTCTGAAAGCTCTAATGGAGACTTCTGCCATTTCCATTTTTTTTCTCTTTTTTTACTCTGAACAGTATCTTATCTTGCTAAATCTAGAGGGATGTTGTTTTGCATATTATATGCTTCCATTTTGACCTTAATATATGATAGAATACAACTGGTCATTTGTTGAACGTAGAGTTCAGTGTTGCTGGGAAGCAAAGCTCATTTAGTCTTAAAGACACAGAGCTTTGTGAAAATTGTTTGCTGAAGTCTGTCTTTGACTCAGTTTAGATGCCTTGTGTCTTGAGTGTATTGGTTCATAGCTTTCTACAGACCAAACTTCTTTATCTAGATTTGACTTTAGGTTAACACTAGGGTTCTCCTCTAATCAGGAAGATGTTTTTTTCTGTTCTCTGTTTTCTGGAAAAATGCTGCATAGAAACATAACTAATAAAATTTCCAGTGCCTGCAGATTTCTATGTTTGAATTTGTTAAAATTAAAAAGTACTCAATTTTCTTTATCATTACAGGTATGTTCAGTGTACATATTTCAGAGTAGAGGAAAAGTCATTGCATTTTGCCAGGAATAGTCCCATTTCCTCGAATTCATGGACATGACAAGTGGTATTGCTTGGTGTGTCACCTCATCATCTCTTCAAGGTTTGCAGTATCCATGGCTCTACCCACTGCTACATCCCAGATGTGGCATTGATGTTTCTTTTTTTTTTTTTTTTTACTTGACTGACTTGTTTAATTGGTTTTCTGTTGAATAGTTCTCTGTATTTTAATTTCTTTAAAATTTGTCTGCTTACTTTTAACATTTTCTTCTGTCTGGAGATATGTTTCTCTCTCTCTCCCTCTCTTCCTCTCTCTCTTCCCCCCTCTTTCTCTCTCTCTGTCTCTCTCTCTCTGTCTCTCTCTCTGTTTCTCTCTCTCTCTCTCTCTCTCTCTCTCTCTCTCTCTCTCTCTCCATTTTTAGCATCCTTACAGTAGGCATTTGAAGTATTAATTTGATGATTTTGTTCTATTTTAGAGAATGTATTTAGTTGTGCCCACTAAAACATAATATTCCCCTCTCTGTTTCTGTCTCTGTCTCTTCTCTGTCTCTCTCTCTCTCTCTCTCTCTCTCTCTCTCTCTCTCTCTCTCCCTCTCTCTTTCTCTCTCACTCTTCCTGGGTAGACTCTTTGTTTCTAGTCCATCAATTACTCAGAATTGCTTTAGTTGGTAATGTCCAGGAATGCAACTCAATTTTCTAAACAAAACAAAAACAAAACAAATGAAACTAACAACAACAACAAGCCCAGAGTGTTTAGGAATTTGAGTCACTTCTTAATTCAACAAGGCTAGAGTGTTTGACTTCTGATATATGACTGTAATGGCTTCAAAGCAGGAAAAACCACCTCCCAGTTTCCCTTTTCCCACTTTACCATGAACAGGCTGAGTTGACTGATTCTGTAGAGAACTGATGCTTTGCTGCTGATGGAGTAAGTATGTGAAAGACTTCAGAAATGTGGGTATCATGAGGTATGGAAGTAGGAAATGTGAATGTATAAGAGAAAAAAAATGAATTACTAAGAAAGAATGTACTGGCTACTAAGTCACTGTGTGTGTGTGTGTGTGTGTGTGTGTGTGTGTGTGTGTGGTGGAGGAGGTATAGCTAACTTATGGTGCTCTTCCCACCCCCCCCCAAAAGTTGCTGGCACAGGAATATATTGGTAGGAGAACTTACCTGAAGGTCCAGATCAATGTAAGTAGTGATTAGCCAAATATTTAGGTATGAGTGCATACTGCTTCTTTTGTTTGGTTGGTTTGATTTGTTGTTTTGTTTTTATATCAATCTGACAAAGACTGACATAGACTTATCTAAGAAGAGGGAAACTAAATGAGGAACTGTTTTCATCCAATTGGCCTTTGGGAATATTTCTGTGGAATTTTCTTGATTGGTAATTGATAAAGGAAGGACCAACTCAATGTATGCAGTACCATACTTCTGCAGGTACAAGCACGAGCCAGAGGAAGCAAGATGCTGATAGAACATCTCTTGACAGACTTCCTGACTAGTAGATGGATGAGCTGTTACTTTCACTTTCATTTTACTTTCATGTAGCCTGCGATACCTGCACCGGGCAGCTTAACTACTTGAATTGACCAGGAAACACTTGAATCACAAGTTGGCTTAGAGAGTTAGAATTTAGACTCTGACTCACCCCTAATATGCACTTGACTGTTAAGATCTTAAATAAATAATATGATGACTGTTTTGATTTCTATATGTACAGATTGACTTCAGTGTCGGTGAGAACTACATAAGTGGTAACTTAGCTTTATATTAGGGGCCTTTTATTTGAGTTTATTTTTTATCTCTTCTATTGAACTCTATTTTCCTAGAGATAATATCTTCGTGTTAAGCTTTTAATCTCTGCAGTGCCAACACTTTGCTTAGCAGTGGGCAGAAAGTATATACAGAATGAATTTGTGCAATAAAACTCAGCCAGCATTATTTGAATTTTATGTCTTATAGGTTCAGTTATATGATGAGGCTGTAACTATTTGAGTTGAAATCATTTAAACCCTGCCTTTTCCTCCCAAATTATTGCTTACTAGTCTTTCAGCCAGTGGCTATTGTAGTACAAAATATTTTATCATCAACCATTTTCATCTTGCTAAAACATATTGCCAAGGTTGACAAAAATTACATGATAACTCTCAACAGTCTTTCTATAAAGAAAACTTTGAAATAAATTATCAATCAATCAATTTGAAAACTTCAGTCTCAGTGCTGGAGAGAGCTCAGTGATTAAAGAGCCGTGGCTCCTCCTGTAGAAAGACTGACTTCTGTTCCCAACACCTACATGGTAATTCATAAACTTGTGAAACTCCATTTCCAAGGAATCTGACATTCCATCTCTATGTACCACATGAATTGTGTGCATCTACACCCATGTGCATAAAAATGACCAAAGTAAAAGAAAGCCTCTCAGTCCTCTCACTAGTAAACAGCTGGAATGAATCAGATCTTCCCAGAGTTACAGAATATGGGCAAGATCAGTGGCCTGAAGTAATATAGAATATTTTTTTGTTTGTTTACAGAGTTCTAGATACTTTATCCCAAAAGAATGGTTCTAATCTCTGAAGAGGGTTTTCTCATCTGCCTTTGTAAATCAACACCATGCCAAGTCTATCACGCACTGGTTATTTTTCATTATGGACAACGTGAACAGAGTCAAATAGGGAACTTGATGAAGTAGTTCATAACATTTGTTAGCAAGGGAAGAAATTAAGTCCTGACAGTGCATGTTATTACCTACCAGTCTATAAGCAAACTGCAACAATGTCCACCTTGATCCTCATTATGTTAAAAGAAAGCAATATATTCCTGAATACTCTGCAAACATATAGAGTGATATATGGAATTATGAATGACTGTCAGTTTGTGAGGACTGGACTTAAAGACAAGAACAACAGAAATGGAATGTCTGAGTTTTGCCTAAATCCCTGTACTTTTATCTATTGCTACAGGAATTTCAGTATGTAAATAAATTTTTAACAGTCTGACAAGTTCAGCTGTTGATTTCTTTTTTTATTGTTGTTGGGTTTTTTTATTGTTTTTATTAGATATTTTCTTTATTTACATTTCAAATGTTATCACCTTTCCTGGTTTCCCCTTCTGAAAAACACTATCCTATCCCTCCTTCCCCTGCTCACCAACCCACTCACTCCTGCTTCCTGTCCTATCATTCCTCTATATTTGGGCATCGAGCCTTCTCAGGACCAAGGGCCGCTCCTCCCTTTCCTGTCCAACAAGGCCATCCTCTGCTACATATGCAGCTAGAGTCCTGGGTCCCTCCATGTGTACTCTTTGGTTGGTTGATTAGTCGCTGGGAGCTCTGGGAGTACTAGTTGATTCATATTGTCATTCCTCCTATGCAGCTATTGATTTCTTAACAGTGTACCTCATCTGGCAAGAAACAAAGTACCTAGAATAGCAACACTTTATAAAAAGTCCCTAACCTGTGGAGAGAGCCATGGTTAAGGATAGCAGAAGTCACTCTGCAAATGTAGTCAGACAGAAGAAGCATTCTCCTCACAACAAAAGCACATGTGTACCAACATTGTACACAATGTGAACTCTGTTCAGATTTTATTCAACACATTAAAATGTAAAAAAAAAGCTGCAGATACATGAAAGGTAATACTTCACATTGAACATGTTCACATTACAAAAATTTATTGTTAGCAGAAAAAAAACATCACAAGACAAACCTTGGTATCCCATGATCAATAGATATCTGGCGAGAAATCTGCACAGATTTAGAAAAAGCATGCAAAGCACCTATTAAGAGGGATTTTTCACCTGTTATGAACAGAAGTTCTGTGTGGTTTGGTCTTTGGGTACAGTCCTAGAAATTACAGTTGTGACTGTGGCAACTGAGGACCAAGGTGTGGTAGTAGGGAATACATCGTGAAACCCTGACATATATCAGCCAAATGAGTTACTGTTTCATCCCACAGGCAGATGGAGGAGCTGTCCAGCCATTTTGACAGAGTAGAGGCCAGGAGAGAATTTCTGTACAGTTTTTGTCTGGTTGCTTCTGAGACTCAAGTATTATCGATCCGTGTCTTTTTGGTTCATTTGACCATGATAAACCAAAATGTGTGTGTAAAGTTGCTGAGGCAGTCAATAGACAGATTTCCATCTGGTCTCTTTCTGAGAAAGTTTTCTGTCTCATCACCCCTTTCTAAAGCAAACTGAAAGGAGTGTCTCAGCAGAGTGGTTTGGTTGTTATTGCTGTTATTGTTGTTTTTAGTTTTCCTCTGCATTTGCTTTTCATTTTCTCTACATCCCCCATTTCTGCTACTTTATAATTATCCCAACTTGTAGACTCCTTCTTATGTGCCAACTAAAAATAAACTAGAAGTGAAAATGGACATATTCATATACATAGGTGATACATATTTAATTTATCAACAAAGAACAATAATAATATTTCTTCTTAATAATGCTAAATAATCTAAAAGTGTGGAAATAGGTGTTCCAACAATGGAGTATAGAGGCAAGATATGTTTCTCCTCTTAGCAACATTGGGATCTGATGAAAGTGACTGAAAGACATAATTTTTGCTGCAAGGTGTAAGGCATGGTGATTGACAACTCATGTTTTAGCATCAGGGTGTTTGTGTTGAACACTGATCTTTAGCTTATTGTCTAGACAACCTCAGACCTTACTTTTTGTAACTCTGTATCTTGTTTTTTTATGTAAATGCTACAGTGAAATGAACAAATACTAGAAGTTTGGTGTAAAGAATTAGAAGATGTAATCCATAGGCATGATATTTGAATAATTACAGGGGGGAAATTAGGAGACTTTTAAGAACCAGAAATTGTTCATCAATAGTAGGGTGGGCACTGTAGATTCTCGGTAAATGAAAAGCAAATTTACATTAATAGAGAATCTATTATGACAAGAACCACTTTAATGTCACAGCTTTAAATGTCTCAAAAACACCTAAACAGAAATATTACTGAGTGAACAGTGCAGACTAGAAAAAAGAATTTTGACTAGGGACAATGCTTCCAGGTAATTATAATCTGAAGACTGAATTTATAGGAATATAAATGTCAATGCGGATGTAAGGCTTGGAACACAACTGTTCAATCTCTGCTGTAAAGATATCTACCATCCCACTAAATATTAAGAAAACATTATTTTGAATAATAAACGGAAAATACAAATGTTGACTTCTGACTGACCACTCTTGGCAACACTGGGAATCACCATTTCCCTAAAATGTAGGTTAATGACTGTTTACCCTTGAGCTCCTCTGCCATGGAAGGGAGCCCGGGCATGACACTGACTGTGGCACAAACCTGAAGCTAGATGGTCCAGAGTCTTAGGATAGAACCAAACACAACTGACAAAAAAAATCAATGAAACTATTCCCAATGACATTCTGCTATGCTCATATGATAAGGGAGAAGGACCCATGCCAAGCCCAATCATTGTCATAGAGGTTTGCTCCAGCAGCTGATAGGAACAGATACAGATACTCAATGACAAACATGAGTCTGAATTCAACAAACCCCTCAGAAGAAGTAGAAGAATTGTAGGAGCCAGAGGGACCATAGACAGCAGAACAGACTCACAAAATCAATAAAGGAGGGATCATGGGGGCCGCAGACTAAATGTGGAATCACAGCAGCTGCAGGGGTCTGTGATATGGGTATTCTGCATACACACTACGGTTGTTTAGCATGGAGGTTTGTGGGATGCCTAATGGTGGGTGTGGAGGTGTCTCTAATTCTTTAACCTGTTCCTACAAGGTTGCCTTGCCCAGAATTGATAGGAGGATTTATGTCTAGGCTTATCGAATTGTGCTATGCTGCACCCAATTGATATTCCTGACAAGCCTGCTCATTAATGAAGGGAAATAGTGGATCTGGGGTAGAGGGGAGGTGGTGGGAATTGGAGGAGTAGAGGAAGGGGAGTCTGCAGTCAGGATGTATTGCATGAGAGAAGAAAAGAAAAGAAAAAGGAAAATATCTTTTTACTCTATAAGGCACATTTAAGTAATGGAAAAGCTGAGATTAAATAATAGATGTGATGTACATGAAAGTTCCAGTTCTATGTTATTCTCTCATTAAAGCTAAATAACTTCATGTTCAAAAGGAAGTAATCCTCAAACAAAAATTTAAGCAGGCTTTAATGAAAACTCTCACCATAATGATGTGGTTTAGGATACATCATTTTGTAAGAACATCCTACTATTGTTAATAATCTACATCCAGTTTTTCTTTTAATGGACTTAGAAATATCCTAAATAAGTGGCGCACTAATAAAGTTACACATTCAGGAAGTTATGTGAGAATGACAGAAGTTATAGATATGTGGAGGATGGTGGCCAGTTTTCTTACTCAAAGAAAGTCACTTCCCATCATCGCTCTGCCATTTACAAGCTCCATGGCTTTAGGAAATATATGTCACATACCTAAAGCTAGCTTGTCTCATTTATGGGAAAAATCCATTGAGAAGAGCAACCTACATAATACATGCAAAAGTACTTTGTAAGACACAATACAAATTTCAGTTATTAATGTCAGACTCATCTTAGTCTGAATAGGGGAAGCTTTCAGCTTCTCTTTCTAAATCATTCATATTCTTCACAGTCAGGACCTGAGACAAAAACAACCCAGTGTTTTATTAAACATGAGAATCTCAATATTCTCTTTCAGAGTCAATGTACAGACATACTTGACTACCTATTAGTTTAAAGAAAAATGTAGGCATTAGCAGCTCATTTTGGTTGTAAAATTGGTTACTTAACATAGAACCACACTCTAATTTGCAGGATGTTTATCACAATTTAGTGGCTTGTCGACAATCACCTCCTTTTTGGAAATTTATCGCTCTGTTTTACACTAGCTGTATAATATTAGCCATAAATCCACAAGTAATATTATGCCTTTTTCAATTGATTAAACTGAAATCATGGATACAAATTAAATGTGGGTGATTACATTTCATTGCTGACCTATATCACATAATTTATGTGAAATACATTTAAAATGGGAAGAAGTACTTAGAGCATTTGAGAAGAAGTAAATCTACACTATGTCCCTGGATATTATCTCTTGTTTACACTTTAGTTTCTCTCTGAAATATCACAAGAAATAGATGAAGCACTTTAGAAGCTAAATGATCTCTGTAGATGGGAATCTGTTATATTAATGGTGCCTGACACACAGGAGTCAATAATTGGCAAATGTTTTGCATTTGTTTCTGTGGTTCTGTAGGAAACACCAGTTTATAACTTAGTGATCTGAAGCATCACACATTTTGCCATACCATCATGTAAGTCAGAGGTTTACATTGAGTCTTGCTTTAATAAATTAGAATGCTATCAGAGTGAAATATTAGTATTGTTAACCATTGTTGTTGCTGTTGCTATTGTTGCTGCTGTTATTTTGAAATGTTTATTTTGGGAATTAATTTTGTAATATAATGACATACTCAATTCAGGTTGTAAAATTTGTCTTTTTACCACAAACACTTGAAAACTCAGTTATAAATCTGTGTGGATATTTTAAATAAATATTTAACATTAGAATTTCTATGTAGATAATACATATACTAAATGTATACCATAGCATTTATTTCCAGCATATTTATATTACATAAATGTCTCCTCCACTTGAGGGATTTACTGAAGGAGGCAGAGGCAGGAGGATCATGATTTCCTGAGTAGACTGAGCTATATATTTAATCCAGGAGGTGGTGTTACCTGCCTTTAATCTCAGCATTCAGAGGGAAGAGATAGGCAGAGTGAATTCTTAATATAGGTTATAAGAGACAAACTTTTCCTACCCTTTTCAGGTTCTAGAAGTTCTGTTGTTTCTCTATAAATGTATATAAGCATATTATATACATGTATTATTTCCTTTATCAGTATAAACTCACATATACATATGCTCATTTTATATATTAATTATATATTACATAATTAATAACTGTATAATATATAGAGTTAATAGTTAGGATTTTAGTTTATTAGTTTGAGAAAGAATTTCACCATGTACCCCAACCTGGACTCCAATCAAAAACAATCCTGCAACTTCAGCCTCCCAGGTACTGAGACTAAAACCATTACCCATCTTGTATCTTTTAGGAAATCTAAACTCATCAATCTACAAATCATCAATGTGTACATTCAAATCTTGGCTACTGCTTCCATTGTTATGTGCTTTTTTTGTGTCCTTGCGTCTTTCCCCCACAAAGGGCATTTACAAAATATTGTTCATACCCTGATAATCTTAAAAGATATTGTTACCTCAAGATACTTTACAGCAGGAATAATTGTTCTAAGGTCAAGATGCCACACATTAGAAGGTTCATCTTGTGAGGATCCAAATTAATTAAAAAGGATAAAACTTAATTTTAAAGATGTTCCCTGCTCCTCAAAAGCAGATAACTAAGAAACTATTTCCTTGGACTTAAAATATAGAAGGTGAGATTCACAGAGGCCGGGCTACATCTGAATCTGGGCAAGTGAACTTAACAGTGTTGTATATGCTGTTGGTTTTGAAGGCAAGAAAGATCTAAAACTGAGTATGTCATTGAGAGAAACATATGGAAAGTTCTGGATACCTATATGTAGGCCCTTAGAGGCCATTAAGGTGAAGCCTCAGTTGCAATTGATATTCTAGATTATTGGAGAAGCAAGTTCCATGGGCTATTCACAAAGGTGAGCTACTGGTATGAAATGGGATGGTAATGACTTTAGCTGAAATACAAAAAGAGGGGAGCTAAAACCTGAAGAGATAAACTTCAGTAGATAGGTACACCCCTAATTGAGGGATGGGTCCACCCACACATCTCAAACTTTCTAACCCAGAAATGTTCCTGTCCAAAGAAAAGACAGAAATTGGAACAAAGACTGAGAAAATGCCATCAAGACACCACCCAATCTTGATATCCATCCCATCTACAGACACCAAACCCTTGACACTATTGCTGCTGCCAAGAAGCACTTTTTGCAGAAGCGTGATATGGCTGTTCCCTGAGAGATTCTACCAGCAAGCACCTGACCAATAGAGATTCATATATTCACAGCCTACCATCCGACTAAGTCTGGGGACCCCAATGCTGCTACAGGAATGATTGAAGAAGCTGAAGGTGATTGTAACCACATAGAAAGAAGAATATCAAATAACTGGACCACCCTGAGGTCTCAGGCACTAAACCATCAACCAAAGAGTAAATATGAAGGGAGCCATGACTCCAGATACAAAAGTAGCAGAGGATGGCCTTTTCTGACATCAATGGCAGGGGAGGGAGGCTTGATGCCACAGCATAGAAGAATGCTAATGAACTGAGGTGGGAGTAGCTAAGTGGGTGGAGAAGCATCCTCAGAAGCAAAGTAGAGTAGGGATAGGGGAATAAGATGGGGTGTTATGGAGGGGTAATGAAGGGGACATCATTTGAAATGCAGACAAATGAAATGATTAATAAAAAGAAGAGAGGAGTGGGTGTGCTCTATGTGGCAGACTCAGTAAGGTGGTACTACACAAGTCCTTTGGAGTCCAAATTTTATTATAACAGATGATGGACTTTGGCACATTAAAATTTGGTATTTTTCTTATAATAATTTCATTTTATTTGATCCAATAGTTTATTTGCTGTGCATCTGTTATTTATTATAGAATAAGAATTTTTACTCTTTTAGAAGTATGTTACTACGTTAGAAGTATGTAACTTGTTTTTAGTTTTATAGCAACCTACAATTAAGAACCTGACTTTCAGACTATCAGGATTTTTAAAAATTAAGGTCTCTTTCAAATTAGACTATATTTTACATTATGAGATAAACAAACAAGAAGTTTTGGAGAAGAAGAATTTTAAAGATACTTTCCATAATCTCATACATTAAATATTTTCTTTCTTGAAAGGTAACATATTTGGATGGCTTGGTGATTAGATGTGGAAATTGTTTTGTGAAGAGCCATTTTCTGCCTCTTCTATGTCTGAAAGAAGAGCTAGAGGGACTGGGCATGTGTAGCAAACAGAATTTGATGGAGATGACAGTGCTGCTGCACTCATGGTTGCTATGACAGCAGGCACAAGACCTGGGTACATTTACTCCACCCAAATCTCAATATGAATAGCAGAGAGGGCAATGACATTCTATCACTATGTATGGCATTATTGGCAGCTTATGATTTCTGGCAGAGGGTGCGTCATTTTATTTGGGGATACAATTCCTAAGAGGGTACCCAAACTCTCTACACTCATATTCATTCAGGTAACACTAAGTATATTCTGAGGACTTCAAAACAGAACTCATGGTGTTAAAGAGTAAAACCTGTTTGTTGGGATGGTGAAAGAATTGGAGAAGAACAACAGGGTAATAGAATTAATCAAAATACATTATGTTCATGATAAAATTCTCAAATGCGGAGAAGAAAAATATTCAGACAGAAATCAATGGCATAAAAAGAACATATAATAATTGTGACAATAAATGCATGAAATGTGAAAAGAGCTTTGTGACTTCAATGTAGCACTATTTTTTCTAAATCAGGACATCTACAAAACAGTTACACATTGGTCCAATCAACACAATCAATATCTCATAACACTATCTACTCTTCAAGGCCTTGAATTATCTCCATCTGGTATTTTCTTTAACTAAAGCAGCTGAAAAATATCAGATGTCATTTTTCACATAAATGAAAGATATATAAAACATTTTAATTCTTCAGAATAAAATAAAGAGTGTTGACATGTATCAAGTATGTAGAAATAGGTATTACTTTGCTTACAAAATATTTTAGAAGAATATTTTTAACATAACATGATCGGAGGAAGAGATCATTGTATTAAGAGAAGTAAGCAAAGTTTAAAAAGACAAGAGAAAAATTGAACAAGATCACAAGTCTTGTGTGGAAGATCAAACAGTGGGCCAATGGAAATTGACAAGTAGTTACTAGAATCTGGGGAGTGGGAAAGCAAGAAGGATGGGGAGAATATTAATAAACAGAAACTATCTTATAGTTAAGAGGAAGAATTGCTGTGATATTACAAAGTATGATGACAATAAAATAATTAGGTCTTTTACATTTCAAAATGTTGAATAGAAAGATTTTATTATTATTACTATAAATACTACATAAACATAAATACTATCTAAATATTAATATAAGTACTATATAAATATAAACACATAATTAGTAAGCTATACACCAGTAAGTCCAGTATCTAGGAGTCTAAACTTATTTTAAATATTATACATTACATGTATGTTTTAAAATATTAGATTGTACCCTTTGCCTTATGTTATAAAATCATACAGGTACAACAAAATAGAAATATAGTCTTAACTCTTGCTAAAGTAAACCTGTGTGTTAATGGTAAGACATCGCTCAACTCTTATTCATAATATTAATTTATTTTTTCATAGACTCATTTTATTGCAAAAGAAGTTATATGGTCTGCAAAATATCAAAGACATATGTATTTCTTTTTTTGTTTTGTTTTGTTTTAATTGGATATATTCTATATTTACAATTCATTTCCCTTTTTCTGGTTCCCCACCCCTCAAAGGTCCCACATGCCCTTTTCCCTCCCCCTGCTCCCTCTTCCCTGTTCTTGTATTCCCCTACACTGATGCTTTGACCCTTTCCAGCCCCAGTGTCCACTCCTTTCTTCTTGTCAGACATCATTTGGTACGTGAATTGTGTCATGTATTTCAAATTATAGGATTATTTTTCTACATGTGGTTATTTATTCTATGCAATATCTTATGATTTATTTTCTTTTATAGGACATTATTTGAAATCTATAGAAATTAATAGACCATTCAAAGTAGGTGCTTAAGTCTCTGAAGATTTTTATAACTATAGACCTCTGCACTCTAATTTTCTTACTACTCCACCGATACACACTGATGTCTTCGGAACCTAAAATGTCACATGATTTAGGTTGTGTTATTTACTAATCTAAATGTTTTGGTAACAATGACAATGTGAAAAGGGTAAAGCAATAATGATGAAGGAAGTTTGCACTAGGGAAATAGTGAAAGGCAGGGATACATGAAATAGATAACCAGACAGTGATGTGAGAAGGCCAGGCTACCCTAAGGCAATACTGCCACATTCATCACAGCTGCTGAGATGGATCTATCTGTAGCAGGAAATGAATGAATGAAAGACAGAAATAGAAGAACTAGGCTGAATTGGACTTCCATCTTTGATGGGAAAGTACATAATCCCAGAAGTTTAGTTAAACTAGAGGCAGGGGTTTTGCACACAGTTGAATAAGGGGATATGGTTATTACATACAGGGAAAGAGGGAAACAGGGTTTGTGGTGTGTAGATAATCAGATCAAGAAGACAAGAAGACAGGTTTAGCTAATCATGGTAGGAGCTACCTCCATAGGGGAGCAGTCTTCAGGCCATAAATATCTATGAAGATAATTCTATGGTGGACATTTTCTAAAAAGAAATGTCAACATCCATACCTGGAACAGAGGAAGGCTTTACCATTTTTATAGCCTTTCCCTAAGGGGAAGTCATTGCTATCTTGATAGCAATGTTTCAGTTAATTAATGTGAACAAACTATTAATTCAAGTTTGCATGGTCTTGTGACAACTTCCATCAACAAACTTAGAAGTTACAACTGTTTAGGCTCAGTTCCTTGTTTTTGAATAGTGTAGGAACTAGTAGAGCTGTCAGTAGCTACCTGGCTGAATTATTTTAGGTTGACATTAAAAAATCATGATAAAGAAGTTCTCTCAGTGGGGAAGGTGTTGAGCAGTGAACTTGCTGAGTTACTAAGTCAGGAATAGAAGTAAAGATGACTTGAGATCAGAAGTACAGACTATTGGAGGAGCCATTGGCAAGTCAAGGGTCGAGAAGCAACAACAGAAGATGAGATGGAAAGATGTTTTTGTAAGAAGTTCGTGTAAGGGCATATGAGAAAAAGAAAGCACCGACAAACAAAAGTAGCAGTAACTGCAGCAGCAACAACGACAAAGGCAAATAGTTTTCAGTAATTTCTAATATATGTGGGCCTATGTACTGGAGGCTTTCCATGTACCAGTCAGGTGGGAGTATTCAGGCAAAGGGGAGAGAACTCATGCAGAGAGGGGGAATTGCCTCTGCCACTTGAGCTGCTGCTGCATCCCCCACTTCCATATCTGCTGCAGTTGCTCCAGTTGCTGCAAGCCTCTATACAGGTTGCTCTGCACTTGAGTAGGGCCAGGCTGAGCCGGAGCATAGCTGACTAGCCAGCGAGGGGTACAGTGTAACTTTTGGCAGCAATTTTGGGAGAGCAGATCTCTTCCCCAAGTGGCAGTGTTACAGATCTTAGGACAGAGGCTCTCAGAGACATAGTAAGTCTCACAGACCTCTATTCTTTCTGGATAAGATTCTTATATACAGTTTTGGGGTGGGTTGGGTCTGACACTAGATACTTCCTATTGTCTTGGTCTGAGAGCTGGGGATACCTTATCTACATGTGGGAGGGCTTGGGGTGCTGCTTTTACGTGACATAACTGATGACCACAAACCTCTCTGGGGTTGGGGGTAGAATGTAATTATGTGACAGGAGCCTGGTACCCAGAAACAGGCAAAATGCCTACCATCCCCTCATGGTCAGCAAGATTTCTAGCCTTAGCTCAACCCAGAGCCAGGAAACCTTTCACAGCATACTACCCCAGATCTGTGATTTAAAAAAGAGACACTACATAACTACTAATGTGTTTGGGTAAAGTTAGCTGTGCTGGATTCTCAAAAACTTTCCAAACTTGAACAATGAAATCACAGAGAGAAGGCCCAGAGTAGATGAGATTGAAACTATATATTCCTACAGCAGCAAGAACTCCCATGCCTCTAGCTGAGTTTCCAATATCACCTGGTCATTCTGCTTACATTAAAGTGCCAAGAAGGATTCAGCTGAGCATGGTCCATAGAGTCCCCAGCAGGATTACAGTAGGTCTATTTCACCCTGGATTAAGCAAAGAGATTAACACAATACACACCTGTGGTGGATAAGTGTCTTTCTTCTTTGCTGGCAGAATAGATAGAGGGCTCCCAAAGTTTTATCCTTTATGAACTGCCTTAAATAATAAGTGTTGTTTTTATGCACACATGACATATGCATGTACTTACACCTATATGCAAACACATGTGACCTCCCCACCCCCACAGACTCATATGCACACTTGCTTAGTGTGCTTGAGTGTGATATAATACAATGACCAAAAACAAATTGAGGAGAAAAGGTCTTATTTTACTCATAGTTCCATATAACAGTTCATCATCAAAAGCAGTGAGGGCAGGAACTCACACAGAGCAGGAACCTGGAGGAAGGAGCTGGCACAGAGGCCAAGGAGGAGTGTGGTTTAAGGGCTTGCTTTTCATGATTTGCTAATCCTGTAATCTTATAGCACCTAGGACCAGTAACCAAGGGATAGCACCATATCCAATGAGCTGTGCTCTCCCCCATCAATCACTAATTAATATAATGCCCTATAGGCTTGCCCAAATCTAGAATTTTTCATTAATTTATTTATTTATTTATTTATTTATTTATTTATTTATTTATTCACTTTCCATCCTGATCATAACCTCCACTTCGCCCCTCTTTTCTCCCTCTTTTACCCTTATAATTTTCTCCCCCATTATTCCTTCCCATTTCCTCAGGGAAGGGGAAAACCTGCTTAGATACCACTCTATTCTTGAACTTCTAGTCCCAGCAGGACTAAGCAGATCCTCTTCCATTTAAGCCTAACCAGGGAAATAAGGCAAGGAAATCCAATGGAGGCAACAGAGCCTGAGACAGAAACAGAGGCAGCTCCCATTCCAATTATTGTGGAACCCACATGAAGATAAAGTTGCACATCTGCTGCAGATGTGTAGGGGGAACTAGCTCCAGCCCTTTGATGTCAAATGCTTAGTGATTCTGTACATGTAAGCTCTGTGGGCCCAGGTTAACTGACTCTTTAGGTGTTCTTCAGGTATCCTTAAACCCTCTTGTTCCCAAAATTCTATCCTCCATTCTTCCACAAGACTCCACAAATGCTGCCTGATATTTGGCCCACAGCCAGATCTTAGAGAGGCATTTTCTTAAATAAGGTTCCCTCTTTTCAAATAATTAAGCTTTTGTTAAGTTCACATAAATTGATCCAGCACAACTGACCCCTTGTCAAATTGAAATGGAAACTCATCACTGTTAAGTCAAAACCTTTATTTTTTCTTGTTATTTTCCAGTATAATACATTAATATCAATATCACATTATAAAACATGTTAAAAGTACTGCAGTCTTTCAAATGCAAACAATAAAATACAGTCTTTTTCCAACGATTTCTCAAACACTGACCTACCAACCAGACAGCATGCATGAGTGGGTCTGAGGCTGAGGCCCCTGACACATATACATCAGAAGACTGCCTGGTCTGTACTCAGTGCGAGATGAACTTAAGCCTCGAGATACTTGAGGCCCCAGGAAGCAGGGAGGTTTGATGGGTTGTGGGTGAAGAGTGGGAACATCCTATTGGAGACAGGGGTGGGAGGAAAAACAGGGCTAAGAACAGTCAGGAGACTGACCAGGAGGAGGACAACAATCGGACTATAAAAAAGATTAAAGAATTTTTTTTATTTTTCCCCTTTCCCAGTTCCCCCCTCACCAGGTGTCCCATAAGTCCTCTTCTCCCACTCCCCTGCTCATTCCCAATCACCCCCCAACCCTTTCTCTCTTCTGGTACTCTCCTGCAAAACTGGAACCAGTCTTTTAGGGACCAGTGCCTTCTTTCCTTCTTCTTGGGAATCTTTTCATTTGCTAATTGTGCCTTGAGTATTCAGAACTTCTGGGCTCACTGATACACACTTATCAGTGATTGAAATTCATGTGTATTCTTTTGTGATTGGGTTAACTCACTTAGGATGATATTTTCCAGTTCTAACCATTTACCAACAAATTGCATGAATTCATTATTTTTAATTGCTGTGTAGTATTCCATTGTATAAATATACCATATTTTCTGTATCCATTCCTCCTTTGAGGAACATCTGGGCTCCTTCCAGCTTCTGGCTATTATAAATAAGGCTGCTATGAACATAGTGGAGCAAGTGTCTTTATTGCATGCAGGGGAATCCTCTGGGAATATGCCCAGGAGTGATATGACAGGGTCCTCTGGAAGGAACATGCCCAATTTTCAGAGGAACCGCCAGACTGATTTCCAGAGCAGTTGTACCATCTTGCAATCCCACCAACAGTGTAGGAGTGTTCCTCTTTCTCCACATCCTCGCCAGCACCTGTTGTCTCTTGAGTTTTTAATGTTAGCCATTCTGACTGGTATGAGGTGACATCTCAGGGTTGTTTTGATTTGCATTTCCCTGATGACTAATGATGTTGAACATCTCTTAAAGTGCTTCCCAGCCATCCAAATTTCTTCTGGTGACAATTCTTTGTTTAGCTCTGTACCCAATTTTTAATAGGGTTATTTGGTTCTTTGGGGTCTAACTTCTTAGTTCTTTGTATATATTGGATATTAGTCCTCTGTTGGATGTGGGGTTGGTGAAGATCTTTTCCCAATTTGTTGGTTGTCGTTTTGTCCTTCTGACAGTGTCTTTTGACTTATACCTTTTTCTCAGCACCACATGGTACCTTCTCCAAAATCAATCATATAATTGGTCACAAGACAGATGTCAACAAATACAAGAAGATCGAACTAATCCCATGCCTCCTATCAGATCACTGTGGAGTAAGAGTGGTCTTCAATAGCAAGAAAAACAACAGAAAGCCCACATACACATGGAAACTGAACAATACTCTACTCAATGACACCTTGGTCAAGGAAGAAATAAAGAAAGAAATCAAAGACTTTTTTAGAATTCAATGAAAATGAAGGTACAACCTATCCAAATCTATGTGACATAATGAAAGCAGTGCTAAGAGGAAAACTCATAGCCCTGACTGCCTCCTAAAAGAAACAGGAGAGAGCATACAAGAGCAGTTTAACAACACACCTGAAAGCCCTGGAACAAAAAGGAGCTAATTTACGCAGGAAGAGTAGAACACAGAAATCATCAAACTAAGTGCTGAAATCAATCAAGTAGAAACAAAGTGAACCATACAAAAACAATCAACAAAACCAAGAGCTGGTTCTTTGACAAATTCAACAAGATAGATAAACCCTTAGCCGGACTAACCAATGGGCACAGAGACAGTATCCAAATTAACAAAATTAGAAATGAAAATAGTGATATAACAACAGAAACAGGAAATTCAAAAAATCATCAGATACTACTACAAAAGCCTATACTCAACGCAACTGGAGAATCTGGAGGAAATGGACAATTTCCTAGAGAGATACCAAATACCAAAATTAAATCAGGATCAACTAGATCAGTTAAACAGTCCCATAACTCCTAGAGAAATAGAAGGGGTTATAGAAACTCTCCCAACCAAAAAAAGTACAGGACCAGATGGTTTTAGTGCAGAATTTTATCAAACTTTCAAAGAAGACCTAACACCAATACTCTTCAAACTATTCCACAAAATAGAAACAGAAGGAAAACTGCCTAACTCGTTCTATGAAGCCACAATTACGCGGATACCAAAACCACACAAAGATCCAATAAAGAAAGAGAACTATAGGCCAATTTCCCTTATGAATATTGATGTGAAAATACTAAATAAAATCCTTGCCAACTGAATCCAAGAGCACATCAAAATGATCATTCACCATGATCCAGTAGGCTTTATCCCAGGGATGCAGGGATGGCTCAATAAACGGAAATCCATCAATGTAATCCACTACTTAAACAAACTAAATGAAAAAAAACACATGGTCATCTCATTAGATGCTGAAAAAGCATTTGACAAAATTCAGCATCCTTTCATGCTAAAAGTCCTGGAAAGAACAGGAATTCAAGGCCCATACCTAAACATAATAAAAGCGATATACAGCAAACCAGTAGCCAGCATCAAAAAAAATGGAGAGAAACTTGAAGCAATCCCACTAAAATCAGGAACTAGTCAAGGCTGCCCTCTCTCTCCATATCTTTTCAATATAGTACTTGAAGTTCTAGCAAGAGCAATTTGACAACATAAGGAAGTCAAAGGGATACAAATTTTAAAGGAAGAAGTCAAACTATCATTATTTGCAGATGATATGATAGTATACTTAAGCGACCCAAAAAACTCCACCAGAGAAATTCTACAGCTGATAAACAACTTCAGCAAAGTGGCTGGTTATAAAATTAACTCAATCAAATCAGTAGCCTTCTTGAACTCAGAGGACAAGCAGGCTGAGAAAGAAGTTAGGGAAATAACACCCTTCACAATAGCCACAAACAACATAAAGTATCTTGGCGTAACTCTAACCAAACAAGCGAAAGATCTGTACAACAGGAACTTCAAGTCCTTGAAGAAAGAAATCGAAGAAGACCTCAGAAGATGGAAAAATATTTCTTGCTCCTGGATTGGCAGGATCAATATAGTAAAAATGGCCATCTTGCCAAAAGCAATCTACAGATTCAATGCGATCCCCATCAAAATCCCAACTCAATTCTTCATAGATCTAGAAAGAGCAATTCTCAAATTCATCTGGAGCAACAAAAAACCCAGGATAGCTAAAACTATTCTCAACAATAAAAGGACTTCTGGGAGAATCAATATCCCTGACCTCAAGCAGTACTACAGAGCAATTGTGTTAAAAACTCCATGGTATTGGTACAGCAACAGGCAAGTAGATCAATGGAATAGGATTGAAGACCCAGAAATGAACCCACAGACTTATGGTCACTTGATCTTTGAGAAAGGAGCCACAACCATCCAGTGGAAAAAAGATAGCCTGTTCAACAAATGGTGCTGGTTCAACTGGAGGTCGGCATGCAGAAGAATGCAAATTGACCCACTCTTATCACCCTGTACTAAGATCAACTCCAAGTGGATCATGACCTCCACATAAAACCAGACACACTGAAACTAATAGAGAAGAAACTGAGGAAGACCCTGGAGGACATGGGCACAGGGGGAAAGTTCCTGAACAGAACACCAATAGCTTCTGCTCTAAGATCAAGAATTTACTAATGGGACCTCATAAAATTACAAAAATTAAAGAATTTTTAAAAAATCAGTCTCTTTTAAAAAACTAAAATCTCTTTTAAAATTCAGTCTCTCAATGGTAGGTCCCTGTGGGATCAAAAAGAAAAACATAAAGATAATATATTCTTTAAGAGGGAAGAACCAGGGCACAGTTACAATAAAATCCAAGCAAGAGTATAAATAACTCAATATCCAATTACCAGCGTTTCACTTACCAGCTTCTGGCCTCCTCCAAAGGACCTGGTTTACTTCTCTGGTTCCAACCAATTCAATACATGTAGCTTCTTGATCCACTGCTGCTGCTCTTCTTGCTGGGTTCTTTTGCTGTCACTGAGCTACACTTCCATTAGTAATCTCTCCTAATGATGCAATGGCTCAACATTTTTCCCTGACCTCTACAGTCTTGCGGCTACAACTGCTACTCAGACTGGACCTTTACCATTCTCCTTACCTGGACTCTCATAGTGTCAAGCCTAAGCTGATCTACATGATCTCTTTATGCCTTCAAAACTAGTACTGCTTGGCAGATTCCCACACTTCAGTTTCTGAGTCACTGTAAGGTATAGCCTTGACCATGTCTGGAACACAGCTGTGTGTTAACCAAGAAAATGCCCCCCAAAAGATTTTACCTCAGTGACGCAGGTCTCCTCTTAATCACTCATAATTTCTTAGCACAAGTTCATCAGGATCTGTTGTCCCAGTAACAGTAACACTAATATTTTACTTTATTGGTTCCGATCTCTTAGTAATCACAGCTAATTCTTCAGCCCCACATAACTAGAACTACAGTTTCTCAACTCAAAATAGCTAATGTTCCTAGTAGAGTCTTTAAATTTCTCTCTGAAAATTAACAAGCCAGACATCCGTCATCGATACTGCTCCCAATATACTTATTTTTCAAGCTCCCCAAGAACAGCTCACTAAGCTTTGAATGATTTTCTCACCCAGAATTCCGAAATCCTTCCACAAGTCTCCATAAAACAACATAGTTAGGTCTCTCATTACAATATTCCACACCTGGCACCAAATTGTCTTAGGGTTACTATTGCTGTGATAAAAAGCCATGACCAAAAGCAACTTGGAAGGAAATGGTTTATTATGCTCATATCTCTATATAACAGTTATTCATTAAAAGTAGTAAAGATAGGAACTCACACAGATTAGGAACCTGGAAGAAGAAGCTGAAACAGAGATCATGGAGATGTGGGGCTACTGGCATGGGTTGAGCCCTCCACCATCAATCACCAATTAAGAAAATGCCCTTATGAAATTAAGAGTGGCTTTTTTCACATCATATTTAGTGTGTATTTATATATTTCAACCATTCTCTTCTCCCACAGTTCTTCATTTCATTCCTCCTCTCCCTTGCCTCTGAGAGGGTTTTCCACCCCTATCAGCCCTCCCCCTTTTCTGGGTCCTCAAGTATTAGAAGCATTTTCTCCCACTGAGGCCAGACCATACAGTCTTCTGCTATACATGTGTGGAGGGCCTTGGACCAACCTATGTATCCATGTATCCTGCATGGTTGATCTCTATCTATCTATCTATCTATCTATCTATCTATCTATCTATCTATCTCTCAGAGGTCCCTAAGGTCTGGGTTAATTGAGGATTCTGATAAGTGGATATTATCCTAAAAGTACTAAATACCTAGGATACAACCAACAAAGATAGGCCATAAGAAGTTTAACAGAAAAGCCCAAGTGAAGATGATTCATCCTTCTAAGATGGGGGATGAAAATAATCACAGGAGGCAGCAGGGGTGGGGTGAGATCTGGGTGGGAGAGAGGGGAGGGATAAGGGCAAACAGGATCAGGTATGGGGGGACAGGAAAGAAGCCCAGAGGGCCCAGAGAATAAATGGAAATAAGCAGCCTCAGGGGGAGAGAAATGGGAATACCCCTTAGAAAGTACTAGAGATCCAGGAAGTGAGAGACTCTCAGGACTCAATGGGGTGACCTTAGTCAAAATGCCCAACAAGGGGGAGAGGGAACTTGAAGAGTCCACGTCTACTAGATAGACAGGGCATCAAGTGAAGCAACAGCTTCGCAACACACTGTCAAAATTTCTGACCTAGAATTTTTCCTGTCTAAAAAAAAACTGCTGGGAGAAAAATGGAGAAAAGACTAAAGAAAAGGCAGTCCAATGACCTTCCCAACTTGGAATACATCTCGTGAGGGAAAAGCAAGGTCTGATACTACTATTGATGCTGTGATGGGTTTACAGACAGAAGCCTAGCATGGCTGCCCTCTTAGAGGCCCTACCAGAAGCTGGCTGAGATAGATTCAGATACTTACACCCAACCATTGGACCAAAGTCAGGGAACCCTGTGGTTGAATTAGGGGAATGATTAAAGATGCTTAAGGGGAGTGAAACCTCATGGGAAGATGAGCAGTCTCAGTTAACCCAGACATCTCATGCATATATTTTGTATTTGAGGGTTTTGTTTTCCTCTCAAATGATTTAGCTTGAGTCAAGTTGGCATAAAACTATTCAGTTCTCTCTCTCTCTCTCTCTCTCTCTCTCTCTCTCTCTCTCTCTCTCTCTCTCTCTCTCCTCTAAGAATTAGTTCTCTCTCTCTTCTCTAAGAAGTAGAGCAGTGACCAGTTTGGAAAGACTAATGATAACGTTCCTCAAAGGAATACAAAAGTTGTGCATCAGTCAGCAGGTCATAGCAGTTCTAGTAACATTCCAAAGGAACACATGCTCCTAGCTACTAAATTAGAAAGTGATTCTGTACAATTGATGTTTGTACATTTTGGGCAGTGGGTTTTTGCCTCTTTCCATACCTCTTTTTCTATATGAATTCTATTTCACTTCAGTTATTTGAAGAAAACTAATAGTCTAATCCAAAAAGAAGCCCATAACTAGTCATGTCAAAGCCTATTTTTATTTCTTTAAAGAAAAATAAAACTTTCAGCTTTTTAACCCAAACTTGTATAATTCTTTGAAATACTTATTTTTGCTGTGTGAAACTATAGTCTACTTCAATAATCGTTGCTCATATTGACATTTCATAATACTCTACCACCTATAAGGCTACTTTGAGAAAATATAATGTTCATTAGTGTCAATTATTTGATTGATATACAAGCCATGACTGTGTTCATATTATAGATGATTTTCTTGAATTAGAGAGATAATGTATACATTATCTTTGTGCATTTCAAAGAAATATCTATTCCCTCCATATAGACATGTATACAATACACCAAATACAAGATTCCACACAAGTTCAGCTTGTGGAAAAACTAACTTTGTGAAATTCCTTAGAGCTACATTACATGGAATTTCTTTCTTCTAACATGGCAGTTCATCTCATATCTGCATTATTAAAGAGTTCCAACTTATGGTCAACTTTCCATCTGTAGATCAGCCCTAAGGCCTTCAGAACTTGTAGCTCAGATAGGAGAAATTTATGACTGAATCCAAAGTAAGAGTATTGAGACCCTCTACTTCCATAGTTACCATTGCTATGAGTCGATACCCATTAATTATTACCTTGGTTACTGATATCATAGATCTGATTGTCCTGGAAGGTTTTTTGCTTGTTTCTTTCCAACGCTATGACTAAATTTCTCCACAAGTAACCACAGTGCCTGCCTTACAATGACTGTGGTCATGTCACCCATGGAGGAGACAGTTTCACCATAGCCATTTCTGAAGCAATGGTCCAGGAATGAGTATTATTGACACAACTTTCAAAGAGACAAAGTCAAATCACTAGGAAGATGGAAGCAGGAAAATAAGAAGCTCAGTCTCAAAACTCCAAGAAGCTAAATGCCTATAAAGTCCTCCATTACTTCTTAGTAGCTAGTTCTTCAGAGAAGTTACAAAACTCAATCAGAGCAAGGCAGTGGAGAGACTTGATGAAGCCCTTAATGAGAGAGATAAAATCTAGCACGTTTATTTGTGCTGTATTATTTGGAGGCTTCAGTTTCTATTCATTTGGTGCAGGCAAACAAAAAAAAAGTTCTATTGTACTCTTAAAGTGCTAGTAGAATTTAATAAGAGATATGGTATCAAGCCTTTCAGAGTACATATGTCACAGAATAGAAACTTCAATAAAATCACCTGTAATAACTATTACATTATCACATAGAAGACTTCAATTTGTTGGCACTGTTTATCAACCACATGACATTACAGTATGTCCTCTTAACAATTTTAATGCAACTATTTTCACACATGTTTTCAGTTGACAAGAGAATCTCATCAGAGAGACTCAAGTCTGTGCTAGTGGGAGTAGGCTATGAATCTGTTTATTGAGGATGCATGTGTACATTTACTACTGTTTTTCTTTTTCTATTATTATAAATATGTTTGGTAAAATTTCAGATGGAGTTTATTGTGATGTCATTCCTAAATATGTGCAACTAAAATATGTCCCAGGAATCTCACCTAAGAAGAAAAGAAATCTTAAGTGTATGACATTTAGAGGGTATTAAGGAATAGGCCAAATAACTTTAGAATCATTCATATATACACAAGCCATTGATAGAGAATAAGAAAAAGCTCCTGAGATGGTCATTTTTCAACAAAGACTTTTATAAATTTCAGTGTTTTGCCCACATTTATTTGTGTGCACCACATGAATGCAGCATCTGTGCGGGGCAGAATAGGATGTCAGATCTTCTGCAGCTGGAGTTAAGGAGCTTTGATATTAGATGCTGGGAACTAAATCCTGGTTTTCATGAAGATCAGCAAATGCTCTTAACCGCTGTGCCATCTCTCCACATAAATGAACTTCATTTGTTTTTATTAGATATTTCCTTTATTTACACTTCAAATATTACACCCTTTCCTCATTTCCTCTCTGAAAACCCCCTATCCTATCCTCCTTCTCCCTGCTCACCAACCCACCCACTTCTGCTTATCTGTCCTGGCATTCTGCTACACTGGGACATCGATCCTTCTCAGAACAAAGGGCTTCACCTCCCTTTAATGTCTGACAAGGCCATCCTCTGCTACATGTGCAACGGGAGCCATGGGTCGCTCCATGTTTACTCTTTGGTTGGTGCTTAAGACCCTGGGAGCTCTATGGGTACTGGGTAGTTCATATTGTTGTTCTTCCTATGGGGTTGCAAACATGTTCAGTTTCTTGGGTCCTTTCTCTAGCTCTTCTATTGGGGACTCAGTGCTCAGTCCATTAGTTGGCTGTGAGCATCCACTTCTGTATTTGTCAGGCACTGGCAGAGCCTCTCAGGAGACATCTATATCAAGCTCCTGTAAGTAAACACTTGTTGGCATCTACAATAGTGTCTGGGTTTGATAACTGTACACACAAACTTCTATGGATAATAGCCTTTGTTTTGTTTTGTTAAACTCAACTTTCTCAAGTTTCTTCATTATTTTCTTCTTTAGAACACGATGTTCACTTCTTTAGGTTGTGTGACACTATATTTTAGTATCTGTTCCTTATTTGATCATGACATGGCTTCTCTGTTTTCATGGCTAAAGTTATGGATACAGATATGACATATTAAAATTCACAGTGTGTTTTTTAATTTTTATTGAATATATTCTTCATTTCCTTATGGAGGCACTTAGAGCTATCAGTTATCCTCTTAGTACTGCTTTCATTGTATCCCATAAGATTTGGTATGATGTCTTTGTTTTCAATAAATTCTAAAAAGTCTTTAATTTCTTTCTTTATTTCTTCCTTGACCAAGCTATCATTGAGTAGAGCATTGTTCAACATCCATGTGTATGTGTTTTCCATCATTTTTGTTTGAATGTCAGACAAGCCATAGATGGTTTGTGATCTGATAAGGTGCATGGAAATATTTCCATATTTCTGTATCTGTTGAGTCCTGTTTTGTGGCCAATTATATGGTCAATATTTTAGAAGGTACCATGAAGTGCTGAGAAGAATGTATATTCTTTTGCTTTAGGATGGAATGTTCTATAAATATCTGTTAGACCCCTTTGTTCCATAATTTCTCTTAGTTTTACTGTGTCTGTTTAGTTTATGTTTCCATGATTTATCCATTGCTGAGAGTAGGGTGTTGAAGTCTCCCACTATTATTGTGTGTGGTGCAATGTGTGCTTTGAGCTTTAGTAAAGTTCCTTTTATGAATGTGGGTGCCCTTGCATTTGGAACATAAAAGTTCAGAATTGAAAGTTCATCTTGGTAGATTTTTTTCTTTGACCAGTATGAAATGTCCCTCCTTATCTTCTTTTTTTTTTTTTTTTGACAACTTTTGGTTAAAAGTCAATTTTATCAGATATAAGAATGGCCACTCTAGCTTTTGTCTTGAGACTATTTGCTTGGAACATTGCTTTCTAACCTTTGACTCTGAGGTAGTGACAGTCTTTGTCACTGAGCTGGGTTTCTTGTATGCCAAAAAATGTTGGGTCCTGTTTATATATCCAGTCTGTTAATCTATGTCTTTTTATTGGGGAATTAAGTCCATTGATGTTAAGAGATTAAGGAATAGTAATTATTTCCTCCAGACATTTTTGAAATTATATTTATTTATTTTATTTATTTTTTTATATTCGAGAGGTTACCTTCTTTTTAACATTGATGTTAAAAGATATTAAGGAAAAGTGATTGTTACATCCTGTTAATTTCATTGTTAAAGGTGAAATCGTGTTTGTGTGGGTATCTTCTTTTGTGATTGTTGAAAGATCACTTTATTGCTTTTTCTAGGGTATAGTTTCCCTTCCAGTGTTAGTATTTTCCACTCATTATCCTTTGTGTTACTTGACCTTTTTCTCTTACTGCTTTTAATATTCTTTCTTTTTTTAGTGCATTTGTACTTTTAGTTATTATGTGCTGGGAGGACTTTCTGTTCTGATCCTGTCTGTTTTGTTTTCTGTAGGCTTCTTGTATGTTCATGGTCATCACTTTTTTTTAGGTTAGGGAAGCTTTCTTCTATAATTTTGTTGAAGATATTTACTGGCACTTTAATTTGTAAATCTTCACTCTCTTCAATACCTATAATCTTTACGTTTGGCCTTCTCATTGTGTCCTGTATTTCCTGGATGTTTTGGGTTACAAGTTTTTTGCATTTTGCATTTTCTTTGATTGTTGAGTCCATGTTTTCTATGGTATCTTCAGCTCCTGAGATTCTTTCTTCTATCTCTTGTATTCTGTTTGATGCTTGTATCTATGAATCCTGATTTCTTTTTTTATTTTTTATTTTTTATTTTCTATATTCTTTGTTTACATTCCAAAGGCTTTCCCCTTTTCCAGTTCCCCCCACCATATGTCCCAAAAATCCTCTTCCCCTGCCCATTCCCCAATCACCCACCACCACCACCATTTCTCTGTTCTGGTACTTTCCTACAAAACTGGATTTAGTCTCTTCCCGACCAGGGTCCTCTCCTTCCTTTTTCTTGGGACTCTTTTGCTTAGCTAATTGTGCCTTGAGTATTCAGAGCTTCTGGGCTCATTAATATCCACTTATCAGTGATTATAATTCATGTGCATTCTTTTGTGATTGGGTTAACTCACTTAGGATGATATTTTCCAGATCCAACTATTTGTCTACAAATTGCATGAATTCGTTATTTTTAATTGCTGAGTAGTATTCCATCGTACAAATATACCACATTTTCTGTATCCATTCCTCCATTGAGGGACATCTGGGTTCTTTCCAGCTTCTGTCTCCAGAGTTGTTTCCCTTTGTGATTTTTTTGTTGTTTCTACTTCCGTCTAGAAATCCTGGATTGTTTTGTTCAGTTCTTTCCCTTGATTGTTTGTGTTTATCTGAAATTCTTTAAGGGATTTTTTTTCTTTTTTTTTTATTTTCTATATTCTATGTTTACACTCCAAAGGCTTTCCCCTTTCCCAGTTCCCACCCACCATAGTTCCCATAGTTCCTCTCCCCCCCAACTGTTCCCCAATCATTCCCCCTCCCCCCTCGGTTTCTTTACTAAACTGGATGCAATCTTTACAGGCCCAGGGTCCTCTCCTTTCTTCTTCTTGGGAATCATTTGACTTGCTATTTGTGTCTTGAGTATTTAGGGCTTCTGGGCTCATTAATATCCACTTATCAGTGATTGCATTTCATGTGCATTCTTTTGTGATTGGGTTAATTCACTCAGGATGATAATTTCCAGGTCTAACCATTTACCTACAAATCGCATGAATTCATTATTTTTAATTGCTGAGTAGTATTCCATTGTATAAATATACCACATTTTCTGTATCCATTCCTCCTTTGAGGGATATTTGGGCTCCTTCCAATTTCTGGCTATTATAAACAAGGCTGCTATAAACATAGTGGAGCATGTGTCCTTATTGCATGCAGGTGACATGCCCAATTTTCTGAGGAACCACCAAACTGATTTCCAGAGCGGTTTTACCATTTTGCAATCCCACCAACAGTGGAGGAGTGTTCCTCTTTCTCCATATCTTCGCCAGCACTTGTTGTCTCTTGAGTTTTTAATCTTAGCCATTCTGACTGGTGTGAGGTGGAATCTCAGGGTTGTTTTGATTTGCATTCCCTGATGACTAATGATGTTGAACATCTCTTAAGGTGTTTCTCGGCCATCCGAATTTCTTCTGGTGAAAATTCTTTGTTTAGCTCTGTGCCCCATTTTTTGATAGGGTTATTTGGTTCTTTGGGGTCTAACTTCTTGAGTTCTTTGTATATATTGGATATTAGCCCTCTGTCGGATGTGGGGTTGGTGAAGATCTTTTCCCACTTTGTTGGTTGCCGTTTTGTCCTTCTGACAGTGTCCTTTGCTTTGCAGAAACTTTGTAATTTTATGAGGTCCCATTTGTTGATTCTTGATCTTAGAGCATAAGCTATTGGTGTTCTGTTCAGGAACTTTTCCCCTGTGCCCAAGTCCTCCAGGGTCTTCCCTAGTTTCTTTTCTAATAGTTTCAGTGTGTCTGGTTTTATGTGGAGGTCCTTGATTCACTTGGAGTTGATCTTAGTGCAAAGAGATAAGAGTGGGTCAATTCGCATTCTTCTGCATGTTGCCCTCCAGTTGAAACAGCACCATTTGTTGAAAAGGTTACGCCAAGTTACTTTATGTTGTTTGTGGCTATTGTGAAGGGTGTTATTTCCCTTATTTCTTTCTCTGCCTGCTTGTCCTTTGAGTACAAGAAGGCCACTGACTTGCTTGAGTTAATTTTATACCCTGCCACTTTGCTGAAGTTGTTTGTCAGCGGTAGAAGTTCTCTGGTGGAGTTTTTTGGGTCGCTTAGGTAAACTATCATATCGTCTGCAAATAATGATAATTTCACTTCTTCCTTTCCAATTTGTATCTCTTTGACTTCCTTATGTTGTCTAATTGCTCTTGCTAGAACTTCAAGTACTATATTGAAAAGATATGGAAAGAGAGGGCAGCCTTGTCTAGTCCCTGATTTTAGTGGGAATGCTCCAAGTTTCTCTCCATTTATTTTGATGTTGGCTACTGGTTTGCTGTAGATTGCTTTTACTATGTTTAGGTATGGGCCTTGAATTCCTGCTCTTTCCAAGACTTTTAGCATGAAAGGATGCTGAATTTTGTCGAATGCTTTTTCAGCATCTAATGAGATGACCATGTGGTTTTTTTCTTTCAGTTTGTTTTGTAGTGGATTACATTGATGGATTTCCGTATATTGAACCATCCCTGCATCCCTGGGATGAAGCCTACTTGATCATGGTGGATGATCGTTTTGATGTGCTCTTGGATTCGGTTAGCAAGAACTTTATTTAGTATTTTTGCATCTATATTCATAAGAGAAATTGGCCTGTAGTTCTCTTTATTTGTTGGATCTTTTTGTGGTTTAGGTATTAGCATAATTGTGGCTTCGAAGAATGAGTTGGGCAGTGTCCCTTCTGTCTCTATTTTGTGGAATAGTTTGAAAAGTATTGGTGTTAAGTCTTCTTTGAAGGTCTGGTAGAATTCTGCACTAAAACCATCTGGTCCCGTACATTTTTTGGTTGGGAGGCTTTCTATAACCCCTTCTATTTCTTTAGGGGTTATGGGACTATTTAGCTGATCTACTTGATGCTGATTTAATTTTGGTATTTGATATCTGTCTAGGAAATTGTCCATTTCCTCCAGATTCTCCAGTTGTTTTGAGTATAGACCTTTGTAGTAGGATCTGATGATCTTTTGAATTTCCTCAGTTTCTGTTGTTATGTCTCCCTTTTCATTTCTAATTTTGTTAATTTGTATACTGTCTCTGTGTCCTTTGGTTAGTCTGGCTAAGGGTTTATCTATCTTGTTGATTTTCTCAAAGAACCAGCTCCTGGTCTTGTTGATTCTTTGTATGGTTCCATTTGTTTCTATTTGATTGATTTCAGCCCTGAGTTTGATGATTTCTTGTCTTCTACTCCTCCTGGGTGAATTAACTTGTTTTTCTTCCAGGGCTTTAAGGTGTGCCATTAAGCTGCTAGTGTATGCTCTCTCCAGTTTCTTTTTGGATGCACTTAGAGCTATGAGTTTTCCTCTTAGCACTGCTTTCATTGTGTCCCATAGATTTGGGTAGGTTGTACCTTCATTTTCATTGAATTCTAAAAAGTCTTTGATTTCTTTTTTTATTTCTTCCTTGACCAAGGTGTCATTGAGTAGAGTATTGTTCAGTTTCCATGTGTATGTGGGCTTTCTGTCGTTTTTGTTGTTATTGAAGACCACTCTTACTCCATGGTGATCTGATAGGAGGCATGGGATTAGCTCGATCTTCTTGTATTTGTTGACATCTGTCTTGTGACCAATTATATGGTCTATTTTGGAGAAGGTACCATGTGGAGCTGAGAAAAAGGTATATTCTTTAGCTTTAGGATGAAATGTTCTATATATATATATATATATATATATATATATATATATATATCTGTTAAATCGAATTGGTCCAGAGTTTCAATTAGTTTCACTGTGTCCCTGTTTAGTTTCTGCTTTCCTGATCGGTCCATTGAGGAGAGTGGAGTGTTGAAGTCACCCACATTCATTGTGTTAGGTGTAATGTGTGCTTTAAGCTTTAGTAAGGTTTCTTTTACGAATGAGGGTGCCCTTGCATTTGGAGCATAGATGTTCAGTATTGAGAGCTCTTCTTGGTGGATTTTCCCTTTGGCCAGCAAGAAGTGACCTTCTGAGTCTCTTTTGATGATTTTAGGTTGGAAGTCAATTTTATCTGATTTATGGCTACTCCAGCTTGTTTCCTGAGACCATTTGCTTGTAAAATTGTCTTCCAGCCTTTTACTCTAAGGCAGTGTTTGTCTTTAACACTGAGATGTGTTTCTTGTATGCAGCAAAATGTAGGGTCCTGTTTCTGTATCCAGTCTGTTAATCTATGTCTTTTTATTGGGGAATTAAGTCCATTGATGTTAAGAGATATTAAGGAATAGTAATTATTTCCTCCAGACATTTTTGAAATTATATTTATTTATTTTATTTATTTTTTTATATTCGAGAGGTTACCTTCTTTTGGGTTTGATGAGAGGAGGTTTCTATCTTGCTTCTTCCCTGGTGTAGTTTCCGTCCTTGTCTTGGTGTTTTCCCCCTATTATCCTTTTAGGGCTGGATTTGTGGAAAGATATCGTGCAAATTTGGTTTTGTCATGGAATACCTTGATGTCTCCATCTATGGTGATTGAGAGCTTTGCTGGGTAAAGTAGTTTTGGCTGAAGTTTTTGTTCTCTTAGAGTTTGCATTATATCTGCCCAGGATCTTCTAGCTTTCATGGTCTCAGGTGAGAAGTCTGGTGTTATTCTGATAGGTCTTCCTTTATAAGTTACTTGGCCTTTTTCTCTTGCTGCCTTTAATATTCTTTCTTTGTTTAGTACATTTGGAGTTTTGATTATTATGTGACGGGATGTATTTCTGTTCTGATCCAGTCTGTTTGGGGTTCTGTATGCTTCTTGTATATTCATGGGCATCTCTCTCTTTAGGTTGGGGAAGTTTTCTTCCATAATTTTGTAGAAGATATTTGCTGGCCCTTTAACTTGTACATCTTCATTCTTGTCTAAACCTATAATCCTTAGGTTTGGTCTTCTCATTGTGTCCTGGATTTCCTGGATGTTTTGGGTTACAGCCTTTTTGCATTTAGTATTTTCTTTGACTGTTGAATCAATGGTTCCTATGGTATCTTCAGCTTCTGATATTCTGTCTTCTATCTCTTGTATTCTATTGTTGATATTTGCATCTATGTCCCCTGATTTCTTCCCAAGGTTTTCTATCTCCAATGTTGTCTCCCTTTGTGATTTCTTAGTTGTTTCTACTTCTGTTTTTAGTACCTGGATGGATGTGCTCAGATCTTTCGCTTGCTTGATTGTGTTTTCATATATTTCTTTAATAGATTTTTGTGTTTCCTCTTTCATAGCTTCTACTTGTTGGCCCACGTTCTTCTGTATTTCTTTAAGTGATTTTTGTCTTTCTTCCTTATTGTCTTCTTCTTTTTGATCCATCTTCTCCTGCATTTCTTGAAGTGATTTTTGTATTTGCCTTGTAAAGGCTTCTAACTGTTGATCCATTTTCTCCTCTATTTCTTTACGAGATTTTTCTATGTGTTCAGCTACCAGCATCCTGACCAGTGATTTTATATCCAAGTCTTGTTTTTCTGGTGTTTTGGGGTATCCAGAGCTTCCTGTTGTTGGCGAACTGGGTTCAGATGCTCTCATGTTGCCTTGATTTCTGTTAGTGTCATTCCTTCGTTTTCCTTTTGCCATCTGGTTATTTCTGGTGTTAGTTGACCTTGTTGTCACTGGCTGGTGTTTGAATCTCCTGTGAGGCTGGGCTTACCTGTTGTTTCTCTACTGGTGGTTATGCGTGATTGCTGCTCAATGGGATCACGAGCTGGCTGCCACCCGCTGACTTTGTGCACGGCCTGAGGTCTCTGGGAAGTGTGGGGGAGTGCAGCAGAGCCTCGGCAGGCGCTGCTGGGCCTGCCTAGTAGCGAGAGCCTAGCAGATCCCCCCACGTGGTAGCCCCTGATGGAATCAGTCTACCTGTGCCTTTCCAGCTGTGTCTTGGTTGCAATATGGAGGCCTGCTGCTATTGCTGGTCCGGGGTCCTGGGGAGCTGGGTGGTTCCGGCTGCCTTGGTGCATGGCCTAAGCTCGCAGGGACATGCTGCAGAGCCTAGGCGCCTGGGCCCGCCTGTGGGAGATAGCTTAGCGGCTCTCCCTGCTCTAGCCCTAGACGGAGTCTCTACCTGCACCTTTCCAGCTGTGTCCTGGTTGCAATATGGAGGCCTGCCGCTATCTTTAAGGGATTTTTGTGTTTCCTCTTTAAAGGCTTCTCCCTGTTGACCCATGTTCTCCTGTATTTTTAAGGGATTTTTGTGTTTCCTCTTTAAAGACTTATACTGTTGATCCATGTTTTCCTGTATTTCTTTTAGGGAGTTGTTTATATCCTCATGAAGTCCTCTATCAGTATCAGGAGATGTGATTTTAAGTCCAGCTCTTGCTTTCACAATGTGTTAGGATATCCAATATTTGCTGTTGTGGGAGAACTGGGTTCAGATGGCACCATGTTGCCTTGGATTTTGTTGGGAATGTTCTTGTCTTTGCCTTTTGCCATCTGGTTATCTCTTGAGTTAGCTGGCCTTGATGTCTTAGATTGCGGCTTATCTGTCCAGCAAGCCCATGTATCTGTACTCCTGGGATACCCAATCTCTCTCTGTACACAGGTTTGTAGGCACTCCTGGGAGACCATCTCTTCTGTGGTGGTGTTTGTATACGTAGCTCTATGGCCTAGGAATGGCTCTCTGCTGTCAGGCCTTTCCACAGTCCTGGGAGTTTAGCTATCTCCCTTCTCCACCTGGATATGTTCCACTGTGCTCCTAGGCCTCTGTGTGCTCCAAATGCCCTTAGTGCAGCTGGTTCTCAAATGCCCAGAGTGCTGCTGGTTCTCTAGGATGTATCAGGAAATGATGTCTTCACTGTGGTAGACCTAGCAAGAATCTGCCCCAGCAGAAAAGAAAGGTAGAAGAAGAGATAGAAGGAAGGAAAAGGGAGTGGTATTCAGGAAGGCAGGGGTTTGAGTGGTTGCTGTGTAGTGAGTCCTGCTGTACCGCCTGGCAGCAGCTCTGGGGATCCAGAGGGGGTGGGGGGGTTCTTACAAATGCTCTGAGTGCAGCTGGTTCTCTAGGATGTATCAGCAAATGGTGTCTTCATTGTGCAGAGCTGGCAAGTGTCTGCCCTAGCAGAAAGGAAAGACAGGGAAAGGGGGCAGAAGTCACAGTGTGTTCTTATAAAAGAAAGTATTATGTTCTCAATGTCCTACCTAAGCATTTTCTTAGTTTTGTTCCTTGGTGATATCATTTAAATAGAACCTTAAATCAGACTAGATAATTATGTTCTCTGCTAAAGTATACCATTTTATTCACACAGGTATGGGCTCTGAGCATCTAATTCAGTATGTCATTAAATATAATCATATGCCTGCTCCCTTTTTCCTGATATTGAAGCAATCATTATGGAAAAGTTGGTTTTGCTTATAGATACGGATGTCCAGCAACAAATAAGAATAAACCCAGTGTCAAAGATATGAAATATTCTTTCAACATCTTTCAAGAGCATGAGGTCAAACATTTTCACTGAAGAGTCTCAAATCATCCACCAATAACAACAATAGTGGTTTCACTTTTATGAATTCTTACCATGGATAGACACTATTCCAGTACTTCACTAATAAGCTTCCATTTAGTTTGTGAGAAACCCATGTGCAGTAATGGCTATAATCACTCCCATTTCTCAAATAAGGAAATTTTTAGTGGACTAAGAACAATAAAGACATCCTGGAACTCGGCAATGGCCAACCCTGTAGATCAACTCTGAAAACTATTGTTAAACCCTATGGTATATTGCTTTAACTCACAGAAAAAAGGACAATTTGTTGTCCTTAATACAGTTGAGGTTCCTCCTCAGAAGCATCATCCTCAGGAGCTCTCTTCATAACATGTGGAATTAATAAATGATAACAACTGCTAGGTCTAAAAACTCAGGTTATAAGCAATAATAAATATATGCTTACTAGCATTTCAGTTTTTGAAGTGCTTCTAGATGAAAGAGGCAATGTTCAGTTGTGCTTTTATGTGATGTTTATAATGTAAATAGTCTTTAAGGTGCTCTGAGGAAGATTTGTTCTCTAGAAATGGTTGCTGTAAATCCCCTCTATCAGCTTTTCATGATGCAGAGAATGGTCGTGAGAATTATGCTGCTTGAAATAATATTTATATAATTTATAGACTAGTTTATTCTGTGATTTGTCTCTACCTTCTGACAGTCTTGTTAGAATGTTGTGTTTCATGGTTTTCTGCATGTCCTGGACAATAATTTGATAATTCAGGGCAAAATGCTGTGAGTTTCTACTTTTGAATCTCAATTAAATATCTTATGTTCTTGAATACATAGTATGCTCTGAGGAAGGCAAACAGTCTTATAGACAAAGGGAGTTGATACCATAATTATTGTTCAATAGGAGCATGACATGCTCAGCATGACTTTGCATTCCTCTCTCCCTCACCTTTACTTGTATCTTACTATAGTCTGTTTTCATTAGAGAATACATTATAAGTCTTACTTTATTCCAAGTATTTGGCATTGAGGCTAGAAAATTAAATGAGGTATAACACTGGCTTCCAGGAAAGTCAAAGAGAAACAAAAATAATGGTGCCTTTAGTGTATTCGCAAAATATAGTAGAATTGTACAGAAGATGCTGATTTTACAGGTATTGATTGGTAGGTCAGACACTCTTAAGCATGAACATATTTTTAGATATCAAATACAGCATCAATTTTAATTATTGCACCATCAGTTGCACTTCATCAGCATAAAAGAATGTTTCATAAAGATAACCTTTAAGAATAGAGACACAAAGCACAGGGTTAAGCAAGAACAGAACATGCATAGAATATAGCAAACATTTTCAACTGTCAAAATAAAAAAGAAGTATGCATATTTTGCCTCTCGTGATACAAAAAGATAACCCACACTTGAACTTCCAATGCCTGTGACAAGATTATAGAGAATCAGATAGAAACACACTCAAACATGGCACACAGATGAATATGTACAACTGAAAACTTGACTCAGATCAGTAAAGGGGAATAATCTGTATTCAAAATATACTAGAACTTCTGAAGAAATTACCTTTTCCTTTTTTCTCCTAGAAATTGAATTCAGGGCCTTGAACATTCTAGGAAATCATATTGTCTTTGAACTGCACCTAGAGTGGTTCCCTTTCTTTCCTTCCTTTCCTTTCCTTTCCTTTCCTTTCCTTTCCTTTCCTTTCCTTTCCTTTCCTTTCCTTTCCTTTCCTTTCCTTTCCTTTTTTTTTGGTACAATTTTTTCTTTTCTTTTCTCTGTTTCTTCCTTCTTTTCTTCCTTCTTTCCTTCCTTTCTTCCTTCCTTCTTTCTATTTCTCTCTCTCCTCTTACCCTTCCTTCCTTCCTTCCTTCCTTCCTTCCTTCCTTCCTTCCTTTCTTTCTTTTTTTCTTTCCACTCCAGATTTTATTTCCTTCTCCCCAGTCTACTCTGTCTGTTCCACATCCCATACCTCCTCCCTCCTCCCTGTCTCCAGGAAGGTGTCCCCATGCTCCACCCCCATTCAACCAGACCTCTAAATTCCCTGGGTCTTCTGTCCCTTGAGGGTTAGTTACATCTTTGGCTAAACTCAAACCTGGCAGTCCTCTGCTATATATGTGTGAGGGGCCTCATATTAGCTGGTATATACTGCAGATGATTTGGTGTTTGAGAAATAATGGGGTTCCAGGTGAATTGAGACTTCTGGTCCTCCTACAGGGTTGCCTTCCTCCTCAGCTTCTTTCAGCCTTTCCTTAATTCAACCACAGGCATCGGCTGTCCATTGGTTGGCTGCAAATATCTGCATCTGACCCTCTCAGCTGCTTGTTGGGTCTTTTGGAGGGCAGTCATGATAGGTACCTTTTTGTGAGGACTCCATGGCCTCCATAAATGTCAGGCCTTTGGACCTTCCCTTGAGCTGGATCCCACTTTGGGGCTGTTGCTGGACCTTCTTTTCCACAGGCTCCAGTCCATTTCCAACCCTGCAGTTCATACAGACAGGAACAATTGTGGGTCAGAATTTTGACTGTGGGACTGCAACCCCCTCCATCACATGATGACCTTTCTTTCTGCTGGAGGTAGGCTCTATAAGTACCCTCTTCCTATTCGCAAGGATTTCATCTAAGGTCCCTCCCTTTGAGTTCTGAAAGTCTCTTACCTCCCAGGTCTCTAGAGCATTCTGCAGGGTACCCCCAACCTTCTACCTCTCAAATTTCAATTCTTTATGCTGGCCCTCAGGGCATCCTTCAGTCCTTTCCCCTCGACCAATACCAGATCAGGTTCCCTTCCCCACTCCCAACCCCATCCCTGTCCACTTTCCCTGCCAGGTACCTTTCCCCTCCCTGCTTGTGAGATTTCTGTCTTCTCCCTTTCAGGTGGAACTGAGGCATCCTCACTTGGGCCCATCAGATTGTTTACCTTTTTGAGTTCTGTATCTTGGGTATTCTGTCATTTTCTTTTGGCTAATATTCACATATTAGTGAGTATATACCATGGATATCATTTTGGATCTGAGTTATCTCACTCAGGATATTTTCTAGTTCCATCCATTTGCCTGGAAAACCCAGGATGTTCTCATTCAACTGACTAGTATTCCATTGTATAAATGAACCAGATTATCTGTATCCCATAGAAGCAAAAATGAGAAGCCATAAAATATATGTAAAAGACCTGTAAGGTTAAATAATTTTTAAAATCCCTGACAAAATATTATGACAAAGAACCTCCAAAGATGCCATTGGGTTTGCTTAATGATGGCTATCTACCACTGGACATGGGGCCACTAAAGTTGTTTGTATAACTTGTGAGACTCTGTAGGAGAGACCTAATTATTATTTTGTGAGTGCCTAATCAATTGTAGATAGCTTGTGGGTTAGGAATGGGGTTTTGTGTCCACTTCTCATCTAATTAATGGGACCCCATCTGGCATAGACACATGCAGGTTTGTTACATGTCTCTAATGTCTCTGAAGTTCACATAGCTACAGTTCCTGCTGTATTTAGAAGGCATTGTTTCCCTGCTCCCATCACATTGTTTCTGCTTCATTTTTCTGCAGGTTTCTCTATACTCTGTGGGAAGGGATTTGATGGAGATATTCCAGTTAGTACTGAATGCTCCAATGCCCCTTGCTCTCTACCCATTTTTTGACCGAGTCTCTGTATTTGTTCCACTTACTACAGGAATAAACTTCTCTGATAATGGCTGAGAATGTTATTCATATGTGTGTGTAGCAAAATGTTTTTAGGAGGCATTTCATGGCTATGTTCTTTTAGCCTAACATTAATATTTGGTTTTCTCCAGATGCCTAGCTTACCTTGTTTCAAGATTTTGGCCAGTCAATCAGTGTCAGGGTAGATTCCATTTCAAACAACAGCCCTTAAATTAAATTAGGTATTGGTTGTTTGCTTACTTCCCACATGTTTTGTGCTATTATTGCCAATAGCTTATCCTCTAAGATCAAGAATTGACAAATGGGACCTCATAAAATTACTGAGTTTCTGTAAGGAAAAGGATACTGTCAAAAGGACAAAATGGCAACCAACAAATTGGGAAAAGAGCTTCACCAACCCTACATCTGACAGAGGGCTAATATCCAATATATTCAAAGAACTCAAGAACGTAGACTCCAGAGAGCCAAATAACCCTATTTAAAATGGGGTACGAGCTAAACAAAGAATTTTCACCTGAAGAATTTCAAATGGTTGAGAAGCACCTTAAGAAATGTTCAACATCCTTAGTCATTAGGGAAATGCAAATCAAAACAACCCTGAGATTTCATCTCACACCAGTCAGAATGGCTAAGATTAAAAACTCATGAGTCAGAAGGTGTTGGCAAGGATGTGGAGAAAGAGAAACACTTCTCCACTGCTGGTAGGATTGCAAGCTGGTACAACCACTCTGGAAATCAGTCTGGCAGTTCCTCAGAAAACTGGGCATGACACTTCCAGAGGACCCTGCTATACCACTCCTGGGCATATACCCAGAGGATAACCTAGCATGCAATAAGGACATATGTTCCACTATGTTCATAGCAGCCTTATTTATGATAGCCAGAACCTGGAAAGAACCCAGATGTCCATCAATGGAGGAATGGATACAGAAAATGTATATTTACACAATAGAATACTATTTGGCAATTAAAAACAATGAATTCATGAAATTTTTAGGCAAATGGTTGGAACTGGAAAATATCATCCTAAGTGAGGTAACCCAATCACAAAAGAATATACATGGAATGCAGTCACTGATAAGTGGATAATAATTAGCCCAGAAGCTCTGAATACCCAAGACACAACTAACATATCAAATGATTCCCAAGAAGAAGGAAAGAGAGGTTCCTGGTCCTGGAAAGGCTTAATGCAGCATTGTAGGGGAGAACCAGGACAGAGAAATGGGAGGGGGGAATTGGAGAATGGGTGGAGGGAAGAGGCTTATGGGACTTATGGGGAGGGAGGTACCGGGAAAGGGGAAAGTATTTGGAATGTAAACAAAGAATATAGGAAATAATAAATAAATAAATAAATAAATAAATGAATGAATAAATAAATAAATAAATAAAAACAACTTGCAGCTTAGTAAATCCAAAAAGTTATACCTGGGTTGGTATTTATATTTCTTTTCACTAACATCCAGAGTACCTTCCATCACCATGAAGGTCTATGAGGCACCAGCTAGTCCCTTGTTTTAAATGAGTTGTGCAGATGATGCCTTCAACAATAGGGATTTACTGTCAGTTTTTAGAAAATAACCAGTAGATATAGCTGAATATTGAGGTAGATTGAGTCTCATCTTCCTGGAAAAATGCCAAACCGGCTTCCATAGCCTCTGTACAAGTTTCCAGTCCTAGCAGCAATGAATGAATGTCCCCCTATTCCACATCCTTACCCACATAAGCTGTCATTTGTTTTATTGATCCTGGCCATTCTGACTGATGTCAGATAAAATCTCAAAGTAATTCATGCCTTTCCACAATGACTAAGGACGTTAAACAGATCTTTAAGTGCTTCCCAGCCATTAGGTTTTTTTTTTTTTGTTTGTTTGTTTGTTTTTTTTGCTTATTTGTTTGTTTAGAGATTGTTTCTTTACTTGATGTTCAGTTTGTTGTTGCTGTTGTTGTTACATGTGTATGTTTTCCTTAATGCAAAGTCTTCATATTTATCCACTCTCTTTTTCTTTATTGGATATATTCCTTATTTACATTTCAAATGATTTCCCCTTTCCTGGTTGCCCCCCTCCAAGCCTCCCAAAGGTCCCAGTCCACTCTCCTTCTTTCTTTCTTTTTTTTAAATAGTTTAATGTATTTTAATAGCAAACTTACAAGAACAGCACAGAAGACAGACAACATTAAAAACATGTACTTGCATGTAGGACAACTCAGTTAGAAAAGTATAGTGGATGGATGGAATCTACTGTATGATAAAAATGCTACAAACACCATTTAGTTGCCATCAATAAGAAATTTACTTATTTTAAAAAATCCAAATGCTGGCATTGTCCAGAAAATTTTAACAGGTTTATTTATAATTGTTATAAAGTTGAACTGTTGAAATGTGTTCACTGAAACATTTTGCTTGCATTAATGCTTTACATCTTGCATTTATATTAAAAATTCACACACAAATGAACGTGGAGAAACTGCCAATACCTGATTCTGTCCCCTATGTTTCCACTCGCAATCATATACTTAGGTACCTTTGACCCCATGGAAAAAATATCTAACATTCAGAACTACTGATAACAGGAAGAGGAAAAAAAATTTTTTTGAGAATGAAATGTTTCCCCTTATAGTGGACTCTTAAGCACGCTCTCCGCGTATGCGGTGTGCTAGCTGGACATCTTTTGGCATAATTGTTATGGATAGCACACAAGCACACAGGTTGATATCTTCAAAAAGGCCAACCAGATAGACCTCACTTGCCTCCTGCAAAGCACCAATAGCTGCACTCTGTAAGCGCAGATCTGTTTTGAAGTCCTGAGCAATTTCTCGCACTAGACGCTGAAAGGGGAGCCTGTGAATCAGAAGTTCAGTAGACTTCTGATAGCGCCTGATTTCACGGAGTGCTACAGTACCAGGCCTGTAACGATGAGGTTTCTTCACCCCTCCAGTAGAGGGCGCACTCTTGCGAGCGGCTTTTGTAGCCAGTTGTTTCCTGGGTGCTTTACCACCGGTGGATTTGTGGGCAGTCTGCTTTGTACGAGCCATGGTATGGGCACCTCCTTACTTACCCCCCTTCTCCTTCGGCTGGAGCTCGGCAAGTGAGAGGTGGCGCTGGCGCGGTGGCGCAGCAAAGGCTATGAACACAATTGAAAGATGGCTGACACGGAGACTTTTCCCCTACACACCTCCACTCTCTTTCTTAAACCCAGTAATTTAATAAAGCTCACTACAGTAACACACAGTTTGTTGGAGGCTTTCAAGATTCACTGCAGGCTCTGTTTTTAGTAACTCATATTTTCCAAGCATAGTGGACGTTTATTGGAGCTGAAGCATTTTTCTTCTTTAAGAAATTAATTTTCTAATACATTTAAGGTACAAATCAGGCTGTGATCAAGATTGGCTATTACTTCCTGTCAAAACGAGAAAGGGTTTTTAAAAATGTATGATTATAAAAGAAGTTGGAAGCAGGCATTTGCTATCATAAACAGCTTATATTAGGGGCTGCACATCTTAATAGATAAATAGTGGTGTTTTATTTTATTGCGGTAGTACTGAGATACATGGCCAAGGTTTTAAAAAATGGTTTTGTTTTTTAAATGATTATAATTTTTATTTAAAAGTAAGTTTTTCTATGATTGCCAATAATTATTTAAAGATAAAATATTTTATTATTACTGTCATCATCAACATTGATGATTTTATATATTGGCAGCAGAAACAAAGACTTAGGAATTGAATTAGGAAGAACACTGGGATGATTCAAATGCTCCTATAAATGAGAAAAGAAATGCTGCCTAAGTTCTTCACTTCCTAGAAATACATAGGATTATGTTTCTGGGGCATCTTCTAATTGGACTGAAAGTGGGGGGCAAAGTCAATTAAATGCATGCACTTTCTGGTGAGCCATTTTCTGGATTCCAAACCCCTTGATTTAAAGTGTACCTCCACTTTTCTTTTGAGTGCCAAGGATTCTTTTACAATGAATCTATAAGGGTTGTGTTTTCCAATGTGACCTCTCAGAAAGAGGGATAGCCTCAAGTTAGTGGTAAATGATAGTAGAAGTGATATTTGCCGCAGAACTTTGATGAGCCTGTAAATAGTGGGAGTGAGGTGGGGAAATCTGGCACTGCAACAGTACTGTGTGGTGTGGCATAGTCACAATGACATTTCCATCCTGTATTGGAAAATTATAGGAAGAAAAACAGGCTGGCCTGACTACCCAGTGCTCCCAGAGTATAGACCATCAACCTAGGAGTATATAGGGAGGAATCCATGGTTCCAGATACATAAGTAGCAGAGTATGACCTTGTGTGACATCAACAGGAGGGGAGGCCCTTGGCCCTGTGGAGATTTGATGCCCCAGCATAGGGGGATGCTGGAGCAGTGGGACAGGAGTGGGTGGGTGAGTGAGGAAGCACCTTCATAGAGACAAAGGGGATGGAGGGGAGGGCAAATGTAGGATGGGAGGTTTGTGGAGTGGTAATCAAGAAGAGGGATATCATTTGAGATGTAAACTAATGGAATGATTAAGTAAAGAAAGAGTTAGCACATACATTCAATAGTAATAGTGCAATGACAGATTTGTACTATTTCTGCCAGGACACTTTGCTGAACATTGAATCTACTGAGATAAAACTGTTGAATGATCTGGCTTCAGTGCAATGCACAGAGATTGGAGACCAATTTATATTTTACTTCCTCTGGTAATATTAGAGGATAATTATAATAAAATCATGCTTATTTGCATACTGGTTTCATTATTGACATACATGAGTAAATATCTGGAATGCTTTCTTAGTCGTATTTTAATACCTCTACTATATTAGGATTTTATTATTCTATCCTATAACAAATCTCTTATGTTCCAGATCATATATTTACAGTCTCCTCAAAACTATTGCTTACAGCCATATATTGTTTTTCAAATCAAATAAAACTCTGAATCATGGACATAGTTTTTAGTCATGTCAGTGCTCGAGTACCCAGCATGAGCTGCTGTTCTCTCCTTAAGTGTGTCAGTCTCCACACCCTAACAAGGTGACTGCTTCTGTTTCATGCACATGTGTGAAATGCACCTAAATCCCCCACCCATCTCCCAATGATTCCATTTTATTTTATTTTCTCAAATATTATATATATATATATATATATATATATATGTATATATATATATATATATTACTTAGGTATTACTTCCAGGAAGTTATTTTCAGACTTTGCATTTGTTGCCTAGGTTTCACCAAACACATCCCTCAATAACCTCAATATCACACTATTGTTGTAACATTTTTTACAATTTTAGTCTTGTTTAGTGCAGAGTCTACATAATAGTAGAGACAATGTGTTTTGTTTTTTGAATATTCAATTCTTATCAAATTATTTACCCTTAATATGTATTGAACATTTTGAAGGATAAAATAACAGTGGGCTTGTAGTATAATTTTATTCATAATCTTAGTTGTTAAACATTTCTAATAGCACATTATCAATTCATTACTAGCTTTGTAGTAAAATGGTAATTTATCATAACAAAGGAAACATATGTAAATATGCACAGCACAGCTCACACTGAAAACATATATATTATGTAAATAGCAAGTATGTCAGAAACACATTATGTGTAATATTTATTTATAAGGTACCACCAGCAACCTGAAGCAAACAGTGAAATGTTAATGTCCTGGTTACTATAAAAGTTGAAAAGGAATATGACCACACATTTTTCAAAATTGTCTGAGGATTTTGGCCAGTACAATCAGGTAAGAAAACATATTTTGCAATTAACTATTATCAAAGAAGATTCAATACATCATTCTTTGAAATGGTTCTTTGTTATGGTTTTATGTGTAGAAAACTGAGGAACATTTGTAAAGTAAATCCAATCAAAGATACAAATATTGGGATAAATGAGTATCAAAAGCATGAAATTCAAAATCAACTTATTTATAATCTTTGATATACAAACCTTGTGTAGTATACTATTATGAAAGGACAGCTACTTAGTATAATGGAATCATGAGCTACATCTTGGGGTTTAGAGTAGATGATTGTAAATCACCATGGTCTTGGATATTGCACATTCAATTTTAACTACAAGCTTGTTCAATCAACATGACAATCATATTAAAAGTCTTTTGCATAAATGTAGACCATGTGTTCTGTATGCTTAACTAACTCATGGACAGTCAATAATCCTATATAGAAAAAGCTGGAAATGTACTGTTGGCAAAGAAATAATACAATGCAGGCAGAGGAAACTAGAAAGGGAAACATGTTAGAGGTTTCCAGGGTTCCAGTGCTTTTTGTAATATTTTTTAGTTTGTCCAGTGGTTTCTGACAAAGAGCACATTTCCAGTCAGCCTCCTTGTGGCTCCACTAATGATGGGTAGGAAAACAGCAGCAGACTGGCAAAGAAACAGATTCTTACACAAATTTGTTAAGTCAACAAATATCTTGCACTAAAATTACAGCCTACCACATTGGCAACCTATTACAGGCTTACTTCCTGGAAGAAGAAATAACAGATATCAATGAAGCAGTAAAACACTTTTCATGGTTTAAAACATTTCATTTGTTCCCTTCCTTCAACCTCCAGCTCTTTTTCATTAAGTCAGGAACTAAAGGCTGATCCTTGTGTAGTTCAACTGATATTACCTGGTTATTACTGCTCTGAGCTTTCTAGTTATTTGTTATTTAGGATTTGATTGGAATAAGATTTTTAACACAAGGCTCTATGATTGTGGGGCCATCACAAAGGTGAGTTGTACTTTTTTAATGGAAGAAGGACCAGAGAACAGAAGACCAAGACAAGCCAGACCAGAGCACAGTGAAAATAAACTAAATAGGCAAGCCAAAAGACATTAGAGCTAAATGGACTCAGTAGATAAAATGTATTAATACATAGATAAATCCGCTAATGAAGGTGCACCAACATCATTGAGCATTCTTTGAATTTTGGTCACCAGATATAGACCCCAGACTGGAGAATATAAGCTTCTGTTTGAGAACATTTCATACCCACGTGGTAATAGGGAAAGGCTGAATTATTTGTTGAACAGTTAAATAGCTCGTGAGCAAAGAAGGGAATGTGGAAGAGTGAAGGAAGGAAGAGAGGAAGGAAGGGAGGGATGAAGGGTGGGATGAAGGAAAATTAGAAGGAAAGAAGAAAGAAGAAAGAAAATAACTCATTTGATTGTCTCTCATATAGAGAATATGACATTCCCTAAAAGAAGTCTGTAAACATTTCTAGTTTTGGCTCCATGAAAATTCTCTCCACAGAAGTTACATATGTAAAATGAGGAACAAACAATTCAGTTGGCTATCATCCCAGATTATAACTGGATTCTTCTCTTAGTCATTTTTGTCCCATTTCATTAACTACAATGGGCACTTATCAGTTTTCTGTAGCCATGTCACAGCTCAGAGGACAAAACCTATCTTTTCCCCTGATCCTGACCTATCATCCTGACCTATCATTTATCACCAATATGAAACTTGAGACATGCCTTTAAACAAATCCTTGCTCTAAGCTAAGAAAGAGTACCTGGCTGATGTTGATCCTGTCCCTAAGAAAGGATGAATCTTGCATTTATGCTTTGAGGGATTAGGAAGGTACATCATCCCTCAGTGTATCCTAACTGTCAATCATTTGTTCAACTCAACCATTTTGTGTTAAACTCATCATATCCTCCCAAATTCATGTTTGCAGTGGTTACAGTATCTGCTATATTTCTGTAGTTTAATAATTGTGCTTCTCCTGTCATACTGCTGAAGATCAGACACTAGCTCACTGAATGACCCTGGGGAAATTGACAAGTACTGCAGGTCAGCCATGGAAGTGTGAAGATTGCATGGCCCTTTGAGAGAGAGAAAGCTTGTCATTCATCTATGAGGGTATACTTAACTGATAGCCTCTGGGACTGCTTTGATATTTGAGCTGGAAACAAGACATCAGATAAAACAGGAGGTTCATTGATGCAGGAACACTCACTTAACAGGCATGGACTTGGGACCTTAGGACAATTTATAGGCTACAATTGCTCCTGGAGGCCTATAAATGTGGCAATCCATTGAAAAACAGAAGTTGAAAATTCTGATCTGCTATAGCATCTAGTCCAGAATAGTTTAAATGAGAAATGGAACTAGAAATGTGTCTAAATCAGCAACTCTCAAAGTGTGGGTCACGTCACCTAAGACTATCAGAAAACACAGACATATGTCTTATGATTCATAATAATAGCAAAATTATGGTTGTGAAGTAGCAACAGAAATAATTTTATGATTGTGGGTCACTGCAACATGAGAAACTGTAAAGAGTCACACCACTCGAAAAGCAAATACATGCAACAAGATACTGAATGGAGGGATATGGAATAATAATGAAATACTTAGTTTTCACATAAAAAATACAAAGATCAAGATACAAAACATTCAGAGTCAATACACAATAAATAAATATTAACCATACAAATGCTAATATAAATTTTTTGGTAATTATGTTCATTATGATTACATTAAAATTCAATTACAATACCATTCACAGCTTGCAATTAAAATAGGAATGAGTTATTTCTATAGACCTATTAATGGAATTAAAATTCAAAACCACTAACAATACTTGACACTGGCGAATAAAGCTAACCATAGTAGCATGTGTAATTGATGGCATCTAAAAAGTGCATGGCTATCTTTTCAGGTATCCTTTGGGGGCTATAATAAAAGACCAAAGAAAAACAATTTTGAAAGTTGAACTTGCTTCACTGGAGATTTGGTTGCATTGTCATCTTGATCTACTCCTTTTGGCTCAGTGAGACACAGAATATCAGAATTCTAGAAGTACATGGAAGATACAGAGCCTGAACTGATGGTAACCAGGAAACTATCACCCACCATTAGTCTGCTAGATTATGAATTTTTCAATAGTCATATCAAAAGGTGAGGTCAGAGCCCTCAACATCCTCCTAGTTTCTCAAAGATGAACTGACCTTCGCTACTTTGATGAATTAATTAGCCTAAACATGAGATTTTCAGGGACATTTAAAAAATGCTAAGCTTGTGAGACGACAATCTAGCAGCTCCCTGGAAAAACCAACACACTCAAGTATGGGAAGCAAACACACTCCCTTATATTAATCCAAATGTGTGTCAAATACTTTTTCACTCCAGGAACTAAATACAGTTATCTAGGGTGGCTGTACTCATATTTACTCCAACTTGTAGGCAATGAATATGTCTTCTAATACATTAATGAATGAAGACAAGGTGGTATAACTATTAGGAATAATTTTTCACTACTAAAATGAGGTGAGCTATAAGCACATGAAGAAAACTCAAGTGCATGTTATTACGCAATACACGATAATACAGTGAAAATATTACATCAGTTCAACTACCTGCCAAATAGTATAAAGCAAATAATGAAGACTGCCAATGTGGTGAATCCTAGGATAGTATGGAAAGGAAAATGAATAGGTCAATGTTAAGGAACTTTTGGGTAGTGAATTTTGGATGGAATGACCAAGCTTATGGTGTTATATATTTGTATAAACCACCTAGAACATACCATAGTAGGAGTGATCTTTAATGTTATTAAGTGATTTTGGATTTTAAACAGTTGTCAATGTTGGTACTGAATGTACCATGCTGTTCAAGATGAAGAGAGGGATAAAATAGATGATGAGTGCAGCAAGTACCTGCAATCTTTATACTCCAAAGACTGAGACAGACCTATCATAAATTCAAAGTCAGTTTGAGCTATATATTGAGATCTAGAATCCAAAAGCAAACAGTTACAACTACAGCGATAAAATCTGACTGTACTATATTATATAGTCTAACTGGAAGTAAAATGTAGAATGATAGAACACATATACTGGGGAAAAAACTAACCAAAATTAGACTTCTTTACCTATTTCAATCATCTAAAGAAAAGACCTGAATTACATGATCTCTGCTAAGCGTCAGCAACATTTCATGATATCAACCAATGATCAAGTGTACCTGTCATTTACCTGTTGTATGTGACATACACCCAACAATAGGTGATATAGTAGAGTTGTGGTATAAGCCTAAAGCATTCAGGTGTCTGTAATTAAGGCTGATAATCCCAACCCAGGCATAGGTGTTCACATCTCTAACCCCAGAATTTAAGACATCCAATCAGGTGGAGCACCATAATTTTCAGCCCATCCTGGATAATTGGAAATTTTGAGACAATCTAGGCTAAAAGTAAAAACCTATTTCCAAAACAAAACACTCATAGTGCTACTGCCTGCAATTGCAGTTGTTTCTAATGTCAAATCAAGTGGGGGCTTTGTTTTGATCTTGGATCCCATAGAAATTAAAACAATTGTTTCCAAGTGTTGGGTCTTGTTGTTCTTTTTCCTCCTGGCCCCCAGTTTTTTTTAAAATACACTTTATACCTTCTCAGTTTACCACACACTTTCTACATCACAGAAAATCGGTGGTTGTTTTAAAGACATTTGTGAAATAAGCAAAGAGTTGACAATGTTTCAGAATTGTGTAATTGCTCTATTTGGAAATTTCTGCTCTCTGAGAAATCATCTAGTTTCTGAATCCCTACATTTTTACTGTAGGCCATTCCATAGAGCTTTCATAGCAAGACCTTTTTATTTCACAGATGAATAAATTGAAGTTGGTATTATTATCAAGCAAGAATAATTAAGAGTGAGGCTAGAAAACAATTCCTCAACAAAGGTGACTACTCCTAACACAGCTTTCCCTGGGCTACAAACTGATCTCTCATTTTTCAAAAAGAGATGATAAAATAAATCATACCTGTAAAGTTTCCAATAAAATAAGTGTGGACTAAAATATATAAAATTATTTTAACATTTCACATGCTTAGCCTTCAGTAATTCCTTTAAAAGTTAAAGAACTAATTAGCAATTTGAGGTTAGAAAGTTGGCAATGATAAAGGACACTCTGGGAAGAAAAATAAAATCAAAATGAACCTTATGTTTTCTACAGTCTATGTTTAGTGTAAGAAATATCTGTGTTCTAATGGGCTATATCGGTTGTAGCAGATATATGTGGTCCACTGAAGTAAGTATTGTTTACAGAGGAGGAGGCATATATTCTTGACTGACAAGGATCATATTATTCCTATTATGGCATGTGATTTGTGATGCCTAAGTTAAAATGGCAGCACTAATGAGGAATGGAAATTCTGATTAATGAAAACAAAATCCCTTTCACCCTTCCATAAGCCATTTATTTTGCAACAGCCAGAGAGACAATCCAAGTAAATATACTCTGGAAAGGAAAAAAATGTAAAGTTCAGAAAATGTCAAGATTGCTGGACTTGGGAAACATGAATTTGGAGTTGGAAGAGTTCAGAACAGAAGCAGACATAGAATTCTGATGAGGGAGGAACAGACAGTGGGATTTCTATTCCTGGTTCTTGCAGTCTAGTTTTAAATAGTGATGAATGTAAGCAAAATATGGAAATCCCAAGGCAGATGATTTGGTATATTGTTTAAGAACCCTCAAAGATCACAATATTTTTCTCACATTTCATTTACCATAATTAGGAATAATCAGTATATTGGCATTTCTACCATCCAAATTTCATAAATTTTAAAATTAAAAATCATGGATGACCTATGTTTGATGAGTTGCATTAGTAAAACTCAACCTTGTGTTGGAAATGATTGTTAGTGTGCTGTGATACATCTTACTTAAGGTAAATATAATCTGTGTCTACACATGGTCTTTGGATGGGGCTATTAAGGGCTGGATTATGAAGTAGTGGCCAATGTTATGTGGCATTGTACATATTAGAAGGAAATCCCTTAAGACTTATAATGTTCTACAAAGAAGGTGAAACATTCTACCCTTCTTGGATGTTCACTAAGATTCAGGAGCTTCTAAATAAATGTTACTTAAGATATAGGATGAAATAATTCATAAGTATAAAGAAGTAATTGAACAACTACACAAGACCCTGGGTAATTAAGGTTATATAAGGATTAAGTCAATCCTCAAGGTTATGTAAGCTCTAAGAACTACTGAGAAATATTCTCAGACTGAAAGAATGAGGGTTGCAGGCTAGGAATACCCCCTGCCTGAGTCTTGGGTGATCCCAAAGGAGCAGAGGTTTGGCCCACTCTTTGTTGGCCTGGAAATGTGCACATGTCACACCTGCCTCCAGGGTCCGGCTGAGAGCCTCAAGCTGGGAGGGTCCCTTGTGTCTTTTCCTGTCTCACCCCCATGGAGCGGCTGTGGCAAGGAGGAGCATGGCTGGGGCTGGCAGGATAACCTTGGGGGCTGTGGGGCTCATGCCTGGCGGGAGCTCAGGTCCCCAACACCTACTGCTATTGGGTGAGGGTGAGCTTTGAATATGTAATCCTGGCCCTGTAACAGGAAATGCATAACAGGAAATATGAATTGGATGCTGTGCATAACCCTGGCGTGACCCTGTGTGTGGCAGCCACATAAGCGGAAATGACTTAACTAGTTTATCTGGCTTCTATAGGAAACTGATTGGTTCTCAGAGAGTGTGGGCTCGGATAATTTAAACTGATTGGCTTGGAAGCTATGGAGTGGTTTGTGTAGGTGGGCTTTGCTGTTAATCTATAAAAGTAGTCCTGTTTCTGCACCCGGTGTTCACTGTCATCTGCCCTGCGTGGGAAATGGCCATAACCCCAGAGCTCTGGAATGAAAATCCTCCTACTATTTACATTAAGACTGTTTCTTGTGAGTGATTGGGGTGATGGCTTCCGGGGCATGGGGCGTTGGGGTGCCCCCGTTTTGATTTCGGGTCTTACAAGACCATCTGAAATATCTGAAAGCAGTGTTAGAAGTAGCTAAGCTGCCTAGAAAACATTCTTCTGTCTGTTCAACTTCCTGCATGCCACAAAATATTCCAGATTTGCAGCTTTCTTTCATGCTAGGCATGAAATTAAATGATGCAGCTATATTTGAGTCATTCCTCATCATTTAATTATTACCTCATCTGTATTCTTGTAAATAATATTAATTAACTTATAGGGTTACCTACCAAGGAAAAGCTTGGGAGAAGGTCGTAAGGAAGGGGTCATTGGGAAGAAATGACTCAAAGTCTATGATGGATGCAAGCTGTCAGCTCTGTCATCTGATTAAGATAGCTCTCTGTTCAAGATAGCTCTGTTCTTGAGGTAACTCTATCTTGCAGACCAAAGTCCAGTCTTTTATTTTGCATAAGGTACTTCTTTAGGAATTGCATATCAAGTTCTTTCTTGATTATCCCACAAATCAGTATTTTATGACCTTAGTCTTTGACTGAGACAGAGCTACATGGCTTAAGCTGTGTACTTATGCTGCTTGCTGGACCTATAACATGACCTCATTGTTCTTTTTTTTTTCAACAACTTTTCATTTTTATTAACATCATCTCCTTAAAGAGCCTTATCTATCTATGATGACCAAATAGTAAGTCCAGTAAAAACATTTACTCCCATGCAAGATGGATGAATTCCAATTGGCAAATGGAGAGGCCCCTAGGCATGGCTCCTACAGGAACTCAGCTGGACACAGGAGCCGAGCTTCACGAGGGTGAGCACAGACAGACAGTATGCTGACAGACAGGGAGAATCCTGCTTGCTACAGAACATCAGAAACTGACATTTTTTCCTAGGCTAATTCTTGTGATAATTTTATATCAACATAATACTGGGGTCATTTTAATCAAAATTTTACACATCTCAATTTGTTTTGGGGAAGCTACAATAGTAACAAAGAGAAACAAATATATTTATGTTAATGCATATGGATGCTTAAACTTTTCTGAGTTGGAGAGGGAACAAAAAATACATGCCAGTTCCCTTCTAGATTATATATAAACATAAAAATATTTGGCTTTGGTAACAGAAATTTGTGTTCTATGTACATACTTTTGAAAAATTTTATTCTAAACGGGCTGAAGATATTTGTGATTTTTCTCATTGCTAAACTCTCTGGCCTGAAACTATCGTTAACCCCATTGTTAACCGCACATAATGAGGGGTTTACTTTGGTTTGCTGTGGCTTCTTTGTCTTCAGGCTGGAGTATGAACCCAGTGAAGCACTCTATAAGCTACAAATAAAAAACAAGAATTTTTTGTCTATAGGCACTTCAAAAAAGTTGCTAAGTCAACACCAATTATGTAACAATGTATTATTCGAGAATGGTGACTCCGAGGCCTATACAGAGCAAGGTGGCCAGGCCCTTGACAACATTAAACACTGTTGTGAGTAACTGAGCTTCTCTCTGGATCAGTTAACAAAACAAGCCTTAGCTTACAATTAGTGACATTATCTAAATACCACTGTGTGGATGGTATAACTCTATCTATGAGATTACTCTTTTATACATTTGAAATATAAACTTTATTGAGGTTATTCAGATCTGTTTGTTCTAATAGACAGACTTTGAACTCAGAGATCAACTTCTTGAATGCTGAAATTAAAGATATGTACCAATACCCCAGAACCTAAGCTTTTCTTCACCTAGAAATTGTTCTGTCCCAGTCTGGTCTTGAATTCAGAAATCTTCTTGCCTTTGTCTCCTGGGATTCAAGATGGGTACCACCATGCCTGGGACTAAGCTTTTCAAAGCCTATGTCTTCCTGCATCAAGATTTGGATCACAAGTTTGCCCTTTATGTCTTGATTATAGTTCATGCCAGATTAAAAGTCCAAAAATTTCTTGATCAAGTGCAAACACAAACAATAAGCTTATCTCAGTGGGATTTCCCTGAGATCATCATTCCCCAACTCTCTTCATCTCCTTGAACACAGGATTCTCCTCCATTTCACTTCCTGGTACCTCTGTATTGCTTGAATCATACATTTTATATTTGTAAGCTGTTGTTTTCTTGACTATTCCTTTCCCTTTTGTGATTCAGGTTTTTTCCTCTATTGACCAAATCATGTCTCATTATCTATGCTGTCTTATTAGTAGAGCTGCCTCTGTGCTTTCAGATACAAGAAGCGTCTCATATAACTCATACTGCATCCTTATATTTTTCAAGGTTGAGGAATCCTTTAAAGAACAGTTCTTATATTGATTGATAGATTCTTGAACTCATGTTTTCAGAGTTCTTTCCCACAGCCTTAAGGGATCTCCTGAAAGTCATAGCATTATCATTTTGCTGACCAGCATGTTATCACTTCCTGGAATCATGCTCTGTCTGATTATTATGGAATCTTTGATGGAGAACATTTCCCAATAAACTGAGCAAGAAGATTCCCAGAAGGAGGAACATAAAGTAAAATATATACATTATTATGCAAACCAGCTTTATGCCTACAGCAACTATCAATACCCAAGGAGACCCATTGGTTGATGGCTCTGCTCCATGGTTGAGTCACATCAGACCGTTCCTTCCACTTTGCTGATATAATTTACTTTGGTTGGTTAAAGTGATATCAAGCTCAGTTACTACATTTTGTCAAAGTTCTTTCTTTCTTGCTTCTACAGATATGTGGTATAAATATTAAAATATCTCAGCATGGGGTTACTACCTACCTCAGTGGTTTATATTCCCAAATTATAGAAACACACAGACTTTATATTTTCATATGCCTTGAAGAGAACAATAGCTGTGTAACTATATATCTCCACACTGTTAGAATCTAACTGCAACTGATAATTCCAAGTTTCTGCTTCCTAATTTCTACGTTCTATCTTGGCTGCTCTTAAACCAATTGAGCAACCTTGTCAGTTGTGTTCTCTTGGCCCCTTTCTGGGGTAGTTCTGCATCTCTGTGCTACACCTCCTAAGGCATCACATCTTTCTTCCGTATTCCATCCTCACTGTCCTAAGCCTGGGAATATATGAAACCTTGCCCATATCTCTCCTCCCCAGCTATTGGCTTTTGCCATCTTTATTTACCAATCAAAATTAACTAGGTGCAAGTTCCCAGAAGTTACATGTAGAACCTGCTGTGCAAATAGTTTTGGAGACCCAATCAGCACAGAAATGCAAGGAGCTACACTGACCTTTTTTTGTAACCAAAAAATTTTATTGACTATGCTTAGCTGAAGTTTTGGCTAGATATTTTTATTTCTATGCCAGTTTCAGGACTATGGCCATGTAGTCATATCAGCAATTCATGTTATCTGTCCTGTTTGGTTTTCTTGGATTTTACTTACCTGTCTGCAACCAAGATCTTTAGGGTGTCTTCCTCAATCATATCTGACCTAATTTACTTTGGAAGGGGTCCAAAGCCTTTTTGTTCCCATTTCCTGATAACACAAATACAAAGGATCTCTCCAAAAAAAGCATGTCCTTTGTCCAGCAAACCAAAATGTTGTATTAAATCATATTAGGAGGCTGATTGCCAAAATGGGTACAGGAAATTACTTGTCAGCTTGATTATAGCTACACAGACATTGTTATATAATAGCAGCCCAACTTCATCAAAAGAGTCATGTCACCCAGTGCTATTCAGCCTGCCATTGTTCTTGTTCCCTGGCCTTAGGAAATCCCTAGCTCATCTATTATAAAAGGGCTTTTCTGAACTTCAAATTTCTAAGATATTTTTCATTAAAGCGACTGACAAAACCTAAATTTACTAAACATTTCTCCAAATTATTTCTAAGAGTGCTGGTCTTCACTAACAATCTCTATTTCTAAGGTTGGAAATTGAATAATTAATCTACCATAGCAGCAATTCTCGAAAAAGATCAAGCACTATTATTGTGAATGCCACAAAGATACTGCCCAACAAGAAGCTGAAAGCCCCATTAAAGAGTTCATACAACTCATAGATAAGGACAGATGTCTTGACTGTGAAGGCAACAAGCAGAGTGTTGAATGTTGCTCTATAACAACATGGAGTCCTTAGTAAATCCAGTACTCAGGGCTCTGCCTCTCCCAGGCACATCTATGATGGTTGGGGTCAGTCATAGTTGGCTGTTTTTATCCTCTTACATGGCCCTCAACTATATATATATATATATATATATATATATATATATATATATATTTGAGGAACTGTGCTGTTCAACTAAAAATATACCAGAAATTAAATTTAAACTTGATTTTAAATGTTTAAATGTATAATTCTCTGAAACTTAGAGTTTTACATATTTGTTAATTTCTATGTGTGTCTAAGTCACATGAAATAAATTCAAATGTCTGAAAACATCAAAATTTAGAGATATTGTTGGGTCAGTGACTGAAGATGATGTAAGGAACTAAAATAGAGACTAAATGAAAATTTTCTATTTTTTTTAACAAAATAGAAATAACAGTTCATCTTTAATGATTTATTCAAGTACTATGTAGATATAACATCTAAAGAAGGATTCAATTATACCACATATTTCAGTCTAGTTGAGTCTTATGTTGGTTGATAGTAAAGAACTGGAGATTTTACAGATGCCTCTCTGTCCTCACAAAACATATATTTCAAGCATAAGCTCAACCCATGTAGGTATAGTCACATTTTCCCTATATTGGCTTTATACTTAAGTATTTCATTAAGTGAAAGGGAGGTGCAATGCTCAAATGAACTGAGCTGGTGCTTGCTTTGGTAGCCCACATCCACACAGCTTTTCACTTTTTCAATGACTTCAGACAGCAACAGTGGCACAGTGTGATGGCACAGTGTTACTCACAGGGAAACAGATTTTCACCTATTGCTGTGAGTGTTTTATGCCTCACAGAATCCACTGTTTAAAGAAAGTAGAGGAACAAGTAACAACCATCTCCTCATCACATAAAGTGTGTTTTGTCCTTTGTACCACATATACTTCCAGTTAGAAGTTTTAGGAATTGACAGAGTTTCTTTGCTAAAACACCTAAAGCAAAATAAATTTGATTTATGGATTTGGAAGAAGTTTTTGTTCCTTTAGCTCATGCAAGATACAACATAAAACCACAGCCTTGAAAAAAGTCCGTGATGGAAAGATTAGGGTAAAACTTAAGCAATTCCCAATTTAAATAACTTCCTTATGTTTTTGCCAGAAAAAAAAATAACTAAAACTAAACTTTTTTTCCAAAACAAATTTGAAGGATGAAATGGGAATCTTATGAGTCTTATGAAATGGGAAATAATACAAAATTTGGTTATACTTCAAGAAAATTATAAGTCACACATGGTTATATTCATTTTTATTCACAGAAGAGGGAGAAGATGATGCCATTCATTATATAATAGGTATTTAAAGGCTTGAAAATAATTAATGGCATCTGAATAATGTCTCCTAAAATAATTATATGTGAAAAATTACATTTAACTCATATAGACAATAAAATTTCAGGAGGATTCAAAGATGAAAGCTGATATTATTTGTGGTAATTCTAAAATCAAAGTCTATTATCACCAACGATATTCTATAGTATAAATCAAGTGTATTGAGAAGCAAATATGGTGGAAGGACAATCAGTAAGGATAGAGAATGATTGATAAGCCTCACCCCAATAAGTGGGTGAGCATGACCTATGGTATGAAACATAAAGATTTCTCCTGAAGAACCTAGACCCAGCCAAACCTCTACCTGCAGATTACCATGCTGCTGCCACCCCATAGCTCTGCCTGCCTCCCAGTAGGTCTGCTCTATCTCAAAACACCATCTAAGATCCCTTGGCCTCACCTTCAGGGACACCAGCAATCCCAGAAGTTCTGGGCTTATCAGATCTCCATCTTTCTTCTGGTCTGACCTTCTACTTACAGCCATGGATCAATGCACCACTGCCAAACCCACAGCTCTACCTACCTCCCAGGAAGCATGCTTTAATCCAGGGCACACAGCTAAGCCTGCCTCTCAGAAGGCCTACTACAACCAGAAACACCAAGACTAGCCAACACCAAAGAAAACCAGATGGTTTAAGCAATAGAGAACATAATCCACAGAAGCAAATACAATAGGACCCCATCAGAACTGAGCTCTCTTACTACAGCAAGCCCTGAATAATCTATGACACCTGAAGAGCAAAACTTTGACTTTAAATTCCATCTCATGAAGAAGATAGAGCCCTTTAAAGAGGATATAAAATCCCCTTAAAGTAATATAGGAAAACACAATCAAACATTTAGGAATCTTTAAGGAGGAAACAAATAAATCTTTTAGAGAAATACAGAAGAATACAATCAAGCAGGATAAGGAAATTAATAAAATGGAACAAGACCTATATATGGCAATAGAAGTAAAAAAAAAAAAAGAAAAAGAAAACATAAATGGAGACAACTCTGAAAATGAAAAACCTAGGGAAAAAAACAGGAGTACACACACACAAGAATCACCAATTGAATACAAGAGATGAAAGAGAGAATATCAGGCATAGAAGATACTATAAGAAGAAAATAGATATATAGGTCAAAAGAAAATGCCAAATCTATAATATTCTAAAACAAACAGGATATTTGGGACTTTCTGAAAAGACCAAAACTGAGAATAATAGGAATAGAAGAGGGTGAAGATGTGCAGTTCAAAGACTAAAAAAATATCTTGAACAAAATCATAGAAGAAAACTTCCCTAACCAAAGAAAGAAATGGCTATAAACATACAAATAGCTTATAGAATACCAAATATAATGGAACAAAAAAGTAAATCCTGCCACCAAATAATAATCAAAACACTAAATATACAGAACAAAGAAAGAATATATAAAAAAGCTGCTAGAAAAAAAGTGCCAAGAAACATATAAAGTTAGATGTATCAGAATTATGCCTAGCTTCACATCAGAGACTCTAAAATGCCAGATAATCCTGGACAGATATCTTACTGACCTGCTCCAGCAGACCAGGGATATCAGCCCAGACCACTATACCCAACAAAAATTTCTATCATCTTAGATGGAGAAACCAAGATATTCCGTTAAAAAATAAATTGAAACAATATCTTTCTAGATCAGCCTTAGCGGGTATACTGTAAGGAATCCTTAAGTATGGTAACTACACCCACAAAAACAAAAGAAATTAATTTCTCACAGCAAAACCAAAAGAAGAGAATCATACACTTCTAGTACCTGTACCATTCCCAACACTGAAACAACAGGAACTTACAATTATTGGTCATTAATATACCTCAACATCAATGATCTTAATTCACCAATAAAAAGACACCTTGTAACAGACTGAATATGTAGGCAGGATCCATCATTTTCCTGCCTATAAGGAACACATCTGAGCAGCAAAGATAGATACTGCTTCAGAGTAAAAGGCTGGAAAGAGGTTTCTAAGCAAGCAAACCCAAGAAACAAATTATAGTAGCCATTATAATATCTAATAAAATAGACTTTCAACCCAAATAAGCAAAACAGATGGGATAGGATACTTTATACTAATCAAAGAAAAAATCCACCAAGATTGCTTTTCAATTGTGAGCATAGATGTCCCCAATGCAAGGGTATCCACATTTGCAAAAGAAGTTTGCCTAAAGCACAAATCACACATTAAACCCCACACAATAATAGTGGACTTTAACATAAAATTCTCACCAATGGACAGGCCACTGGAACATAAACTATACAGAGAAACAATGAAACTAAAGATGTTATGAACCAAATGGATTTAACAGATATCTATAGGACCTTTCAGTCCTAACCATAAGAATATACCTTCTTTTCAGCACCCCACAGAACCTTTTCCAAAGGTGATCATATAATCAGACACAAATCAAGCCTCAACAGATACAAGATTTCATCTCATCATATTACCATGAACTAAAGCTAGACTTAAAACAACAACATAAAAAAAAACAGAAAATCTACATACTCAAGGAAATTGAACAACTATCTACTCAATAATCACTGGGTCAGGGAAGAAATGAAGAAAAAATTAAAGATATTCTGGAATATATAAAGAACTTAACCAGTTAGACACCAACAAACCAAATAACTCAATTTAACTATTGGGCACAGAGATAAACAGAGAATTCTTCACAGAAAAATCGTGAATGGCCTAAAAGCACATAAATTGATGCTCAACATCCTTAGTCATCAAAAAATGCAAATCAAAATGAACTGAGAGCCAACTTACACCAATAAGAATGGCTAAAATCAAAATGGAGGTGACAGCAAAAGCTGGTGAGGTTGTGGAGAAAGGGAAACACTCTATCATTGCTGGTGGGATTGCAAACTTGGACAACCACTCTTGAAATCAATCTGATGGTTTCTCAGAAAACTGGAAATACTTTTACCTCAAGACCCAGCTATACTGCTCCGGAGCTTATGCCCAAAAGATGCCCCCCATACCCAAGGACATGTGTTCCACTATGTTCATAGCTGCTTTATTCATGGAAGAGACCAATAGTATTATCTAACAGAAGGCAGCAGAAGAAATAGTCTCATAAGCAACTCAATGATTATGTCTTAGCAACATCATTATATAGCCCAAGAAGTGTTCAATCATAACTATTTTGGCAAACAGCCATTTACTTGGACCAATGATATTATTGCCTCTTAATAGTGGTGAAAATATGCCTTCCACCAAGAGAAGTATCCCTACGCAGACTTGTAGATAGAATTTCTTATACATGTCACCTGTCAATAAAAAAGCTTATGCCAATGAGCTGAGGTAGAAAATAGGAGATAGACAGGGAGAGATATGATTCTGGCAGATAGTCTGAGCTGCTGGAGATTTACCCTGGAATTCTAAAGAGACAGACTAAAAACTAGCCATACAGCTGAACTCAGGTTAGAATAAAAGGGGAAATAAATTAAAAGATAGTTGGAGGGAGATCAAGCTGAAGCTTTTGGCATAATCCCTTAGTAATAACAATTTGTCTCAGTGTTGTCATTTCTGGGATTTAATGGTCAGGGTGAACATTTTGATTTTACACTGATCAAGGTGAAAATGGGTATTGACTATTTCAATGAAGTTTGTGTTAGCAAAACCTGTTGTACATATAGTTTAAAACAGCCATGGCACATTTAGGTGTTAAAGAAATCGGGAAATTTTTTGAGTCACTGTCTAAAATTATCCATGGCATATTCAAGATGATTGGTGAAAATATTAATGTAAGGTGGATGGTTTGTAGAGTGTTGGGAGCAATGAAATTCTCAAGGAATGTGAATTATTTGACATGCACATGGCCATGTCAAGATCCCCTAATGCTTCAAACTCAGGCATTGCAAATTCTTCCAGTTTAAGCACAGAGGAATGACAAAAACATCCCCTGTTTTACATAGACAATGTGTGCACAAAGATTTAATTGCACTTTCCTTGTCCTAGAGGACAGGATGAGGATTTTCCCCTTACAACCCAAGACTAGTTCTTCTGTCTTTTCCCTTTTCATTCTGTATATAGTAAATAAATGAGTTTCTGGGCTGTTTCATGTTTGACTCCATTAAAGTAAGAGACCCATTAGATTCAAACTTTTTTTTTTCCGAGGAAGTGTTTCTTTGTATAGCCCCAGGTGTCCTGGAAATCACTCTGTAGCCCAGGCTTGTCTCTAACTCAGAAATATGCCTGCCTTTGCCTCCCAAGTGCTGGGATTAAAGGTATGTGCCACCACTGCCTGGCCAGATTCCAACTTTTATATCAGTGTCTCTGGCTTCTTCATTTCCATAGTCCAATCAGGTCAATTCTAAATCTGTGGAGGTCACAACGATACAGTAGCAATCATCTTGCTTGGCATGAGGGCCAACAAAGAAAGTTCAATAACTTCTAATCAGATGTCAAGTTGGCTCATGCCCATAGTTTTTGATTATTTATAGCTAAATGGATACAAAACATTACTTACAGATGTAATTTAAGGAACTTTTCCTTAACACCACAACAGTTTTAACAGATTTTAAAAATGTCTTTTAACAATGTTTAATACCTACCCACTACTCAGAAAGAAATGTCTCTATCACCTGTCCTAGAACTCTCTATTTCATTGAAGTAAGAGAGCAAGAATTTGTACCTCTTGTGATATTGAAATGAGTCCCTCAATTAAAATTTTCACCTATCTTGAGCCTCAGTATAGTTCTATTGTTTTGTTGTGTGTTTGTTGACTCTTTCATACTTTCATTTATCATTATAGGCTGGTTACTTCTAATATTGCTTACAAGAAATATATGGGGTTTCAGGAATACTTACTGAATGGATAGATGTTTTATTTTATAGTTTCTTATAATGTCCCTAATTGTGTTGATCTTTTTTCTTTTTCTTTTCTTTTTTTCTTTTTCTACACTCCAGATTTTATCCCCCCATCCTCCCCATGACTGTTCCACATCCCATACATTCTCTCCACCCCCTTGTCTTCATAAGGATGACCCCACCCTCTACCCACCTGACTCCTAAACACTCTTGGGCCTCCAGTATTTGGAGGGTTAGTTGCATCATCTCTGATTGAACACAGACCTGGCAATCCTCTGCTGTATGTTGAGGGCCTCATATCATCTGGTGTATGCTGCCTGTTTGGTGGTTCAGTTTTTGATAGATCTCAGGGGACCAGGTTAATTGAGACTGCTGGTCCTCCTACAGGGTCTCCCTCTTCTTCACTCAGTCCCACTTTGGAGGGAGAAGAAAGCAATGACAAGTAGGGAGGGAGGAAGGGGCCTGGGAGGGAAACAGGACAGGGTGTGGGGAAGGAGAGGGGAACTTGATCTGGTATTGGGTGAAGGAGAAGGAATGAAGACCAGCAGAAAGAACTGAAACAGGCAATTTCAATATCAGGAGATAGGAGGTTGGGGGGACCTTCCAGGGTCCCCAAAGACCTGGGAGGTGACAGCTCTGGGAGTCCTCTCAGCACTCAAAATAGGGGTCTTAGATGAAATGTCCAACAGTAGGGAGAAGATACATATAGAGCTCACCTCCAACAGGAAGACAGGGCATTAAATGAGGGAAGGGGTTGCCATCCTCACAGTCAAAACTCTAAGCCATAATTCCTCCTGTCTGAAAGAATTACAGGGATGGAAATGGAGAGGAGCCTGAGGAAAAGAAGATCCAGCAACAGGCCCAAAGGGGGATCCAGCACAAGGGGAGGTCCCAAGGCCTGAGACTATTACTGGGGTTATGGAGCACTCACAAAAAAGGACTGCACTCTGGAAGGCCCAACAAGCAGATGAAAGAGTTCAGATGCAGACATTTGCACCCAACCAATGGATAGAACCTGCTAACCCCTATGGTGTTGATATTTTTTTCAAGGACTGTTACTTTTCATCTCTCAAAGAGATTGTTTTCACAATTCTACATTGATTGGATGTGTTGAATGTTATGAAAATTCAAGTATGCAGCTTCTGTCTGCATTATATTTTCTATTTGTAATCTAGGAAAATATCTAAAATAAAATCTAAAATAAATCATTCTTAGTTGATTGAAATAAAAAAATAAATTAAGAAGCAAAAGGGAAAAGACAGCTGATTAGTCCATGCTTGCTAATTATCTGTCACAAAAGACAGTCTCTCATCCTAATATATGTTTGTGTGATGGAGGAAGAAATAAGTTTTATGCTACACAGAGTAATACTGAAATGGAAGTACTCAACATAGAAAATGAGTCATTTGGAATGTATTCTCAGAGAAGGAATTTAGGTTGATCACAAGTCATGACAGAAAAAATGGGCATTAAATAGAAAAATATGAGCATTGTCATATCTGAGCTGAGAAAGACTATTTGAACCATTTCCTTGTTTGTGTTTCTTGTTTGCATGAAACTCTAAGTTAATAAGTATGGCTTTTGTTCAATTCCTGTATCCCATGTCTGCAGAAATCATTTTTATGTTATATGCAGTCACATTTATGGAAAATTTCAACTCTATACTAGATAGAATATATACAAATGGATATTAAGTAGAAAACAGAAAGATGATGAGCAGATATGTAAGCAAGATATTCCTTTAAAACATTTGTTGGCCAGTTTTATATTTAGAAATCAAAGGATTTGGAAGTATAAATCTGAACAATGCCCTGCAGTTAGTTGGTATATGAATTTGAAGAGACTTCAATTTTCTGTTTGCTTATAATAAATTTTACTGGAAAAATACATGTATGTAGAAATATATGTATTATACCTATTGCTATATATATATGTATATACATATCAGAAATAAATATTAAATTTATATAATATTCATATTCATATTCTAAGGTACATTTTATTAAATGTAAGAGCTAATGTATTTCAAGAGAAGGTATGTTACATTAATATTGCTGGCACTAGTTCTAGATCTAAATTATTACTTGGGAAATTAGTCAATATTAGAACCTCTTAGATCTTAACTTAGGTCCTCATTTTTGTTGCTGATGTTCAAAAAACAATTAACTATTTTGTAACTTTGACCAAGAAATTTATCTAAACTGACTTCAAAAATTCAATAAATAGTTCACAATATAAATATCTACTTATATGTTGTCCACTCAAACTCAAACAATCTTCCCACAGGAATCATTTATAAATCACTGGCCTTTGCAAGTTTAACTAGAATAAATAGCATAACTTGTCCATTTAATTGCTTTAATTCACTGATTTTAGGCATCTCTGAACTACTCTGGATTCTGGAGGGAGTAAATTAGCATTTAATAAGAATAATGAGGTGACAGTTGAGATTGTACCCCAAAATTCTTAATTTTTTATTGGTTATAGTTTTCTGTAAATGGCACCAATATTTGCAAAGAAAAACTTCTTCACTGAGAGGTCAAAACCACACTTATTTACAGATAGAAAGACATCTATTTAGAATGTAGTCAAGAATTATGCCACTTTAGTACAATGTCAGTTTCAGGGTGTCTTCCAAGACACAGTTTCATTAGTTCTGTTCATTATGGAAGAGAAAACAGAAAGAATATAAGAGCCAGAGCACCAAGAAGTTTGATGTGACTTCCCTAGAAATGTGATAGAAAATATTTATTTCTTCTTACCAATATAGCTGCCCAAAGAAGACCAAAACAAGAATGACACCAATAGACATGCTAATGTGGAAAGAATAAGCTCACAAGACCTTAATCCTAGACAAAGATTTAGAGGCAACTGAAGAATGCTGTGAGATGGAAAAATAATCTTTGTCATGAAATACAATCTATTGGGTATCTAAAACCAAACAGCCCTGAAAATATGGATGTAAAAGTAACGAGTATGTGTGTGTGTTGTGTGCGTGTGCATTTGTACAAATTTAAAGAAAGTCAGCCATGAATTTAAGATCATGGAAACTGGTAAATAGGATGTAATGGAAGAATGACTGAGAATGGAAGAAGATATGCAATTATAATTTTTAAAATATGAATTAAATAATAAAGGTTATTACTATGTACATTATGCTACTATGCATCAGCTCATGGCCCTATAGACATAGATATGTAGACAGCAAAAAATATAGTCAGTAGACAAAATGGAGACCATAAGAGAAAGAATATGAAGTTGTGAATAATTAAGAGCTGAATTTGTATGAAGTTTGAAGAAGGCATGAGAAGTAAATATGATGGAAGTACTTTATAGTAATGCAAAAAGCTCTCAAATAATTAAATGTGGTATGTTTTAAAAGAAAATATGAATAATACATGTAAAAATGAGAAATAATATTTAATAAGAATACCATAATGAAAAACCAAGCTCAAAACACCAAGTCTAATCATGACTGAAGCACTAATTCAGATTTTGAAATGAATAGTTTGATGAAAGTTGTTTATTAATTAAAGTTAATTTCCAGAAATATAAAAAATGTCACTTTCTCAAGCATAAATATATAATAGAAAAATAAAATTAATTTAGAAGGAATCTTTATAGAAGGCAAGCAGAGAGTTAACAAAACTATGTTAAAAAGAAACTCAAGTGAAACAAACTGATTGATGGTCTAGTGACCATAGCAGAAGGCATTAAGTCTATCCCATAACACCCACCAGGAAATGAGAAGTGAGTCTTACTGTTATGGTCATGGTTCTTCATCCGGAAGCCATTTCAGTATATAATATTATATAGTAATTTGATTTCTTTGAAAAAATATTTAAAGAAAAATGCAAAGGAGAAATGCTGTTTTATATTTACTGGGAAAATCTTTTGAAAATGGGCAAACTCTGAAACCATAAAAAGATTGTCAATTGTTTCTGAATCTCATTGATGTAACACCCTTACTGAAATTTCAGCCCATTTATAGGAGTTAAGCTATAGCTAAGAGCTCCAGTCTGTGCTGTGATCTGTTAAATTCTACTTCTCTCTTTAGTAAATTTACTTATATTAACCCCATACACAAAACAACTCAGGAATCAAAAAAATAATGACCAAATTAACCTTTTAGCATGTAGTTTTGATGGATCCTGTGCAATTACTTGGAAACTTATTGGACTAACAAAAATAATATGGACTTATTACAATTTACTCTTCAGTAACACATGGTTTTTTTTCCAATATCACCAAATATATAAATATACCTTTTCTCTCCCACTTCTTCCTGCACTTTGTCACATAAGACCTTCCACCATGAAACTGTCATATCTGCAGTCAAATATTCCTCAGATTGAAAGAAGAGACTACTTTTATCTCCCAGGAGAGAACTTACAGTATCATCTAATTTGGAGCTCCTGAATTCTAGTTTATCTAAATATACATCTTCAACATAAACATATCTTTGGCCTACTGCAAAGGACAGATTCTGAAATCATATATTATTTACTTATTGGTAGAGATAAGACCTTAATCTACTTTCTTTGTGTTAACCTGTAATCTGGTGATCTGGATCCAACTGCTTGCTAGCTCTTGAGATTGTTAATTGTACTTCATTGGTTGTAATTTTCAAATGTGCCTGGCCTAGATAAACAATTATGCAGATAAAAAAGTTTCATCTATTTTCTATACAGTTTTACTTCATTTTCTTGTCTTAAGACATTACATGATGCTTCCTGTGTGAGTCAAAAGAGGTAGGATGACAGGGTACATCCTTGCCTAGTTTCCATGTAAAAGAGAAACAATATCCTGTTTTCTGTATTGAAGATGGGATTATTCATGTTTCTTAATGAGTTGGGCAACTGCTGTCTATTTTTACATTGTTAAGAATTGTTTTTTTTTTATCCTAACTTGGTATTGTGTTCAAAATGTTTGTCTATTCTAAGGATTGGAACAAGACTTTCAGACTAAGGTCCATTAAAGCAAACTGGTTGCTACTGGAAGATGGTGTAAACTTGGAGGTACAGCCTAATCTAGACCTTCTAGAAGTCTTTTTGCCATTGGTGATGATCACTGACAGGGAGTGTTGGGAGCCATTGTTTACCCTCTTTCACTCACAAATCCCTTGGTAAGCAGCTTTGAACCACCATCTACTTTCACACCTTTATGAGCTAGCCCAAAGTGATGAAGACAATATATTTTAGACCATGCAGTCTCCAAAGGTGTGAGAAACATAACCAATTTCTCATTGAGCTTATCTGTCTGAAACGTGTTACAGCAGAAAAGTGACCAACATACTATGACATAATTTTCTCCTTTTCCATTTGAAGAAATCTCTTCTGATCATAGACTTTAAATTTATTTTTGTTGCCATTTTATTGGTGTTTTTATATATGCATGTAAAATTATATTATAAAACATGCATTTATTATGTTAACTTTAAGTTTTATATTACTTTTATTTTTCTTCACAGAATGAGATTCTTTAATCTACTTCTTTGGTGGCTATTTTCACTCTACTTTTCCTTAAGACTTTGCTATTTTGAAATATTGTATCACCATTCAAAATGTTTAAAAGCTGAGAAAAGTTCTGCCCATTATGATGTGTCTGAAACACAGATTTCTTAGAGTTGAGTATCCAGGGAGTGGACACAACATTTCTGTGAATGAACATGGCATCATCAGATTGGTAGTGCTGTGTCATTCAGGGCAGCCTTTACAGGCATACAATGATAGTGAAAATGGAATAGTCATTGGGAGATGCTGGTATCTCTGTCATATATTAAGAACTTCTAAAAACTATTGTGCTTTTCCTTTCTTTCTTTTAAAACTTAGACATAATCTTCTTTTGAAAAATTTTTTTTAATCTTTTTCTTTTTTGGCAGTCCAGTCTTTATCGCCATCCAGGTCAGCTCTCTAACTGTTTCACATTCCATGTGTCTTCCCCCTCCATCTCCAAGAGGATGTTCCTACCTCAGCAGACCTCCACACTCCCTGGAGCCTCAAATCTCTTGAGGCTTAGGCATATCTTCTCTCACCAAGAAAGACCCAAAATTCCTCTGCTATATATGTGTTGGGGACCTCATATCAGCTATTGTATGCTGCCTGGTTGGTGGCTCAGTGTCAGAACAAACTCAGGGGTCCAGCTTCATTGAAACTGATAGTATTCTATAGGTTTGTACTCCTAGGATAGACTTCTCATGGTAAAAAATAAGAAATGTGCAAAATGTGTCACTCAGTCTTAAGTTAATCTTATATTATACATTATAATTTTACATCTTATAATTAAGATGTAAAATGATCCAAGATTTCCTTAGTCAACATTCAAAATTTCTTGTAATTTATCCTAGTGTACTCATTTTTATTCATATGATCCTAGCTTTCACTTTGCTTGTTGGAGAGCAGATCAAAATGCAGAAGAATGGGAATTGACCCACTCTTATCTCCTTGTACTAAGATCAACATTAAGTGGATCAAGGACATCCACATAAAACCAGACACACTAAAACTAATAGAAAAGAAACTGGGGAAGACTCTGGAGGACATGGGCACAGGGGGAAGGTTTCTGAACAGAACACCAATAGCTTATGCTCTAAGATCAAGAATTGACAAATGGGACCTCATAAAATTACAAATTTTCTGTAAGGCAAAGGACACTGTCAGAAGGACAAAACAGCAACCAACAAATTGGGAAAAGATCTTCACCAACCCCACATCTGACAGAGGGCTAATATCCAATATATACAAAGAACTCAGGAATTTAGAACCCAAAGAACCAAATAGCCGTATCAAAAATGGGGTACAGAGTTAAACAAAGAATTTTCACCAGAAGAAATTCAGATGGCTGAGAAGTACCTTAAGAGATGTTCAACATAATTAGTCATCAGGGAAATGCAAATCAAAACAACCCTGAGATTCTACCTCACACCAGTCAGAATGGCTAAGATTAAAAACTCAAGGGACAACAGGTGCTGGCAAGGATGTGGAGAAAAAGGAACACTCCTACACTGTTGGTGGGATTGCAAGATGGTACAACCGCTCTGGAAATCTGTCTGGTGCTTCCTCAGAAAATTGGGCATGATACTTCGAGAGGATCCTGTCATACCACTCCTGAGCATATACCCAGAGGATTCCCCCTGCATACAATAAAGACACATGCTCCACAATGTTCATAGCAGCCTTATTCATAATAGCCAGAAGCTGGAAGGAGCTCAGATGTCCCTCAAAGGAGCAATGGATACAGAAAATGTGGTATAGTTATACAGTGGAATACTACTCAGCAATTAAAAATAATGAATTCATGCAATTTGTAGGCAAATGGTTCGATCTGGAAAATATCATCCTAAGTGAGTTAACCAAATCACAAAAGAATACACATGAAATGCAATCACTGATAAGTGGATATTAATGAGCCCAAAAGCTCTGAATACTCAAGGGACAAATAGCAAATCAAAACATTCCCAAGAAGAAGAAAGGAGAGGACCCTGGTCCTGAAAAGACTGAATCCAGTTTTGTAGGAGAGTTTCAGAACAGAGAAATGGTGTGGGGGATGATTGGGGAATGGGCTGAGGGAAGAGGACTTATGGGACATATGCTGAGGGGGGAACTGGGAAAGGGGAAAGCCTTTGGAATGTAAACAAAGAATATAGAAAATAAAAAAAAACAAAATGCAGTAGAGGATGTAATTTTTATTTTAAGATGGATATCCTAATAAACATTCTAAAAAGATATTGTCATATGTGGTTTTTTTTATACAAACATATATGTGCCAAGAAAGTGGATCTGTACTGGTGGAGGGCATGGTATTACAAAGATTTACAACTGATCAAAATGTAGAGAACAAGTGATTATGGCTGGTCTGGCTGCAAAAGAAACTATTGCAAGCTACACTCTGAACCTAGAGCTCAGGAAAGTTACGGTAGAGGAACCAGAAGGATTACATTAACCAGGGGATAAGAACATCTGCTGCTATAAAAGTTACTTCTATACCTGCCAGTGAAGCCAGGTTCATGAAATCTAAATTATAAATGCACCTAAAGAAAACTTGAATAACCAAACACCAAGTGCCATGACAGAACAATGGGAGAAACCTCATAAGATCATATTTGTAGTTGAAGAGCTATAGCCAAGCAGTAGCTGCTAAGATGAGAATCACTCTTCTCCAGAGGTTAAGTCCTGCATGTTATGCAATCCCAAGTGGTCATCCCTAATCAAATACTCACAAGGTCATTTGCCAAATGGGTACAGCAGGATACATACATACATAAATTCATACGTACATATGTACATACTTATACTGTCACACACATACACATACATACATATGTACATACATGCATATATATATATATATATATATATATATATATTCACACTCACATAAGCACATTTAAGAAAGAAGAGGTCAGGGCTGGAGAGATGGCTCAGCAGTTAGGAGCACTGACTGCTCTTCCTAAGGTCCTGAGTTCAAATCCCAGCAACCACATGGTAGCTCACAACTATCCATAACAAGATCTGACACTCTCTTCTGGTGTGTCTAAGGATACCTTCAGTGTACTTACATCTAATAATAAATACATCTTTAAAAAAAAAGGAAAAGAAAAAAAAAAGAAAGAAGAGGTCATAAATTTCAGATGGAGTTGAGAAAACACTAGAGCTAAGGGGAGGGTTGGCAATGTTTTGAATACAGTACTCATGTATGAAATTCTCAACTGAAAAATAAATTTATAAAAAACAATATAATTGTATTGAGTTGAATCATCTTTATAATGTTAAGGTAATTGTTTACCCATTTTAGGTGTGAAATTATCTAATTATGTAAAGCTATATTTTCATAATTTGCCTATACAATGACTTCTTAATTATCAACTTGATATAGTTTGCTAGTACTTGAGATTTCCTTTCTGTTTTATTATTGAAAAGAGATTCTTCTCTCATATGAGACCTCCTTGCCAGAGTGGCCTCCCTCTCCATTCCTTGCATCCTCCTCTATCTCCTTTTCCCTCTGATTCATTATCTCTCCTTCTCTCTTAAGAAAAGAGACCACACACACACACACACACACACACACACACACACACACTGCACATGCAGAGAGAGAGAGAGAGAGAGAGAGAGAGAGGGAGGGAGGGAGGGAGGGAGGGAGGGAGGGAGGGAGGGAGGGAGGGAGGGAGAGAGAGAGCACAGAAGTGTCTCATATAGAATATACTGAAGCTGGTCAAGGTGACACAACGGGAAGAAAGGAGTCCCAAGAGCATAGAAAAGAGTCAGAAGTTAGAAGACATGTTAGGAGTCCCACAAAAACCTCAGACTAACAGTGTGCAGAGGACCAGATGCAGATCAGGTTTCCCACTTTGGTCTCTATGAGTCCGTGAGTGCCCTCCACAGTTGATTCAGTGGATCATGTTCTCTTGGTGTCAGACATGCCATCTGATTCCTAAAATCCCTTTCCTCTGAGGGACTCCTTCCCAATTTAAGCTCTCTCTTTATATAATGTCTGGCTGTGAGTCTGCATTTACTCCCATCTTCTGTTGGTGAAAACCTCCCAGGTAATGACTGCTTTTTTTTCCATTTTTTTAAAAATTCTATATTCTTTGTTTACATTCCAAAGACTTTCCCCTTTCCCAGTTCCTCCCCACCATACGTTCCATAAGTCCTCTCCCCCACCAACTATTACCCAATCACCCCCCCACCATGTACCAGTCATGTTTGCTTTTATCACAGGTCTCTGGTCTACCAAGTCTCCAGTTCCTAGAAATCAAAACATCTTGTAAAGTATGTTTTATGTTGAGGTCTTTGATCTATTTGAACTGGAGCTTTGCATAGGGTGAAAAATATAAATGTAGTTACATTCTTCTATATACAGATTTCTAGACCAGCATCCTATTTTCAAGACCCTGTATGAGATTATATTTTTCTTGTATTTTCATGGGTGTATTTAATTTCCTTAGGTTATAGTTTTTGTTCTACCGTGTTCTTTATGATGTGTTGGTTGATTTTGTTTAAATAAAACATCTTAATGGAATATCTTATTTTCTCCATATATAGTAAGAAAAGTTATCTGTGTTAAGTCATCTGGTCTGGCATCCATGGTCCTTACAAATCTACAGTGTATTTGTTCAGTCTCTTCTGACTGTTAGAGTCTGTTGAGAGGTCCTTTGTAATTATAATAGGTCTGCCTTTAAAAGTTACTTGCTATTTTTTCCCTTGCAGATTTTAGTGTATTTTCTTTGTTCTATGTGTTTAGTACTTTGATTATCTTGAGGTAAGGGAACTTTCTTTTTAGGCCCAATTTATTTGGTGTTCTGTATATTTCTTGTACCTTTATAAGTACCTCTTCCTTTAGGTTAGGAAAATCACCTATGATTTTATGTAAAATACTTTCTGACTTTTCAAGCTGGGGTTCTTCTTCTTCTTCTTCTTCTTCTTCTTCTTCTTCTTCTTCTTCTTCTTCTTCTTCTTATTCCACCTCCTTCTCCTCCTCCTCTTCCTCCTTTTCCTCCTTCTGCTCACATTTCTCCTCCTCCTCCTGTGCTTCTATTTCTTCTCGTATTAATCTTAGATTTTGTCTTTTCATAGTATTACAGATTTTCTGGATTATCTGGGTCAGAATTTTTTTATATTCAAGATTTTTTGACTGATATATACATATTTTCTATCATATCAATGCCTGAGATTCTTTCCTATATCTCCTTTATTGTATTGGTGAACCTTGCTTCTATGAGTCCTGCTTGAATTCCTAATGATTATTGGAGAGGAGCTTTAAAAATGGATTTACTTCTCAAAGAACCAGCTCCTGGTCTTGTTGATTCTTTGTATGGTTCTCTTTGTTTCTATTTGATTGATTTCAGCCCTGAGTTTGATGATTTCTTGTCTTCTACTCCTCCTGGGTGAATTAACTTGTTTTTCTTCCAGGGCTTTAAGGTGTGCCATTAAGCTGCTAGTATATGCTCTCTCCAGTTTCTTTTTGGATGCACTTAGAGCTATGAGTTTTCCTCTTAGCACTGCTTTCATTGTGTCCCATAGATTTGGGTAGGTTGTACCTTCATTTTCATTGAATTCTAAAAAGTCTTTGATTTCTTTTTTTATTTCTTCCTTGACCAAGGTGTCATTGAGTAGAGTATTGTTCAGTTTCCATGTGTATGTGGGCTTTCTGTTGTTTTTGTTGTTATTGAAGACCACTCTTACTCCATGGTGATCTGATAGAAGGCATGGGATTAGCTCGATCTTCTTGTATTTGTTGACATCTGTCTTGTGACCAATTATATGGTCTATTTTGGAGAAGGTCCCATGTGGAGCTGAGAAAAAGGTATATTCTTTAGCTTTAGGATGAAATGTCCTATATGTATCTGTTAAATCCAATTGGTCCAGAGTTTCAATTAGTTTCACTGTGTCCCTGTTTAGTTTCTGCTTTCCTGATCGGTCCATTGAGGAGAGTGGAGTGTTGAAGTCACCCACAATTATTGTGTTAGGTGTAATGTGTGCTTTAAGCTTTAGTAAGGTTTCTTTTACGAATGAGGCTGCCCTTGCATTTGGAGCATAGATGTTCAGTATTGAGAGCTCTTCTTGGTGGATTTTTCCTTTGGCCAGCAAGAAGTGACCTTCTGAGTCTCTTTTGATGATTTTAGGTTGGAAGTCAATTTTATCTGATATTAGAATGGCTACTCCAGCTTGTTTCCTGAGACCATTTGCTTGTAAAATTGTCTTCCAGCCTTTTACTCTAAGGCAGTGTTTGTCTTTGACACTGAGATGTGTTTCCTATCAACAAGATAGATAAACCCTTAGCCAGACTAACCAAAGGACACAGAGACAGTATACAAATTAACAAAATTAGAAATGAAAAGGGAGACATAACAACAGAAACTGAGGAAATTCAAAACGTCATCAGATCCTACTACAAAGGTCTATACTCAAAACAACTGGAGAACCTGGAGGAAATGGACAATTTCCTAGACAGATATCAAATACCAAAATTAAATCAGCATCAAGTAGATCAGCTAAATAGTCCCATAACCCCTAAAGAAATAGAAGGGGTTATAGAAAGCCTCCCAACCAAAAACAGTACGGGACCAGATGGTTTTAGTGCAGAATTCTACCAGACCTTCAAAGAAGACTTAACACCAATACTCTCCAAACTATTCCACAAAATAGAGACAGAAGGGACACTGCCCAACTCATTCTTCGAAGCCACAATTACGCTAATACCTAAACCACAAAAAGATCCAACAAAGAAAGAGAACTACAGGCCAATTTCTCTTATGAATATAGATGCAAAAATACTAAATAAAATTCTTGCTAACCGAATCCAAGAGCACATCAAAACGATCATCCACCATGATCAAGTAGGCTTCATCCCAGGGATGCAGGGATGGTTCAATATATGGAAATCCATCAATGTAATCCACTACATAAACAAACTGAAAGAAAAAAACCACATGGTCATCTCATTAGATGCTGAAAAACCATTCGACAAAATTCAGCATCCTTTCATGCTAAAAGTCTTGGAAAGAGCAGGAATTCAAGGCCCATACCTAAACATAGTAAAAGCAATCTACAGCAAACCAGTAGCCAACATCAAAATAAATGGAGAGAAACTTGAAGCATTCCCACTAAAATCAGGGACTAGACAAGGCTGCCCTCTCTCTCCATATCTTTTCAATATAGTACTTGAAGTTCTAGCAAGAGCAATTAGACAACATAAGGAAGTCAAAGGGATACAAATTGGAAAGGAAGAAGTGAAACTATCATTATTTGCAGACGATATGATAGTTTACCTAAGCGACCCAAAAAACTCCACCAGAGAACTTCTACAGCTGATAAACAACTTCAGCAAAGTGGCAGGTTATAAAATTAACTCAAGCAAGTCAGTGGCCTTCTTGTACTCAAAGGACAAGCAGGCAGAGAAAGAAATTAGGGAAATAACACCCTTCACAATAGCCACAAACAACATAAAATATCTTGGCGTAACTCTAACCAAACAAGCGAAAGATCTGTACAACAGGAACTTCAAGTCCTTGAAGAAAGAAATCGAAGAAGACCGCAGAAGATGGAAAAATATTTCTTGCTCCTGGATTGGCAGGATCAATATAGTAAAAATGGCCATCTTGCCAAAAGCAATATACAGATTCAATGCGATCCCCATCAAAATCACAACTCAATTCTTCGTAGATCTAGAAAGAGCAATTCTCAAATTCATCTGGAGCAACAAAAAACCCAGGATAGCTAAAACTATTCTCAACAATAAAAGGACTTCTGGGGGAATCAATATCCCTGACCTCAAGCAGTACTACAGAGCAATTGTGTTAAAAACTGCATGGTATTGGTATAGCAACAGGCAAGCAGATCAATGGAACAGGATTGAAGACCCAGAGGTTAACCCACAGACTTATGGTCACTTGATCTTTGATAAAGGAGCCACAACCATCCGGTGGAATAAAGATGGCCTTTTTAACAAATGGTGCTGGTTCAACTGGAAGTCAACATGCAGAAGAATGCGAATTGATCCAATCTTATCTCTTTGCACTAAGATCAACTCCAAGTGGATCAAGGACCTCCACATAAAACCAGACACACTGAAACTATTAGAAAAGAAACTTGGGAAGACCCTGGAGGACTTGGGCACAGGGGAAAAGTTCCTGAACAGAACACCAATAGCTTATGCTCTAAGATCAAGAATCGACAAATGGGACCTCATAAAATTACAAAGTTTCTGCAAAGCAAAGGACACTGTCAGAAGGACAAAATGGCAACCAACAATGTGGGAAAAGATCTTCACCAACTCCACATCCGACAGAGGGCTAATATCCAATATATACAAAGAACTCAAGAAGTTAGACCGCAAAGAAACAAATAACCCTATCAAAAAATGGAGCACAGAGCTAAACAAAGAATTTTCACCAGAAGAAATTCGGATGGCCGAGAAACACCTTAAAAGATGTTCAACATCATTAGTCATCAGGGAAATGCAAATCAAAACAACCCTGAGATTCCACCTCACACCAGTCAGAATGGCTAAGATTAAAAACTCAAGAGACAACAAGTGCTGGCGAGGATGTGGAGAAAGAGGAACACTCCTCCACTGTTGGTGGGATTGCAAAATGGTAAAACCGCTCTGGAAATCAGTTTGGCGGTTCCTCAGAAAATTGGGCATGTTACTTCCAGAGGACCCTGGCATACCACTCCTGGGCATATACCCAGAGGATTCCCCTGCATGCAATAAGGACACATGCTCCACTATGTTTATAGCAGCCTTGTTTATAATAGCCAGAAATTGGAAGCAGCCCAAATATCCCTCAAAGGAGGAATGGATACAGAAAATGTGGTATATTTATACAATGGAATACTACTCAGCAATTAAAAATAATGAATTCATGCAATTTGTAGGTAAATGGTTAGACCTGGAAAATATCATCCTGAGTGAATTAATCCAATCACAAAAGAATGCACATGAAATGCAATCACTGATAAGTGGATATTAATGAGCCCAGAAGCCCTAAATACTCAAGACACAAATAGCAAGTCAAATGATTCCCAAGAAGAAGAAAGGAGAGGACCCTGGGCCTTTAAAGATTGCATCCAGTTTAGTAAAGAAACCGAGGGGGGAGGGGGAATTATTGGGGAACAGATGGGGGGGAGAGGAACTATGGGAACTATGGTGGGTGGAAACTGGGAAAGGGGAAAGCCTTTGGAATGTAAACATAGAATATGGAAAATAAAATAAAAAAAACAAAAACAAACAAACAAACAAAAAAAGAGCTGAAAAAAATGGATTTACTTATTCAAAATACTTTCTGTTTTTCTTGATTTTCTTGAGGCATGTATTGTCTCTTTAATGAGCTGTATATCCTTCATATAATTGGTTTTAAGGTATTTTTCTTGTGTTTCAGTTGTGTTGGAATTCTTGTGGACTCTTTTGGATGATCAGGGGGAGTCTTCCTAAGTTTGGAGCAGGAATGCAGTTTCTTCCTGGGGGTCAGGGAGAAGGCCAGAGGTTGGTAGTCTGTTGATTTCAAATGAGATGTGTGTGTGTGTGTGTGTGTGTGTGTGTGTGTGTGTGTTGGGGTGGTGTTCTTCAGCTGCTTCTGTTGTGACTCTAGGGAACGGCTTGGGGATTTGTGGGTAGGGGAAAAAGAAAGCAGAGAAGGTCTGTTGGCAGGCTACCTGGTCTTTTGGCAGGCTTAGCCTATGGTTGAGCAAGGAGGGAAATGAAGAATTTCAATGGGAGATGTCCTAGGGCAAGTTGTCCTCTTGGCATGCGTTCAAAGTCTTCCTCTTAATTAATTTATTCCAAGCCTGCATGTATGAGGCACTATTCTCTGGGTCCTGAACTGCAAAAGAGTAAACAAAACCAGCTGGGTAATATCATGAAGAGACTATGGGTATGTTATGGTTGTTTCAGTCCTGTTGCTCTGATGTGTCTTTTGTGATGGATTTCAACCTGCAACTGTGAGCCATGATAAACATTCCCTTGCTTGTATGCATTTGATAGAGGAACAGTACTGAAAGCAGGGCATCTATGTTTCCTCCATTTTATTTTAGTTTTTTTTAATTTTAGTTTTGGTTAGGTATTGCATGTAATTCACAGCTATGGAAATGTTAGTGTATTTCTTAACTTTTAGAATACTTAGGAACTTGATTTAGAAGTTATTTTTTCTAGCCTAAGGTCAATATAATTTTCTAAGATGAAAAACATTAGATTCTGCAAGTTGAATAATTTTGTTTCTAACTTCTAGTCCATTAATCTACCTAGAATTAGTACCATATAGAGTATAGCTTTGATTTGTTTAATTTTAATATGGAATGCCGACATCTCCATCTATACAAATGTACTTTTCTTTGTCTAGGCTAATAATGTATGCTATTTTACCACTAAACCTTACAAAGGGAGGAATCTTAATGGTTTACTTTTGGACTACATTGTGTCAAAGGCTTAGAAAATCTATGGTTATAGCAATATTTATCTGAAAGGGAAATTTCTGGTGGTTTTATTATAGATAAAAATATTAGAATTTTTGATAACTTAAATTTTTATAAATATTTTATAGTCATACCATCAAATTAAAAAAAAACAGTTAAGTGTTGTTGACGGTATCAAAACAGTATATCTTTGTACTAAATAGAATCTTGTTTTGTTTTGTTTTATTTCTGTCAATCAATGGGTTTTGCACCTATGTATACACACATATAGATACACATGGTAGGTATATGATTTGATTTACATTTCAGAAATTTGATTTTCATCTGCCTTCATGTGTTCTTTAAATTTGTTCATAGTGGTCTATAATTATCTTAATAATTGTGGAAACATTTTACTGCTTGTATGTCTAAATTCCATTTATGACATTATTGTAACATTACCATTTTAAATGTAAAATCTATTTAACTAAAGGGATCTATGAAATTAATTTATACATATCATCATCCAGCAAGTAAACAATTCATCATTTATTACAATTATTCACTAAATTTTACTCTAACTTCAAAATTAAGTATAATTTTTATTTTTTGCATGCTGTGTTCATATTTATTTTTATGCAATAGGTCAATACAGTGATAGATGTGGGACCTTGTATCTATATCTTTTTTTGTCTCATCTCAAAAGACATTTTAGCATTAAATTTATTTTTTATAATATTCACACAAATACTTTATTTCTGCTAATCAATAGCTATTAAATGTTATCAAATAATATATCACTTGAGTACATATGAAAATTTCCAGTTGCTCTATGTGTATGAATGTGGTATTATAAACAACCCTCTCTGTGTATAAAGAATTCCAACCTCATGCTGGTATATAGCTAGCTAGTCATTCTTTTCATTCTCCCTTTCAATTACATTGGACAGATAATTGGTTGGAATTTCACTAACAATGTAGAACCCTTCTCCAGATTGTCCTCCATAGTCATTCACATTTATAATTGGTGTTGATTAAAATACCTCTGGTGGGTTGAAGGTAAAGCAGAAATGACCATCCTGCAAACAGGTCCTTCAAAGACTGGGATAGTCACTGGAGAAATGAAAACTCTGAAATGTCACAACCCAGAAAAACAACAAAGAATTTGAGCACATCTATTGTTTCAGAATGCTGAAAAAATGAACAAAGGCTTCGAATGAGTTGGAAAAATTGTTTACAATAAAATCATCTCAATGGCAGTAAGGATAGGTTCACAGAAGCAGATAAATATTACCTCATATTGTGCATTTTCTTCATTGCCACTGTGATCATGAAAGCCTTTAAATGCACACCCATGGCGGATGTGACAATTGGCAGTCTAGTAAGTATGAGGGATGGGTTGAAAAAGAACTCATAGTCTCATCCTTATAACTGTCATTATTTAATATAGTGTCAACCTCCTAAGAAAATCTCTCAGTAGGGAATTGCCTTGGTGAACCTTAATCATGAAAACAGGTGTTTCAACAAAACAATAGATCAACTGTGCATTTTTTGAGTGGTAGCATTTTAGGAAAACAATTAGCTCACCACCAAGCAAAAAGAACATAATCTCTTGGTGTTTATTTTGGTGAACTGTGACTATCAGTCTCCCACAGTTCTTACAGATTTATGTTAGATATCCTTCATCTCTTTTAAATTTGTTCTTATATATTTTGTGCTATTTTAATAAGTATTTCCTTTTTATTTTATTTAAATTTGTTAACTAAACATTTATATAAATACTATGTTTATTTTACATCACCATATTTACTAAACTTATTTATTTTTAAAATAATTTTGGTATAATATTTAAGATCTAACTATCATTTGTCTGTCTAATATCCATCTATCTATCTATCTATCTATCTATCTATCTATCATCAAGCATCTATGTATATATTTATCATCCTTTTATCTATTTATTATCTATCTATATCTACCTGACTTATCTAGAAATTGAAAATATGATATTTTCTCTTACAGTATAGGTAAACATTAATTATTTCATCTCAATAATTTTTCTAGTTAGAACTTTTGGTAGGTCGTTTGTAACATAAAAATGATAGAGATGTTACCCCATTACAGATCTCTGAGGAAATGCTTTCAAACTTTGCCTATTCTATATGATGTTAGTTATTGGTTTTCAATATCTGGCTTCTATATACTAAAGGACAACTGTCACTTAATTAATTTCTATTGAGGTTTTATTTTTCAATTTGTTTTGGCTAACAGGAAGAGATGTTGGATGCTGCTACTTTGGCCATATCATATAGTGATTTCATTGATTGGAGGCAGTGTGTCACATATATTGATCTGGTAATGTTGCAAAATCCTCTCCCTGGGATTATTCCTACGTGATCATGATGAATCATGATTTTAATGTGTTGTCCAATAGAGTTTACTAGCGTTTTATTGAATGAATACTAGAAGATCTGAGTTCATGAAAAATATCCCCTTTTGCCTTTTAGCTTTCTCTTTCTTGTATAATTATCTGATTTTTTTTTTTTTTGGTGTCCACAATATTGCTTTTCTCAAATAATGATCTAGGGGTATTTCTTCTCCCTCAGATTTGAGAGTTACTCTGAGGCTAATTAGTAGAAGTTACCTAAGATATTTGGGGGGAGGTGGCAGTGTGAGGGGGAATGCTGCTTTGAAACCAATAAGTCCTGAGGTTATCTTTGGTGAAAGATTCTATTCTTAATCTCCTTAATTATTAGTTGTCTACTAAATTACACACACACACACAAACACACACACACACACACACACACACACACACACACAAGAGCTCATGTGCAAAAGCACTTGTGCACATTCATGTACCCTCACATACCTATACAGTTATGTGTTTGTGAGTTCCTATGTGACACCATGTGTATACAGTGAACAACATATAATTTCAGAAGACATTCGGTCGGTGCATTCTACCTTTTTAAAGACAGGTTCTATTTTTTATTCACCACTGTAAACATCTAGCTACCCAGGTATTCTCCTTGTCTCTGCCTCCTATCTCAGTATAGGAGTCATAGGATAAGAGCTGCAGTCTATGTATATAGAATTGTATAGCTTCTGGTGATCCAAACTTAGGTTTACATACCTGTATTTTTGCCAAGTGAGCCATCTCACCAGCCCTAGTTTTTCTTACTTAGTTTCTTCCATTTTGACAAGAAAATTGTCAACAAAATTTTGAAGAGTTTAGTTTCGCTATCAAATGGACAGGATGAGATTGTAAGATTCTGAGAAACAAAGTATCGGGATCCTAGCTGGACTGATCTGAATTTCAGGGCCTGTCTCCCTCAGTCTACTAGTAGTTGGATGCTGCAGAAAAAAACACTCTCAGAACACATGGATGAAAGTATTTGTCTAATCAATTCTGAGCTGAGAAATGGAGAAGTAATGAAAGTACCAAAATGGGAAGGAGACAATGCCAGGGCACCATGAGAAAACCAGCATCAGTAAATCTTCATGCACCCCAGTGTCATCAGCTTCTGTTCCATGATCTTCCTATTTAAACTATCTGTTCCACAAAAGTATGGATGAACATTGCTGAGAAATGTGACTTTTACCTTAGTTTTCCCTTTTTATCTTAATCCCTTCTTTATATAAAAGTAGCATGTATTTTTAAATGCATGCAATATAAATAGAAAAGAAATTCTAACCTGAGGAGTAATGTAGCATAATGTGTGTTCTCGTATAAATTATTATTAAAACCTCAGCTTTCATCCTCATAGATTACTGAAAACGTATACCATGGTCCACTAATGTGCATAATTTCTATTATTTGATTCAACACATTATGTTTTTGAAATGCATTAAATGTATTGGGATTTTTATGTCCCCAATGTTCATAGTCCCATTGATTAGCTTTAACATAAATGTAAAATATTTGTGTTATATACATTCTGAATATTTGCTGAATATTTGAGCTGCTTCCAGCTCTCTGATAACATGGATATTCACAACTGTAAGAGACTTTTCCAGTTTCTTTTCTGTTGCTGTAAAAAACACGATGACCAAAAAGTAACTTAGAGAGGAAACAGTTTATTTCATCTTTCAGGTTATATTTAATCTATCATGGAGGCAACTAAGGCTGGAACCTGAAGGCAGGAACTGAATCAGGAGCTATAGAGGCATGCTTCTTACTGACTTGTTCGTCATAGCTTGCACAGGCTGCTTTTTAATAAGACTAAGCACCACAGGCCCAGGGGTATCACTACCTTTGGTGAACCAGGGCCTTCTAAAGGAATCATTAATCAAGAAAATGTCCTACAGCATTGCCTGCAGGCTAATCTGATGGAGTAACTTCAAAACTGAGGTTATCTCCTATCAGAGGACTCTGATTTGGGCCAAGTAACAACAACAACAACAACAAGTATCAATTATTATACATACATTTTTACTTTCCACTACTGATTATATAGACCCCCCCAGAGTGAAAATATATATGTAAGTCCACATGTTTAGTCTATGCTATTATTTTATTTCATATTTGTATTTATGTCTCCCCTTACCAGTTTCTAAGCTTTCTTTTTTTATAAACTGGTATCTCTGCAACATTTTTTTATTGCTGGGTATATTCTCATTCATTTGTTCATTCACACATGCATGCATGCATTCATTTAAGAGTTTGTTAGGTAAACAAGGCTGTCTAATTCTCTTTGTCTGAGTATTAAGTTCTTTAGACTTCAATCTTCCATTTGTCTCTACGTTATGTGTTTTCTTTATTTAAAAGAGATTCTTTACTCATACAATACATCCCAACCAGAGTTTCCCTTCCCTGAACTTCTTCCAGTTTCCTCCCAGTCTCCATTCATATCCTCTCTTCCCCAAATCTATTCTCTCCATTTTTTTCTTCATAAAACAGCAGGACTCCAGGAGAGACAGCCAATCATGAAAAAACAAGATAGAATAAGACAAACCAATTCTATAGGAAGAAAGGGAGGTTAATTAAAGAGGAAGGCCATAGAGAGGAAGCATCTCCCTGTTTTAGGGAAATAGGATGGATTCTGTTTGGGGGCTGAAGGAAGGTAGAAATGAGAGCATTGAAATGTTCAGATGTGTGTGGGGTAGGGATGGAGGAAGAGAATTCAGGTAGAGATGGCTGAAATTGGGACATAATTCCATGAGATAGGAGGTGAGTGGGAACAGGAGCAGTGTGGAAACCTGGCACAAAGGAAACTTCCTGGATTCTATGAGGGCAACCTCTAGAGAAGACAACTAGTAATGAAAAATGTAGAGTCTGAACTTGCCATTATTGTAGTGAGGCAAGGCTTCCAGTGGTGGGACTTGATTACATTTGTTGAGTTGTTGGCTGGGGTGTGTGTATAGGGGCGAGGTCCAGAGGGAAGGGGTGGAAGAGTGAGCAGGGAGAGGGAAAAGGGCATGTGGGACCTTTGGGGGGTGGAGATCCAGAAAAAAGGGAAATGAATTGTAAATATAGAATATATCCAATAAAAAATTAAAATTAAAATTAAAAAAAACAATAAAAAGCAACAACAACAACAACAAAAAGATTTCTAAGCAACTCAAGCTGATGTGAGGACAGAAGATCACATTCTAATGTAGAGGTTTGAGTGTGTGAAAGCTTGCAGCCTTTACCCTTTTTGATTCCTGTGGTGTGAGAAGGCACTCCGTAGACCTACCAGAAGAGAAACTTCGACACCAAGCCAGCCATAATACCCTCCACCTATAACATGTCCTGCCTGCAAGATGTGCTGGAATAATCGCACAGAGCTTATGGGAATGACCAACCAATGTTGGGTTTAACTAGAGGTCCATGCCCCACACCGAGAACTGGAGACTAGATAGGGCAGAAACCTGGAGTAGAACCAAACATGGCTGGCAAAATAAATAAATCAGTGTAATGATTCCTAATGATATTCTGCTCATAAATTGGTGCCTTGGGAGCAGGTCCAGAGATCTACAGATAGACATTATGTGAAGAGAGTGTAAATAGAAGGTCTCCATCACATCCTACCCCTAAGAGAGGGGGTAACCTTGTATGTGTGTGGGGGTCAATAGGAGTCAGAGATGGAGGACACCTGGAGAATACAGATCACTGAATCAACTAAACAGAGCTCACATGGACTTTATAGATACTAAAATGGCAAGCACAAGGCCAGCTCAGATTCATCCTAGGTCCTTTGCATATATCTTATGGCTGTTAGTTGGTGGTCTTGTGTTTATTCTATTTTTCAAATGTTCCATTTTCTTTTTTTTTTCTTTAAATAATTTGATTTAAATCTTTTTAAAATTCATTGTACACAACATTCTGCTTTCTCAAACATTTCCACGTGATCATGCAACTGCAACCTGTAAGCTGTTTGGGCTAAAAATATCTGGCGGCCACATTGAAAACCACATCAAAGGACAGTTTAAATTGCCAGCTGGAGGATGGTTCATAGGAGCTGAAGGGGTTTACAGCCCCATGGGAAGAATAATGATTTTGGCCACCCAGACAGCCCAAGACTCCCAGGGACTGAACCATCAACCAAGGGGCACACATGGTTCCAGCCAAAAATGTGGGAGAGGAAGGCCTTGTGGGCATCAGTGAGAGGAATGGTCCTTGGTCAGGTAAAGCCTCAAAACATAGGCCCTAACAAAGGGAAACCAAGGCAGGGAGGGAGAGTGTCTGGTGGAGAGGCATATATGTAGAGGCAGGGAGAGGGAGAAGGGGAAGGGCTTGGGGATCTTAGAGGATGGGGGATACTGGAAAAGGTTTTACCATTGGCAATGTAAATGAAGACGATATTCAATAAAAAAATAAGGAAAAATATAAGCTAACATCATGGGAAATTGGAAAGAAAAGTATCACTTCACCAAAAATAAGTAATTCTGATAAAATGTTCCATTTTCTAATGAGTTAAACATTGTTTCCCAATGATTTGGACAAGCCAGTTACACAATCTGTCTGACATATATTGCTACTTGATGGATGATATGCCTATGGGCAGAATTGTCAATCTAAACAAAGCAAGTTTACCAGTCATTTCCTCTCCGCACAGGTAGCCAGTTTTGATATTGTGAAATAGACTACATTTCCCAAGGTCAAAAGGTATTTTAAGGCCACTATATTTAAAGGGTAAACCAAGGATACATTTGGATTTGAAATTACAAAGACTGTGAACTTTCTACATTGCCTGATAGACATTAGTCCCATCTGAAAGTAAATCAAAAGGGAGTTACAGCAAAAATATGAATTTAAAAATAACTTATTTACTGGAAGAAAGAAATGGTCATGATTAGAGTTGTGTAGTATACAGAATGCGAATGAATCACTTGTCATTTCTTATTAATGCACTGGGCCAGTGTTAGATGAATAAGGAGAATAAACAAGTACATTGGAGCCCTGTGTTTAGCCAAATGGAACAAATTCAACAGCCTCAGGCACTGGGTATGTTCAGTAAATTATCTTTGCCCATGAACTAAATGGCACCCTGTAAAGAGTTCATTCACCTCACATGGATGAGCAGTTTACATCAGATAACGGATTCTTCACCTCCGTGATCCCGCCTGCTGCTATTATCTCGAAGATTTGTCACTGTCCTTTCACTTATGTTTCTGGATCAGGCTGGAAAATTGGATGCCTTTGAAAGCATAGATGGCTTTTCCCTGGCCAATCTTATAGACATGAATGTACATATGGTGAACTGCTTTATGTAGGAATAGAATATGCTTTGAAGAAGAGATGAGATGGATACACTCTGTTCTTCTCTTGAGTAGACTATCAATGTATTGGGAAATGATTTCTAGTTAGCATTCACAGTATCAGCTCAAGTAACATGTCTTTAGTGACAGTGTTTATATTATGTACTGTCTGATTTATACAGCTTAATATTATATAGTGGACATTAGAAATATTTTGTATGCAAAATGTGTACATACAAAAATAATGTACTTTATGCATTATTTTGGATTTATTCTTTTTTTTTTAAGTTTTTCGAGACAGGGTTTCTCTGTGCAGTCCTGGCTGTCCTGGAACTCACTCTGTAGACCAGGCTGGCCTCGAACTGAGAAATCCACTTGCCTCTGCCTCCCAAGTGCTGGGATTACAGGCGTGCACCAACATGCCTGGCAGATTTATTCTTTATATAAACATTTACATATATATAATATACATATATGTATTATGATTTTTAAATCATAATTGAGCAGATTCAAGATGTCAATCTTATTTTGAACCATATTAAAACTGTTCTTTAGAGAGACTGATTCGGGCTGGAGAGATGGCTCAGCAGTTAAGAGCACTGACTGCTCTTCTGAAGGTCTTGAGTTCAAAGCCCATCAACCACATGGTGGCTCACAAACATCTGTAATGATGTACATCCTTTTCTGGTGTATCTGCAAACATCTACAGTATACTTATTTATATTAATAAATCATTGGGCCTGAGAGAGCAGAAGTGAGCAGAGGTCCTAAATTTAATTCCCAGCAACCACCATTTGTACAGCTGCAGTGTACTCATATACATAAAATAAATAAATAAATCTTCAAAAAGAAAATATAAGAGAGGTTGATTCTGCCTTAATTTATATAGCTGGTTGGAGGGAGAAAGAGATTTGTGCTCAAAATGACCTATAGTCCATGTTATTAATCACTATAGTCAATACACCAGCATTTTGTATTTAATTGACTAAGGCCAGCAGTCTATATGATTAAAGGAACAAAGAGAGATATAACTTGATTTGGCATTCAAAAAATATACTATATGTAATGAGATTGAAGTACAACTGCAAAATGAGGAAAAATGTTGATAAGCCCATTTCGACAGATGGGCAATGAGAAGCAATGAATAAACTGAACTAGTCATAGCTCATCTTAAATAAAGACAAATGACCAATGAAAGGGTTTATGTCTTAGCATAGCAGTCATCTTCTTGGCCAGCTTCATAATTTGTGTGTGTGTGTGTGTGTGTGTGTGTGTGTGTGTGTGTGCAATGCCACTTTATGGATTATTTTCAATTTAATCTTTACATACGTGCATATAAAAGAACAGTGTGGGCCAACTCTGCTTCATATGGGTAAAATGAGGCACAAAGGATCTAAGATAACTCCCTAAAAGCAAAAAAGCATGAAGGAGACATATAATCAGAAATAGTTGTTCAAACAATTTCTGTGCTATGATGCTTGTTGATTTCTGCTGTTCTCATCTTTTTTTTTTAAATATGGTCTTACAATTTTTTTATTGGATATATTGTATATTTACATTTCATTTTCCTTTTTTGGTTCTCCACCCCGCAACGGTCCCACATGCCCTTTTCCCTCCCCCTGCTCCCTCAACCACCCCTTCCCACTTCCCTGTTCTGGTATTCCCATACACTGATGCTTTGATCCTTTCCAGCACCAGTGTCCACTCCTTTCCTGTTGTCAGACATCATTTGGTATGTGAATTGTGTCTTTGGTGTCCCAAGATTCTAGGCTAATATTCACTTATCAGTGACTGTATACCATGGGTATTCTTTTGAGACTGGGTTACCTCACTTAGTATGATGTTCTCCAGCTCCTTCCATTTCTCTAAGAATTTCATGAATTCATTGTTTCTAGTGGCTGAATAGTATTCCATTGTGTATATATACCACATTTTTTTGTATCCATTCTTCCGTTGAGGGACATCTGGGTTCTTTCCAGCTTCTGGCTATTATAAATAAGGCTGCTATGAACATTGTGGAGCATGTATCCTTATTGCTTGCTGGGGAATCTTCTGGGTATATTCCCAGGAGTGGTATGGCTGGGTCCTGCGTAAGTATCATGTCCAGTTTTCTGAGGAACTGCCAGACTGATTTCCAGAGTGGGGTTGTACCAGCTTGCAGTCCCACCAGCAGTGGAGGAGTGTTCCTCTTTCTCCACATCCTTGCCAACACCTAATGTCTTCTGAGTTTTTAATCTTAGCCGTTCTGACTGGTGTGAGGTGAAATCTCAGGGTTGTTTTGATTTGCATTTCTCTAATAACTAATGATGTTGAACATTTTTTAAGGTGTTTCTCAGCCATCTGAATTTCTTCAGGTGAAAAGTCTTTGTCTAGCTCTGTACCCCATTTTTGGATAGGGTTATTTGGTTTTCTGGGGTCTAACTTCTTGAGTTCTTTGTATACATTGGATATTAGCCCTCTGTCAGATGTGGGATTGGTGAAGATTTTTTCCCAATTTGCTGGTTGCCGATTTGTCCTTTTGACAGTGTTTTTTGCTTTACAGAAACTTTAGTACAGTTACAGGGAAGTGGATCAATGGAATAGAATTGAAGACCCAGAATTGAACCCACACATATATGGGCAATTGATCTTCGACAAAGGAGCTGAAAACATCCAGTGGAAAAAAGATAGCCTTTCAACAAATGGTGCTGGCTCAACTGGAGGTCAACATGCAGAAGAATGAGAATTGATCCACTCTTATCTCCTTGCACTAAGCTCAACTCCAAGTGGATCAAGGACCTCCACATAAAACCAGACACACTAAAACTAATAGAAAAGAAACTGGGGAAGACCCTTGAGGACATTGGCTCAGGGGGAAAATTCCTGAACAGAACATCAATAGCTTATGCTCTAAGATCAGGAATATGCAAATGGGACCTGCTGTCCTCATCTTGATATGCCCTTTTCAGAGAGTGACAGTGCTTCTCCGTTCTTTTATGAGACTTTCAAGAAAGATTTCTTATTTATCTTTGCCTATTAGAAGTGAGCTATAACAAGAAGAAAACTTCCATAGGAATGCCCTGGCCAGGGGTTTACTGAGTTGGACATTCTCTCATCAACCCCTTTCAAGTTGCCTAACAGCAACTAAGCAAACACCTGAGAACTCAGAGCTATGAGTGAATTCCTTACATTACTGTCAAGAGCCCATTGAGCTCCCCCAGAGAAAGACCACACATTTCTCTCAAGTCATTTCAGCTGCACCATAGAATCTATGGTGTTTTAAGCTGAACTTGTTTTTTCACTAGGAAGACAACTTTCAAACTCCTTTCCTAATAAAGCTCAGGTCTTTGTTTTGTTTTGTTTTCTCTTTTCCTAGTGACTCTTTTAATCTTATTGGAATACATAAGGCCCTCTCCCTTTTTGGAAGTGGATATCTATCCATTAAACTAACAACAAAATATCCTCTTCGAACTTGAAAAATCAAAGGAATTTGATTTTTTGTTTCAAATGATTTAATTTTCACCTTCTGTACATAGCCAGGGCATCTAAGCTAGGAAAAGAAAAGGAAAATATGATTTTGTTTGTTTTCCTTTTAAATGGAAGTTTGTTAGGTTCTGCCATTCTTGATTTGATAGGTTGGAGCCAGTGGGAGATCTTTGCAGGTAAAGGTAGTTGAATAAGGCCTGTCATCCTGAGTGCATCCTAAGTGCCTCTGTGAAAGCAGATATCTTGTGTGTGCGAGTCCCATGGACTGCACAGAAGACAGAGAAGTAAAAAACATACCACCCAGAGTCCTTCCTCTCCTTCACTGCTCTGGCTCTGAGCTGGAGCATCACTGCCTAGCATATCAGCTGAACGGAACAAAGGGAAAAAATGGTGGACACCAATGATGGAAGGAATGTCCTCTGACCTGTACGCATGGAATTCTTTCCTGATGCTACACACACACACACACACACACACACACACACACACACACACATGGGGACTGTACAGATGGGTGGGATGGATGCCACTTGGCTCAGAGATGGGAGTATGCCTAAGAGATGTGAATATCTTCTAACAGTTGTTGTCTGCTCAGGGATAGAGGCTAGAATAAATAGGAATCCTGTCATAGGGAATGAAACCTGTTATTTACATAAGTTCAGCTGTGCCAGCCCAGTTCTCCCTTTTAAAGGCATATAGGAATTCATGCATCTGCTGAGATGCATATCCTTACAAGTCTCAAACCAATCTAACAATTCTGATTCTCACTCCACACTAGCTTAGTCTTCTCACTATGCTTCCAGAGAATGTGTTTCTCCAGATTGCTTTCCTTTGATAGTAAGAACATGTCAGGATAAGAGGGGACCTCAGTATCCCTGTCAGAGAAGACAAAAGTTGAAACTCTGACAAAGTCTGAAACTGGATGGCACACACAAGGACAGCAAGAACTTGCGAAGTATAGCTTCAGAAACACTGCTTCGAAGAATTTAATGTATATGCTTTCAATCACCACCGCCAGGGCACAGCCAGGATGGAGTGTATCAACTGCCAATCATTAGTGAGCTTATGTGCCAGGTGTGCTCTAATGACTGTACTATTTCACATCTTTGTGGGGCAGGTATTCCAGTCCTACTTTATACAAATAATTATCTGAAGCTTAAGGAGGAGACAAAACCGTGCTTATGATCACTCATGTTAGGAAGCACAGAAGCGAGATCACACACATCATTTGGTCTAACATCAAAAGCTTACTTTTCTTTTGTGATGGAATTTTCTCATTGTGCTAGTGCTCTGTGAGGCTTTAGGCAAATGATTTAACTGCCCTTTACCTCAAACAAAACATCACAGAGTCCTTAAAAAATGATTGCCCACTGCAATTCTTTACAAACTTGAACTTTAATCTGAAGGTGAGCTAAAATCAGCTCCTTGAATAGTACATATAACCATAAACTGACATAAGCACATAAGTATATAAAACTGCTGACCCTCTCTCATTCCTGTGTGCAATGTGGATTTTTCTTATAGATGGAGGGAAATATTTCAATATAACAGAACTCTTAAAGCAAAGGCACCCTGGCCTTCATATTACATCTTAGGTTAAAGAAGCTTGCTCGTGTCCTTGGTTGTATTGGTTTTTAGTCTTAAACCTATATTTCTTTCAAAAATCATTATTAACATCAGATGAGGCCTTGGTATATTTTGAAGATGCCTGATTACTTCCCTGTATCTCCAGTGAGTTGGGCTGAAGGGCCAGGGTGGTTGGGGGAATAACAAGTAGAAGCAGCACCTTAGATTATCTTCAGAGTAGATCATTAGATCATGCCAGCACTCTGGGTCACTCACAGGCTGTCTGGCTTGATTGATAACAAAAGGCTTTAAGGGTTGTGTGTGTGTGTGTGTGTGTGAGAGAGAGAGAGAGCGAGAGAGAGAGAGACAGAGACAGAGACAGAGACAGAGACAGAGACAGAGACAGACAGGGAGAACATGTAGGAGGAGATTCAAAGAAAAATTCCATAACTTTACTTATAAAGGAGAAAGTGAAAGCCAACACACTCTGACATCATTTCTACATCTTTCATATGATTCAGAAATGAAGGTTGCATAATAGTCAAGTGAGAATAATAGCCTCTAAGAAATTTTTGCTAAGATTTAACTAGTAAAAGAATAAAAAAAATAATCCCAAGTTCACAAGGTACCAAGTACAACCCACAGTCCAGATTCTATTCCAATGAAGCACTGATCCTTTTCAGGATTTAGGACTTAGGAGGAAGCACATGAAAGAAGTATGAGGCATGATCATGATGTGTATAAAATGTAAAAGGGTCTCCAGGGGTTTGGGTTTGCATAACATTGTTACAGCCCTGTTTGGAAGTGTGTAGCCACTGTCTGTCATCTAAAGTAAGGTCAAAGGTAAAAAGAAAAGACAGTATATTGAATTTGACATACAGTCAAATGAGAAGGAATTGGAATGTGGAAGATAATTTCTTTCTATTTTGAGTCTATCTATATATTCTTGGGATGCCCATGCTCTTGGAGTTTACATAATTCATCGGATATTCTTTTACTGACACCACACAGGCAGTTTTGAAATATCTCTACCTAAGAACCACCCAGATATTTTGTTTGTCTGCATGTTCTGAACTATGCATCCAGATGATCTATAAGACTTTGCAGAAGTATATGACAGAGTCATAGCCAAAAGGCTTAGCACAGCATGCAAACACTGAGAGGTTGGAATTCTCCAGTAGTGAATATGTACTGGATACAACAGGACATAGATTACAAGATCACTTGCATACGACAGAGCCATAGTAGTGGAAAAACTATGTCAGAGGTACACCTTTGGATAGAAGAACAGAGATGAGTTCATTGAGAAAGCATGCTGAAGATGAGTTGGATTGAGAAGAGGACACAGTCAAGCAACTTAAGATATGGGTCAATCCCAGTTAATAGTGAAGAATATGATACATTTCTAAGCCTTTATTTTCTCCCCCCCCAAAAAACTTGTTCTCTAGATATCACTCACTCTGCAAAAATCCGTGAGGATGCTAGAAAGATATCACAAGGTATTTTATCAGCTTAAAGGAGGATGGGAAGGGCGGAAGTAAGTCACTTAAAGTTGAAGTGAGAAGAATGGGAGCTCTAGATATTTAGAGAGGAAATTGGGTGTCTAACAGGAGATAAAGCATTTCAGGTTGCAAATATGATTTAAGACACTGAAGAATCCGGTCAGAAAAAAACCTGAAGTCAGAAGAAAGTACTGAAAGGGTGCTACTGCTCAATATCCTTTCTCTATGTATACAGTCCAGGATCTTAGCCAGAGAATGGCATTACATGGATTTGACAGATCTCTGATCACCAATTAAAACCAATCAAGGTAATTACCCACAGACAATGCCCATTTTCAGGTGAGTCAAGGTACTGTCAAATTTATAGTTAACAGTTATAGCGCATGAGAAGAAAATCATTTGTAACCTGAGTTTTGGACTGTTGTTAAGTGTACCAAATTGTTTAAGCACAAATTCAGGAAAAACCCTGAGATCATCCCAGGGCACTATGTTCTTACTGAAAAGTAGGAAAAATGATATTTTCTAAACTAAATCAGTAGTATGAAATGAATTAATGAAGATGAGTAATTCTAGCAAGAGTTTTCATAGTTCCTGCAAGAATAAGTTGCTTCTAATTGACTGAACTAATACTATTTACCATTTCTGTTACTGTTTGAGATGTGTCATCAACATTATAACATAGAACAACAAAGTCTTAGATGCTGTAAAACTGATACTTTGCCTTGTATGAAATGCATCATTGCACAGTTCTTTTTCTCTATTCTTTCAGCATCTTCAATAAACAGATGCATATTGTGTTGGTTGGAAAATCTTCTGCTGATAATGATTCACACTTATTTACCCACTTATGAGCTGTGAAAGAGTTAAAATCGCTCTTAAGTGATGGGTGGAACAACTTCATACATAGAAGATATATGAACATGTGATTCACTTAACTTCTTTTAGTTCTAGAGCTTTCAGGTGTACTGTTAATCTGGTAGTGTTTGCTTTATCCAGTTTCTTTTTGGAGGCACTCAGAGCTATGAGTTTTCCTCAGCACTGCTTTCATTTTGTCCCATAAGTTTGGGTATGTAGTACCTTCATTTTCATGATAATACTAAAAAGTCTTTAACTTCTTCTTTATTTCTTCCTTGACCAAGTTACCATTGAGTAGGAAGTTGCTCAGCTTCCATGTATATGTGGACTTTTTGTTGTATTTTTTTTGTTCTTTGATTCTTTTTGTTTTTTTTGTTTTTGTTTTTGTTTTGTTGTTTTGCTATTGAAGACCAGTCTTCAAAGGTGACTTCATAGGATACATGGGATTATTTCAATCCTCTTATATATGTCGAGGCCCATTTTGTGACTTATTATATGGTCAGTTTTGGAGAAGGTACTATTAGATTCTGAGAAGAAAGTATATTCTTTTCTTTTAGGGTGAAATGTTCTCTAGATATCTGTTAAATCCATTAGGTCCATAAATTCGGTTAGTTTCAAAGTGTCTCTAATTAGTTTGTGTTTCCATCTTCTGCGCATTGTTCAGAGTGGGGTGTTGGTATCTCTGACTATTATTATGTCAGGTTCAGTGTCTATTTTGAGCTTTAGTAAAGTTTCTTTTATGAATGTGCGTGCCCTTATATTTGGGGCATAGATGTTCAGAATTGAGACTTTCTCCTGGTGGATTTTTGCTTTGATGAATATGAAGCATTCTTCTGCATTGTACTTGATAACTTTTGGTTGAAATTCTATTTTATTAAATATTAGGATGGCAACTCCTAATAGTTTCTGTCTTTGTAAGTTTTTAAAATATATTCTTTATTTATATTTCAAATGATTTCCCCTTTCCTGGTTTCCCCCTCTCTGGAAGTCCCATAAGCCCTCTTCCTACCCCCTGTTACCCAAACAACCCCCTCCCACTTCCCTGTCCTGGTATTCCCCTACACTGCTGTACAAAGTGTCCTTCTCTGTCTTTTTTGGTGACTTTTGGTTGAAAGTCTATTTTATTGGATATTAGAATGGCTACTCCCAACTTGTTTTCTAGGACCATGTGCTTTGAAAACTGTTTTCCAGCTTTTTACTCTGAGATAGTGTTTGTGTTTGACACTGAGATGAGTTTCCTGTATGCAGCAAAATGTTGGGTCCTGTTTACATATCCAGTCTGTTAGTCTATGTCTTTTTATTGGGGAATTGAGTCCATCGATGTTAAGAGATATTAAGGAATAGTGACTGTTGCATAGTGCTATTTTGATGTAATTTTTATGTTTGTATGGTTTTCTTCTTTTGGGTTTGTTGAAAGAAGATTAATTTCTTGCCTTTTCTAGTGTGTAGTTTCCCTCCCTTTGTTCGTGTTTTCCATTCATTATTCTTTGAAGGGCTGGATTTGTGGAAAGATAATGTATAAATTTGTTTTTGTTATGGAATACCTTGGTTTCTCCATCTATGATAATTGAGAGATTTGCTGGATATAGCAGTCTTTGTTGTCATTTGTGTTTCCTTAGGGTCTTCTGTATGACATCTGCCCAGGTTCTTCTGGCTTTCATAGCCTCTGGTGAGAAGTCTGATGTAATTCTGATAGGTCTACCTTTATATGTTACTTGAGCTTTTTCCTTACTGCTTTTAATATTCTTTCTTTGTTTAGTACATTTGGTGTTTTAATTATTATGTGACAGGAGAAATTTCCTTTCTGGTCAAATCTATTTGGACTTGTGTAGGCTTCTTTTATGTTCATGGGCATCTCTTTCTTCAAGTTAGGAAAATTTTCTTCTATAATTTTGTTGAAGACATTTATTGGCCCTTTAAGTTGAGAATCTTCACTCTCTTTTATACCTATAATCTTTAAGTTTGGACTCCTCATTTTGTCCTGGATTTCCTGGATGTTTTGGGTGAGGATCTTTTGGTACTTTGCATTGTCTTTGACTGTTGAATCAATGCTTTCTATGATATCTTCTGCATCTGAGATTCTCTCTTCTATCTCTTGTATTCTGTTGTTGATGCTTGGATCCATGACTTCTTAGTTCTTACCTAGGTTTTCTATGTTCAGAGTTGTTTCCCTTTGTGATTTCTTTTTTGTTTATACCTCCATTTTTAGATCCTGGATGGTTTTGTTCAATTCCTTTACCTGTTTTGTTGTGGTTTCCTTTTGTTCTTTAAGGGCTTCTCCCTTAAGAATTATAAGAAATGCTTGTGTTCTCCTGCATTTCCTTAAGGGAGTTCTTTATGTTCTTCTTGAAGCCCTCCATCAGCATCATGAGCTGTGATTTTAGGTGCAAATTTTGCTTTTCTGGTGTGTTGGGGTATCCAGGACTTGCTGTTGTGGGAGAATTGGGTTTGGATGGTGACATATTGCTTTGATTTCCATTAGTAAAGTCCCTACATTTGCCTTTTGCCATCTGGTTATCTCAGGTGTTAGTTGGTCCTGCTCTCATTGGTTGGTGCTTGTCCCTCCTGTTTGCCTGCAAGCCTATTGCAGCACCCCTGGGTGACCGGCTTTCCCTGGCACAGATTGCTGAGGGGCTGCCCAGCTCCTGGGTGCAGGTGGAGCCCTGGCAGACTGACTCCTAAGCGATCTTACAATTGGCTGATATCTGCATACCTGTCTGCACCTGGCTGCTCAGTCACAGGAGAGAAGATGGTGGTGGCCTCTACTCTAAACACGGGACTCCCTCTAATCCTGGGACTCCCTGCAGGGCAGATGTCCCCTGGCAGGGTAGATAAAGAGATGGTGTGGTGCTGCCCAGCTCCTGGGTACAGGGGGAGCCCTGGTGGGCCATGTCACAAATGATCTTCTACTTGGATGATCTCTGTATACCTGTCTGCAGCGGGCTTCTCAGTCACAGGATCCTCTATCTTTGTTACTGAGATGTGTTTCTTGTATACAGCAAAATGCTGGATCTTTTTTTGCATATCCAATCTGTTAATGGGTGAGTTGAATCCATTAATATTGAGAGATATTAAAGACAGATTACTGTTGGTTCCTGATATATTTGTTTTTGTAGTTGGATTTTGTGCTTATAGTTCTCTCCTTTGGCTTTCTTGTAAGATGCTTAACATCTTGCCTTTTCTTTAATGTAGGTATCCTCCATGTGTTAGAGTTTTTCTTCTACGATCCTCTAATAGGGCTGGATTGGTAAAGTGATACTGTTTGAATTGGTTTTGTCCTAGAATATTTTGTTTTCTCCATCGATGCTGATGGACAGTTTTGCTGGGTATAGTAGTCTGGGCTAACATTTGTGTTATCTTAGAGATTTCATGACATCTGACCTGGCTCTTCTGGCTTTCATAGTCTCTATTGATAAGTCTGGTGTAATTCTGATAGCTCTACCTTTGTATGTTTCTTGACCATTTTCCCTTGCAGCTTTTAATATTCTTTCTTTGTTCTATGGGATTAATGTTTTAATTATCATGTGATGAAAGGATTTTCTTTTTTGGTCCCATTTATTTGGTGTTTTATGGGCTTCTTGTATCTTTATGGTAGTCTATTTCTTTAGGTTAAGAAAGTTTACTTCTATGATTTTTTGAAGGAAATATCAGGTCCTTTGAGCTGGGAATCTTTGTTCTCTTCTATTTGGATTATTCTTAGATTTGGTCTTTTCATTGTGTCCTGAATGTTCTTGATGCTTTGGGTTGGGAATTTTTTATGTTGTGAATTTTCCTTGACAGTTGTATCGATCTTATCTATGGTATCTTCTACACTTGAGATTCTTCTGTCTCAGGTATTCTGTTGATGATACTTACATCTGTAATTCCTGACCTCTTCTAGATTTTCAATTTCCAGGTTTACCTTCATTTGAGTTTTCTCCTATTGCTTATACTTTCACTTTTAGGTCTTGGGCTAATTTATTCAATTCCTTCACCTGATTGATTGTGTTTTCCTGTATTTTTAAGGGATTTATTTGTAGCTCTTTAAGAGTTTCTACATGTTTACCTGTGTTTCCCTTTTTTTCCCAGAGGGTTATTTATATAATCCTTAAAGGACTCTATTATATTCATGAGACAGGATTGTAAGTCAGCTTTCTAATTTTCAGGTGTGTTGGTATATTCAGAGCTTACTTTGATAAGAGAACTGGGTTCTGATGAAGCCCATGTATTGGCTTATGTTGTCCATAGTCTTGCACTTGCCTTTTTTCATCTTGTTGTCCCTGGTATTTGCTGGTCTGGGTCACTCTGTCTGGACTCTGGCTTCTTTTGTCTCTGGGTTGCTTCAGGTAGGCCTGTTGCCCAGGTCGTACCAGACCACCTATTGGGTCTCTCAACTGGGGGCTGTTTGGAAGGGCAAAAAAGCTGCTGATCTGTTGCCCTGACTGCAGTAGATCTCCTGGCAGGCCATCAGACTATTGGGTCTTCAGAGGAGCACTTAGGCTATTGTGTGTAAAGATAGTCTTCAGGGGGACTGTGTTATCTGTTTCCTTGTGTGCAGCAGAGTTGCAGGAAGGCATTCAGTTTGTTGGGTCAGTTGCCCTTTATGCCACAGAACCTCCAGGAGGTCTTCTGACTGTGGTGTCTGTTGCCCAGTTGCCCTGTGTACAGAGGAGCTCCTGGGATGCCTTCAAGCTGTGGTGTCTTCAGGGTAGCATACAAGCTGGTGATCAGTAGCTCAGTTGCCTTGTATGTAGCAGATCTCCTGGGATACCAGTTGCCCTGTGTGCAACAGATCTTCTTGGATGCCCCAGGCTGTGGTGTAAATTGTCAAATGCTCTGAGTATAGCAGATCTTCTAAGCTGGCTCAGGATATGGGGTCTTCAGGGAGTAGAGTAGTTAGCAGTATTGCCCAGAAAAACAAGGGCAAGAGGAGGGATATTCAGCAGGTGTGTGTGTGTCTGTGTGTGTGTGTGTGTGTGTGTGTGATTTTGTGTTGTGATAGGTCCCCAGTCCACTGGGCTCCCAGTAGCAGCTGTGTGACTTCGCGACTGTGCTTACCAAATGCACTGAATATAGTGGATCTTCTGGGCTGGCATAGGATATGGGGTCTCCATGGGACAAGACCAGCTATCAATCTGCTCAGAAGAAAGGACCAAATGGAAGTCTAAACTTCAGATTTTATTCCCCTCTCCGTTCACCCTCCTACTGTTCTATATCCCACACCTTGTCCCTGACCCCCTGTCCCACTCACCTACCCCTACCCTACCAGATCTCTAAACTCCCTGGGGCCTCCAGTCCCTTGAGGGTTAGGTACATCTTCTCTGACTGAGCCCAGACCCAGAAGTCCTCAGTTGTATATGTTTTGGGGGCCTCAAACCTGGTGTTTGCTGTCTGGTTGGTGGTCCTCTGTTTGAGAGATCTTGGAAGTCCAGGTTAATTGAGACTGCTCATCCTCCTATAGGGTTACCTTCCTCCTCAGCTTCTTCCAGATTTTCCCTAATTCAACCACAGGGCTCAGGAGTTCTGTCCATTGGTTGGGTGTAAATATCTGCATCTGACTCTTTCATCTGCCTTTTAGGTCTTTCAGAAGGCAGTCATGATAGGTCCATTTTTGTGAGCACTCCATAGCCTGAGTAATTATTTCAGGCCTTGGGGCCTCTCCATGAGCTGGATCACACTTTGGGCCTGTCTCTGGACCCTCTTTTTCTCAGGCTCCTCTCCATTTCCATCCCTGCAGTTCTTTCAAACAAGAACAATTATGGGTCAGACTTTTTACTGTGGGATTGCAACCTCATCCCTCATTTGATGTCCTATCTTTCTGCTGGAGGTGGGCTCTTCAAGTTCCGTCTCCCCAATGTAGGGCATTTGATCTAAGGTCCCCTCACTTTGAGTCCTGAGTGTCTCTCACCTCTCAGGTCTCTGGTGCATTCTGGAGGGTCCTCCCAACTTCCTACCTTTTGAGGTTGCCTGTTTCCATTCTTTCTGCTGGCCCTCAGGGCTTCAGTCCTTTTCCACACCCAAATACCAGATCACGTTCCCCTTCCTCTCATCCCCATTCTCTAACAGGTTCCTCCCTCCCCACTTTTGTATTCATATTGGCCTTGTTTGTGATAGCCAGAAACTGGAAACAATCCAGATATCTCAGAACAGAAGAATGGATAAAGAACAAGTGGTACACTTACACAATTGAATATTATTCAGCTATTAGGAATGAGGACATCCTGAGTTTTGCAGGCAAATGGATGGAATGAGAAAATATCATCCTGAGAAGGATAACTCAGACCCCAAAGGCCATGCATGGCATATACTCACTAATAAGTAGATTTAGCCAAAAAAAATAAAATAAAATAAGAGTACAGAATACCCAAGATATAGTCCACAGAACTCAAAAAGGTCAACAAGCTGAAGGGCGCAAGTGAGGATGCCACAGTCCCACTTGAAAGAGGAATACAATTCTTTCAAAAGCACTTCTGTGAAGACCATCTGTCTCAACTAATTTGAATCCCTGACAATGAGTCACCAACCAGGCAGCATATCGTAGCTGGTAAGAGGACCCCAACACATATGCAGCAGAGGACTGCCTGGTCTAACTTCAGTGAGTGAAGTTAGACCTAACCTTCTAGAGACTTGATGTCCCAGAGAGTAGGGAGGCCTGGCAAGGGGGAAGCATTAGGGATAGAGTAGGGACATCCTCTTGGAGACAGGGGCAAGAAAGAATGGGGTGTGGAACTGTGGGAGGGAGGAGGACCAGGAAAGAGTAATGAGTGATCTGTAAAAACATAAAAGTAAAAAAAAATAATGAAGGATTTTGTGTAGCATATAGGAGCAATGCCCAGTTCCAACATCTGCTTGAGAATATCTAGTTCCTTCAACATCAGTTGAAGAGACTATCTTCATCCAGTGCTTATTCTTGAAAGCTCTATGAAAGGGCTATTGGCCATAGAATATATGTTTTTATTTTGAATAATTGCATTAGGTTCCATTATTCTGTTTGTTAAGATTTATATCAATATCATATTTTTAAAGACTTTTTCTTTTTTTTTATGTGTATGGGTATTTTGCCTGCATATCTATAAGCATGGCACACAAGGTCTGCAGAAGGCAAAATGGATCATTACAACATCAGAAACTATAATTACAAATGGATCTGTGCTGCTGTGCTGTGTATAGGAAACAATCTCCAGTTCCCTGAAAGAGCAGCCAGTGGTCTTAACCACCAAGCTATACCACTATGCTCAATGACACATTACTTAATTATCAGAGTTTTAGGATGTCTTCTTACAGTTTTATTAAAAATAGAACTTCTTTGATGGGCAAAATATTGAATCTGTATTTTAGAAAATCTGATCATTTTAGCAGTTTTTCTTAAACTATGAGCATGGGATATCTACCCAGTTACTTGGACTCCCAAATTCACTTGTAGGTTGTAGTATAAGTTTTGACTAACTACACACCCATATGTTTGTTTGTTGTTGTTTTGTTTTTGAAGCTACTGAAAAACGTTTTATTTGGTTTTGTTTTTATATTGTTTTTAGTTAGAAAAAACAATTGAGTTTTCTTCATATTTTATATTCTGCAACTTGGTTGACTCATTAGTCCTAACAGGCATTTTTATTTCATGTGTGTGTGTGTGTGTGTGTGTGTGTGTGTGTGTGTGTAGTGTGTGTAGTGTAGTGTAGTGTTGTTTAGGGAGGTCCAAATACAGGATTGTGTTATTTATATAGTCTAAGTTATGGGATGTTTAAAAAATAAACAACTACTGAAATAAAGACTAGAATGACCTATTCCAGAGGCTAGAGATGAGAGGAAATGTGAAATTGTTCAATGGATATAAAACTAAAATCATGCAACATGAGATATTTGTAATCAACTCATGGGTAACAGAATACAGTTAAAAAATACTATTCAATTAAAGTATTTCTTCAATGGTAGCATTCGTGCTGTTTTGTAAAAGTAATATCAAAGAAGTGCAGAGAATCATGAAGTCTGTACACAATGATGGACATGGATTACCTCAAATTGTGGTGATAATTTTGTGACTGTGTATATATGCCAAACTTATGAAAGTGCACACAATTATGTGCCGATTTCTGTTGCTCAATTATATCAGAAACAAGCTTTCCAAAAAATGACATAAAGAGTTGACAAATAGATTAATTAATGGAAAGATCCTAAAGCAAGAAGCAGTTTGGGCACTACAGGTTAATGTGTGATATCAACTGCCTACATGTACAGAAGGACTGCAAGCCATTCTTTAATGAGGTAAAGTTGGAAGTTCTATATGACCTGATGCTTTTCAATACAAACATGAGCTTATTTCTTTATGCTTGTAAAAATGGAATGTGATTGAAGGAGGGATAATGCCTTCTCTAAAGGGAAGAGGAAGAGGAGGTCAGGTCTGCCAACAGTATTTTGAGAATAGAGAGTAGGAATTGTGGGTAGCAGCCATCTGCTTTACTTGCTGACAGAATGAAAATGTCAGTAGGCAGAAGATTGAGCCACTGGCATCTGAAGATCCTTGGTCTCTGACAGATAACGGTGAGAGCCCCGCAGGCAGATTTTCTACTTCAATCATTTTTTTCATCACAAAGTGTTTTTTGTAAACAGAGGCTGAATCTTTTCCTAGGATTAACTGTCTCATATATAAGATGTGGGCATGTGGTAAAGTCTAACAGATTACAACAGAGCCTTTAACAGAGAAAGCACACATTGCTACTGTGACTATGTTATTCACTCATTTTGAATGGTTTGTATAATCATTTATACATTAATAAATTTAATAAATATTACTAGAAAAACAAAGTTATTGCAGAATAACTCACAATGACCTTTACCTAGGAGAACGGTTTCTCTCTGACTCAAGCACAAAGATAACTTATCTGCCAGAAGTTCATTGTGCTTACATTATAAACACTCATCCTAAACCCAACTCTGCCCCCAAGGCCTCTATCCTTGAAACTCCAGCAATCTGTGCTTTTGGCATTGCAAGGCACCACATTATTAAAAGGACATGAATAGCAGATTCACAATCCCCTTCTGGTTTGCTTTTTGGCAACTTGCTCTTTCATATGGTACAAATAATCATAAAATTAAACAGTACACACTTATAGCTTTATAGCAATTGCTCACATCACTAGTGCCAAGTTTCCCATAATAGCTTCACATCTAATTAGTATATAATCTTCAGATATAAATAACACACTAGCCTATAATCAGTAATTATAATACCCTTACAAGCAAGGTATCCACATTTGTCAATGTATATGGACTGAAGTGGTAAGAAATAATAGAGCTCTATAAATACAAAAATGTGAGTTTCTAAAATAGATTTTTCAGTGATCTTAAGAAATAAGTAAATGAGATAAAACGTGTTCATCCTGTTTCTATGTTATCATTTTACATAGCATAATAACTACATGAACTTATTTGTAATGGCTGATTATTTATTAGGCATTAGGATTGAGCAAGGGCTTTGTAAGCACAAAATCTGCAAAAGAAGTATGACCTCTGCACTCATGGCATTATGTTTCATTTTGAGGAACAGAAATTATGCTTGTATATAACCTCAGTGTTCAGATCAGGAAGTAAATAAGGCTGAATAATTAAAACAATGATTTTAAAATTGTATTTGATATTTTCAACATAAAATCAGAGATTTTTGCAACATCGTTATCACCAAAACACTAGTGAAATTACTCAGTTGTGGAGTGAGGAGGGGAAGAAGAGGACTACCAACCTAAGTAACCAAGAGGCTAGCATCCTACATCTCAGACCAAGAATACAAAAACCAATGTTCAGCAGATGAATGATCAAGGGCCTGGAGAGAAATGCAGATTCGTCCACTCGTGATGTCTAACAGAAAAGGAAAAAGGTAAAAAGCAAATGGCTTCTTTTCATAAAAGGAACATCCCATTGTCAATTGGCTAGATCTGAGATATGGAAGTATATGGATAAAAAGCTTTAAGAAAGAATTATATGTGCCTGAGTACAACTAAGCTTAGCTATGGAAGGCAGACAGGAGCTTCACCAGGGGATAATGTGATTAAGACTGAGATAATATTAGGTTAATATTAGGAGCAGACTAGTTCCCAGTAGGGTTTTATCAGAAAGACGTCACTACCCAACACTAGAATCCTTTTGAGCCCTAGAATAATTCTAAGAGTAGGTACATGCTTAGGATCATAAATGGAAAGAACTGTTTGTTTACATTTTTATTCTCATAATAGCCTATGGTGTTCTTATGAACTTCATTTGATAGGAGATAAATTTTAAGCAGGATGTTATTCTGCACATTCCATGAGTCTATCATATAAAAACAGTAAATTCACTAACATTAAAGTTTAGCACCAGGACAATTCTATGCTCTTTATGTCAGATCATATGCAAATGCCAAATCTTAAACAAAGATGTCTTTGCTTTGAGGTTGTTGGATTTATATTAAAACATAACTGTTATATGCTTGACCACAGAGTTACTGGGATACCTTAGAGTATTCTCTCTCTGCTTAGGGACACCTGAAAAATGTCTTATCATGACAACATAAATTCTTGTCATAATCACTGATTTTTAAAAGATTGTCTTATTTTTTGAAAAGTTCACACAGGGTACTCTAATTATATCCACATTCACTATCCCCTACAATTACCCCCAGGAACCCAAAAGATGTTCTACCAGGACACAAGGATACTTGCTCAACTATGTTCATAGCAGCTTAACTTATAAAAGCTAGAAACGGGAAATAACACAGTTGTCCCTCAACTGAAGAATGGATAAAGAAAATGTGTTTAGAATACTATGTCCCTGGCATATATGAAGCAGAGGTACAGATTCAGCTTCTTAAAGGTCCCCCAGCAACAGGACTGGGTTCTTATCCTGAATCTGATGCCTGTCTGGTCATGTTGCCTGGCTTCACTGGGAGAGGATGTTCCTAATCCTGCATTGATTTGATGTTCCAGGGTGATATACAGGGGTCCTCCCTTAGAGAAGAAGAAAGGGGCAGTCAAGGAAAGAGCTGTGTGAGACTGGGAGGAGAGGGGTTGCTGACATTGGTATGTAAATTAAATGCATAAATTTTAAAACAGCAAGAAAGACTAGAGTTTACTTCTTCAATATTTCTAGAAAATCTTGAAATATTTGCCCTCTACTTGTCTTAAAACTGTTTCCATGGTCATGATTCATCCTCATGATCAAGAGGAAAAATAATCAGTGTTAATATCACCCACACAACCCAAAACATGTTAAGTAATCAGGGAGGCACCCCAGTCCTTACAAGTAAATCAGTTGCTATTCCTAGAAACCTGAGAGAAGGAGGGTGCTAGCATTCAAAGGCATCTCCAAAAGTATTGAGCTTGGATCTTTTGTCATTTTGTAACCTGAAATACTAGATCTTAAGACCTGGTTGGCCCCACGAATAAGAGAAACTTCATGTAGATATAGGTGATGCTACGTAACCTTGATCCCTAGGTTATCTCTAATTGGTACTGGTGAATAAAGATGTCTATAGCCTATAGTTGGGCAGAAAAGAGATAGGCAAGGTTTTGGGATTCCTAGGCTTGGGGTGGGAGGCAGGAGACCAGGAGGAAGAAAGAACAGAAAGAAAGGGAAGAAGATGCCATCGGGTAAGAGATCATAATAACTGTGGACTGGCCGGTCAGAATAAGAGTGGTGCATAGAGAAAAAGGTCAGCTATTACCCAGAGTTATTATAAAAATAAAGGTTGTATGTCTTTTACCTGAGAACTAATGACTAAAGGTAGGGTAGAAACCAGCATTGAAGGTTATATAATTTCTAAAACACTGAAGGAATCACAAATCTTTGCTATTGCTTATATGTATGCACAGGCACAAACCCATGTATACTATAAACATGCACCTACATACAAACAGACATACAGATAAATAAATCTTTGAAAAACATACACATGCATACAAGCACAGACATACAAGTACATACAGCACATACCAGTGCACAAATACACACGCATTAACATGGGCAATAACCTGAAAAACCATAGACACACACACACACACATATACATATGTACACACATACACACACACACACACACACACACACACACACACACTCAGGCATTCTCAGACCATAGACTATACATTTTAACTTTTCCACATACATTTTTGGGAATACGTTAAAATACAGGATAGTGGTAAAATATAAATGTTGACATATACAAACAAAAATGCTCAACTACATATGTAAAATTTGCTCAATGGTATAAAAATTAGAATGTTACCAATGCCCCCTAACTAAGCCTAGCCTGGCATGATTCTGTGAAATAGGCAAGGAATATTGTATGAACTACACCAAGTATCTTTGGAGTATTTTATTTTTCAAACTGCATCAATAGATCTAAAAAGTATATTTATACCTATTGATCTACAGCATTGATCTTTGTAAACTAACCTAAGGGAATAATTCAAAAGTAGAAAAACTATATATGAAGATTATTTCAGTCTTAACTATAACATAAAATTAAGTACATAAAAATGAGCATCAGGAAGACTTGAGTATTTTTGTTGCAGAAAAATAATCAAATTTTATTTAGTAAGTTATTTGACTTCTGAGTCCTAATATTCTGTTGTTTTAGTTTTAAAACTAATATGGTTTGCAGGACATCTGTATACATGAACTTACAATGGTTGGGATAGTATGAACAAAACCTATAGAAACACAAGGCAGACCAAACTCCCAGCATGGAGAAGGGACTTAGGCAAACAATACCACCCTAACAATGGAGCTATTGGAAATTATCTTCTGAGAGAGGATCAGATCTTTTTATCAAATGTGTAAGCCCTGGCTCACACATTAGAAGGCCATGTATCCAAGAATACTTAAGGAATACAAATTAGACTTCATATTTGAAGTTTTTTAAGAGGACACAATGTAAGGTGGGTATGGAATAAAAGGGGGATCCAGGAAGAGTTGGGAAGGGGTGAATACTATATGTTAGAGATATGTTACAAGAAATTGCCACAGAAGTAATACAGATAGAAAATGAATTCATAAGATATGTGAGCATATATAGCAGTAAAAGCAGTTGTTGAAAATGACAGCTTTTTGTCAAAACTTAGCTCTTAATTAACGTTTATATAAGAAATAAATTCTATTACCAAAACAATGTTTAAAAATAAATCACAGCTGGGTGTGGTGGCGCATGCCTGTAATCCCAGCACTTGTGGAGCAGAGGCAGGTGGATTTCTGAGTTCGAGGCCAACCTGGTCTACAGAGTGAGTTCCAGGACAGCCAGGACTACACAGAGAAACCCTGTCTCCAAAAAAAAAAAAGTATAAAAATAAATCACCTGACCAAGGTGGCACATGCCTTACATTCAGGCACTCTGTAGGCAGAGACAGATGGATTTCTACAAATTCTAGGCTAGCCTGATCTATATAGAAAGTTACAGGACAACCAGGTCTATATATCTCAAAACTACAACAACATGAGAATAAATCAATATTGAAAAGGAATGTAAACAAAGCTTTTGGGGACCATGACATTATCATCAAGGAAGCACAAGAGTAGCTGATACAATTAGGTTTATTTTACAGTAATCCTTGGTTTTGTATCTCCTAGGCATTTTAATTGTTAGAATAATGCATGTATATGAAAGCAGTTTTTTTAAACAATGGTTGGCATCCAATCAATATTTGGAGTTTTGACAAAAATTGAGGAGGTTATACCTTAGCATGGTGGATCATGGGGTTTGATACAGAAAACAAATACACAAAATGAAACATAAAATTTCACTTCATGTATGAAGCTAATTCCCTCCAGACGATAAAGGTCTGATATTTATAGGGGCTGCTGAATTTTGTTTTAGAGTATTCACATTTGGGGAAAATTTACATATTTCTTACTTATATCTACAGATATTTGATGGCAGACTTTTACATCTCAAGAATAACCAGGTATACTATCAGGTTGTAAATATAGACAGGCTAAATATAGTTCATTTTTGTTAGAGAGGAGAAAAGAGAAGGTAAGAATTGCATACAGTGTCATAAGCAGCTACTGAGGCTCACTGAAGGTCCTAAGCCAAGAACAAAAGTGTATGACGTTATGAAATGACCATCACAGTAAGTCTTAGGTAGTTAGAGTTTGGCCATTGGAAATATCCTGGTATTAATACAGGGTTTCTACATTTGGGAGTGTTTAGTAAGGCAGCACTAGGAAAATACTTGATTTTTACTCTAGTGTATTTAGATATATATGCTCCTTAGGTGGGTAGACATTATGAATAAATTATTAAAGGTGAAATTCTAGTTTTTCAAATTGTAGTACTTATCTGTACAGGCTGGTTTTGTGTGTCAACTTGACACATGCTGGAGTTATTACAGAGAAAGGAGCCTCTCTTAAGGAAATCCTCCATGAGACCCAGCAGTAAGTCAATTTCTCAATTAGTCATCAAGAGGGTAGGGCCCAGCCCATTGTGGGTGGTGCCATACCTGGGTTCTATAAGAAAACAAACTGAAGCTTTGCAGTTTTATGAAGTCCCATTTGTCTATTCTTGTGCTTAGAGCATAGGCCATTGATGTTCTGTTCAGGAAATTTTCCCTTATGCCCATGTGTTCAAGGTTCTTCCCCACTTTCTCCTCTATAAACATCACTGTATCTGGTTTTATGTGGAGGTCCTTGACCCACTTGGACTTGAGCTTTGTACAAGGAATAAGAATGGGTCAATTTGCCTTTTTCTGCATGCTGACCTCCTGTTGATTCAGTACCATTTGTTAAAAATGCTGTCTTTTTCCCACTAGATGTCTTTAACTCCTTTGTCAAATATTAAGTGACCTTTGGTGTGTGGGTTAATTTCTGGGTCTTCATTTCTATTCCATTGATCATTCTTCCTGTCTCCATACCAATACCAAACAGTTTTTATCACTATTACTCTGTAGTATAGCTTGAGATTAGGGATGGTGATTCCCCCAGATGATCTTTTGTTGTGGAGAATAGATTTTGCTATCCTGGGTTTTTTCTTATTCCAAATGAATTTGAAGATTGCTCTTTCTAGCTCTATGATGAATTGATTTGGAATTTTGATAGGGATTGAATTGAATCTGTAGATTGCTTTTTGGAAAGCTGGCCATTTTTACTATATTAATCCTTCCAATCCAAGAACATGGGAGATCCTTCCATCTTCTGAAATCTTCTATGATTACTTTCTTCAGAGGCTTGAAGTTCTTAACATATGGATCTTTTACTTTCTTGATTAGAGTGACACCAAGGTATTTTATATTATTTGTGACTATTGTAAATGGTGTTATTTCCTAAATTTCTTCCTCAGCTTGCTTACCCTTTGAGTAGAGGAAGGCTACTGATTTGTTTGAGTTAATTTTACATCCATCCACTTTGCTGAAGTTGTTTATCAGCTGTAGGACTTCTCTGGTGGAATTTTTGGGGTTGCTTAAGTATATGATCATATCACAAGTTGGCAACCAATAGATTGGGTAAAGATCTTTACCAATCCTACATCTGATAAACAGCTAATATCCAATGTATACAAAGAACTCAAGAAGTTAGACCCCAGAGTGTCAAATAACCCTATTAAAAATGGGGTACAGACCGAAACAGGGAATTCTCAACTGAGGAAACTTGAATGGCTTTGAAGCACCTAAAGAAATGTTTAGCATCCTTAGTTATCAGGAAAATGCAAATCAAAACCACACTGAGATTCCACCCCATACCAGTCAGAATGGCTAACATGAAAAACTCAGGGGACAGCAGATGCTGGACATGATTTGGAGAAAGCGGAACACTTCTCCATTGCTGGTGGGATTGCAAGATGGTAAAACCACTCTGGAAATCAGTTTAGCCATTCCTCAGAAAACTGGACATAGTACTACCTGAGGACCCTGCCATACCACTCCTGGGTATATACCCAGAAGATGTTCCAACACGTAATAAGGATGCATGCTCCACTATGTTCATAGCAGCCTTATTTATAATAACTAGAAGCTGGAAAGAACCCAGATGTCCTTCAACAGAGAAATGGATGCAGAAATTATGGTATATATACACAACAGATTACAATTCAGCTATTAAAAACAATGAATTCATGAAATTCCTAGGCAAATGGATGGAGCTAGAAAGTGTCATCCTGAGTGAGGTCGCCCAATCACAAAAGAGCACACATGGTATGCACTCACTGATAAGTAGATGTTAGCCTAAAACCTCAAAATAAACAAATTACAATTCACAGACCACAGGAAGCTCAAGAAGAAGGAAGACCAACGTGGAGGTGCTTTGGTTCCTCGAAGAAAGGGAACAAAATATTCACAGGAACAACAACTATGCATACAAAGTATGGGACAGGGACTGAAGGAAAGGCTATCCAGAGACTGTCCTACCTGGGGCTTCATCCTATAAACAGCCACAAACCCTGAAACTACTATGGATGACAAGAAGTGCATACTGAAAGGAGCCTGTTATGGTTGTCTTTTGGAGGGGCACTGCCAGAGTCCTACAGATACAGATGCAGATACTAGCCACCAACCATTGGACTGAGCAAAGTGTTTACAATGGAAGAGATGGAGGGTAGACTGGAGGAGCTGCGGGGGAGGTAGTTGGAGCTCCATGGGAAGAGCATGATGTCAGCCAACCAGATGCCCCAGAGCTCCCATGGACTAAGCCATCAACCAAGGGGTTCACATGGTTCCAGCCAAAAGAGTGGCAGAGAAATGCCTTGTTGGCCATCAGTGGGAGAAGTCCTTGGTCCTGTAAAGGTTCAATAGATGCCCTAGCATGGGGAAACTGAGTGGGGGTTATGGGAGTGGTTTGGGTGGAGGAGCATATTCTTGGAGGCATGGGGAGGGGAAGATGGATTGAGGGTTTTTGGGGATGGGGGAAACTGGGAACAGGTATGACATTTGAAATTTAAATGAAGAATATATTCAATAAAAAAGAAAAAAATCAAACTGAGCAAGCCAGTGAAGCAAGCATTCTTCCATGGCTTCTGCATCAGGTCCTGCCTCCAGATTCTTGCCCTGTATGAGTTCCTGTCCTGAGTTTCTTTAGTGATGAACAGCAATGTGGAAGTATAAGCTGAATAAACACTTTCCTCCCCAACTTGTTTCTTAGTAATGATGTTTTGTGCAGGAATAGAAACCCTGTCAATGGTATTACCTGTGGCTGAGCATTGTTTGTGAAACTACCTGAATTGAGTCTCCTTATTTTCTAAATACACACATACACACACACACACACACACACACACACACACACACACGATTTTGAATCACCATGAAGGGGAAGCATCATTTCTTAGTTCTCTTCAGTATATCTTTAATGTGGGCTATTTTTCAGTATCCTAGGCTATCAACCCTACACCTGTTCATCTATGTGTCTGTTTGCCTCATAATAACCTTTGAAAAAATCCTCCTTGTTTTCACTCTGTAATCAAAAATGTCCTTAAAGCCTCCAGGCAGAAATTGATGAGACATATTCATAGCATAGTCCCTGTGTAAAGGAAATATTATAGTGGTTGATGTGTGCTAAAGGCTCACATAAGTAGCTACCTCCTTATGATTGTTTTGTCACCACTTGCCAAACCCTGATAGATGGTTGGTTTGCCCTGACCTCTGATTAGCTGGTTAATAAAGCATAATTTGATAAGGTTTTAGTAGAGATTAAATGGCATGATCTATACTCTGTTCACAAAGTAGGAATTCCCTCTGGGAAACATACCTTATAAGAAAGCACAGGGTGATATTGACACTTGGAAATCAATAATGTGTTGGTTCAGTAGTCAAGGCTCTTAATAAATTACCATTTCATCATTTCGAATGATTGAACACTTTTCTTCTTTTCAGTGCTGTTGTATTGAGCAAATAGAATGAGCCACCCACCCTTCAAATGAACATATTATTAAAGTTCAGGATATGTAGCTAGATATAAGGCAGTCAATGTGATTTTCTGAATTGTATTTAGAAGCTGTGGGAACAGAAGTTGTTGGAAGGTGACTAAGGCCTCCTAAGTGCTCAATCTTCACTTCACCTACATGAAGGATCTAAAAGGAAGTGAAATAGAAAAGCAGTTACCATCATCTACAGTATAATGCTATTCTCCTCTGATACCCATGGTCACCACCCTTTGTTAGACACAAAGAAAGATAAAAAAAGTCTTCCCACTGTATCTGTGGGCTCTACAGGCAAAGATTCCACCAGATAACCAGCAAAAATAACTTGGAAGACTCATGCCTTCCTAAGGAACTATAGAAAATTAAATTTTGCTAGAGAAAGAAATCATTTTTTCTCAATGATACAGTATCAGATACAGTACCCACACTCAAATAAATACCTGCCTTGATGCTCATAGTGATATCTCATTTTAAATACAATGGGCCATGAAAAACAAACAAACAAAACAAAACACCTTTAAAAAAACAAGAAAATATGCGGCTGACCTGAGAATATAGTTTTGATGAAAGGAAGAGGAAGATAAAAAATATAACTAGGAAGACTTTGACTTTGATCAAAGACTGAGATACTACACGCGCACACACACACACACACACACACACACACACATACACACACATACACACACAAATGAGGACTGGAGTTCAAATTCTTGGGATTGATGAGATAGACATGACAATGAATACTTTATAACTCTGGACTTGTGAGGTAGAGGTAGGAAAGTCACTGGCCAGCAAGCCTGGCTGAAATGGTTACCTTGCAAGTCACTGAAAGACCCTTCCTCAAGAGAATCAGGTGAGAAATAACAGAAGATACCCGGTGTCCTTTCAGGAAATTGTCAGAACATTCCAAAGTAGCAATGTGCAAATGTGAATAAAGAGGTTAACAACTTTAAAGAATTGGTTGGAAGACCTGGATGATAGCATTGATTTACTTGGTTTGCAGTAGATATTTAATAAAATATTATTGTTGTCCAATACTCTGGCTATTTAGGAATTAATCATGACTACTAGAAATTCATCCAATGGGTAGGGAGAGAGACATAGGGCAAGAGAGAAAGAGGGGGGGTGGTTGTTGAGTAGGAGAATGAGTAAATGAATGAATGAATGTATATGTGTATGTACATGTACATATATATATATATATATATATATATATATATTCTTTGTGAAAGATTAAATAAAATAAATAAGATAAACATAGAAATAAGAAGTTGGGAAAATATACTTGCATGAAATATGTATATGTCAATCTTATCTTGTCAGCACAGTCTAAACAGTAGATTAACATTGACATACACATTCTTATTTGGTATTACGTATTATAACTTGGAGATGGTTAAAGAAAAAGAAGGGCATGTGTTGGTTCTACGCACCTATAAAAGGTTGCCTATTTGATTTAGGCATTCTTTGGCGATGAACAGCCTGGAATCCCTCCTCCAAAGCTACCAAGCAAGGACTATTCTATGTTTTTCTTTTCATTCCTTTTCCTTTTCTTTTATTTTTAAACTACGAGTTTTAACTTGCTGTACATGAGCAATAGGCATCTCCAGCTCAGGATAACCTTCTACAACTTATATCAGGTCCTACAACTTGTGTTGACAGTCAGAAATTCCACAAAGAGATCATCTGTGTTTGTGTCAAGCAATTCAGTCTCCAGTGTTCATTTCATTGCTGCTGTTTTCTCTGGTGCCTCACAATGTTTTGTGAAGATTAAATGGGCTATTAAATACTGGTGGTTAGAGCTGTGGTGGCTAATAAATCATAGCGCTTAACACAAATGCTGTTGAGTGTGCTCTTGCCTTGCATGAAAGCCTGTGTTATCAGCCTTCTCAAAGAAGCCTCTTTGTTGGCTTGATTTATCTAACTCATTCATTCATTCATTCTCCTCCTCCACCACCATCCACTCTGCTTTCTCCTCTATTACCTGTATTTCTAGTAGTCATGGCTGGTGCCTAAATGGCTACCATATTGATAACAAAAATATTATATTAAATATTTGCTCTGAAACAAGTCTTATGATAAATCACTGATATGTCTGGGTCTTGGAATCAATTCTTTAAGAGCATTAATCTCATTATTCACATTTGTACATCTCTAGTTCAGAATGTCTTGAAAATATTCTGAGAGGACACTAGGTATATTCTTCTGTAGCTTCATACCTTATTCTCCTGAGACAGGATCTTTTGCTGAACTGGAAGGTCACCATTTCAGAAAAGCTTGCTGGCCAGCAGGCTTCAGTGACTTTCCTGCCTGTGTATCACAACTACAGAGTTATAGACAAAGCAGTCACTGCAATGTCTGGCTTTTTTCCATTGGTCCAAGAGATTTGAACTCCAGTACTCATTCATATTCAGCAAGTTCTTTTATTCCCTGAGTCATGTCCCCAACTCAGAAGTGACATCTTAAAGAACAAATCATACCTCATGTCACCCAGTAAGTTAAACATGTAGTAAGAATTGCCAGCACAACCTGGTCTAAATGCCAGTATATAACCTTATAAATCCACTAGTTGGGTCCTGGAATATTGCATTTATTCCCTTTACCTATTTTACTTCTCACTTCTAATCTACTGAATTGACATTGATGGCACTTTCAGAATGTACACCTGTATTTTCCCCTCTGTGTTTGACTACCTAGTTACTATTGCATATATGTTCTTCACTGCCATATCTTTGAAACTGCTAGTTGATTTTTAAGTCTGAATGCATTGTTCAGCTGTGAAGATGGTGTCTCAATTAGAGTTACTATTGCTATGAAGAGAAATCATGACCATAGCAACTCTTATAAAAGAAAGCATTAACTTTGAGCTATCTTACAATTAAGAGGTCTAGTATATTGTCATCATAGTGGGAAGCTTGGGGGCATCAGTCATGGTAGCTGGGAAGAGTTGTATATCCAGATCAACAGGCAGCATGAAATGAGAGACACTTGTACTTGGCTTGAACATTTGAAACCCCAAAGACTACTGCAGTGACACCCTTCCTCCAGCAAGACGACACCTACTACAACAAGACCAAACCTTCTAATCCCTTTCAATTAACACATTCTCTAATGACCAAGCATTCAAAATATGAGCCTATGAGTGCCATTCCTACTCAAATCAGTACATTCCATTTTCTGGTCCCCATAGACTTTTAAACATATTATAATACACAACTGTATTCTATCATACTTCAAATATCTTCAAAATTTGTCACTGTCTCAAGACTGCTTAAAAGTCCAAATTTGAAAATCTCTTCTGAGACACGTCAGTCTCTTAACTGTAACCCCCTATGAAAAAAAATAAAAAATTTGGATGACATACTTATAACATACAAAGGTACAGAAGATGTATTATCACTACAAATGAGAGGAAAGGGAATATAATGAGGAAATATTGGGCCAAAACTAGATTGAAAGCCAGCAGAGCAATCTCTAAAATCTGCATCTCCATATCTGATGCCAAAGCAGTCTTCAGCTCCAACTCCTTTAAGCTTTGTAGACTGTAGTATTCTCTCTCTTAAGTTGCTTCCTATCTCACTTAGCAACTCTTTGGCAGCTTCTCTGGCATCTCCAGGTTTCACCTACACAGCTTTATGCAAAGACCTCTCTGTATCTCCATACAGGGGCATTCCTAGCCTCCTAGATGGCTTTCCTTATTTTGGGGAGGCAAGAGAGATTCCAATACTCCTTTCTTATATTCTCGACATTGAAGCCAGAACCATGTGGCTGAAGCTACCAAGTTATGTTGCTTTCAGGGGCTGGATCATGCCCTTCTCCTTCAATTACATCTGCATCAAATTTCTGTTTTTTATGGTTTCCTTCACTGCCTAAGTTTAGCTCTCCTGGAACGTACTCTAGAGACCAAGTTGACCTTGAACTCAGAATTACAATGGTTGACTGCTTTTGCATACAGGGACTAAGGGTCTGTGTCACCATCATACATAGCCCTAAGATGTTCTTCCATTCCATTTTACAAGTTGAAAGCTTAGCTGGTTGGGGTCTTTTCCTGAGGCCACCGTTCCCTTTATTCCAGTGGCTCTCAACTTTCGTAAAGCCATGACCCTTTAATATATTCCATCACACTACGGTGAGCCCCAACCATAAAATCATTTCATTGCTACTTCATAACTGAAGCTTTGCTCCTGTTATATATCATAATATACATATCAGATATGCAAGATATCTGATATCAAAGCTCCACAAAAAGATTAGTACCCATGGATTGAGAACAGATGCTTTTACTCCATTTAGAATAAGACTTTTCTTTAGACCTTTTCCTCCTGTTTCTCTGACTCTCAAACTGTATTTTTATGCTTTTCATTGATCAGCTTTCTCATTTTTATTATAGATCTGTATATGTGAGCCCACTGATTACCAACCAACATAGCCAATACCAGGCTGTCTGGAAATTTCCTCTTCCAAATCTGTTAATCTATAACTCTTTACTTTATCCTCAGTCAGATTTCTTGGACAAGAATGAAAAGTAATCATCTTCATCAAAATATCACAAGAAATATCGCTTGGCCACATATTAATATTTTCATCCTTGAAACATATTAAGCTGAGCACAACAATTTCAAACCACCCTCAACACTACTGTTTTCAATGCTCCTACTAATATGGGTCATTAAGCCCCACTTTTCTGGCACAACATCACAAGGCTTAAATATTCCTCCAAAGAGAAGCATTGTCTTCCTGACATGGTAATCCTCTAATCTCTGGTATCAACTTTTTTCTTAGGGTGTCTATTACTATGAAGTGACACTATGAACATGTAAACTTTTGTAAAGAAAAACATTTCCCACCAAGCAGTGGTAGCACACGCCTTTAATCCCAGCACTTGGGAGGCAGAGACAGGCAGATTTCTGAGTTCAAGGCCAGCCTGGTTTGCATAGTGAGTTCCAGGACAGCCAGGGCTACACAGAGAAACCTTGTCTCTGAAAAACCAAAAAACCAAACCAAAACAAAACAAAACAAAAAAAGAAAAACATTTATTGGGGCTGGGTTATAATTCAGTGGTTTAGTCCACTATCTTTATGGCAGGAAGCACATTGGTGCACAAGTTGAGACATAGCTCAAAGTTCTATATCTAGATTGGCAGGCAGCTGGAAGAAAGAAACACTCGGCCTAACTTGAGCATTTGAAACCCCAAATGCCTCTCTTATGTGACACACTTCTTCCAACAAGGCCATACCTACTCTAAAAACACCACACCTCCTAATCTCTGTCAAGGAGTACCACTCCATAATGATTAAGCATCCAAATATATGCGCCTATGGGGTCCATTTCTGTTCTGTGATGACCTTCCTGATATGATAAACTGCTTTTTCATTAAAACTTCCTCAGCATTTCCTTTCTTTTTAGTGAAAAAAGAAAAAAAAACCTCTAGACACAATCTTCTGGGTAGATTATGGCAACACATAATATGCAGCTAAATCACGAATGACTAAAAGTATAACAAATTTAACACTGAAAATATGTGTATGTCTTTTTCCATGTTTTAGAAAGAATTTTGTTGCTATATCATAAAGAACACTTTAATTGCCTCAAAAATCAGAAGTTCAGAGAAGGTTAAGAGGTTCAAACTCCATTCTACATCTTCCTAAGAGCAGGGAGACATTCTAAACTCTGAGAAGGTCAACAGCTGGATTTGTATGGCCTGGGTAAAGCCTTATCATGTCTTTAGGAAGAAAAGATGTTTTGCAACAGCTAAGAACTAAGTGTGTGTGAAGGACCACAGCAAGGTGTGGCTTCTCAGTACCAATTTTCCAAATAAATTTTGGCAAGAACGTAGACCAACTTATTGAACCCTTGTAAAATGAGTGGAGATGCCACAGCCACTCAGCTTATTTGGGCTATAATAGAGGAGTAAGATGGACTTTCTGTAGTCATCTGATAAAAGCCACTTAGAAAACTAGAATCAGATATGTTAGGCTGTGATTTCAACATAAAAGACTGAAAAATAGAATTCTCCTAGTATTTGCATTCTGGTACAGGAAATTATTTAGTGAAAAAAAAACCACACATCAGGAGGTAATTACTGAAGTTTGTATGTGAAGCATCTATGAGTCACCCTCGGCCCTCAGCCTGCTAAGTGACATCTTTGCATGCCCTTCTCATGTCCAAAAATAAATACATGGAATTTCATCAGTTCCATGTAGATTTTATACATTGCAAGGTCCATGGAAACTGGCACAAATATGAAAATGTCTATGTCCTGTTTAGATAAAACACAGCCAAATGTGAACAGAAAAATGATACTCAAGTCATAAATGATTATTCTAAAAATTGTCTTTTGAGGCCAATCAACTAAATCACCATGTCTTATGTTTCAGAAGGTATCTCTGGATTTTGTTTTGTAGCAGTTGTCAAGGGAACTGTTACCCTTTACCTTAAGGCAAGCTTCATATATACTAACCTTGTAATCAGATTGTTAGTTCTATAAGGAATTTGGAAAGATTTCTTTTTCTGACAAACCTTCAAACTTTCCTTTGCTCCAGGAACAAGCCAGAGGCCATCTTAGCCTGTTTGTGAGTCCCATATTGAAATATTATTCTTTACTCCAAAATAAAAGCTCTTAGTTGAATGATGATCTCTGTAAGTTGCGTTAACTTTGACCATAATAAAGATTAAAGATAAAGCATAGTTGCCCTCTGACTAGTTTAAAAAATCATTAGATCCTTATGAAAATATTTTCATTGTTTTTGAAGATAATACAAGCACAAATTTGAGCACTTCATGTTGTTGGTAAAGAGATTAAGTCAGAGTGAATTATCAAATGAACCTTAGGCTCATTCCCGTGAAGGAGTGCACTCAGGGGTTTTACCAAAGATCACTGATTCTTAAAGGGATCTTTTTAGTAGGAAATCATTCTAAAGTTATCCATAATCCATGCATAGCCACCAACTGGGGCATGGTGGCAAGGAAAGGAAGTAATTGTGCTTTAAACCATAAACAAAAAGAGAAGACAGATGATTTGAAAATATGCAATGAAGAAATATGATAAATTAAAAGTTTCAAACTAGAAACTCAGACTTTGCACCAGATGGTTCCTAAGAATAAAAAGCCTAAAACGACTTAGAGAGGATTTTCCATACAGCACAGTGAGGTATCCTCAAATTTCTCTGCTTGGTAAGTGTGAATTGCATGTAAAAATAGATATTTTTCATAACTTGGCCTATGTAATCTTACACAGTTCAAACTTTAGGAGAAGAGTGGATAATATTAAGTGAAACTATCAAAATGCAGGCTGAGTCTGATGCAATCATGATTGAGGCAGAGAAATTGCCAGGGGTAGCAAAGGCATGTCTTTTATCTGTACAGTCATTCCTCAGAGGACCCGTCTGAATCCTCTGATCTAATACCCGCAGTACCTTATAATCAGAAATTATGACCTTTCTGCATCCCTGATGCTGAATCAATCCTATGAGGCAAGTGATCCTCACCAAATTTCTTACTTCCTTTTTACCACAAACCCCTTGTCTCTAACTTACATGTAAACTGTCTAGAGTGAATGATATATTAAATTTGCACTTCTTTTTCTTGTTTTCATGTTTCAGTCAAAACAACAATATTTAATATTTATGATATCATAAAATACATATCACAGTGTTCAGGTTTGTCCTACAAAATAGTTATGACTAGAGATTAGAGAGGATGTGCAGAGTTTAATAAGACATTGACCTTGATTGATCTAGTAGGAAAAGTATTTAAAACAAGCTGGTAGGTAATAGAATAATACAACTTAGAAAAGAACATGAACTCTGAATTTTACATTTCCTGTGGTTAGTAATATCCATAATCCATTATAGGTAAACAGAAGCCATAATCCTGACATAAGATAGTTTTAGCTTAAGAGATTTCTTTTTTTGTTTTTTTTGTTTTTTTGTTTTTGTTTTTGTTTTTTCGAGACAGGGTTTCTCTGTGCAGCCCTGGCTGTCCTGGAACTAACTCGGTAGACCAGGCTGGCCTCAAACTCAGAAATCCACCTGCCTCTGCTTCCCTAGTGCTAGGATTAAAGGCGTGCGCCACCAACGCCCGGCGACATAAGATAGTTTTAGGAAATGCTATAGATATTGTGGGTCATACATTTACAAAAGCATATAGTACACTGTAGACAAGAAAAACAAAGCAGGTCTTATTGTCAATTCAAATAAAGCGAACTGCAAAAAGCATTCATTATAAGAGCATGTCTAAGAAATGCTATCCAAAAAGCACATGTAAACCTGAGGCTATGAAAGTCAGTGAAGGACAGCTGTGTTAGGAAGGAGGAAGATAGGAAACATGATGGAAGGAGTTCCAAACATCATATGTAACTTGGAGACATATTCAAGTAGAAAAAGACATGAACACAACAAGATGGATGGAAGTGCTGGGACACCTTGTGGTGTTAACAAGGTTTGATTTTAAACTGAACTGATAAAAGGTAAGGGAGCCTTGCCAGATACATCAGCTGCTAAGAACAGTTTCTGCTCTTGTAGGGCCTACATTTATTTCTTAATGCCAATACATGATGGCTCACAACTTCCTTTGACTCCAATTAAAGAGCTTTCTGTGATTACTTCAGGCCTCATAAAAACCTGTCTGGACATGGTTCCCATCCAGAGAAGCAGGCACACTTACATATAAAAAAATTTAAAATTTTCAGAAACTAGGTGGTATAATAGAAAAGATAGCTGTTTTTGATTTTCAACTTCAGGTGGCTGCATGACTGCAAAGACAAACGAGAATGACTTGATTTTTAGTGCAGAAGCAAATTTCCTACATCTCTGTTTCTGATGGACAACTGCAAGTATCTGATTGATTGTAGTCCCTGGGAAATATACAGGAAAGGAAAAGAGGTTTCAAACATCCAGCTGGTAACAATTGTGGAATAGAGACAACAATGTAAAATGGAGAGTCCTATTGTGCATGTGAAACACTCAATGCTTTAAATGTATTCTTACATCTCACATGTGATGTTTATTCTGTATTTTATGAATACAGGTGCTAAGCCAGGTTAAGGTTAAAAGTCATCTGCCAAGTAATTAAGAGTGGACTTGGATTCAAATGAGGCATCCTTAATGTCTGAATTCACATTCACAGATAAATACACATTAAAAAAATTACAGACAGAGAAGAGCTGAAAGTAACACAGATCTGGGAGCAGTTTTTAGATATTTTTAAACATCAAAATATAGCAAAATGAATTACAGTAGGATAAGCAAACCAACAGAAGGAAAAGAGCCCATGAGAAGGCACAAGAATCAGAGAACCACTCATCCATACACTCAGGAGGGACATAAAACATACTTAACTGAAAATATATATTATATATTACATATATATATGTGTGTGTGTGTGTGTGTGTGTGTGTGTGTGTGTATGTGTATGTATATATATATACATGAAAGACCTGGTATAGGTCTGTGTGTGCCCTGTCCTTGCTGCTTCTGTCACTTTGAGTTCAAATGAGCTTTGCTATCTAGAGGACTTTAAATTATGTTAGTTCCTGAGTATTTTCATTTGCCTCCTAATTTTGGAGAATATATTCCAAGAGGTAGGCACAGAGAATGATGTGCACAGTATGTTCATGTCTTGAATGTGTTCATGCCTTGAATGAGTGAATTAGGCACTATGGATAGTTTTCTTAGATCTGTTAGGGAAGAGGGCCATTAAGGACCAACAGCTTTCTCCTGTAGCTTAGATTTCTCCTCTGCCATCATGTTAGGAGGCAGAACTTGAAACTTTTTCTAGAGTGGCAGGATGAGTTTTCCCATGTTTGTGGAATAATAGAGCTTTGGTGATTCTCCCTTGCACAAGATTACTTCCTATCTCAAAAAAAGATAGAACAAGTCCTTGTGATAAATGTCTTGATAGCTTTCAATCCCTGACAGCCTCTAATTCTCCTCACCTTCAGGGTTTCAGAACCAACAGAGTTGTCCCTGAAATACTGTCATGTGTCTCAGCTTTCACTTGTCAATCATTTGGGCTGGGGTACATCTATACAGTACCCTAAAGTTTCTCTCTACAGACAAACCATCACACCTCTATTGCCTTCAGTGAAAACTCTTCCTCTTAACTTTCCCCAGCTTAGGCTCTCTCTTCAATTCACTTCTCTTCCTTCAGTGTACCAGGACCATGCTGTTCTTCAACTTACCTATGAAAGTCGCATAAAAATATTCCAAGTCTGAATATCACCTGTCCCTGAAGGCCTATTTCTATTTTTCTAATTTTCATTCCGTGCCTTTGATAAAAAAATTAAAAAAAAAACAAGAAAACCAGAAAAACAAAAACATTCTGGCCCAATTCCAGCTTAGAGATGGAAAGATCTTATTTCAATATACAGGTTGGAATCCATTAACAAGAGAATTCAGAGGAGGAACTTAAGCAGCAACTTGAAGGAGAAACTATTGAGTTATGCTACTTGCTCAATTTTTCACAGTCACATGCTTGGTTAGATTTCTTATATAGTTATCTACCAGAGTTATCTACCCAGAGAATGGTGTCACCCAGAGTGGGCTAGGCCCCTTCCATTTTAATTGACAATCAAGAAATTTCCTCACACATATGGCCACAGACCAATCTGTTCTGAGCTGTCATTAAACTAGGACTCATTCTCAAGGGACTCTATATTGCATTGAGTCTAGAGTTTACAGTATGATACTTATAAATGAATCTATGTAAATATGTTTTTCCATATTTATGACAGTTTTAACAATAAAACTGTCATAAAACTCTGCTCAGCCCAGTATCTGTTGTTTGCAGATGCTTGGACCTATTTATTTATCACATGAATGAAAGAGTCTGCTCTGACTGATAACTCCTCCCTGAAATCTTTAGATTGTGCTCACTCACTTCATCTTAGCATCACTATAAATCTGTCACTGCTATAACACTAGTCTCATCCCCATAGAGCCTCTCCAGTGTAATTCTTATCTAGAGGCCAGTGATCACACACATTGCACTGCATAGTTCTAAACTGTAGGTATAATAATACCAATGAGTTATGGATATAAGAGTAATGAAAATTAAAAAGCAGTGTATCTTTGGTTAAGAATATAGAGCGGATAAAGTTAAGTTGATGTATACAGACCTCTTGTTCATTTCATGCTGCTTTCTCAAGTCCTATCTCAGAATTAAAAAGAAATTACTGTGCTTGTGGTTCACAGGCCTTGCAGTACAAATATAAATGAGGAAACTGCATTAATCATATAAGATAATCCTGAGATCTGACAAATATATACTGCTTAGAACTAAGTAAGGAGGTAGATTCACTGTCCCAGAGCTTTGTGCTTGGAAGTGCAGAGGAGTTGCAGAATGTGTAAGAGATGTTTAATAATTGCCTTTTTATAATGAAAACGTCTAGGACAAATAACTTTCCTCCTTTTCCTCATAACAACATCTGTATCTCAAATAGCTGTAGGGGTTTCAACTAGCAGGTACTACCCTTCCTATCAGACTGGTCAAGACAGGCAGGGACATTATTTTTGGGACTTTTATAATGTAGTAGTGCATCAGCAAAGATAGACTCCAACATAACTCAGTTTTGGGAAACCTTAATTTGCCACATAAGAAATAAGATTACTCATTTTCTAAAAGAAACATTTCAGGAAAATGATAGGTACTAGCTTTGAAGCAATGCACTAAACACTAACATTTTCTGTATAAAATGTAGGTCCCTGTGTTCAGGGTCTCTATCTGAAAATATCCCAATACAAATATATTTTTAAGGATATATGTAAATGTATTTCTACTGCTGAAGTAATAAGATGAGAGTCTTACCCAAGTTATGCAAATGCATGGCTTGGGCTGAGATTAGTGTTTCCTTCTCTGTTCTATCACTAGTTCTAGACTTGGAAGCTTCTAGCCGCTATATAATCCTAACTAACTGATTCAATCTGGCTTTTCTTGGCTTCTGACCAAATTGCTTTGCCTGGCCTTACACTAACTATGGAAATATGTTCTAACCTTCTGGCTACTTCTTATTCTCAGGATTAATGATGAATAGAATAAAGAGTGGTGACCTCAGAAAGTGGATTCAACTAAGTTTCCCACTGCTGAAAAGGGATTAAGGAAAAAGGTTACAGCTTGGTTTGTGGTATATATCTTTAACCTTAGCATGGTGGAGGGAGAAGCGGAGTGCAGCAGGATTTCTGAGTTCATGGGCATTCTGGCCTCAAGAGCAAGTTTGAAGACAGTAAAGCTTAGATAATGAAGAAAAACAGAAAGCTGATGCAGATGTAAATAAAATAAAAAGACCATGTTCCAGGACCAGCGCGGCGGGCCTCCATATTGCAACCAGGGCACAGCTGGAAAGGCCCAGGTTCTGTGGGACTTCCCCGCACCCTCTGGCGAGCACCGAGGCTGCTTTCTGCAACCAGCTCGCCCGCCCCTGGACCAGCAGAAGCGGCGGGCCTCCATATTGCAACCAGGACATAGCTGGAAAGGCCCAGGTAAACACCCCTTCCAGGGCTGCCCTCACGGGGGATCTGCTAGGGTATCGGACCCAAGCAGGCTGAGTTCTGCCTAGGCTCTGCGGGACATCCCGCGCCCTCTGGCGAGCACCGAGGCTGCTTTCTGCAAACAGCTCGCCGGCCCCTGGACCAGCGCGGCGGGCCTCCATATTGCAACCAGGACACAGCTGGAAAGGCCCAGGTTCTGTGGGACTTCCCCACACCCTCTGGCTAGCACCGAGGCTGCTTTCTGCAACCAGCTCGCCGGCCCCTGGACCAGCAGAAGCGGCAGGCCTCCATATTGCAACCAGGACATAGCTGGAAAGGCCCAGGTAAACACCCCTTCCAGGGCTGCCCTCACGGGGGATCTGCTAGGGTATCGGACCCAAGCAGGCTGAGTTCCACTTAGGCTCTGCGGGACATCCCCGTGCCCTCTGGCGAGCACCGAGGCTGCTTTCTGCAACCAGCTCGCCGGCCCCTGGACCAGCAGAAGCGGAGGGCCTCCATATTGCAACCAGGGCATAGCTGGAAAGGCCCAGGACACAGCTGGAAAGGCCCAGGCTCTGTGGGACATCCCCGCTCCCTCTGGCGAGCACCTAGGCTGCATTCTGCAACCAGCTCACCGGCCCCTGGACCAGCGCTAGCTGCGGGCCTCCATATTGCAACCAGGACATAGCTGGAAAGGTCCAGGTAAACACCCCTTCCAGGGCTACCCGCACAGGGGGATCTGCTAGGGTCTCGGAACCAAGCAGGCCGAGTTCCTTGCAACCAGGACACAGCCGGAGAAGCCCAGGTAGACAGACTCCAACAGGGGCTACAATCGCATGGGTGGCAGCCAGCTTATGATCCCTTAAAGCAGCAGTCACACATATTTACCAGTAGAGAAACAACAGGTGAGCACGGCCTCACAGGAGATTCAAACACCAGCCACTAACAACAAGGCCAACTAAAACCAGAAATAACCAGATGGCAAAAGGAAAACGAAGGAACGTTACTAACAAAAATCAAGGCAACATGACAGCATCTGAACCCAGTTCTCCAACAACACGAATCCCTGGATACCCTAAAACACCAGAAAAACAAGACTTGGATATAAAATCACTGGTCAGGATGCTGGTAGCTGAACACATAGAAAAATCTCGTAAAGAAATAGAGGAGAAAATGGATCAAAAGTTAGAAGCCTTTACGAGGCAAATACAAAAATCACTTCAAGAAATTCAGGAGAAGATGGATCAAAGAGAAGAAGACAATAAGGAAGAAAGACAAAAGTCACTTAAAGAACTACAGAAGAACGTGGGCCAACAAGTAGAAGCTATGAAAGAGGAAGCACAAAAATCTATTAAAGAAATACATGAAAACACAATCAAGCAAACGAAAGATCTGAGCACATCCATCCAGATACTAAAAACAGATGTAGAAACAACTAAGAAATCACAGAGGGAGACAACATTGGAGATAGAAAACCTGGGGAAGAAATCAGGGGCCCTAGACGCAAGTATCAACAATAGAATACAAGAGATAGAAGACAGAATCTCAGAAGCCGAAGATACCATAGGAACCATTGATTCAACAGTCAAAGAAAACACTAAATGCAAAAAGGTGGTAACCCAAAACATCCAGGAAATCCAAGACACTATGAGAAGACCAAACCTAAGGATTATAGGTATAGACAAGAGTGAAGATTTACAATTTAAAGGGCCAGCTAATATCTTCTATAAAATTATGGAAGAAAACTTCCCCAACCTAAGGAGAGAGATGCCCATGAATATACAAGAAGCCTATAGAACCCCAAACAGACTGGACCAGAACAGAAATACATCCTGTCACATAATAATCAAAACTCCAAATGTAATAAACAAAGAAAGAATACTAAAGGCAGCAAGAGAAAAAGGCCAAGTAACTTATAAAGGAAGACCTATCAGAATAACACCAGACTTCTCACCTGAGACCATGAAAGCTAGAAGATCCTGGGCAGATATCATGCAAACTCTAAGAGAACACAAACTTCAGCCAAAACTACTTTACCCAGCAAAACTCTCAATTGCCATTGATGGAGACATCAAGGTATTCCATGACAAAACCAAATTTGCAAGATATCTCTCCACAAATCCAGCCCTACAAAGGATAATAGGGGGAAAACACCAAGAAAAGGACGGAAACTACACCCGGGAAGAAGCAAGATAGAAACCTCCTCTCATCAAACCCAAAAGAAGATAACCTCTCGAATATAAAAAATAAATAAGATAAATAAATATAATTTCAAAACTGTATGGAGGTAATAATTAATATTCCTTAATATCTCTTAACGTCAATGGACTCAATTCCCCAATAAAAAGATATAGACTAAAGGACTGGATAAGGAAACAGGACCCTACATTTTGCTGCATACAGGAAACACATCTCAGTGTTAAAGACAAACACTGCCTTAGAGTAAAAGGCTGGAGGACAATTTTACAAGCAAATGGTCTCAGGAAACAAGCTGGAGTAGCCATTCTAATATCAGATAAAATTGACTTTCAACCTAAAATCATCAAAAGAGACCCAGAAGGTCACTTCTTGCTGGCCAAAGGGAAAATCCACCAGGAAGAGCTCTCAATACTGAACATCTATGCTCCAAATGCAAGGGCACCCTCATTTGTAAAAGAAACCTTACTAAAGCTTAAAGCACACATTACACCTAACACAATAATTGTGGGTGACTTCAACACCCCACTCTCCTCAATGGACCGATCAGGAAAGCAGAAACTAAACAGGGACACAGTGAAACTAATTGAAACTCTGGACCAATTGGATTTAACAGATATATATAGAACATTTCATCCTAAAGCTAAAGAATATACCTTTTTCTCAGCACCACATGGTACCTTCTCCAAAATAGACCATATAATCGGTCACAAGACAGATGTCAACAAATACAAGAAGATCGAGCTAATCCCATGCCTCCTATCAGATCACCATGGAGTAAGAGTGGTCTTCAATAGCAACAAAAACAACAGAAAGCCCACATACACATGGAAACTGAACAATACTCTACTCAATGACACCTTGGTCAAGGAAGAAATAAAAAAAGAAATCAAAGACTTTTTAGAATTCAATGAAAATGAAGGTACAACCTACCCAAATCTATGGGACACAATGAAAGCAGTGCTAAGAGGAAAACTCATAGCTCTAAGAGCATCCAAAAAGAAACTGGAGAGAGCATACACTAGCAGCTTAACAGCACACCTTAAAGTGCTAGAAGAAAAACAAGTTAACTCACCCAGGAGGAGTAGAAAACAAGAAATCATCAAACTCAGGGCTGAAATCAATCAAATAGAAACAAAGAGAACCATACAAAGAATCAACAAGACCAGGAGCTGGTTCTTTGAGAAAATCAACAAGATAGATAAACCCTTAGCCAGACTAACCAAAGGACACAGAGACAGTATACAAATTAACAAAATTAGAAATGAAAAGGGAGACATAACAACAGAAACTGAGGAAATTCAAAAGATCATCAGATCCTACTACAAAGGTCTATACTCAAAACAACTGGAGAATCTGGAGGAAATGGACGATTTCCTAGACAGATATCAAATACCAAAATTAAATCAGCATCAAGTAGACCAGCTAAATAGTCCCATAACCCCTAAAGAAATAGAAGGGGTTATAGAAAGCCTCCCAACCAAAAAAAGTACGGGACCAGATGGTTTTAGTGCAGAATTCTACCAGACCTTCAAAGAAGACTTAACACCAATACTTTTCAAACTATTCCACAAAATAGAGACAGAAGGGACACTGCCCAACTCATTCTTCGAAGCCACAATTACGCTAATACCTAAACCACAAAAAGATCCAACAAAGAAAGAGAACTTCAGGCCAATTTCTCTTATGAATATAGATGCAAAAATACTAAATAAAATTCTTGCTAACCGAATCCAAGAGCACATCAAAACGATCATCCACCATGATCAAGTAGGCTTCATCCCAGGGATGCAGGGATGGTTCAATATACGGAAATCCATCAATGTAATCCACTACATAAACAAACTGAAAGAAAAAAACCACATGGTCATCTCATTAGATGCTGAAAAAGCATTCAACAAAATTCAGCATCCTTTCATGCTAAAAGTCTTGGAAAGAGCAGGAATTCAAGGCCCATACCTAAACATAGTAAAAGCAATCTACAGCAAACCAGTAGCCATCATCAAAATAAATGGAGAGAAACTTGAAGCATTCCCACTAAAATCAGGGACAAGACAAGGCTGCCCTCTCTCTCCATATCTTTTCAATATAGTACTTGAAGTTCTAGCAAGAGCAATTAGACAACATAAGGAAGTCAAAGGGATACAAATTGGAAAGGAAGAAGTGAAACTATCATTATTTGCAGACGATATGATAGTTTACCTAAGCGACCCAAAAAACTCCACCAGAGAACTTCTACAGCTGATAAACAACTTCAGCAAAGTGGCAGGTTATAAAATTAACTCAAGCAAGTCAGTGGCCTTCTTGTACTCAAAGGACAAGCAGGCTGAGAAAGAAATTAGGGAAATAACACCCTTCACAATAGCCACAAACAACATAAAGTATCTTGGCGTAACTCTAACCAAACAAGCGAAAGATCTGTACAACAGGAACTTCAAGTCCTTGAAGAAAGAAATCGAAGAAGACCTCAGAAGATGGAAAAATATTTCTTGCTCCTGGATTGGCAGGATCAATATAGTAAAAATGGCCATCTTGCCAAAAGCAATATACAGATTCAATGCAATCCCCATCAAAATCCCAACTCAATTCTTCATAGATCTAGAAAGAGCAATTCTCAAATTCATCTGGAGCAACAAAAAACCCAGGATAGCTAAAACTATTCTCAACAATAAAAGGACTTCTGGGGGAATCAATATCCCTGACCTCAAGCAGTACTACAGAGCAATTGTGTTAAAAACTGCATGGTATTGGTATAGCAACAGGCAAGCAGATCAATGGAACAGGATTGAAGACCCAGAAATTAACCCACAGACTTATGGTCACTTGATCTTTGATAAAGGAGCCACAACCATCCGGTGGAATAAAGATAGCCTTTTCAACAAATGGTGCTGGTTCAACTGGAGGTCAACATGCAGAAGAATGCGAATTGACCCACTCTTATCTCTTTGCACTAAGATCAACTCCAAGCGGATCAAGGACCTCCACATAAAACCAGACACACGGAAACTATTAGAAAAGAAACTTGGGAAGACCCTGGAGGACTTGGGCACAGGGGAAAAGTTCCTGAACAGAACACCAATAGCGTACGCACTAAGATCAAGGATCTACAAATGGGACCTCATAAAATTACAAAGTTTCTGCAAAGCAAAGGACACTGTCAGAAGAACAAAACGGCAACCAACAAAGTGGGAAAAGATCTTCACCAACCCCACATCCGACAGAGGGCTAATATCCAATATATACAAAGAACTCAAGAAGTTAGACCCCAAAGAACCAAATAACCCTATCAAAAAATGGGGCACAGAGCTAAACAAAGAATTTTCACCAGAAGAAATTCGGATGGCCGAGAAACACCTTAAAAGATGTTCAACATCATTAGTCATCAGGGAAATGCAAATCAAAACAACCCTGAGATTCCACCTCACACCAGTCAGAATGGCTAAGATTAAAAACTCAAGAGACAACAAGTGCTGGCGAGGATGTGGAGAAAGAGGAACACTCCTCCATTGTTGGTGGGATTGCAAAATGGTAAAACCGCTCTGGAAATCAGTTTGGAGGTTCCTCAGAAAATTGGGCATGTCACTCCCAGAGGACCCTGGCATACCACTCCTGGGCATATACCCAGAGGATTCCCCTGCATGCAATAAAGACACATGCTCCACTATGTTTATAGCAGCCTTGTTTATAATAGTCAGAAATTGGAAGGAGCCCAAATATCCCTCAAAGGAGGAATGGATACAGAAAATGTGGTATATTTATACAATGGAATACTACTCAGCAATTAAAAATAATGAATTCATGCAATTTGTAGGTAAATGGTTAGACCTGGAAAATATCATCCTGAGTGAGCTAACCCAATCACAAAAGAATGCACATGAAATGCAATCACTGATAAGTGGATATTAATGAGCCCAGAAGCACTAAATACTCAAGACACGAATAGCAAGTCAAATGATTCCCAAGAAGAAGAAAGGAGAGGACCCTGGGCATGTAAAGATTGCATCCAGTTTAGTAAAGAAACTGAGGGGGGAGGGGGAATGATTGGGGAATAGTTGGGGGGGAGAGGAACTATGGGAACTATGGTGGGTGGGAACTGGGAAAGGGGAAAGCCCTTGGAATGTAAACATAGAATATAAAAAATAAAAATTAAAAAAAAAAAAAGACCATGTTCCAGATCCAGCAAGTAACAGAGCTTGGCAGTTTTGGCCATATGGTTTTGGCTTTAGAGTCATAATTTAGGATATAAGCAAAAGGTAATGGAATCATCCTTTCTTGCTAACAAAACGGCTGAGACCAGTAAATAAAATAATATTATATATATACATATATATACTCAAATATGTATATATATACATATATATATATATATATATAATTCTTTATTTAGTTTTGTATACATCATGAGAAAGTACTGCATATTCAAATTGCAAAACCATTCTTAGGTATTTTCTTCTACAATTGTTTACTTCTGTGTTTGAAGTCTAAGTCATGATGTTTTAAGTACATTTATATATGCATAAAATATTTATTTCAGGGGATTAATTAGACAGAAGTATACATGTAGAGTGAAAATATGTTAAAACCAATTATGTTGTGGAAATGACTCATAATAATAATAAATAAAATAAATTAGAAATGGAAGAAATACTGTTAAAATTAATAAAATATAAAATAGATGTTTATACCAGATAATTAAAAATCATTTGTAGAAACAGACATACAAGGTATAGCCACAGCACTGTTGTTTAATACAGCTATTAGCTGGCTCAACAAAAACACAACAATGTACCTCAAAATAAAGGTGAATGAATAAAGAAACGGTTATAATCATTTAAAGAAATTATACTCACTGATAATCATGAAATGAAATGCAAAATCCACAGTGGCATTTATCTCAACAACTGTTTGCTGGATGAAAGAAGTAACAGAGGGAAGGAATTTATAAATGATTTATTTCATGATTTTCATTCACATAAACACGGTGTGAGACACTGGATATCAATTAGTGTCAATAAGTTAGTAGACTGGAGAAGGTCAAGAGGAAAATTCTGTCCTAATTTTATGTGATAGTCTTCTAACTTCCTTGCAATTGTTACCCACAGACAGAATGAGATGGTGAGCAACAACATAAAAATAAATTCAATGAAGGGAAGTAAGTTGATTTCCCTGGTTTTCTGGTTTACTTAGTCAGTTAGTGAATAGCTTATGTTGAAAGTCTGCAGATTTCAGAAACTCCTATGATATCTCCTCTGCCTCGCAGTCAAAGCCTACTTGACCAGGAATATCTCAAAAAACCTGTTTCTAGAGGAGCAATCATAGCTCTCTGCAGTTCTGGATATTGCACTAATTCTTGAGTGAGGGACATCAAAAGAAGAAAGAAAGAAAGAAAGAAAGAAAGAAAGAAAGAAAGAAAGAAAGAAAGAAAGAAAGAGAGAGAGAGAGAGAGAGAGGGAGGGAGGGAGGGAGGGAGGGAGGGAGGGAGGGAGGGAGGGAGGGAGGGAGGGAGGGAGGGAGGAAGGGAAAAAAAGAAAAAGCAGGGAGTCTATCCTCATCTGTCTGTCCATCAAATGGTCTCCTCAGATTTTAAAGAAATACAAATCATAAATGTTTTGATGAATTTTTCATGACAGACACCAAGGTTTGGAGATGAGAACCTGCAATGCTCTATCGCTTGTATATGTAAAAACTAAAATTACACAGTATAACTCACACACACACACACACACACACACACACACATCACTAAATTAAAAAATAATGTAGTGATTATCATTTTTACCCAATGCCTATTCATTTTGTTTATGTATCAGTGCTGGAATTAATTTCTTTCATGTAAGGACAATTTTGCAAACTTACTATATGTGGATTATTTTTATAAATGTATAACTCAAAGTAGTCATGAATTGGGTGTGTCTAATTTGACTTGGAATTTAATTAGTTTATGTTTCACTGAATAATAAATAAGAATTAAATTACTTGAAGCATATTAAACAAACATATTATATGGGAAAATCCCCGGGATAAATACTAGAAAGAAAAAATATGTAAAGCAAGTTCAATATTTAGTACAAAGTATTTCAATATTTAGTACATATTTTGTTTAAATTACACTATATCTATTTGTCTAATTATATAAAAGGTAAAGCAATTATTTAACTTTTCAATATTTAAACCACGTTCAATGAGATAAAATGTTTCCCTGATCAATCAACTTAACTATGGTTTTGACAATGTTATAATTTTAAAGTTCCTTACCACAAACATAATGATCTCTGCATTATTCAACATAAATTTAAATAAGCAAGCTGAGAAAGACTTTAAACAAACACCACTCTTTACAACAGTCATAAATGATATAAAATATCTTGGTATAACTCTAACCAAGCAAGTGAAAGATCTCTATGACAAGAAAGTCTGAATAAAGATCTCAGAAGATGGGAAGATCTCCCATGATCATGGATTGGTAAGATTAACACAGTAAAAATGAATATCTTAGTAAAAGCAATCAATAGATTCATTGCAATCTCCATCAAAATATCCCTCATAGTAATAGAAAGAGTGATTATCAACTTAATGTGGAATAACAAAAAACCCCAGAAGAGTGAAAACAATTCTCAACAATAGGAGAACTTCTGGGGGGGGGGAATCACCATCCTTGACCTCAAGCTATACTACAGAACAATAGTGATTAAAACAGCATGGTATTGATCCAAAAACAGACAAGTGGATCAATGGAATAGAATCGAAGACCCAGAAATAAACCCACACACCTATGATTACTTGAACTTTGCGAAAGAAATCAAACCCATACAGTGGAACGAAAGAAAGCATTTTCAACAAACAGTGCTGGTTCAACTTGCAGTCTGCATGTAGAAGAACACAAATTGGTTAATGATCTGGTTAGAGTACAAGTTCCTTTCTAGTCGAGTGAACTTTCTCAAATAGAAAGTAGGCTGGGTTCCTATACTTCTAACTCTAACTTTATTAAAGATCTTCAGTATATCACTCATTCTTACAGCTTGACTTTCCATGATGTTCATATGATTCTTATTAACAATTTACTCCCTGATGAATGCTGGTGAGTTTTGGAAGAGGCAAGAATGCATGCAGATGAAATTCATCAAACAGACAGAACATATTCAATTGGATCTTAGGCAGTGCCTGATCAAGATCCTCAATGGAATTACATTTCCCTAGATGGTATTTTAGCCAGAGACAGGTTTGTTGCATGCCTTCTGGCTGGTCTTAGAAAAGCAGCCTTAAAGCCAGTAAATTTTGAAAAACATCAAGAGGTTGTCCAGGACAAACAGGAAAATCCTTCTTAGTTTTTAGAACACCTCACAAAGGCTTTGTTACAATACACTAATCTAGATCCCAAGAATCCAGAAGATAAGCAACTTCTAATGACTTACTTCTTTTCCCATAGCTACCCTGACATAAGACCTAAACTTAAGTGCTTGGAGAGTGTGCCCCTAACTCCACAGGCAGAAGTCTTGGCACTGGCCTTCAAGGTATACCATGGGAGAGATGAAAAAGCCCCAAAACAAAAGTACCATGTGCTGGCAAAGGCTGTCTGACCAGCTCCAGCTACCACCCCTGGCCTCTGGCATTTTAATGCTCAGGTACCACCAGTTTGCTGCTATAGATGTGCTGAACAAGGTCACTGGGTGAGGACTTGCCCGAACCCCCACAAGCCAAGAGGTCTGTGTCCTAAGTGTCATGGTGAGGGACATTGGGATGTCGATTGCCCTGATGTCATGCAGAACAGAGGGCCATCCCATCCAGATACCTCTCCAGCTGACCTCCTAGACTTGGCTATGGAGACTGAAGAGGCCAGAGCTCCCTCCACCCAACAAAGCCTATCACCAACAGGGAGCCTCGGGTAACTATCATGGTATATGGGCGGCCCATCTCTTTCCTTTTAGACACCATGGTCAGTTACTCATTCCTGATGGAGTTTTGCAGACCCACCTCACCCTTGTGTCTTCCCATAGTTGGGATAGGAGAGCCTTACCTTCCTCATCAGACCCCACCACTTAGCTGCACTTTTAGAAATATACTTCTCCCCCATTCCTTTTTGGTAGTGCCAACTTCTCCAGTTCCCTTATTAGGAAGAGATCTTTTAGTTAAGTATGGGGCTTCAATTTCTTTTGCTCTCCCCACTTGCCTGAACCCAAGCTTGTCTGCAGTTCCCCTACTTCTCCTTCTAGCTAGTCAACCTACTAACACTAACATGTTATTTCCTCTACCAGCTTCTCAGGTGGAACCCAGAGTTTTGGGATGTCCAGAACCCCTCTATTGCTAGACATCAGTCTCCTGTTGTCATTCAGTTACTGGACTCTACCATGTACATTTCCCAAGCTCAATACCTCCCCCCTTTCTCAAGAGCCTCAGGGGACTTTAATCCTATCTTTTCTGACCTCTTAACGAAAAAACTCCTTCACCCCACTTCTTCCCACCTTAACACCCCTATACTAGCAGTTAAGAAACCTAATGGTACCTATTGCCTGGTTCAAGACCTCAGGTGCATTAGTACTGCAGTAGGTCCACTCCATCCTGTAGTAGCTAACCCCTACATACTTCTTTCTACTATCCCCTCAGGAACTTCTCATTTCTCAGTCTTAGATCTGAAGGATACATTTTCTCTATCCTTCTCAATGCTCAGTAACAGAACATATTTGCCTTTACCTGGATGGATCCTGACACCCACTTTTCTACCCACCTTACCTGGACTGTTCTGCCTCAGGGATTCTGAGACGGCCCACACCTATTTGGCCAGGCTCTGGCTTCTGACTTACTCTCTTTATCTCTCCCTAGATCTAAAATTCGTCTTTATGTAGATGATGTACTCCTCTGTAGCCCATCTCTAAAGATTAGCCAAGCAGAAACCTCTGCTCTTCTAAATTTCCTACAGGAAATTTAGGCTACAAATTTATCTTACAGGCTACAAGGTCTCACCTTCTAAAGTCCAACTGTCCACTTCTCAGGTTACCTATTTGGGAATAACAATTACTCCAACCCACAAGGCTTAGAAAGAATCTGATTCTGTCTTTAATTGTTTCTTCTACAAAGGAAGAGATTTTATCATTCCTAGGAATGGTTAGCTATTTATGTTTCTGGGTTCCTTCCTTTTCCCTCCTTTCTCCACCCTTAAATGAAGCAGCATTAGGCCCCACCCACGAACCTTTCCTCAAACCTGTTACCAAGCTCTTTCAGAGGCTCCAACAGCCTCTCCATTGGACTGAGCCTAGGGAACCCAATGGAAGAGTTAGGGGAAGATCTAAAAGAGCTGAAGATGATTGCAACCACATAAGCTGAACAACAACCAGACCCTCAGAACTCCCAGGGATGAAACCACCAACCAAGGTGCATACATGGGCTGGTCCATGTCTCCTGCTACATATGTATTATGTATTATGTATTATGAAGCCAGATTATCTTATCTGGCATCAATGGCAGGAGAGGCACTTGGTCATATAGAGACTTGTTGCCCCAGTGAAGGAGAGCGCTAGAGGGGTGAGGCAGGAGTGGGTGAATGGGTGGGGGAGCATCCTTTTAGAGGCAAAGAGGGGGATGGGGTGGTTGGATTGTGAAGGGGAGACTGGGAAGGGGGAAAACATTTGAAATGTAAATAAAATAATCAATTTTTAAAAATACAATTTAAAAATATGTTAAAATAATTGTAGAAAACAGAAAAAGAGAACAAAATATACAGAAAGTTATTAATAGTTTTTATAAGCTTCCACATTTTTATGCAATTTTACTTTGTATTTCTCTGATGATTGCTTCAAGCTACAGCTACAATGTTTCACAATTTTGTAATCCTCATTTTATAAGTGATTCAGTTGAAAATTGTTCTTCAGTAGGAAAATTATCATAAAGACATTTCCTTTTAATAATAGAATATTGCAGTCAAATAGAAGAATAAACATCAGTTATACTGTTTGAGGAGTTTTACATAAAATTCCTCAAGAAGGTGGGAAAATAATGCTAAAGGTCAAACACTAATAATGATTATGGAACTGTGCAGTTGTAGTTTCATCATATTCATATTGAACAGAAGTAATGCCCCTTTTCCCTTTTTTTTTTTTAAATTATGTGAAACACTACACATCCTGTAATCACTTAGTGTCTGTATCCTAGATGAGATGATGGACTTGAGAAGGATTCCTCTTTATAAACACTGGATTGTGATGCTCAAGTGTGACAATTAATAGCTATGGATCAGCATTAACAGCAAAGAACAAAATGAAAGTGGGCAAATACTAAGTGCCCAGTTACAGAGAGGTAGACTACAGGCAATTTGTATTCATGAAAATTATTTCATGAACTTCATTTTGGAAATGGTGAGTATGAAATCACCCTAGAGAAGTAAATCCTGTAAGACTTGAAAGGAAAGTCATAAAAATAAAAGATACCATAATTTAGTATATATATATATATATATATATATATATATATATAATGACTTTTCTACATGTAAAATTCACTAATCCATTAGCAGTGACAGAGACATGTGTAAAGCAGAATTAGGTAAAATACTGGCTCCCTGTCTCATTAATCATCTAACAGGCTCTCCTTAAGGCCCTAGCCTTACATCTCCATGACCTGACTTGCCAGTTTTCCCTCAATATAACTGAAAAGGAGGGATTTGCCCATGGAGTCTTAGGTCACCAACTGGTACCTTCTTTTGCACTTGAAAATCTAATATCATACAATAGCCTGTATGATTTTCAAGACATATGTTAAAGATTGAGGCCCCTAAGAGGAAAGTCTCCAACAAATGCAGACACTGTCCAAGAAATGTTTATGTAATAAAATGACTGAAAGGAATGGAATGAGCCCCCAACAAAGACTGCATTTAAAGTCCAAAAAAGACTCATATCCAAATAAATGAAAGAGGATCTGATCCTAACTTAACTGTTTAGAAGAAGAGAAAATAAACTCTAAGTAAAGAATATGACAGCATCAGAAATCTCAAATAATCTTCATATTATTTTATGGCATTCAATTAAAATTTAGTTAGCAAACTAGAAATAAAAATATAAAATACTCTAAGTTTGAGGAAAAACTAGCAAAACCTCTTGAGAGAGTCTGGTGATGTTGGTGCATGCCTTTAACCCCATCATTTTCGAGGCACACACAGGTGAATCTCTAGAGGTCAGCCTAGTCTACAGAGGTAGTTCCAGGACATTAAAGGCTAAAAAGAGAACCCCTGTCTCAAAAATCTAAAGAAAACAGAACTCTCAAGAGATATAAATCTTGAAGTGGCAATGCGTTGGGATTAAAATGAACATGAGGATCTGATGGTTAATGACAGTAAAAATTACAAATCAATAAAACCATGCTTACACAGAAATTATAGCACATAAAATAAAGCAACAAAATTAAGAATTCAGTACATGATAGTAGAAATCATAGCATACCTATGAAGAGTTTAATGAAGCAGAATATAGGTCAATGTGACCAAACTAGGATGGAAAGAACAAGACTATTTGAAAAGTGAACCAAACAAACATCATGGTTGCCACGTGTAGACTCCAGGCATCTCAATGGAAGAAGGAGTTCAAGAGAAGCAAAACCTTAGGGCTGCACAATTCTGATGTCAACAAAGTAAAAGAAGAACCTAGAATTTTATTCTGGGCAAATTAAATTGAAACCATGCATATCATCACAGAAATGTTCTATTGTGATTTTTAAAACTAAGAAACACCTTTAAAAGATTTAGTGAGTTTTTCTTGTTTGTTTTCTACAATTATTAATTTCAAAAGAACAACAAAACCTTTGCATGTAAAATTGTTAAATGTAACTGAAATCAGTTAAGGCAAGTGTGTGAAAATAGAGGCTATTGCTGCACTCATGAATTAATTAGAGACTCGTTTACCAGATGCTCAATTTCTTCTCATCTGACCTTCCAACTCTAAGCATTTCCATTCAGAATATCAGTTGTAAAATCAATGGATAATTGAGATGAATACAGATCTGAAGAACTAGATTCTGTACACAAGTATAGAGATTGTAATTGCAATACTTAAGAAAATTTGGTATTAGAAATAATGAAAATTTACAGTTTAGAAATAAAGATATTGTTGTGAAATTTGAGTACTATAAAAGTGAAATGTGCACAGATAGACCAAATTAAACTTTCAGTGAAGGGTACTTTATCATGTGGTCATTGATTGTAGAAAAAGGAAACAATGGTCTCCTGTCATCTTACTTTGAAAAACATGATCCAAATGTAAAAAAAAAATATTACATGAAAATGTTAAAGGTCAAAAAGAAAAACTAGGCACGATGTAAATATTTTTTCAATTGTAAGATGTACAATAATATATTATAAAATGGAAATTCCTATAATATAAGTGAATTATTACTGTATTTAACAGTATCAATTTTTTAACCACAATATGGTATTAAAAAGGCAAAGTAAGACCATTTCCACTAGTGCTTCTACTCTACTGCATTCTGTGAGCACAAAGGCTCACCTAACAGAATCCACGTGCATGGATTCCATGCTTTTACAGTCTACTTTCCTTTTGAATACCATTGTTATTCAAGGGTTTAAGTGTGCAATAATTCAAATACAGGTTTAACTTTCTGTTTTATCCCTTTTCCTTGCTTTCATTATGCTTTATGATTTTATTAAATTATTTTTCAGACAATATATTTTGATCATTTATACTCCTCCTATTTCTCCCAGGTTCTCCTCACCCCTCTATACAACTAACTTTATATTCTTTTTCTATTACTCCCTCTTTCTTTAAAAACTGCAGAGAGAAATCAAAGTCATGTGCATTTTCTTGGAAAATTCATGATTTTTTAATTTAGGATTTGTTTACCTCTTTCTATATCAAGTTAGATGAGTTGGTAGATGCATAGAGACATGGAAGGATTACAATAGATCATATATACAAATTTGTCAATGTAAATATGCACAATTGAATGTACTCAAACTTCAATAACATATTCACTTGAACATGCATAAAAATGTGAAATTCTGCTCATATTTAACTGTCTTGTCATAAGAGGGCCAGCCTTTGATTCTACATGACATGTCTATGGTCACAAGTCAGTCCAAACCAAGAAGGGAAAATACTTATACTTGCATGTATCTCCAAATATACTAAAAGGAAACACAATTTATTTTTCCTGGGACTTATGGAATATGGAATGGTACTTCACTTGGCCAAACAAAATCCATCTTGCAGAGCAGCCTACCGAGATTATCTGTTTTTTCTTTTTTTCTTTTTTTCTGTTTTTTTTTTTTTTTTTTTTTTTTTTTTTGGTTTTTCGAGAGACAGGGTTTGTCTGTGTAGTCCTGGCTGTCCTGAAACTCACTCTGTAGACCAGGCTGGCCTCGAACTCAGAAATCCGCCTGCCTCTGCCTCGCAAGTGCTGGGATTACAGGCATGCGCCACCAGGCCCAGCTCCCGAGATTATCTGAATCGCTACTTCTCTGATGGATGTCTAGGTCAGATAACTATATTTCTCAAGCAGATTATCTACATATGCTGGACAACATATTCTCCTCACTGTGACACCATGTTAAAAGACTCCTAGACAACTCTGGAAAGAGGACTGACAAGATCCAGAATATTTTTTGGAACTGAGCCTGTTTAGAGAAAGAAGTTTGGTTCCTCCTGCTCTGTCTTTGCAACAGCATTGATGAAATGGCCAAAAGGGATTTTCCTTGGAATAGATTTTTGTTTGTTTGTTTTTGTTTTTTTTCACTTATTTTTTATTGGATATATTCTTTATTTACATTTCATTTCCCTTTTCCTGGTGCCCCACCCCAAAGATCCCATATGCCCTTTTCTATCCCCCTGTTCACCCATCCAGCCCTTCCCACTTCCTTGTTCTGGTATTCCCCTACACTGATGCATTGAGCCTTTCGAGAACCAGGGCCCACTCCTTCCTTCTTCTCAGACATCATTTGGTATATGGATTGTGTCTTTGGTGTTCCAAGATTCTATGCTAATATCCACTTATCAGTGAGTGCATATCATGGGTATTCTTTTGAGACTGGGTTACCTAACTTAGAATGATGTTCTCCAGTTCCATCCATTTGTCTAAGAATTTCATGAATTCATTGTTTCTAATGGCTAAATAGTACTCCATTGTGTATATATACCACATTTTTTGTATCCATTCCAATTTCTGGCTATTATAAATAAGGCTGCTGTGAACATAGTGGAGCATGTATCCTTATTACATGCTGGGGAATCTTCTGGGTATATGCCCAGGAGTGGTATGGCTGGGTCTTCCGGAATTATTGTGTCCAGATTTCTGAGGAGCTGCCAGACTGATTTCCAGAGTGGTTGTACCAGCTTGCAATCCCACCAGCAGTAGAGGAGTGTTCCTCTTTCTCCACATCCTCACCAACACCTGCTGTTTCCTGAGTTTTTGATCTTAGCCATTCTGACTGGTGTGAGGTGAAATCTCAGGGTTGTTTTGATTTGAATTTCCCTAATGACTAATGATGTTAATCATTTCTTAAGGTGCTTCTCAGACATCTGAAGTTGAGTTATACACACAAGAAGAGACTGCAAGTATTTCTAAGAAAACCTGAAGCAAATGATATCTTCATTCATGGAGAGAAAATGAAATTTAACAAAATAATATCAAGAGGTAAGATTCAGTGGTTGCAAGGTTGAGTGAAAGGACAGAGAATGTTCAATGGAATACTCAGTCACAATATGCTTTTCTCAAAATATTAAATTCTTTTATATCTTATTATCTTAGTACAATAGTAAAAGATTCCATGAGATATTTGAAATACAAGAATACATCATGAAAATCAGTGACTATAAGTGTTCTGGGTAAAAGGAAGTTGCAAAATATTATATTCTTCCTGTTAAATGCATTTAAAATCCTTGACTATTGAATATACAATAATCCTCAAAGATCTGAAAGTCAAAACAAGTCATTGATACATAGGCACAGAATGTGGTAACTTTCATCACAGAGGAGTACAGAGTTCCCTATGATTACCACATCCTTCAAGATGTCAGCAGATGTACAAACCTTGAAATGCCAAAGGAAAGAGATAAAGAAGAAAGAAATAAAGAGATTAAAGCCTCAGGTCTCCAGATAAAGGATCAGAAAGATACAGGCTAGCAAGTCAGAAAAGCAGCAGATAATAAGGCCTCTGTTTCAGCCAAATAGCATTGAAAAAGCAGGCTCTTCACAAACTTTGAAAACAAGTACAGAATTGACATCAGACTTCCACCTTCCTGAGCAAAGCCAACAATTTCAAAACTTCAAACCTGGTAACACTTAACTCAAAATGGTTTGCAGTTATAACTTCAACTTTGTAGATATATGTAAAGAGGAAATATTTCTAGAATGTGGAATAAGAAAAAGTTTTTAAAGACCACACTAAAACTATGATCCATAATAGGAAAAATGAATTTATTTTAATAAAAAATTCTGTCCATATATTTGCTCCATGAAAAACATTAAGTGCTCCTCAGTCATTTGAGATTCCTCTGTTGTGAATTCTCTGTTTAGTTCTATACCCCATTTTTTGATTGGGTTGTTTGTTTTTTTTTGGGGGGGGTTACCTTCTTGAATTTTTTATGTATTTTGGATATTAGCCCTCTATTGAGTGTGGGGTTAGTGAAGATATTTTTCCCAATCTGAAGGTTGCCAATTTGCCCTATTGACTATGTCCTTTGCCTTACAGGAGCTTTTCAGTTTTATGAGGTTCCATTTATCAATTCTTGTTCTTAGAGCTTGAGCCATTGGAGTTCTATTTAGGAAAATTTCCCCCACACCCATGAGTTTATGGCTAAGTCTAAATCTTTCAATTATGCAGGTTCATTTGAGACCAAGAAAATAAGTTTTCCTGTCCTGATGATCAAAGGATTTTTTTTTAGCTTCTGAAAGTGGGAGATATAAATTAACATGTGTTTGACATGTAAAATAATGCATTTTCCCACTGAAAAATTATATTTTAATTCAGAGAGTTGCCACCAAATGATTTTGTCAAGTTATTGCATCTTTATTATAATTTTTCTTCTCCCACTCTTTCCCTATACTGTTCCTCAGTCTCATCACCAGTTTTACTAAAGAATACCCATGACAACTTTTCCTACTGCCACAAGGACAAGCTCCCATTTTCTGTGGCTCCCATAGCTCTTCCCTTTACAATACCCCCATTACTTTTTCCAAGCCCCAATCCAACAGGCACTCCCAGCAAATTAACAGGTCATTCCTGCTAGGTCTACAGATCATCTCTTCTCTACCTGTTTTCCCAAATATATGCCCAGTTCTACAGCAGGACATCCTTGGTAGCTTTCCTTGTACCCCTGCTTCTATCTCTTGTGTTTGCAGTGGATTTTTCCTTTCTAACCTTATTAGACCTACTTGTTACTTTGTCCCCAACTCCAACTACAGAAGACAATCCATGCTAACCCAAGAGCTGCAACTTCCAGGGAAACAAATAGGCTGAAAGTAGGCCCATACTTTTACTGCTCCTGAGATTCGATTATTCCCATCTTGATAACAGGAAAATTGTTGTGGTTTTTCTTTCCCCTCTGAACCCATCCCCAAGGGATCACAAAGACCTCCTCCAAATTTACCTTTTCAATCTCATCCCAGTATCCTATACCATCAGGTATTTCCTATGAACACAACAGCTGACAAAGCAAGCTTTGGTCAATTCTTAGCTATCACACTCCCCAAAACTCCAGCAAGAAAACAAAATACAGAAGTAGTGAGCTGCACCCTGTCTACTGAGCACTATTTCATGGCCCATGGCTATGTCTGCATTTCCAGATGCCTCCTGGCACCAAGGGCAACTAGGTGAGATATCTTCCCTCTAATCCCCTGCCTATCTGGTCACCCTAGGGCATACCCAGGAGCAGCGAGGTGTGCTCTGTCCCCTGACATCCATTTGTTGGCCAAAAACTGCATTGCTGGGGGGCTTCCAACTTCTGGGACAACCTCCCAGGTCCCCTTAGGCACACCCAGCAGCAGCAGCATATTGTGCCCTATCCCCTGCAATCCATTTCTAGCCCACAACTCTGCCTGCATTCCCCGAGGACTGCTGGTACCAGAAACATTCAGATTAGATCCTCCTTCAATCCCCTGCCACCTAGTCCTCTTGGGACACTTCCAGCTGATATTAGCTGTGTCCTATTGCCTGAACTCCATTGCCCAGCCAACAATACTGCCTGCATTCATGGAGGCCTGAAGGTACCAAGAACTACCATGTAAAAGTGGACATACCAATCCACTGCTGCCAAGTACTCCTAAAGTATACCCAACAGTGGTAAACTGCACCTGCTCTCATTCATTCTTCTTTTAACCCATAACTCTGCCTGCATCCCCAGTTACCTGCCAGCACCACCAGGGTCATTATAGGTAAAGGTTAATGTAAGAAAACAATCAACCAGAGCCAACTTATCCTACTACTGCAAGTCTTGGATATCCTAATACAACCAAAGCCCGAGAAAATGACCTTAAATATAACCTTGTAAAGATGGTAGTCAGTTAAAGAGAAAATAAATTCTTCAAAAAATATAGGAATTACAACCAAACAGATGAAGAAAATGCATAAAACTGTTAAGGAACTAAAAACAGAAATAGAAGCAATAAACACAACATAAACTGAAGGAATCCTTGAAATAGAAAACCCAGGTAACAGAACAAGAACTACAGACAAAAGCAACAGCAACAGAATACAAGGAATAAAAGAGAAAATCTCAGACACTGAAATAAATACATCAGTCAAAGAAAATGTTAAATCTAAAATGTTCCTGACACAAACATTCATGAAATCTGGTACACTATGAAAACACCAAACCTAAGAATAATAGGAATAGAAGAGGGACAAGATTTCCAGGTCCAAGGCCAGGAAAATATTTTCAATAAAATTATAGAAGATAATTTCTCAAACCTAAACAAAGAAATGTCTACAAACATACAAGAAGCTTACAGAACAAGAAATAGATTGGACCATAAAAGAAAATCTTCCAGTCATATATGAATATAAATCACTAAATGCATAATACAAAGAAAGAATATCAATAGCTGCAAAGGAGAAAGGGCCAAGTAACATATAAAGGCAAGTCTGTCATAATTACACACAAATTCTCAAAAGACACTCTAAAAGCCAGAAGGGCATAGACAGATGTCTTGCATTCTCTAAGAGAACACAGATGCTAGCCTGCCTTTGCTGGTTGACTATACTCAGCAAAGCTTTCAATCACTATAGATAGAGAAAATAAGATATTCCAAAACAAAATTAAATTCTGTCCACTAACCAAGCCTTACAGAAGATACTAGAATGAAAATTGCAACCCAAGAAAGGTGACTAAACTTAAGAAAACAAGGAAATAAGTAACTGCACACCAGCAAAAAAAGAAAGGAAGCACACACACACACACACACACACACACACACACACACACAAGCACATCACCAACACAAACATCAAAATAGCAGAAATTCAAAATCATTGGACATTCATATCACTCTACATCATTGGCCTCAATTTTCCAATAAAAAGACACAGGCTAACCGAATTGATGAGACAAAAAGATCCATCACTTTGCTACACACAAGAACATATCTCAGTACCAAAGACATATTATCTCAGAGTAAAGAGCTGGAAAAAAGTTTCCCAAGCAAACAGACCCAAAAAGCAACCTGGAGTAGCCATTATAATATCTAATAAAAACAGACTTTCAACAAAATAAAAGGAATTAAACAAGATGGGAAATTACACTTTACACTCATCAAAAGGATGACCTTTCAATTCTGAATATCTATGCCCCAAATGCATGGTCACCCACTTTCATAAAAGAAATATGACTAAAGCTTAAATCACACATCAAAACCCACACATTTATAATGGGAGAGTTCAACACTCCAATCTCACAAATGTGCATGTTAAAAACACAGAAACTGAACAATGAAATAATGAAACTATCAGATATTATGAATCAAATGGACCTAACAGATATCTACAAAATATTTCACCCAACCATAGAAATGTATACCTTCTTCTCAACATCTCAAGGAAACTTCTCCAAAATTGACAATATACTTGATCACAAAGTAAGCCTCAATATATTTTAAAAAATGAAATAACTCTTTGTATCTTATAAGACCACCATGAATGAAAGCTCCACATCATTAATAACACAAACTATACACTCTCATGGAAACCTAACATCTCTCTACTCGTTGACCACTGGAGTCAGGAACGAAATAAAGAAAGAAATTAAAGACTGTCTAAAATTCAATGAAAATGAAGGCACAATATGTGGAAACATATGGGACACAATAGAAACGGTGCTAAGGGGAACATCTATAGCACTAAGAGCCTTCATAAAGAAATAGGATAGATCTCATAAAATCAACTTAACACAAACCTGAAAGCTCTAGACATAAGTAAGCAAATATACCCAAGAGAAGGAGAAAGCAGAAAATAATCAAATTCAGTGCTGAAAACAATAAATTATAAACAAAGAGAACAATATACAGAATCAACAAAACCAAGAACTGTTTCTTTGAGAAAAGCAACAAGATAGGCAAACTCTTAGCTATACTAGCTAAAAGGCAGAGTGACAATATTCAAATTAACAAATTAGAAATGAAAAGGGAAGCATAACAACATATGAAAAGGAAATCCAAAGAATCAGTAGATCTTACTTGAAAATTTTTCTGTATTCCATATAACTGGAAAATCGAAAAGAACTGGATGATTTTATTGATAGAAAAAATGTTAAAGTTAAAATTAAAATATTTAACTTGCTAAAGTTAAATAAAGATCAGGTAAGCAAAAGTCTCCTAGCCAGTTAAAAAGCCCAGGGTTAGATGGGTTTAGAGCAGAATTCTATCAGTCTTTCAAAGAAGAGCTAACACCAATTCTCCTTAAACTATTCCACAAAATAGAAATGGTAGGAACATTGCCAAACTCGTTTAATGAGTCTACAGTTATCCTGATACGTAACACACACAGAGACTCAATAAAGGAAGAGAATTCAATCCAATTTCCCTTGTGAACATTGACACAAAAACACTCAATGAAATACTTGCAAAGTGAGTCCTAGAACACATTAAAAACATCATCAAGCACTGTCATGCAGGCTTCATCCCAGAAATGCAGGGAGGAGTCAATATATAAAAATCCAGCAATGAAATCCCCCATATAAACAAACTGATAGAAACAAACCACATGATTATCTCAAGAGGAACAAAAGCCTTTGACAAATTCTAATATCCCTTCATATTAAAAATCATGAAGAAATCAGATATAAAAGGCCCATACCATACCTAAACACAATAAAGGAAATGCTCAGCTAGCTGATAGAATACCAAATCAAATCAAGAGAAAATTAAAGCAATACCACTAAAATTAGGGAGAAGAAAAGGCTGTTCAATCTCTGTATTAGTACTTGAAGCTTTTGCTAAAGGGAAATTAAGGGGATACAATTTTGAAAGGAAAAAGTCAAAGTATAGCTAGCTATTCATAGATGATACAATAGTATACATTAAAGACATAAGAAATTCTACCAGAGAACTCCTATAGCTGGTAAACACTTTCAGGATAGTGGATAGATACAAAATTAGTTCTAAAAAAAAAAGTAGTACCCCCTTTTATACAAATGATAAATGAGATGAGAAAAAACTAAAGAAAACAAGACCATGTACAAGAGTCACAAATAATATAAAATATCCTGTTTTAGATATAATCAAGCAAGTGAAAAAACAGTATGACAAGAACTTCATCTCTCTGAAGAAAGGAATTGAGGAAGATATCAGAAGACAAATAAGTCTCCCATGCTCATGAATCAATGGGATTGATATAGTAAAATGGCCACCTTACCAAATGCAATCTACAGATTTAATGTAATTCCAATCAAAATGCCAACACAATTCTTTACAGACCTTAAAAGAAAAATAATCAACTTCATAAGGAAAAACAAACCAAGGATAGTTAATGCAATCCTGAACTATAAAAGAACTTCTGGAAGAATCACCATCCCTTATTTCAGACTGTACTAGAGAGAAATAGTAATAAAATGCCAAATGGTATTGGTATAAAAAAGACAGATTGAAAAATGGAGTTTAATCAAAGACATGGAAATAAATTCACACATCTACAGATACTTGACTTTTTTTTTTTTAACAAAGAAGCTCAAACTATAAAATAGCAAAAAGAAGCATCTCCTCAACAAATGGTGCTAGTCTGGGTGGGAGTTCACATGTAGAAAATGCAAATAGATTTAAATTGATGACCTTTAAGAAAACTAAAGTCCATCTTGATAAAAGGCCTCAACATAATACTGTATACACAGTATCTGATTGATGAAAAATTGAAGAATACAAAGAAGAAAGTTTTTTTAACAGAATACCAACAACTTAGGCACTAAGATCACCAATAAGTGGGACCTTATGAATATGAAAAGCTTCTATTAGGCAAAGTACACTGTCAATAAGAGAAAACAGCAGTTTACATAATGAAAAAAATATCTTCATCAATCCTACATCTGAGAGAACACATAATATTAGCCACCAACAATCAAATTACCCACACTAAAAAATGGGGTACAGAGCTATACAGAGTATTCTCAACAGACAAATCTCCAATGGCTAAGAAACACTTGAAGAAATGTTCAAAATCCTTAGTCATCAGGGAATTGCAAATAAAAACAACCCTGAGATTATATCTTATACCTGTCAGCATGGCTAAGATAAAAAAAAAAAAGACTTAGTGACAGCACATCCTGGCAAGGTTGTTATGGAAGAACAGGCTTCCATTGCTGGTAGGAGAGCAAACCACTTTGGATATATATTTGATGATTTCTCAGAAAACTAGGAATAGTTCTAATTCAAAGCACAACTCCACAACTCTTGAACATATACACAAATGATGCTCTACCATACTACAAGAATGTTTGCTCAACTATGTTCATAGTAGCTTTATTTGTAATAACCAGAAAATAGAAACAATCTAAAGTCCCCCAACTGAAGAATTAATAAAGAAATTGTGATACAACTGCACAAATGGGATATTATACAACTTTTAAAAACAAGGACATCATAAAATTTGCAAGCAAATGGATTGAACTAAAAAATATTATTCTAAGACCCAAAAAGAAAAACATGGTATATACTCACTTATAAGAGGATATTAACTATAAAGTAAAGGATAATCAGGCTATTATCTACAGGCCTAGAGAGTCTAAGCAACCAGAAAGAACCAAGGGAAGATGTTTAAATCTCATTGAGAAGGTGAAATAAAATAGACATAGGTGGTGAATATAGAGAGAGAACTGGGTAAGAGACTGGATGTGGAGGGGAACAGGAACAATCAAGTGTGGGGATGATGGAGGGAGCAAAAACTGGGAAAGAGAAATGGACTGTAATTTGTGGGAGAGGGCATCTGAAACCAGGTAGAATTCTAGAACAAGGGAAACCCCCCAGAATCTGTTATGGTGACCCTAGCTAAGACTCCTCGCAACTGCAGATCTGGAACCTGAATCAGCCACATCTTGTAACAAGCTCAGACTTCTAATATAGGAAGCCAACCTATCCACAAATCCTTCAGCCTACAATTTTCCTGCCTATCAGTGATAAAGGTGGTACAGAAATTTAGGGAATGGCCAAGCAATGACTGGCCCAACTTGAAACCCATGTTGAGATAAAACCTACTCCCAAAGCTATCCATGATATTCTGGCTTCATTCATTTTGGCAGCTGATGGAAAGAGATAGACAGACCTACAGCCAAACATCAGGAGTAGCTCAAGGGGTCTTTTGGAAGATTGAGGGAAAGACTGCCTGACTTGGAGGGGTCAAGGACTCCAAAAGAAAATTGAAAGAGTTGACTAACCTGGGCCCATAGTGGCTCACAGAGACAGACACTCCAACAAAAGAAGAGGCATGAGATGGATGTAGAACCATAAATATATGTAATAAATTTGCTGCTTGTTCTTATGTTGCAATAATTCAAGAAAAGATTGTATCTCTGTTGCTTGCATTTGGGTCCTTTTCCCCTAACTTGGCTGTGTTATCTAGCCTCAGTAAGACAAGATGTGCTTAATCCAAGCTAAGGTAGATTGATATACACAGAAAACCTCCAATTCTCTGAGGAGAAAGGGAGTGGAGTCAGGGGAGGTGATATGAAAGGGAGGTACTAGGAGGAGAGTAAAGAATGGAAGCTGTTATTTGGATGGAAAGTAAAATTTTATAAAGCCATAAAGAAACAAAGAAACCAGAAACCAAGCAACAAAAGCACCAATCAACAAAGGTAATACAGATATCAGCATCTAGACCTATATTCATTTCAAAGCCAGATGCCTAGATCCCAGTGTAAAAACACAATCAATGATACATCTGGAAAAATATCACTAATAGAGCCCAGCTAGTCTCTGAATATTCCACCATAGCTGATGCAGGAGAAAAAGACCTTAAATCCGTCTAAATGAAGATGAAACATGTTCTTGAGAGAAAGTTAATAAATTTCTTAAGGAAAATACAAACAAAAGTTGGAGTAAATGAATACACACTTTAATGAAATCCAAGAAAACACAGACACTTAAAAGAAATTAATAAAATTGTTCAAGACATAAAAATAGAAATATAGCCGATATAGAAAATAGAAACAGGGAATTATGGAAATGAAAACATTAAGAATTGGAACAGGAATTACAGAGAAAAATATTACCAATAGAATACAAGAGGTTGAAGAGAGAAACTCAGGATTGAAGATATCATTGAAGAAATGAATACACAAGTCAACAAAAATATTAAGTATAAAATACTCTGGTCATAAAACATCCAGGACATCTTTTACATGATGAAAAGACAAAACCTAAGATTAACAAGAATAGAAGGAGAAAAATGCCAGCTTAAAGAGCAAAAGAAATATTTTCAAAAATATCTCACACACACACACACACACACACACACACACACTCACACACACACACTCACAAATCCTAACATAATGTGCAAGTTTTTTTTTAAAAACGTTATTTTATTTACATTTGAAATGTTATCTCCTTTCCTAGTTTGCCCCCAGAAATCTTTATACAATCTCCCCCACTGTTTCTATGAGGGTATTTCCCAACCCACCCACCCACACCCACTTCCCCACCCTTGAATTCCCCTGCACTGGAGAATTGAACCTTCACAGGACCAAGGGCCTCTCTTCCCATTGATGCCCTACAAGGTCATCCTCTGCTACAAAAGAAGCTGGAGCCATAGATCCCTTCATGTGTACTCATTGGTTGGTGGTTTTGAGCCTGGAAACTCAGGTTGATTGATATTGATTTTCTTCCTACGGAGTTGTGAATCCCTTCAACTCCTTCAGTCCTTTATCTAACGTATCCATTGGGCACCCCATGCTCCAATCAATGGTTGTCTGTCAGCGTCCACTTCTGTATTTGTCAGGCTCTCATAGAACCTCTCAGGAGTCAGCTCTGTCAGGCTCCTGTCAGCATGCACTTCTTGACATCCAAAATAGTGTCTGAGTTTGATGGATGTATATGGGAAGGATCACCAGGTGGAGCAGTCTCTGGATGGTCTTTCCTTCAGTCTCTACTCCACACTTTGTTTCTGTATTTGTTCCCCCATCTAAGAATGACCAAAGCACCCATACTTTGGTCTTTCTACTTCTTGAGCTTCATGGGGTCTGTAAATTGAGTCTTGGGTATTCTGAGCTTTTGGGCTAATATCTACTTACCAGTGAGTATACCATGTGTCTTCTTTTGTGATTGGGTTACATCACTCAGGATGATATTTTCTAGTTCTACACATTTGCCTAAGAATTTCATGAAGTCATTGTTTTTAATAGCTGAGTAGTACTCCATTCCGTAAATGTACCACATTTTCTGTATACATTCCTCTGTTGAAGGACATCTGGGTTCTTTCCAGCTTCTGGCTACTATAAATAACGCTGCTACGATACATGTGTCCTTCCAGTGGTGAATTAAAATGTCATATAGATTAAAATAATAAATCTAGCTGATAAAAAAAATGAAGAAGGAGATGCTTATAAAAGTTCATGAAGTATACAGAACACTAAATATATTGGACCAGAAAAGAAAGTCCATATCTCATGTATTAATCAAAACATTAAACATATAGTATAAAGAAAGAATATTAAAATCTGCTAGGGGAAATGGATAAGTAACATATAAATGTAGAACTATTACTATTACACCTGACTTTTCGAATGAACTGTAAAATCCAGAAGTTCGTGGACAGATGTAGTGCAGACTCTACAAGACCACATTCCAGCCCAGACTACTATAGCCAGCAAAACTTACAACATCATAAATAAATAAAATAAGATTCCATGATAAAGTCAAATTTAAACAATATCTAACTACAAACCCAGAGCTAGAAAAGGTGCTTGAAGGAAAGCTACAATCTAAGCAAGTTAACTATACCTAAGAAAACACAGGTAATAAATAAGCTCACACCGGGAGAAACAAAGGAAGTGAAGTACAAACACACACCACCAACACCAACACCACCAACACCACCATAATCAACAACAAAATAACAGGTATCAACAATTAATCATTGTTATTTAGTCATTCATATCTCTCAATATCAATGGTCTCAATTCACCAATAAAAAGATGCAGACTAACATAATGGATGCAAAACAGAATTCATCCTCTAGCTCAGAGTAAAAGGAAGAAAAATAATCTTTGAAGAAAATCGAAGTAAGAACCAAGGTGATATGGCCATTTTGATATCCAACAAAATAGACTTCAAACCAAATCTAACCAAAAGAGACAAGGAAAGACACTACATACTTACCACAGAAAAAAACCAACCAGACATTTTAATTCTTAACATCTGTACCCCAAATACAAGGGTACCCAAATTTTTAAAAGAGACATGATTACAACTTAAATTACATATTAATCCATACACAATGATTGTGGGAGACTTCAATTCATTCTTATCAATGGAAGGTTATCTAGTCAAAGACTAAATATAAAGAGTGGAATAGACTAAGCAAGTATATATGGGCTCGCAGAGACTGAAGCAGAAAGCAGAGCATACATGAGTCTGCAACATGAGTGCAATATCCAAGGAAGTCAGAATAAGATGTCAGATATTTTGGAGCTGGTGTTATAAGTGGTTGTTAGTTGCCACATGTGGGTGGTAGGAACTGAGCTCAGAAATTCTGCAAAATAGTGTTTGTTCTTCACTGCTGAGGACCTCCCCAGCACCATCTCTCAGTGTTTTAACAGGTGATATTCAAAGTGTGTCTTTTATTCTAAATTATATGCTTTCTGTTGACATTAAGAGAACACAAAATAAATACTATATCTAGAGACTCTTACAATAAAAAGACTACTTTTATAAAAACCTAAAAGAACATTTCATTAAAATTGATAATATTGATTTCTTTTCATGATTATATATCATATATGTATATATAGATGGAGCATAGATAAAAAAGGGAAAAGCATAGGGAAAAGAAAAGGAGAGAAAGTGGGGCAAAGGGAGAAAAAATATGAGATGAAAGAGAGAGAGAGAGAGAGGAGAGAAAGAGAGAGGGAGAGAGAGAGAGAGGAGAGAGGGCACGCTAGCACACATGAGCAGCTGGGGAGCAAAGTGAAAGATAATTCCTAAACAATAAACCCTGCAGGTGTAACTTGAATAATCACTGAGCCTGCAAGTATTCATTCACTTATTCAACCACACAGAGTTAAATTGGAGTTCTCGCTGAGACAATGTCAAGGTTTTCACAAAATCTGACATGTGAACCTATAAATTACAGGGTTTTTAAATAAAAAAATATAGACAGTTATTTGAGTGACAGCCTAGATAGTTTTGAAAGGACAAAAGAATAACAAGTTATTTACTGGAGGTCTGTGCTAATCTTGCTGGGTTTATAAGCTAAAGTCATATAACAATATATCAGAGATGTAGTAGAAGATAATCCTTGTCAAAATTCACTTAGCCAAGAGCCTCTGTAAGTTGGGTGTTGAATCTTTATGGTCATGACAGCAAAATAAAATAGCAATAGAACAGTAGGTTATAGACAATGGCAAGTACTCAGCCAAAATTCCAGCATGTCACACAGCTGTAGACAAACTAAGGTTCAAGATCTCAGAATGTTTTGAGGCCTTGCGAGTCAAATTGTTGTGTCATCTCTCTCTTTGTCAGATACCACTGTAAGGAGTCTGCTGACAGGTAAGTTGGCTTTACTATTTTTTTGGAAACAGTAACTCTTCAAGACTTAGTACACCTCCATTGTGTTTGCTTGTGTTTGACAAAATCAGGGCAAACTTGATTCTAAATATGAACACTTTTGCTGAGCTGAGTCTGTTCCTTCATTTATTTCCTTCAGGATTTGCAGGCATGTGAAAAACTACAAGATAGTTCTATGGAAAACATACTTTTACTGTGTAATTTTACCCAAAGAATAGTAGGTAACAGCTATAGAACATTGGATTTATTTTTTAAAGGTAACTGGGTACACTCTTCAAGTTTTTGAATTACAGGCAACTTATCAAAAATACCTAACCTTATTACATAAACTAATGAGATCTAGAATGACCATTTACTATAAATAAATAAACAGTTGACATTAAATGCTGTATTTCTATTACCTCTCTCAATTTGAAAGTGGGGAGCCCTATTATTAGTGGAGCATACATTTAGACACGTTGTCTTGTAAAAATATGCCCTAAATAATGTAGTTTCCCCTAGATTTCTTTCTTTCTTTTCTTTCTTCCTGGGAAGTCCAGGTTAGTCGAGACTGCTGGTCTTTATCTAGGTTCACCATCCTCCTCAGCTTCCAACTTTTCCCTAATTCAACCACAGGGGTTACCAGCATCTGTCCATTGGTTAGGTGTAAATATCTGCATCTGACTGTTTTGGCTGCTTGTTAGGCCTTTTGGAGGGCAGACATGATAAGCCCCTCTTTGTAAGCGCCCCAGAGCATCAGTAATAGGCCTTGAACCCTCCCCCTGAGCTGGATCCCGATTTGGGTCTGTCAGTGAACCTCGTTTTCCTCAGGCTCTTCTCCATTTTTGTCCCTGCAGTTCTTTCAGGGTCAGAGTTTGTTTTTGGAGGTGTGTGTTGGGGGGACATGTCTGAAGCCCAAGGGCCAGAAGAATTGAAATAGGCAGTCCCCAGAGGTAGGTGGTTGGGACAGGGATAGAGACTCATTAGAATATACCAGAGACCTGGGAGGTGAGAGACTCTCAGGTCTCAATGTTTGTGACATGAGATGAAACGCCCTACAGTGAGCAGAGGAACTTGTGGGAGCCACCTCCAGGAGAAAGCCAGAGCATCAAGTAGAGATATGGGCTTGCCATTTCACAGTCAAAAACTCTGAACATTGGATTTTTTTAACAAGAAAATTGGCACAGATGAACTTCCACTATGGTTCACTTTGTAATAATTACTTATTGTACAAAACAGTTGTTTCTTTTTCAATTACATAAAGGTGCTGCTAATAACATGCTCTGGTTACAATGAAAGCATGTGTCACCTATCTCAGCATTATGGCATATTCCGCAGAATGGAGTAGTATGGCTGATTTACTACTTTCTATAAGATGAATGTTGTACCACTTTCCTGGAGTAATATCAGTTCATGTTCCTTTTTATATCCACAAGCAAGAATTATCCCTCTCATTATAAAAGGTTCGGGATTTGGAAGGCCAATCACGTTTACCTTTTTCTTTGTTAGACTTCACTAAGTGTATCTAGTAGAAACAGCTGACAACAAATTCTTTTTGAGTTTTTTCTTTATTTTTTCTCTCTCTAGCCTTGGACATTGCTTGGCCTGCATGTACAGAGAAAAAAAGAAAGGAAGGAAGGAAGGAAGGAAGGAAGGAAGGAAGGAAGGAAGGAAGGAAGGAAGGACAAAAGAAAGAAAGAAAGAAAGAAAGAAAGAAAGAAAGAAAGAAAGAAAGAAAGAAAGAAGAAAGGAAGGAAGGAAAGAAAGAAAGAAAGAAAGAAAGAAAGAAAGAAAGAAAGAAAGAAAGAAAGAAAGAAAGAAAGGTTAAGATAAGGGCAGGTATTTTCACACTTTTTCACAAGTTAGTGTCTAGACTCTCCCCCTGGCTCCCAAACATTTATTAAATTAATAATACATTGTGATTAGGGAAGCTCATAATGATAGTGTGCTATTTCAGATTCCAAACTTCTGAGTTTTGCTATGCTTGGTAAATCATTCAATGGAGCATATTTCAAAACATGGAGAATTAAGAATATTCCATTCGAAGACAGCAATGTATAAAGGATTCCTCGAAAAAGTGTTTTTTGGAGTGTGCCAATACTCTGGAGCTTTCATGACCACTCATTAAATCCCTAGCTATATCATAACATTAATTCCATTTTTCCCCTTTCTCAGAGGATGTAGGATGACCTTCATCACAACACACACACACACGCACATGCACACTCTCCAGTCAAGTTGTTGGTATTTAATACTAAATAGGGTAGTGGGAGCCCTCATGCTTTAGGCATTGACTATCAGTTAACACAGGCTGGAAGAGAAAAGGCCAAAGGTCATTTCCTGTTGGAATGTCCATGATGCACCAACAAAATATTACTTTCATTAAATTCTAAGATATGTCTACATATGTTTTATCATGTACAAAAGTGATAAATGTATCCAGAGCATCTCTTTGCTGTTTGATGGTTTATTTCTCTGGGTTTTGCTTTTGAGATAGATTGCTGCTATGTAGCCTGGACAAGTTTTGAATTAAAAACCCTCCTGCCTCAGCATAAGGATTGCAGTATGATTGCAGTTATTGTATATACAGCATTAACTGTACATGCCTAAGTACAGACCAATGGTCTTTAACATAAACACTGCTTTTTCACTTTACCAGCAAACCCTGCATCCTGTTTATCTCAACAGTGGTTGCATTTAGAGTATCAGTGTCTTGGCCCAGGTTGTGTATACCCAGATCAGTGTCTGTCAGGAGCCAGTGAATAATAAGCTAGGTGAATCTGTCTCTGTAAAGGGACTAATGTGGGGCTGGAGAGATGGCCCAGAGGATAAGAGCACCGTCTCTTCTTCCAAAGGTTTTAAGTTCAATTCCCAGCACCCACATGGTTGCTCATAACCATTTATAATACGATTTGATGCCCTCTTCTGGCCTGCACATATACATGCAGGTAGAACACTGTATATATAAGGGGAATAAAGCACATATATTTCAAGTATTGATATATGAATTTATAAATATAAAATAGTATAAAAGCATTTGAAAATATATTTATCAGAAGACAAGCTATATATTTCAAATCTTTAATTTATTATGAAATTATTGACAATATCTACAAAATTTCCCCCTGATTTATAATCAAAACTGTGACTGATATGTAAATCTGTGACCTAGTATTTTTAAATGATCAATGCAGGATCCTAATAAATCCTGCATGGGTTAAAATTGCATTCCACTTGCAAAATAGAGTAGAGGACTGTACTTGTGTCCCAAGAATGATTGCCTCAACATTGCTGCACTATAATAATGCTAAGAAGCTCATAATTATCTAAAAATCTTCTTGAAATGTAGTGTTCCTTTCTACACATGTCTTCTCAATATGAGGTTGACTAGATATTCGTCTAATAGCACAGAGCTTGCAGCACACTAGATACAAAACATACATGAAAGTCAATCTACTTTCTTGTAGGTATTAAAAGTTAATTTGAAAAATAATTAAATGTCAGTCCTATCCTAAGTCCTTATTTTTTTCAGAAAATAATGAAAATGGAAAGCACTATTTTAATATATAACAGATGAATGTCTTTAATATTAATGGTTAATATAATTAACACACAATGATTTCTAGTAAATACATGTCAAATTAAATTTTATTATTCACTAATTTTCAATAAATTCAACTTATATAAATATAAGTCTTCTAGGGCACTTAAAGAAATTTTGATGGCATACTATTTGAGAAACATGATGCTACTTTAAAGGCATATTATTAAATTTAAAAAATGTTACCTTATCGTTTTCTTATGAGTATGCAGCCATTAAAACATCGAAGATGAAAGTAGGAAGGCATATTTTTCTACTTACTGCTACTTTCTTATCTAATGTATGAGGATTGATGATCATAAAGATTTAGAAATTTGTCAAAAGTGCTCAAAGATTCAATCGGTCTTCAGATTGGCTCATTTTCCTCAAAATTAGAGAGTAATGATTGTTTCAAGATATCATAGGTTTTACTGGCTATTGCAATATAAGTTGACATGTTGTATTGAGAACATTAATTCAGTTGTCAAAAAGGCTTATATACATTCATATCTTTGTACTAGGTCACCTCAGTTGTAAGATTCAAGTATGCTGCAAATATAATTTGGAACTAAAAACTAACAGAAGTAAATCTAATAAAACTAACAACCACAGTGTTACTCACAACAGTGTTTTGAAAACTAAGACACTGGGAATATATCTAAATATACTCTGGGGGTTAGAGATATGGCTTAGTGCTTAAGATAGCTTGTTATACTTGCAAAAAACCTGAATTGCATTCCATTCAGTTCCTATTTCTTGAGTTAAGGTGATGTAAGACACACTTCTGGCCTCTACATTCAATTGCACACGTGTGCACACACACACACACACACACACACACACACACACACGCATGTACTCATGAACACCAGACATAGAAATAAAAATATATATACATCTTTAAAAAATGACAAATATTGTGCTATATATGGAGAGTGGCATTTGTGTTTACCATCATAAAAATTCTACCTATAAAGTATATATTTATCCTCCCCCCCAAAATTCCATTAAGTTCAAAGGTGGTCATGGTTAAAAAATAGTCAAAGAGAAAGTGCTACTATTAAAAACCAGAGACATGCCAGGCAGTGGTGGCGCACGCCTTTAATTCCAGCACTTGGGAGGCAGAGGCAGGCGCATTTCTGAGTTCGAGGCCAGCCTAGTCTACAGAGTGAGTTCCAGGACAGCCAGAGCTGTCCAAAAACAAAACAAAAAAGCAGAGACATATTAAATACTTATACATTAAACTTAAAATTTTAAAGAAAAGTATCATTTTTAAGTATAATTTATAATGTATAAATTAAGTATAATGTATAATTTTATACATTAAACTTAAAATTTTAAAGAAAAATATCAACTGGACAAACAAGGAAAATGTGAGCAAAGAAATGAAACAGAAACATTGATGAATGAATGATGGCATTGATGGGTAAATGATGGTATTGATGAATGAATAATGGCATTGATGAATGAAAGGAAATTGAAAATAGTTCTACCTGAAGACCCAGGTATACCACTCCTGGGCATATACCCAAAAGATGCCCCACCGTACCTCAAGGACACATGGTCCTCTATGTGCTTAGCATCTTTATTCATAGCAGCCAGAAACAAGAAACAACTCACTTGTCCCTCAACCAGTAAATAGATACAAAAAGATGTGGTACATTTGCACAATAGAGTACTATTCAGCTATTTAAACCAGGACATCATGTATCTTGCAAGCAAATGGCTGCAACTAGAAAACATCATCCTGACTGAGGTAACCCAAACCCAAAAGGATAGGCATGATAGTGGATATTAGACAAAAAAATAAGAATATCTATGATACAATCAGTAGATACAAAGAAGTTAAACAAGAAAATAGGCCCAAGTGAGAATGCTTCAATTCCACTTAGAAGGGGGAACAAAGTAGTCATAGGGGAAAGAGAGAGGGAGGTGCCCTGGTGGGTGAAGGGATGGTTTGGGGAATAGAGGAGCAAGGTCAGTCATGGGGAGAGAGAAGTGAGAGTCTGAAAGGGTCAGGAAAATAAATGGAATTATGTAGCTACCAGGGGTTAGAGATGGGGTGGGGATTCTTTCCAGATATGACCTACAGTGGAGAAATGACGCCAACCCGCTGACAAAAATCTTTTGACCCAAAATTGGTCCTGTCTAAAAGAAATGCAGGGTTAAAGATGGAACAGAAACTGAAGGAATGACTGACTAGTGCCTGGACCATTTTGAGAACCATATTATGGGTCTACCCAGCAGCTAACTGAAACAGATGCAGATACCCACAGCTAAACATTAGGTGGAGGTTCGAAACTCTTATGGAAGAGTTGGGTGAAAGATTGAAGCCACTGAAGAGGATGGGACCTCCATGGGAAGACCATTAACCTAGACCATTAGAAGATCTCAGGGTACATTTCTTATACCCAGTAATGGACAGCAGTTTGCATAGCTTGGACTATGAGTGAACGTGAGGGTGAGATGATATGGAAATATGTTGTCAGCAAAGAGATAGAGTTTGATTTATTATTCTCACAATGACCCAGTAAATATGGTTATTTGCAATAAAATACATAAACTACTTCACTCAATTTCGAAGTAAATAATTTAGAATCAATCCTCATTTTGCATAGAGAAAAGAAATAATACTTTGGATTTGGCTTATAGAGAGCTTCTAAGAACAGCAATTTATTTTACATGGATGCAATTATTAAAACTGGTCCCAGTCTGGAGAATAGGAATCACACATTCTAAGTGGTTTCCAAACAACAGAAATGATAGATATCATTTGGCAGAATCAAATTGGAAGAAAGGGTTTGTCATTTAGTATTAAATGTGTTGGTGTTCCCTAGCCAATATGCCCTTGCACACAATCAAACAGTGCCTAAGTTCACTAGCCTGCTCTCTGACAGAATTTGTCTAAGTTTGGTCATTTGGCTTTTCTTATTAGTGGAGATAGTGCCAGGGATGAATTATCATTGTTGATCCCTGGATTTTATGTCTCATTTCTTCTAAAATGCATGTATCCCTGCAACAAATAAATGAGAAATCCAATACAGTTCCTTTCTGTAAGGGATTGTTTAGGGGATTTGATGGATTTTCTGGTAAGTCTAAGGAAAATACCCTTTGAGAGGGTCTCCCCTGCAATTCTCTCTATCCAGATTCTATCTGACTTCATCCCTAAGTCCTGCTAAGTTGTCATCAGTGTAACATGATCTGTCTATGGCAGGATAAGACCTGAAGGGATGTAATACCACAGAGTTATTTACTAGCTGGATACTCATGATGCCTAGAAGTGGCTCAGAAGCGAGGACAAGGGATTTAGGTAAGAAAATGGAAGAATAGTGCTCAAAGACAAATTCTGTAAGTGCGAATGCTGTAAGAAATGAGTATTGGTCCAGCACTCCCCGTTGGACACCTCTAAGTTCTCAGAAACTTTAACTGGTATTCTGGTATTCTGATCTAATTTTAAATAATCCTGAAACAATTGTAAAACTTCTAATCTGATCAAATTTACCAACCTAGAGACCCAATCTTGACTACTCACTGATGTACAGTCCTGCCCGTGGTGATGGTTGTGGCTCTGGGGTAATATTGTGGCATAGAATCCAGGAATCACAGAGCTGCAGCCACAGCAACAGAAATCAATAGTAGTGCACAGGTGCCAGAGTTGTTGTGAGAGCTCACAGCTGATTAGGACTTTTGCTCCACTCATAGATGCTGAAGGTGCAACTGAAGGTTGAGAGAATAGTTGGTATTTCATCTTCTGCCTCCCTACTAAGCCCTGCCATGGAAAGGACCTGAGGAATATATACGTAAACTTTTCTACTTCCCTGAAATTCAGAAATAACAAAAGTATACAACTGAGACCTAAAATGAAAAACTAATAATCAACTCAGATCCTATAAAAAGCTGATTGAATTTCTTGGACTGTTGGTAACTTTTCAAACTACTACTACTATATAAAATAGCATTCTGAGGCCCCTGGTCTCACATTCCAAGTGCCAAATAAAAGAAAATGCACTATCTTAAATTTCAATGTCAGAGAAATGATCATTTTTTAAATAAAAAAACACCAATAAAATATAGTAAGTGAATAAATTATGCATCTAAAATGTACAGGCATCCAAAGGCCAAGTAGTATATATGACATGTTTACTAAGTTATATTTTGTTGCTTCTCAGAAATTCACATTTTAACTGGGCAGTCTGTAGTTTGGTTTTCTAACACCATTAATGGTATTCTGTAGCGTTTGTGAGTATTGCAAAGGGTAATGATTCCCCCAGAGATTCACAATAACATTTTACCAAAAATTTCAACTTCCTCAGTAGATTTTGCTAAGGACACTAGAATCTAACTCACTAAGTACTTAATGTGTTCCAGGTACTGAGAGAAACCCTGAAAATCTAATACCATGGCAGATGGTGAATACTATAACACTCTACCCTGTCATTCATAATTGAAATGTTGGTTTCTTTCAGAATGTTGGAGGACATTAGATCTTAATCGAACCATTACCTTGAGCTATGAGGAGAAGCCTGGCCCATGTCATACTCAGTCAAGGGGTTTAAGAACCACCCACCTTCATTGACTAAATAACACAAAGGTACAAGCCAAACTCCTTCCTTGCCACCAACAGGGTACTCTGAAGGAGCAAACAGCTTAGAATCAGTTGGAGCAATTGCTATGACGATTTAAAAGGTCAGCCTCTTCCTTTGCTGAAACACATTTCCATGAACCCCCTACCCATACACCTTATGCATGAAATTTCAGCACCAGTTTTCTAAAAATACAGTTTGCAAATGGCATTGCTATAATCAGTAACTGTTCTCAGGTGTCACAAATGATCTATTTGGGCTACAAAACAAAACATCTTTAATTTAGAGTCTAGTCTGTCTCCTCTCATTATTTTCCTGGCTCCCAGCAGGAGCAAGTCTTGACTGACTTACTGGATAAGAGATTGGCTAAACAAATGAATGATCTGAAAGTATGAGACAGTCACATCACAAAGGCTCAACATTAACTCCATTTGGCTGGGAGAATACTGTACAAATTGAGGACTTTTCATTAACTAAAGTTTTTCTATATCGCTTTTTCTATATCTTCATCTTAGATGAAAAAAATACATCTTTTTCTTTCTTTTATTGCACATTTTCTTTCTTTACATTTTAAATGTTATCCCCTTTCCTGGTTTCCCCTTTGGAAACCTCCTATCCCATCCTCTCTCCCCCTGCTTCTATGAGGGTGCTCCCTGACCTACCCACACATTCCTACCTCCCCACCCTTGGGGAACTAACTTAAATTTAAATTCATTTCTTTAGAACTATATACACTCAAGTATAAGAAAAACAAGAAAACACTGTGAAGGAACAGAGAATAATCAATACATGCTGAAGGGTCTCCCATTATTCTTAATATTCCAATATCTTGCTACAGCACATCTGGCTAGATCTGAAACACTCTGAGACTTTATGGAATGAATCTTGATACAAATTGTTGTAAGTGGACATGATATTGGAATCACAGGTGCTAATCCCCAGGAAAAGCCAAGAATTTTGTCTTTTTCATCACGTCTCTTACACTATATGATTTTGTTAAAGACATCTTTATCTCAACAATGTCTTCATGATTCATCCATGTATCAACAGCTTGTTTTCATTGTTGTTTAGAAAGTAGCTATATAAATGTACTACAGCTAATTTATAAATTCACCTATTAATATACATTCAAGATGTTTATGGTTTTGGTGGCAATAAAAACTAATGTATATTATATGAGACCTTATATGAGACCATAAGTTTTATTTATTTGGAGCAGAGTTGATGAACTAGAGTTGTCAGTCATAGAAAAGGGGGGGCCTTCTTCGATTTCTTTCTTCAAGTTCCTGTCATACAGATCTTTTACTTGTTTGGTTGGAGTTATGCCAAGGTACTTTATGTTGTTTGTGGCTATTGTGAAGGGTGTTATTTCCCTAACTTCTTTCTCAGCCTGCTTGACCTTTGAGTACAAGAAGGCTACTGATTTGCTTGAGTTAATTTTATAACCATCCACGTTGCTGAAGTTGTTCATCAGCTGTAGAAGTTCTCTGGTGGAGTTTTTTGGGTCGCTTAAGTAAACTATCATATCGTCTGCAAATAATGATAGTTTGACTTCTTCCTTTCCAATTTGTATCCCTTTGACTTCCTTATGTTGTCTAATTGCTCTTGCTAGAACTTCAAGTACTATATTGAAAAGATATGGAGAGGGCAGCCTTGTCTAGTCCCTGATTTTAGTGGGATTGCTTCAAGTTTCTCTCCATTTATTTTGATGTTGGCTACCAGTTTGCTGTAGATTGCTTTTACTATGTTTAGGTAGACCTCAGAAGATGGAAAAATATTTCTTGCTCCTGGATTGGCAGGATCAATATAGTAAAATTGGCCATCTTGCCAAAAGCAATCTACAGATTCAATGTGATCCCTATCAAAATCCCAAATCAATTCTTCATAGATCTAGAAAGAGCAATTCTCAAATTCATCTGGAGTAACAAAAAACCCAGGATAGATAAAACTATTCTCAAAAATAAAAGGACTTCTGGGGGAATCAATATCCCGGACCTCAAAAGTACTACAGAGCAATTGTGTTAAAAACTGCATGGTATTGGTACAGCAACAGGCAAGTAGATCAATGGAATAGGATTGAAGACCCAGAAATTAACCCACAGATTTATGGTCACTTGATCTTTGATAAAGGAGCCACAACCATCCAGTGAAAAAAAAGATAGCCTTTTCAACAAATGGTGCTGGTTCAACTGGAGGTCAACATGCAGTAGAATGTAAATTGACCCACTCTTTTCTGTTTGCACTAAGATCAATTCCAAGGGGATCAAGGACCTCCACATAAAACCAGACACACTGAAACTATTAAAAAGAAACTTGGGAGGACCCTGGAGGACATGGGCACAGGGGGAAAGTTCCTGAACAGAACACCAATAGCTTATGCTCTAAGATCAAGAATTGACAAATGGGACCTCATAAAATTACAAAGTTTCTGCAAGGCAAAGGACACTGTCAGATGGACAAAATGACAACCAACAAAGTGGGAAGGTCCCTCAGAGCTTTGGTGGAGCTGGTCCTGCTTGGTGGCAAGAGCCTAGCAGATCCCCCCGCAATGGTAGCCCCGGATGGAGTCTGTCTACTTGGGCCTCTCCAACTGTGTCCTGGTTGCAATATGGAGGCCCGCCGCTACCGCTGGTCCAGGGGCCCACGAACTGGCTGCCACCCGCTGCCTCGGTGCAAGGCCTGAGGGCGCGGGGAAGTCCTGCAGAGCCTTGGCAGGGCTGGGCCTGCCTGGCGCCGAGAGCCTAGCAGATCCCCCCACGATGGTAGCCCCGGATGGAGTCCGTCTACCTGGGCCTCTCCAGCTGTGTCCTGCCATGATTTTTTTACATGAATGTATAGTTTAGGTGCCACTAGGTCACCTTGTCCTTTATGTGGTTTCCCCAGCATTTTATCTAACTTCAGCTTAGAAGGTCTTCATTGTCAACAGTTATGCCTTTAGATTAAAGTTTCTTCTGTTATCTCTCCAAGATATATATTTACATTCCTCAGGGTTCTTTTCAATGATAAACATACAAACAATACATTGGACTCTTACCTATTTCTTCTATCTCTGAACATTGCCTTGTACATTTTTTTCTTTACTTCCCATCTAAGGCATCTTAGTTGAAACCATGCAATGAGGAGGTGTCAGAAAGAGACTGACTGAACTCCAGAGATCTGTATGCTAAGATTAAAAGTCTATACTTTGTAATTTTGATGTTTTTTATGGGATATATTAGGCAAGTCCCTGATGTTAAAATACATTAATTAGTTAATTGTGTGTATGTGTTTATTTATACATGTGGTCTTCTATATGCCCTGGTGTACTTGTGAATGTCAGGGGATAATAACCCATGGGAACCAGTTCTCATGTGTCATGTATACAGGTTGTCAGTCTAGGAAACAAGTGTTCTTAACCATTACACCATATTGCTAGCTAAAATTGAGAATTTTATTTGAAATGAGAAAATATTTAAGTTGAAAAATTAAATATAAAATGAGAATCTGAGAACTCATACTAAAATTAACTCAAAAATTCAATAATATTGTAACTAGATATACTAAAATGGACTGCAAATAATTACTAAAATTATTAAAATGAAGGCAGAAAAGGAGATAATCTGTAATAAAACCTAGAAAGGACATAAAGAAAGTAAATATTGAAATTGTAGGCACAAATATGAACCTTAAGAGACCTACATTGAATATAAATAGTTAAGTATTCCTATTAAAACTTGGCCATTATCAGAAGGAAATTAAAAAGACAAAGCAAATCAAAGATGCAATACACAGAGTCATCCCACCCCTGAGAAATCTTGTTTAATATAACTGTATATGTAGTTGAAAAAATGAAAAAAGTTAGAAAAGAATGGAAACAACGCAAACAAGAAACACAAGGTTTCTAACAACCCCAGGCAATGTTGACATAAGCGAAAAATAATGGTGGAAAGATAAGTGTTACGTGAGGATGAAAGAGAAAGTTCTCTGAAAACATGCAGTGCTCCTATAGGCAGAGCCACACCATAGAGTAATGAAGCTAACAAGGTCTTGAAGCATCAACTGGCAGTCCTAAAAGGAATGAGAGGAATTAGACCACTTGAGACAGACCTTGCACTTCTGCCTTAATAATGACTAGAGCTCACAGAGAGACAATCACTGAGTACAGAGAGAAAAAAAAAAGAACCAGCACCACCAACAAACTGGATCTAATGATTGTGGATGCCTTTTAATTATATAATAGTAAAAAATAGAGCCCATGAAGACACAAAAACCATTTTTCAAAATAGATGATAATATGTCAGAAAACACAACTGAGCAAGGGTAGAGGCACTGTAATCACAAATATATCATTATCTTAATGGAGAAAAAATAAAATCAATAATACAAAGATAACTGTAAATCCTCGAAAACTTGTCACTTAGACATATGCTTCTAAACGATTTATGGTTTGTGAAGTAGCACTTTGATAAATTAGACTTCAGTAAGATCGAAAGTATTTGTTGAATTGAAGACAGTGCTTAGAAAATGAGAACCATTTATTTAAACACCGATACTAATTGATCAGATTCAGAATGCCAACATGTATGGAAAAATATGCTTCACTCAAGAGCCATTAGGAATCTGTATGTATGATAATGAAAAGAGAATAAAAAATTAAGATACTAAAGCTACAATAGGAGTGGCTTGCAAAGATTTCCAGAAACTGAACTTTTGGGTTCCCATCTTAAACAACAGGAAACTGGAAGTATTTTGCATCACTCCTGGGAACAAAGAAATGATAAACTACACTGGAAAGTTGAGTGCTTCTTCTTAGCATTACCCGCCCTCCCCTTTTTTTTAAAATTTTTATTATCTATATTCTATGTTTACATTCCAAAGGCTTTCCCCTTTCCCAGTTCCCCCCCACCATACGTCCCATAATTCCTCTCCCCCCAGCTATTCCCCAATCATTCCCCCCCCCACGATTACTCTGTTCTGGGTCTACAAAACTGGATCCAATCTTTATAGGTCCAGGGTCCTCTCCTTTCTTCTTCTTGGGAATCATTTGACTTGCTAATTTTGCCTTGAGTATTTAGGGCTTCTGGGCTCATCACCTGGCAGCAGGTGGCAGCCAGCTTGTGATCCCTTAGAGCAAACCAGAAAAACAAGATTTGGATCTAAAATCACTGGTCAGGATGCTGGTAGGGGAACACATAGATAAATCTCTTAAAGAAATACAGGAGAAAATGGATCAAAAGTTAAAAGACTTTACAAGGCAAACACAAAAATCACTTCAAGAAATACAGAAGAACGTGGGTCAACAAGTAGAAGCTATGAAAGAGGAAAAACAAAAATCTCTTAAAGAAATACATGAAAACACAATCAAGCAAGCGAAAGATCTGAGCATATCCATCCAGGTACTAAAAACAGAAGTAGAAACAACTAAGAAATTGCAGAGGGAGACAACATTGGAGATAGAAAACCTTGGGAAGAAATCAGGGGCCATAGATGCAAATATAAAATTCTGGTTGATGATTCTGCCCAGGTTGGGAGAGGTCTGTGGGTTGTCTCCATAGAAACGCGTGATGGCATAATAGAATACAAGAGATAGAAGACAGAATATCAGAAGCTTAAAATACCATAGGAAACATTGATTCAACAGTCAAAGAAAATATTAAATGCAAAAAGGTTGTAACCCAAAACATCCAGGAAATCCAGGACACAATGAGAAGACCAAACCTAAGGATTATAGGTATAGACGACAGTGAAGATTTACAAGTTAAAGGGCCAGCAAATATCTTCTACAAAATTATGGAAGAAAACTTCCCCAACCTAAAGAGAGAGATGCCCATGAATATACAAGAAGCCTATAGAACCCCAAACAGACTGGACCAGAACAGAAATACATCCCTTCACATAATAATCAAAACTCCAAATGTACTAAACAAAGAAAGAATATTAAAGACAGCAAGAAAAAAAGGCCAAGTAACATATAAAGGAAGACCTATCAGAATAACACCAGACTTCTCACCTGAGACCATGAAAGCTAGAAGATCCTGGGCAGATATAATGCAAATATCCCTCAAAGGAGGAATGGATATAGAAAATGTGGTGTATTTATACAATGGAATACTACTCAGCAATTAAAAATAATGAATTCATGCAATTTGTAGGTAAATGGTTAGACCTGGAAAATATCATCCTGAGTGAATTAACCCAATCACAAAAGAATGCACATGAAATGCAATCACTGATAAGTGGGTATTAATGAGCCCAGAAGCCTTAATACTCAAGACACAAATAGCAAGTCAAATGATTCCCAAGAAGAAGAAAGGAGAGGACCCTGGGCCTGTAAAGATTGCATCCAGTTTAGTAAAGAAACCGAGGAGGGAGGGGGAATGATTGGGGAATAGTTGGGGGGGAGAAGAACTATGGGAAGTATGGTGGGTGGGAACTGGGAAAGGGGAAAGCCTTTGGAATGTAAACATAGAATATAGAAAATAAACAAAAAGGAAAAAAAATAATGCAAACTCTAAGAGAACACAAACTTCAGCCAAAACTACTTTACCCAGCAAAACTCTCAATCGCCATAGATGGAGACATCAAGGTATTCCATGACAAAACCAAATTTGCATGATATCTATCCACAAAACCAGTCCTACAAAGGATAATAGGGGGAAAACACCAAGACAAGGACAAAAACTACACCCGGGAAGAAGCAAGATAGAAACCTCCTCTCATCAAACCCAAAAGAAGATAACGTCTCGAATATATAAATAAAATAAATAAATAAATAAATAAATATATAAATAAATAAAATTTCAAAAATGTCTGGATGTAATAATTACTATTCCTTAATATCTCTTAACATAAATGGACTCAATTCCCCAATAAAAAGACATAGATTAACAGACTGGATATGGAAACAGGACTCTACATTTTGCTGCATAAAGGAAACACATCTCAGTGTTAAAGACAAACACTGCCTTAGAGTAAAAGGCTGGAAGACAATTTTACAAGCAAATGGTCTCAGGAAACAAGCTGGAATAGCCATTCTAATATCAGATAAAATTGACTTCCAACCAAAAGTCATCAAAAGAGACTCAGAAGTTCACTTCTTGCTGGCCAAAGGGAAAATCCACCAAGAAGAGCTCTCAATAATAAACATCTATGCTCCAAATGCAAGGGTACCCTCATTTGTAAAAGAAACCTTACTAAAGTTTAAAGCACACATTACACCTAACACAATAATTGTGGGTGACTTTAAGACTCCACTCTCCTCAATGGACTGATTAGGAAAGCAGAAACTAAACAGGGACACAGTGAAACTAATTGAAACTTTGGACCAATTGGATTTAACAGATATATATATAGAACATTTCATCCTAAAGCTAAAGATATACCTTTTTCTCAGCACCGCATGGTACCTTCTCCAAAATTGATCATATAATTGGTCACAAGATAGATGTCAACAAATACAAGAAGATCGAGCTAATCCCATGCCTCCTATCAGATCACCATGGAGTAAAAGTGGTCTTCAATAGCAACAAAAATGACAGAAAGCCCACATACACATGGAAACTGAACAATACTCTACTCAATGACACCTTGGTCAAGGAAGAAATAAAAAAAGAAATCAAAGACTTTTTAGAATTCAATGAAAATGAAGGTACAACCTACCCAAATCTATGGGACACAATGAAAGCAGTGCTAAGAGGAAAACTCATAGCTCTAAGTGCATCCAAAAAGAAACTGGAGAGAGCATACACTAGCAGCTTAACAGCACACCTTAAAGCCCTGGAAGAAAAAGAAGTTAATTCACCCAGGAGGAGTAGAAGGCAAGAAATCATCAAACTAAGGGCTGAAATCAATGAAGTAGAAACAAAGAGAACCATACAAAGAATCAACAAGACCAGGAGCTGGTTCTTTGAGAAAATCAACAAGATAGATAAACCGTTAGCCAGACTAACCAAAGGACACAGAGACAGTATACAAATTAACAAAATTAGAAATGAAAAAGGGGATATAACAACAGAAACAGAGGAAATTCAAAAGATCATCAGATCCTACTACAAAGGTCTATACTCAAAACAACTGGAGAATCTGGAGGAAATGGACAATTTCCTAGACAGATACCAAATACCAAAATTAAATCAGCATCAAGTAGAACAGCTAAATAGTCCCATAACCCCTAAAGAAATAGAAGGGGTTATAGAAAGCCTCCCAGCCAAAAAAAGTACAGGACCAGATGGTTTTAGTGTAGAATTCTACCAGACCTTCAAAGAAGACTTAACACCAATACTTTTCAAACTATTCCACAAAATAGAGACAGAAGGGACACTGCCCAACTCATTCTTCAAAACCACAATTACGTTAATACCTAAACCACAAGAAGATCCAACAAAGAAAGAGAACTACAGGCCAATTTCTCTTATGAATATTGATGCAAAAATACTAAATAAAATTCTTTCCACCCGAATCCAAGAGCACATCAAAATGATCATTCACCATGATCAAGTAAGCTTCATCCCAGGGATGCAGGGATGGTTCAATATACAGAAATCCATCAATGTAATCCACTACATAAACAAATTAAAAGAAAAAACACATGGTCATCTCATTAGATGCTGAAAAAGCATTCGAAAAAATTCAGCATCCTTTCATGCTAAAAGTCTTGGAAAGAGCAGGAATTCAAGGCCCATACCTAAACATAGTAAAAGCAATCTACAGCAAACCAGTAGCCAACATCAAAATAAATGGAGAGAAACTTGAAGCAATCCCACTAAAATCAGGGACAAGATAAAGCTGCCCTCTCTCTCCATATCTTTTCAATATAGTACTTGAATTTCTAGCGAGAGTAATTAGACAACATAAGGAAGTCAAAGGGATACAAATTGGAAAGGAAGAAGTCAAACTATCATTATTTGCAGATGATATGATAGTTTACTTAAGCGACCCAAAAAACTCCACCAGAGAACTTCTACAGCTGATAAACAACTTCAGCAAAGTGGCAGGTTATAAAATTACCTCGAGCAAATCAGTAGCCTTCTTGTACTCAAAGGACGACTAGGCTGAGAAAGAAGTTAGGGAAATAACACCCTTCACAATAGCCACAAACAACATAAAGTACCTTGGGGTAACTCTAACCAACAAGCAAAAGATCTGTACAACAGGAACTTCAAGTCCTTGAAGAAAGAAATTGAAGAAGACCTCAGAAGATGGAAAAATATTTCTTGCTCCTGGATTGGCAGGATCAATATAATAAAAATGGCCATCTTGCCAAAAGCAATCTACAGATTCAATGTGATCCCCATCAAAATCCCAACTCAATTCTTCATAGATCTAGAAAGAGCAATTCTCAAATTCATCTGGAGCAACAAAAAAACCAGGATAGCTAAAACTATTCTCAACAATAAAAGGACTTCTGGGGGAATAAATGTCCCTGACCTTAAGCAGTACTACAGAGCAATTGTGTTAAAAACTGCATGGTATTGGTACAGCAACGGGCAAGTAGATCAATGGAATAGGATTGAAGACCCAGAAATGAACCCACAGACTTATGGTCACTTGATCTTTGATAAAGGAGCCAAAACCATCCAGTGGAATAAAGATAGCCTTTTCAACAAATGGTGCTGGTTCAACTGGAAGTCAACATGCAGAAGAATGCGAATTGACCCACTCTTATCTGTTTGCACTAAGATCAATTCCAAGGGGATCAAGGACCTCCACATAAAACCAGACACACTGAAACTATTAAAAAGAAACTTGGGAGGGCCCTGGAGGACATGGGCACAGGGGGAAAGTTCCTGAACAGAACACCAATAGCTTATGCTCTAAGATCAAGAATTGACAAATGGGACCTCATAAAATTACAAAGTTTCTGCAAGGCAAAGGACACTGTCAGACGGACAAAACGATAACCAATAAAGTGAGAAAAGATCTTCACCAACCCCACATCCGACAGAGGGCTAATATCCAATATATACAAAGAACTCAAGAAGTCAGACCCCAAAGAACCAAATAACCCTATCAAAAATAGAGTACAGAGATTAACAAAGAATTTTCACCAGCCGAAATTTAGATGGCCGAGAAACACCTTAAGAGATGTTCAACATCATTAGTCATCAGGGAAATGCAAATCAAAACAACCCTGAGATTCCACCTCACACCAGTCAGAATGGCTAAGATTAAAAACTCAAGAGACAACAAGTGCTGGTGAGGATGTGGAGAAAGAGGAACACTCCTCCACTGTTGGTGTGATTGCAAAATGGTAAAAACACTCTGGAAATCAGTGTGGCGGTTGCTCAGAAAATTGGGGATGTCACTTCCAGAGGACCCTGGCATACCACTCCTGGGCATATACCCAGAGGATTCCTCTGCATACAATAAAGACTCATGCTTCACTATGTTTATAGCAGCCTTGTTTATAATAGCCAGAAATTGGAAGGAGCCCAAATATCCCTCAAAGGAGGAATGGATACAGAAAATGTGGTATATTTATACAATGGAATACTACTCAGCAATTAAAAATAGTGAATTCATTCAATTTGTAGGTAAATGGTTAGATCTGGAAAATGTCATCCTTACAGAGTTAACCCAATCACAAAAGAATACACATGAAATGCAATCGCTGATAAGTGGGTATTAATGAGCCCAGAAGCCCTAAATACTCAAGGCACAATTAGCAAGTCAAATGATTCCCAAGAAGAAGAAAGGAGAGGACCCTGGGCCTGTAAAGATTGCATCCAGTTTTGTAGAGAAACCGTGGGGGAGGGGGAATGATTGCGGAATAGTTGGGGGGGAGAGGAATTATGGGACCTATGGTGGGGGGGATCTGGGAAAAGGGAAAGCCTTTGGAATGTAAACATAGAATATAGATAATAAAAATTAAAAAAAATCATGGAAATGGAAAATCATGATAAAAACAATGGATAATTGTGGGAATGAATCACAGAAAACTCTTGGAAACTACAAATTGAATTTTAGGAGTACAGGAGAAAGTAGAAAACATAGAAAGTTCTATAATGCCTAAAAATGAAGAGTTTCCCATCTGATACAGACACAACACTTGCAGAAACACTACAGCTCTTTCCATCTGGCTTAACCTAAATCCCCCATACAATGATGTCTTCTCTATGCAATATACCTATTTCCCCAGTCCTGCAGAAACTGTATAACCTTTATTTTTTATTGAATATCATCTTCATTTACATTACCAATAAGAATGGATGACAAGAAGTGCATAACCTTTCAATTCAGGGGAGTTTCCAGTAACCCTGCTCTTAATAGGGATCCCACGAGTGGCAACATTAGGGAGAATATGAAAACTGAAAGAGAACACCAAATAAAATTTACAAAAGAACAGAGAGGGATGGAGGGAAAGGAAACAGAGAAAGGTAAAAAGGAAGAGAATAAAGATGGAAGAACGAAGGGGGTGTATTAGTCAGGGTTTTCTAGAGTCACAGAATCTATGGGTAATCTCTATATAGGAAGGGGATTTGTGATGACTCACAGTCCGGAGCCCAACTCCCCAACAATGGTCAGCAGCAATGGTTAATGGAAGTCCAAGGGTCTAGCAGTTTCTCAGTTCCATAAGGCAAGCAGGCAAAGAAGAGAGAGTGAATCATCCTTCTTCCAATATACTTATGCAAGTCAGCAGCAGAAGGTGTGGCCCAGATTAAGGGTATATGCCATTATGTCTGGATTGAGTACTTGCTTTCTCCCAGATGCCCTTGAACTTAGAGATCTCCCTTTCTTTACTTTCATGGATTCATTAGACACTATGCCTAAAGATCTCCATGCCAAGATTCAGATGAGAAACTTGTATCTCCCAGCCTCCAGATTAGCATCATAGGTGATCCTTCCAATTCTGTATTGTAGTTCATTCCAGATATAGTCAGGTTGACAAGCAGGAATAATCACTATAGGGAAGAAGGTGGAAGGCAGAAAGAAGATGGAAAGCGTTGTTAGGAGTGTAAAAAAAAACCTAAGGAGATTATAAAAGATAAAGGACCAAAAGAGACAAGTGAAAATGAAGAGATTTGCCTGATATGCATGGAAGTAAAGTTCACAAGAAATACACAATCTTGCAAAATTCCTGAACACCAAAAAAACCTTATTGCTTACAGTGGTACTCTGGGCTTGAGCTAGAACCACAATATTGTGGGAGTTTATGGGAGACAAGTATGCTGAACTCTGTTTGTTTGTTAATTGATTGGTTTGTTGATTTGTCAGTTTTTGAATGATGGTGGTGGCTTGAAACTACTTTTAAGGTATTATTTACTTCTGAACAAATCAATTCAAACATTATGACCTCTTTTCCTTTCCTTTCCTTCTTCCTTCTCTTCCTTCCTTCAAAAACCATGGATTGATGGGTGAGCTATTGAAATTCAAATGATGAAGTCTTATTGCATAACAGTTACTAAGAAATCTTACATATAATAAATTAGAACAAAATATGGTTCTACATTTAATATGATTGAAATAGGCTTCTGTCTTGATTTGTTTTGATTTTAAGCAATTTTTTTCTTTTGAGACAGTCTCATATGACTCAAGGTACCTTCAAATTCACCATATAAAAAAAGGATGATCTGGAGCGTCTACCTGGTTCTATATCTAGAAAGTTGAGGTTATAGGCATATTAGTCTGGCCAAATTCATATACTGCTGGGATCAAACCAAGTGCTTTTTCCATTTTAGGCAAACACTCAACCATCTGTTGATTTTGAGACAGAAACACATTGTACAGCCTAGGTAGTATGTAGTTTGTTTGTTTGTTCATTTATAATAACCATGTAGGCTTCAAACAAGGAAAGGCAGTATCTTCATGAGAAGAGTTAGAATAACAGCAAGACTATATGGAAGAAAGAAGGAAGACCATAACAAAAATCTAAGGAGGAAAACCTCAAAAGAGAACAACTATGCTGACATATTAAATTCAGATATCTGGTTTCCATGATCAAAATGTGCTGATGGCTAGTGTTTAGTCTTCTTTATCCGTGCTAATTTGTTATGCAGCCACAGAAGACTCATTTGGATAACAGCTGCTGAAGGATTATCCGCATATCACCTCTAAACTCCATACTAAGTGTATTGAAATGGTTCTTCATTAACAAGTTGCCTGTGTAGTTGAAGAATAGCATGCACAGTTAGGAGAGCTGGTTAGCTTTAGGTGTTTCTTACTTTTTTTCTTTTATTAAATTTTTGTTGAATATAGTCTTCATTTATATTTCAAATATTATACCCTTTCCCACTTTCCCACCTCTCAGAAAACTGCCTACCCTTCCTCCCACCCCCTGCCTCCAAGAAGATGCCCCTCCAGCCAATGCACTCCTACCTGCCGCGCCCCCCCCTCAATTTTCCCATGTGAGAGCATCTCTCAAGCTTTCATAGGACCAGAGACTACTTCTCATACTGATGCCTGACAAAGCATTCCTCTGTTACACTTGCGACTGGAAACATGTGTACCCTTTGGTTGATGGCTTAGTCCCTTGGAGCCCTGGAAGGGGGACTGGAGTCTGGTTGGCCAACATCATCATTCTTCCCATGGGGCTGAAAATCCCTTCAGCTCTTCCAGTCCTCCCTCTAACTCATCCATTGGGGATCCTGTGCTCACTTCAATGGTTGGCTGCTATCCTCTATATGGCTCTGGAATGGTCCCTGCAGAGACAACCATAACAGGCTCCTTTTGGCAAGTACTTGTTGTCATCCACAATAGTGTTGTTGTTTGGTGACTGTTTCTAGGATAAATCCCTAGGTAAGATAGTCTCTGAATGGCCTTTCCTTCAATCTCTACTCCATACTTTGTCTCCATAATTGGTCTTGTGAGTATTTTGTTCCCTTTCTCAGAAAAATCAAAGCACCCACACTTTTGTCTTCCTTCTTCTTGAGCTTTCTGTGGTCTGTGAATTATATCTTATTTATTCTGAGCTACTGTATGTGTTCTTGTGCAACTATACTACCTCACTCAGGATGACACTTTCTGGTTCCATTCATTTGCCTAAGAATTTCATGAATTTATTGTTTTTAATAACTGAACAGTACTCCATTGTGTAAATATACCACATTTTCTGTGTCCATTCTTCTGTTGAAAGACATCTGGGTTCTTTCTAACTTCTGGCTATTATAAATATGGCTATGAACATAGAGGAGCATGTGTCCTTATTAAATGTTGGAGCATCTACTGGGTATATGCCGAGGAGTGGTATAGCTGGGTCCTCAGGTAGTACTATGTCTAATTTTCTGAGGAATCACCAAACTCATTTCCAGAGTGGTTTTCCCAGCTTGCAATCCCATCAGCAATGAAGAAGTGTTTGTATTCCTCCACATCCACTCTAACATCTGCTGTCCCCTGAGTTTTTGATCATAGCCATTCTGATTGGTGTGATGTGGAATCTCAGGGTTGTTTTGATTTGCATTTCCCTGATAACTAAGGATGTTGAACATTTCTTTAGGTGCTTCACACCCATTTGAGTATCCTCAGTTGAGAATTCTCTGTTCAGCTCTGTAACTCATTTTTAATAGTGCTATTTGACTCTGAAGTCTATCTTCTTGAGTTCTTCATATAAATTGGATATTAGCTCTCTATCAGATGTAGGATTGGTAAAAATATTTTCCCAATCTGTTAGTTGCCTTTTTGTCCTATTGACAGTATCCTTTACCTTACAGAAGCTCTGCAGTTTTATGAGGTCCCATTTGTCCATTCTTGTTCTTAGAGCATAAGCCGTTGGTATTCTGTTCAGGAAATTTTCCCCTGTGCCCATGTGTTCAAGGCTTTTCCACATGTTCTCCTCTATAAACTTCAGTCCGTTTGATGTGAAGATACTTGATCCACTTAGACTTGAGCTTTTGTACAAGGAGATAAGAATGGGTCAATTTGCATTTTTCTACATGTTGACCACCAGTTGATCCAGAACCATTTGTTAAAAATGCTGTCTTTTTTCCACTGGAAGATTTTATCTCCTTTGTCAAATATCAAGTGAACAAAGGTGCATGCTTTCACTTCTGGTTCTTCAATTCTAATCCATTGATCATCCTGCCTGTCTTTGTACCAATAATATACAAATTTTTATCACTATTACTCAGTAGTAGAGCTTGGGGTCAGGGATGGTGATTGCCCAGATCTTTTGTTGTGGAGAAAATTTTTTCACTATCCTGGGCTTTTGTTATTCCAAATGAATTTGCAGATTGATCTTTCTAGCTATAAGAAGAATTGATTTGGAATTTTGATGGGGAATGCATTGATCTGTAGATTTCTTTCAGAAAGATGGCCATTTTTGCTATATTAATCCTTCCAATCCATGAGATTGGGATGAGATGGGAGACCTTTCCATCTTCTGAGATCTTCAGTTTCTTTCTTCAGAAGCTTGAAGTTCTTGTCATATAGATCTTTCACTTGCTTGGTTAGAGTCACACCAAGGTATTTTATATTAGTTGTGACTATTGTGAAGGGTGTCATTTCCTCAATTTCTTTCTCGGCTTATTTATCCTATAAGTAGAGGAAGATTACTCATTTGTTTGAGATAAGTTTATATCCAGCCATTTTACTGAAGTTATTTGTCAGCATTAGGAGTTTTCTGGTGGAATTTTGGGGATCACTTAACTATACTACCATATCATCTGCAAATAATGATATTTTGACTTCTTCCTTTCCAATTTGTATACCTCTGACCTCCCTTTGTCGTCTAATTGATCTGGCTAGGAATTCAAGTACTATAGTAAATAGATAGGGAGAGTGTGGAGAGCCTTGTCTGTTCCCTGATTTCAGTGGGATTGCTTCAAATTTCTCTCCATTTAGTTTGATGTTGGCTATTGGTGTGCTGTATATTGCTTTCCCTGTTTATGTATGTGCTTTGAATCCCTGATCTCTCCAAGACTTTTAACATGAAGAGAAGCTGATTTTTTTTCAAACACTTTTTCATTATCTAATGAAATGATCAAGTAATTTTTTCTTTGAATTTGTTTATGTAGTAGATTACGTTGATGGATTTCTGCATATTGAACCATCTCTGCATCCCAGGGATGAAGCCTACTTGATCGTGGTGAAATTATCATTTTGATGTATTCTTGGACTTGGTTGTCCAGAATTTTGTTGAGTATTTTTGCATCAATGTTCATAAGGGAAATTGGTAAATTGGTCTGAAGTTTTCTTTCCCTGTTTGGTCTTTCTTTTGTTTAGGTATAAGCATTATTGTGGCTTTATAGAATGAATTCAGTAGTGTTCCTTATGTTTCAATTTTGTGGAATAGTTTGAAGAGTATTGGTATTAGGTCTTCTTTGAAGATCTGATAGAATTCCCCAATAAACCCATCTGGTTCTGGGACTTTTTTTTTATTTTTTATTGTTTTGGGTTGAGAGACTATTAATGACTGCTTCTATTTCCTCAGGATTTATGGGATTTTTTAGATTATTTATCTGATCCTGTTTTAACATTATCACCTTGGATGTGTCTAGAAAATTGTCCATTTTGTCCAGATTTTCCAATTTTGATGAATAAAACCTATTATAGTAGAATCTGATGATTTTTGAATTTCCACGGTTTCTGTTGTTATGTCTCACTTTTCATTTCTGAATTTATTAATTTAGGTAGTGCCTCTGTGCCTTCTGGTTAGTCTAGCTAAGGGTTTATCTATCTTGATTTTCTCAAAGAAACAGATAGTTGATTCTTTGTATAGGTCTTTTTGTTTCTATTTGGTTGATTTCTACCCTGAGTTTGATTATTTCCTGCCATCTACTCCTTTGGATATATTTACATGTTTTTGTTCTAGAGATTTCAGGTGTGTTGTCAAGCTGCTAGTGTAAGCTCTCTCCATTATCTTTTTGGAGGTACTTAGAGCTATGAGTTTTCCTCTTAGCACTGCTTTCATTGTGTCCCATTAGCTTTTTGGTACGATGTGTCTTCATTTTCATTAAGTTCTAAAAAGTCTTTAATTTCTTTCTTTATTTCTTCCTTTACCAAATTATCATTGAGTAGAACATTGTTCAATATCCATGTGTATGTGTGTTTTCTGTTGTTTTTGTTTGAACTTAAGACCAGGTTTAGACTGTGGTGATCTGATAGGGTACATGCAATTATTTCAATATTCCTGTATGTGTTAAGGCCTGTTTTGTGACCAATTTTATGGTCAATTTTGGAGAAGGTACCATGAGGTGCAGGGTATATTCTTGCTTTAGGATGGAATGTTCTATAAATAGCTGTTTGATCTATTTGATTCATAACTTCGGTTAGTTTCACTGTGTCTCTGTTTAGTTTCTGTTTCCATGTTCTGTCCATTGCTGAGAGTGGGGTGTTGAAGAATCCCACAATTACTGTGTGGGGTATAATGTCGGCTTTGAGCTTTAGTAAAGTTTCTTTTATGAATGTAGGTGCCCTTGCATTTGGAACATAAATGTTCCAATGAGAGTTCATTTTGGTAATTTTTCCTTTGACCAGTACAAAGTTTCTATCCTTATCTTTTTTGACAAATTTTGGTTGAAAGTCAATTTTATCTGATATAAGAATGGCCACTCTAGCTTGTTTCTTGGGACCATTTGCTTGGCAAAATGTTTTCCAACCTTTGACTTTGAGGTAGTGATTGCTTTTGTCACTGAAGTGGGATTCTTGTATGTAGCAAAATATTGGGTCCTGTTTATATACCCAGTCTGTTAGTCTATATCTTTTTATTGGGAAGTTGAGTCCATTGATGTTAAGAGATATTAAGGAAAAGTGATTGTTATTTCCTGTTATTTTCATTGTTAAAGGTAGAATTCTGATTCTGCGCATATCTTCTTTTGGGTTTGTTGAAAGGAGATTACTTTATTGCTTTCTCTACGGTGTAGTTTCCCTCCTTGTGTTGGTATTTTCCACCCATTATCCTTTGTAAGACTGTGTTTGTGAAAGATATAGTGTAAATGTGGTTTTGTCATGGAATGTCTTATTTTCTCCATCTATGGTAATTGAGAGTTGTGTTGGGTATAGTAGCCTGGGTAGACATTTATGTTCTCTTAGGGTCTATGTGTCATCTGCCCAGAATCTTCTTGTTTCATAGTTTCTGGTGAGAAGTCTGGTATAATTCTGATAGGTCTGCCTTTATATGTTACTTGATCTTTTTCCTTTACTGGTTTTATTATTCTTTTTTTGTTTAGTGCATTTGGTGTTTTGATTATTATGTGACAGGAGGAATTTCTGTTCTGGTGCAGTCTGTTTGGAGTTCTATAGCCTTCTTGTATGTTCATGGGGATCTCTTTCTTTAAATTAGGGAAGTTTTCTTCTATAATATTGCTGAAGATATTTACTGGCCCTTTAAGTTGTAAATCTTTGCTCTCTTCTATACCTATAATCCTTAGGTTTTGTCTTCTCATTGTGTCCTGGATTTCCTCGATGTTTTGGGTTACAAGCTTTTTGCATTTTGCATTTTCTTTGACTATTGTGTTTATGTTTTCTATGTCTTCTGCTCCTGAGGTTCACTCATCTTGCATTCTGTTGTTGATGTTTGCATCTATGAGTCCTGATTACTTTCCAGTGTTTCTTATCTCCTGAGTTGTTGCCCTTTGTGATTCTTCATTGTTTCTACTTCCATTTTTAGATCCTCAAAGTTTTTGGTCAGTTCCATCACTTGTTTGTGTTTTCCTGTAATTCTTTAAGGGATTTTTGTATTTCCTCTTTAAGGGCTTCTACCTGTTGATCCATGTTCTTCTGTATTTATTTAAGGGATATTTTTTTGTTTCCTCTTTAAGGGCTTCTACCTGTTGACCCATGTTCTCCTATATTTCTTTATGGGAGATATGTCCTACTAAATTCCTCTATCAGAATCATGAGATGTGATTTTAAATACAGGTCTTGCTTTTCCAGTGTTGAGGGGTATCCAGGATTTGCTGTTGTAGAAGAACTGGGTTCAGATAGTGCCATATTGCCTTGGTTTCTGTTAGTAATGTTTGCCTTTGCCATCTGTTTATCTCTAGAGTTAGCTGGTCTTGCTGTCTCTGACTGTGGCTTATCTGTCCTGCAAGCCTGTGCGTCTGTACTCCTGGATTTCCCATTCTGTCTTGTGCATACAGGTATGTAGGCACTCCTGGGAGACCAGCTCTCCTATGGTAATGTTGTGTACTCTGTAACAGGATTAGCTCTGCACTTTCAGGCCTCTCCACAGTCCTGGGAAGTTAGCTATCTCCCTGTGCCACCTGGATATGGTGCACTGTGGCAAAGCATAGTCCCCAGCTGAAGACAAAAACCAGAAGGCTACCACCTGAGGGTTCTGGATGGGTTCCTCTGAGCAGCATGTGTGGTCTTACCTGTACTCCCAGGCCTCTCAGTGCTCCTTCTGGGGGAGGGGGAACCTGTGGCAGAAGGTGCAGAAGGAATGGAAGGGGAGTAGTATTTGCGAGGGCAAGGATTTTGTGGTTGCCAGATAGCAAGTGTGTCCAGCTGGCTCCCTAACGGCATCTCTGGAACTCCAGATGTGGGAGGGGTTTTTTACCAACTGTCACCAAGTAATGCATTTTACCAAGTGCATTGGGTTCTCTAGAGTGTATTAGGAGATGGTGTCTTCACTGTGGCAGCCCCAGCAGAAAAAGCATTAGGTGTTTCTTAAAGCTGAAGTTTTCCTGTTACCTGTGTGAGTTGAGGAATCTGAGGATGGGAGTACAGTAGTGTCTCCCAATATTTAAAATGTATAGAAATGACCTCTCAGTCTAGTTATTTACTGTCTGTGAAGGCTAGGCCAATTCTTTGACTCTGACCTTCATTTTTCTTGTCAAAATGAGGGATTAAGAGATTGGGATTTCGTGATGCTTTGACATGTTTTAATCATCCATTTACAATCTCACATCTAAGGTTCAGGGACCATTGAAGAAGAAAGTATGAGGATGAATAAGTATGAGAAACAAAGAATCAGTGAGTTTGCTATGAGATTGTTTCTCTTAGTAATGTTAGAACCTCTTGCCAACATGATTTCTCAAACATGAGATGAACAAAGACAACACCAATGGACATGCTATAGTAGATAGAGAAAAGCATGGGGCTGCCTCAACCACAAAAAGAATATATATATGTATGTATATATATATATATACATACATATATATGTATATATATGTGTGTGTATGTATGTATGTTTGTTTATGCCATACATATATATGTTGTATGTAAATATGCATTTGTGTATATATGTTATATATTATATATTTATATACACATATGTATGCATATAAAACATACATATACATACATATATACACATATATAAAATGTATTTAGCACTTTCAATCTGAAAGGCTGTTTCTGTGAAACTAAATAACTGACTAGTCATTAGTAATCCCCTAGGACAGGCTACAATCATGACATTACCCTCATGGGGCTGATAGCTAAAAAAATATTCCTATTATAACTGATGAAAACTTGTATTATGAAAGAAATCTTATTTGCCCATGAAGCATAACAGCCTAAGGATGACTTCCTTACTCAGCAGTTTTTCTGGAAACCACTGTCCTGCTCTACCCTTGGCCATGTGCAATGGCAGTTACAAGCAGAGGACTTCCATCATTGTGTCCCCATTATGACACCAGCATTCCTATAGTCTTCTGCCTGCCCCCCCCGTTCTTTTATATAACAATTATTTCTTAGAACATCCCCTACCTGCCACACTGCAATGTGTCTGAGGAGCTAGTTGACTTGCTTTGACTTGGCTGCTGTCTCTGGGAGCCCATGTTTCTTCTCTGACCACCAGCAATGGTTCCAGATGATGTTTGCCTCCCAGTCTTATTCTCTCCCTATTATCTCACAAACTGCCTTGTTGCAATCCACTCTGCAGATGTACATTTTTGTTTCTTCCTTGGAAGTTTATGTTGGTTGAGATTGTCTTTAAAATTTTGTTACTTCTGTTAAGATTTCAGAATTTCTATTATTGTTTAGCTTCAAAGTTAAATGAAACAAAAGAAGGAAGAAAGAAAGGTAGCATTTCAGAATACTTAAGTTTTTTTTTTTTTAATTTTCAGGTATTTAAGGAAAGTGTTCTGAAATATGTTTTCATATGACAGTTCAACTTAGTCTTAAAAAAGTCATAAGCATACATTGTTATGTAATAGACATGAAGAGGCACTCCATCTATATTGTCTCTCTAGTCACCATCTCTCTACCATTCATCTACTCATCAGTTATATAGCTATCTACACATTCACTCAGTCTATATCCCATCATCTTCTAATATTCATTATTCTATATTTTCTCTGAAACATGCATGTTCCACATCACTGCTGAAAATGAAGTACAAATCTGTTGTAACTACAACAGATGTATGTAATCACATTTTACAGCAAAGAGAAACATACATCTTTTATGACCCAAGGAAAATCCTTCTCTGTTTGAATTGGATGATGAGTCAAGTCAGACTTCCCAAGAACATTCACATTATTTGAAATAGGAAAATAGAGTTTTAGCATAATATCTCATTTTATGGATGAATATAAAAAACCAGGAAAGTAACAATATTATTAAGAAGACTTAGTTTCATAACTCAACAATCCTATTTGTTAAAGACTACCTATGTTATGTTTCACTATCAGAAAGGTAATTTCACTCCTTCAATACAACATGTGTAATGTCCTCAGAGAGTTCAAATTTAGGACTAAGTGAGTGACATTTTTATATTCATTGGTGCATGCTATCTACCCTCAGATACTGTTTATTCTGAATGTTTTCAGTTAAGAAACTTTGCCCTTTAAAACTCTATTCCACTAGAATGTTTCCAATCTATAAACATCAGATCAACTTATTACTTTAAACTTTCTCTTAACAATAGCTCAACCTTTATTCCTGTTATATAAAGTGAATTATCTTAGAAGGTAAAGTTTCTTCCCCACTCCCATTGAGAACAAGAAATTATTTTAAGAGCCAATCATAAAATATTAAAAAAATACACAGAATTTTGGTAAAACTAAACTAAATTTCTTTCCTCTTGATATTCCATACTCTGGTCTCTCCTTGAAATAAGTGGCTCTAGTATGTTCAACCCTCTATTATGAAAGCCTAGATATTTTATGTTTCATTTTCTTCCAGAAAGGCATCCTGTTTTATTTCTATACTCTTTCCTGGTGACAGGACATGTCTCCAAGCAATAGTGTGCCATGAAACATGCATACATTTCACTCCAGAGTTTCAAGGTCATTGCCTTTACTAGTAGGAACTTTAAAACAGAAGTTGAAGTAAAACCAACTGGAATTTAACTGCATTGTGCAAAACAAACTGAATAGTGTAATAAGTATTCCCACATCCCAATGGGAACAGAATAATGTTAGGAGATGACCTAGAGCCTTCAGCTATTCAAGAAAGGTACCTCATATGGAGAGAGGATATAAAGTATGCTGTGGAACAAAGATTACTATGTGTAGAGATTAATAACATTTTCTTCTGCATTGAACATTCTGTTTGCCTATTCAGGGTCAAATTGGTTTTAAAGATTTGGTCAGAATTTTTTATTTGAGGCCTAATTCAGTTATATTGATTAATTTGAACAAATTCAGCATACTGGAGAAGACAGAAATTCCAAACAAAATAATAAAGTTAACGCAGTACAACAAACATAAAATTCCACAATCCATAGTACTTGAACTTATGACCTATGGGTGCTCATTGTCATTATTATTCTGATAATAAATAATGAATTATGTGTTGCTATGAATTTAGCACCCAAATGATATTATGTGTTAGTCTAAGGATAAATCCTAGTGTCTTCCACCAATTGAAAATTAAGTTTCCTGGCATGCATTTACAGTCATTTTCTGCTTTCCTATTTTGAGCTCTTGTTCAGGTACAAGTATGTTCGATAGTAACAATAGTCTACTTTTTTAAAAAAAAATAAGAGGAGCTGTGAAGAGCCTTAATTCTTTCCATGAATTCTAAGCCTAAGCGTTAACTACTGTAGTAAACTGAGGTCTTCCCACACTAGACAGAACCTCTACGGAATGTCCGAGTCTCTATTGTAGAGAAATTTCCTAGCAACTGTAATGTTACTGAATCTTTCACTGGACAATTTAGTTAAACATTTTTTTTTAAAGAAACATGCTTACCTGCACATCTTTCTCAAAAATTAGAGCAGGTAGGTGAGATGGCTAAAAGAGTGAGGATATGTGCTGCCAAGCCTGAAAATAAGAATTTAATATCTGGAGCACACATGGAGAATGAAAAAAATTGTTTAATAATTGTATTCTAATCTTAACTCTTGTGTCATGCTAATTCTAGATGTGATCCCCTGCCATGCCCCCATTCACATATGAGTGCACACACACACACACACACACACACACACACAATTTTACATGCTAATTTTATAATGTTAATAGAAAGAATAACAGAGAATGAGCAAATAGGAACAGTTATATTCAATGTAATCTAGGATGCCCATATCATCTAATAAGCCATTATTTTATGAATAATAAAAATCAGTAGATAAATGCTTGTAGAAGATATTGTTGGTCAATGTTTTTAATAAAAACATATAAAAAACCTTACCAATATATTATAACAATGAATCATAATACTTTATTGGATATTTTTATTTACATTTCAAATGTCTCCTTTCCTGGTTATGCCCCTGCCCTGGAAACTCCCTATCTCCCTCCTCCACTTGCTTATATGATGATGTTCCTCCATCTACCCACTCCCTGCCACCAAATTCACCAATACTGGGCTATCAAGCCTTCATAAAACCAAGGGCCTGTCCTCCCATTGATGTTTGACAAGGCCAGCCTCTGTTTCATATGTGGCTAGACCAATAGGCCCCTCCAAGTGTACTTCTTGGTTGGTGCTTTATTACCTGGGAGCTCTGGTCAAAATAACCCTGAGATACCACTTCATACCAGTCAGAATGACTAAGATCAAAATCTCAGGTGACAGCAGATTCTGGTGAGGATGTGGAGAAAGAGGAACACTCATCCACTGTTGGTGAGATTGCAAGCTAATAAACCTCTCTGGAAATCAGTCTGGTGGTTCTTCTGAAAACAGGACATAGTATTACCTGAGTTCCCACCTATACCACCCCTGGGCATATACCCAAAAGATTCCCCAACATATAACAAGGAAACATGCTCCACTCTATTCATTGCAGTCTTATTTATAACAGCCAGAAGCTGGAAAGAACCCATATGTCCTTCAACAAAGGAGCATATACAGAAAATGTGGTACACAGTGTAGTACTACTCAGCTATTAAAAACAACAAATTCACTAATTTCTTAGGGAAATGGATGAAATTAGAAAATATGATCCTGAGTGAGTTTACACAGTCACAAATGAACACATGATATGCACTCAAAGATAAGTGGATATTAACCCAAAATCTTGGAAGACCCAACATACAATTCATGGACCACATGAAGCTCAAGAAGAAAAAAGACCAAAGTGTAGGTGCTTCAGTCCTTCTTAGAAAGGGGAACAAAATATTCAGAGAAGCCAATATGGAGACAAAGTATGGAGCAGAGTCTGAAGAAAAGACCATTTAGAGACTATCCTACCTTGGGATCCATCCCATATATAGTCACAAAACCCAGACACTATTGTGGATGTCAAGAAATGCTTGCTTGTAGGAGCCTGATATAGCTGTCTCCTTAGAGGCTCTGCCAGAGCCTGACAAATACAGAGGCAGATACTCACAGCCAACCATGGAGGATACTGACAACCCAATTGAGTAGTTAGAAAAAGGACTGAAGGAGCTGAAGGGGGCTGTAACCCCATACAAAGAACAATAATATCAACCAACCAGATACCACAAAGTTACATTTTCTTTTTTTTTTTATTTTCTATATTCTTTGTTTACATTCCAAAGGCTTTCCCCTTTCCCAGTCCACCCTCCCTCACCATATGTCCCATAAGTCCTATTCCTCCCGCCCATTCCCCAATCACCTGCCCCCCACCATTTCTCTGTTCTGGTACTCTCCTACAAAACAGGAATAAGTCTTTTCCGGACCAGGGTCCTCTCCTTCCCTTTTCTTGGGAAGCTTTTGCATAGCTAATTGTGCCTTGAGTATTCAGAGCTTCTGGGCTCATTAATATCCACATATCAGTGATTGCAGTTCATGTGTATTCTTTTGTGATTGGGTTAACTCACTTAGGATGATATTCTCCAGATCCAACCATTTGCCTACAAATTGCATGAATTCATTATTTTTAATTGCTGAATAGTATTCCATTGTATAAACATACCACATTTTCTGTATCCATTCCTCCATAGAGGGACATCTGGGTTCTTTCCAGCTTCTGGCTATTATAAACAGGGCTGCTATGAACATAGTGGAGCATGTGTCTTTATTGCATGCAGGGGAATCCTCTGGGTATATGCCCAGGAGTGGTATGACAGGGTCCTCTGGAAATGTCATGCCCAATTATCTGAGGAAACACCAGACTGATATCCAGAGTGGTTGTACCATCTTGCAATCCCACCAACAGTGGAGGAGTGTTCCTCTTTCTTCACATCCTCTCCAGCACCTGTTGTCTCTCTTAGCCATTCTTACTGGTGTAAGGTGGAATCTCAGGGTTGTTTTGATTTGCATTTCCCTGAGGACTAGTGACATTGGATATCACTTAGGGTGCTTCTCATCCATCCGAATTTCTTCTGGTGAAAATCCTTTATTTATCCCTGTGCTCCATCTTTTAATAGGGTTATTTGATTCTTTGGGGTCAAATTTCTTGAGTTCTTTGTATATATTGGATATTAGCCCTCTGTTGGATGTGGGGTTGGTAAAGATTTTTTCCCACTTTGTTGGTTGCTGATTTGTCCTTCTGACAGTGTCTTTTGCCTTACAGAAACTTTGTAATTTTATGAGGTCCCATTTGTCAATTCTTGATCTTAGAGCATAAGCTATTGGTGTTCTGTTCAGGAACTTTTCCCCTGCGCCTATGTCCTCCAGGGTCTTCCCCAATTATGTGGAGGTCCTTGATCCCCTTGGAGTTGATCTTAGTACAAGGAGATAAGACTGGGTCAATTCCCATTCTTCTGCATGTTGACCTCCAGTTGAACCAGCACCATTTGTTGAAAAGGTTCTTTTTTCCACTGGATGGTTGTGGCTCCTTTATGAAAGATCAAGTGACCATAAGTCTGTGGGTTCATTTCTGGGTCTTCAATCCTATTCCATTGATCTACTTGCCTGTTGCTGTACCAATACCATGCAGTTTTTAACACAATTGCTCTGTAGTACTGCTTGAGGTCAGGGATATTGATTCTCAAAGAAGTCCTTTTATAGTTGAGAATAGTTTTAGCTATCCTGGGATTTTTGTTATTCCAAATGAATTTGAGAATTGCCCTTTGTAGATCTACGAAGAATTGTTTTGGGATTATGATGGGGATTGCATTGAATCTGTAGATTGATTTTGGCAAGATGGCCATTTTTACTATATTGATCCTGCCAATCCAAGATCATGAAATATTTTTCCATCTGAGGTCTTCTTCGATTTCTTTCTTCAAGGACTTGATGTTCCTGTCATAAAGTTCTTTCACTTGTTGGGTTAGAGTCACACCAAGATACTTTATATTGTTTGTGGCTATTGTGAAGGGTGTTATTTCCCTAACTTCTTTCTCAGCCCGCTTGTCCTTTGAGTACAGGAAGGCTACTGATTTGCTTGAGTTGATTTTATAACCAGACACTTTGCTGAAGTTGTTTATCACCTGTAGGAGTTCTCTGGTGGAGTTTTTTGGGTTGCTTAAGTATACTATCATGTCATCTGCAAATAATGATAGTTTGACTTCTTCCTTTCCAATTTGTATCCCTTTGACTTCCTTATGTTGTCTAATTGCTCTCGCTAGAACTTTAAGTACTATATTGAAAAGATATGGAGAGAGAGGGCAGCCTTGTCTAGTTCCTGATTTTAGTGGGATTGCTTCAAGTTTCTCTCCATTTATTTTGATGTTGGCTACTGGTTTGCTGTATATTGCTTTTACTAAGTTCAGGTATGGACTTTGAGTTTCTGTTCTTTCCAGGACTTTTAACATGAAAGCATGCTGAATTTTGTCAAATGCTTTTTCAGTATCTAATGAGATGACCATGTGTTTTTTTTCTTTTAGTTTGTTTATGTAGTGGATTACACTGATGTATTTCCTTATATTGAACCATCCCTTCATCCCTGGGATGAAGCCTACTTGATCATGGTGAATGATCGTTTTGATGTGCTCTTGCATTCAGTTGGCAAGAATTTTTTTATTCTATATTATTTGTTCACATTCCAAAGATTCCAAAAGCTTTCCCCTTTCCAAGTACCCATATGTCCCATTAGTCCTCTGCCCCCCAACTGTTCCCCAATCACCCCCACCACCACCATCATTTCTCTGTTCTGGTACTCTCCTACAAAACTTGATCCAATCTTTTCAGGTCCAGGGTCCTCTCCTTTCTTCTTCTTGGGAAGAATTTTTTTTAGTATTTTTGCATCAATATTCACAAGGAAAATTGGCCTGTAGTTCTCTTTCTTTGTAGGATCTTTGTGTGGTTTTGGTATCAGCATGATTGTGGCTTCATAGTACGAGTTGGGCAGTTTTTCTTGTGTTTCTATTTTGTGGAATAGTTTGAAGAGTATTGGTGTTATGTCTTCTTTGAAGGTCTGATAGAATTCTGCACTAAAACCATCTGTCCCGTACTTTTTTTGGTTGGGAGTCTTTATATAACCCCTTCTATTTCTCTCTGGGTTATGGGGCTGTTTAGCTGATCTAATTGATCCTGATTTAATTTCGGTACTTGGTATCTGTCTAGAAAATTGTCCATTTCCTCCAGATTCTCCAGTTTTGTTGAGTATAGGCTTTTGTAGTAGGATCTGATGATTTTTAGAATTTCCTCTGTTTCTGTTGTTATATCCTGCTTTTCATTTCTACTTTTGTTAATTTGGATACCATCTCTGTGCCCTTTGGTTAGTCTGGCTAAGGGTTTATCTGTCTTGTTGATTTTCTCAAAGAACCAGCTCTTGGTTTTTTTAATTCTTTGTATGGTTTTCTTCTTTCTACTTGATTGATTTCTGTCCTTAGTTTGATGATTTCCTGTCTTCCTCTCCTCCTGGGTGAATTAGCTTCTTTTTGTTCCAGGGCTTTCAGGTATGCTGTTAAGCTGCTAGTGTATGCTCTCTCCAGTTTCTTTTTGGAGGAACTCAGGGCTGTGAGTTTTCCTGTTAGCACTGCTTTCATTGTTTCCCATAGATTTGGGTATGTTGTACCTTCATTTTCATTGAATTCTAAAAAGTCTTTGATTTCTTTCTTTATTTCTTCCTTGACTAAGCTGTCATTGAGTAGAGTATTGTTCATTTCCATGTTTATGTAGGTTTTCTGTCATTTTTGTTGCTATTGAGGACCACTCTTACTCCATAGTGATCTGATAGGAGTAGTTCAATCTTCTTGTATTTGTTGACATCTATCTTGTGACCAATTATATTATTGATTTTGGAGACAGTACCATGCGGTGCTGAGAAAAAGGTATATTCTTTTGCTTTAGGATGAAATGTTATATATATATATATATATATATATATATATATATATATATATATATGTTAAGTCCAATTGGTCCAAAGTTTCAATTAGTTTCACTGTGTCCCTGTTCAGTTTCTGCTTTCCTGATCACTCCATTGAGGAGAGTGGTGTGCTGAAGTCACTCACAATTATTGTATTATGTGCAATGTGTGCTTTAAGCTTTAGTAAAGTTGCTTTTACGAATGAGGGTACCCTTGCATTTGGAGCATAGATGTTCAGTATTTAGAGTTCTTCTTGGTGGATTTTCCCTTTGACCAACAAGAAGTGACCTTCTAGGTCTCTTAATGACTTTCAGTTGAAAGTCAATTTTATCTGATATTAGAATGGCTACTCCTGCTTGTTTCCTGATACCATTTGCTTGTAAAATTGTCTTCCAGCGTTTTACTCTAAGGTAATGTTTGTCTTTGACATCGAGATGTGTTTCCTGTATGCAGCAAATTGTAGGGTCCTGTTTCCATATCCAGTCTGTTAGTCTATGTCTTTTTTATTGGGGAATTGAGTCCATTGATGTTAAGAGATATTAAGATATTAAGGAATAGTAATTATTACCTCTTGACAGTTTTGAAATTATTTTTTTATATTTGAGAGGTAATCTTTTGGATTTGATGGGAGGAGGTTTCTCTTTTGCTTCTTTCTGGGTGTAATTTCCTTCCTTGTGTTGGTGTTTTCCCCCTATTATCCTTTGTACGGCTGGGTTTGTGGAAAGATATCCTGCAAATTTGGTTTTTTCATGGAATACCTTGGTTTCTCCATCTATGGTGATTTAGAGTTTTGCTGGGTATAGTAGTTTTCGCTGAAATTTGTATTCTCTTAGAGTCTGCATGATATCTGCCCAGGATCTTCTAGCTTTCATGGTCTCAGGTGAGAAGTCTGGTGTAATTCTAATAGGTCTTCCTTTATATGTTACTTGGCCTTTTTCTCTTACTGCTGTTAATATTCTTTCTTTGTTTAGTACATTTGGGTTTTTGATTATTATGTGTCGGGAGGTATTTCTGTTTTGGTCTAGTCAGTTTGGAGTTTTGTAGGCTTCTTGTATATTCATGGGCATCTCTCTTTAGGTTGGGGAAGTTTTTTTCCATAATTTTGTAGACGATATTTGCTGGCCCTTTAAATTGTAAATCTTCACTCTCATCTATACCTATTATCCTTAGGTTTGGTCTTCTCATTGTGTCTTGGATTTCCTGGATATTTTGGGTTACAAGCCTTTTGCATTTAGCATTTTCTTTGACTGTTGAATCAATGGTTCCTATGGTATCTTTGGCATCTGAGATTCTTTCTTCTATCTCTTGTATTCTATTGTTGATATTTGCATCTATGTCCCCTGATTTCTTCCCAAGGTTTTCTATCTCCAAAGTTGTCTCCCTTTGTGATTTCTTAGTTGTTTCTACTTCTGTTTTTAGGTCTTGAATGGTTTTGCTCATATCATTCACTTGCTTCTGTTTTAACATCCTTGATCGTTTTGCTCAGATCTTTCATTTGCTTGTTTGTGTTTTCATGTAATTCTTTAAGTGATTTTTGTGTTTCCTGTTTTATAGCTTCTACTTGTTGGCCCACGTTCTCTTGTATTTCTTTAAGTGACTTTTTTGTTTCCTCCTTATTGGCTTCCGTTTTTGATCCATATTCTCCTGAATTTCATTAAGTGTTTTATGCATTTGCCTTGTAAGGGCCTCTACCTTTGATCCATTTTCTCCTGTATTTCTTTAAGAGATTTATCTAAGTGTTCAGCTATCAGGATCCTGACCAGTGATTTTAGATCCAAATCTTTTTCTGGTGTGTTGGGTTTTCCAGGACATCCTGTTGTCGGCGTACTGGGTTTGGATGCTGGCATGATGCCTTGATTTCTGTTGCCTTTCTGATGCCTGTTGCTATCTGGTTATCTCTGCTGTTAGTTGACCATGTTGTCACTGGCTGGTGTTTGAACCTCCTGTGAGGCTGGGCCTGCCTGTTGGTTCTCTACTGACGAGCAGTGGCAAGATGGAGACTGCTGCTGAGAGTACTGAGAGGACCTCAGAGTAGTCAGTTCCCAACCGAGTTGGTACAAGGCAGGTGGCCATGGAGATGTCTCGCTGGGCCTCCCAGGCACTGGCCACTGGCAAGAGCCTGGCAGAATTCCACCTGAGTGATGGTAGTAACAAATTAAGTCTGTGCCTCTGGCCCTCTCTACTAGTGACCTAGCGACAAGATGGAGACCATCATTGTAGGGTCCTGGGAGAACCCTGGGGAAAGCAGCTCCCAGCCAAGCTGTGGAGATATTCCTCTGAGCTGCCTGGCTCTGGCTACTTGCCCGAGCCTGGCGGGTTCCCACCCAAGCAACAGCAGGCCCCAATTAGGTCTGGATACCTGTACCTCTCTCCCGGTGACCTGGGCACAAGATGGAGACCTTCAGTGTAGGGTCCTGGGAGAACCGAGGGGCAGAAATAATATTTTAAATAAATGTTTTTAAGTAATTAAATATTCTGTGGAGAAAGAAAATTTTGATTTCTTAACCCAAAAAAGAAAACAAGTCATGAATTTAAATATCAACCTAAAAATAAAATATGTAATTATAAAACTTTTACAGTTAATCATGTGGGAAAAGGATCCTTGCAGCTTTTTTGGTAAACAGGTATTTCTTAGCTGGAATAGTGAAGTATAAATCATAGCAGATCTGCTTGGATTTCACCAGAAGGTAAAATTTTGACTCCTAAAAATCTCTTGGTTCAGGAATGAAAATGTCTCTCAAAATTGTAAGAGAATATTCAATTATTATAATCCGATGAAGGGTTTAAGAACTCTTCTGACTCAATTATATGAAATATAATGGGTATGGGAAGAGAGCTCAGTTCATAAAGCATCTGTGAGAGAAGCTTGGATTTCTGAGTTCAGATTGCTAACACTCCTGTAAGAAGCCTGGCACAGAGATGCATGCCTATAATTCCAGCACTGAGAAGGCAGATACAGAACAATCCTGATGGTTTGTTCTCCTGCAAGTTTAGCTGCATCAGTGAGCCTCACATTCAGAGAGAACTCATGTCTCATAACAAAAGGTAGAGAATGATTGAGAAAAAAATCTGCATTAATCTACACACATATTCACAGCCTTACCTTGCACAAACATGATCATTTACATATACACTACATACATTCCCAAAACAGGAAAATAATTACATAACTAAGAGTAGGCAGAAAAAAAGATATATCAAAACTATACTAATGCTCAATAACTATCTGAAAAACTGAGCAGAAATAATGACTTTAAGTTAAATACAAATTGAAGCCACTCTGAAAATAATATCCATTATCTGTCAGAATGGCTAAAAGTTAACCAGCACCAGTACTAATGAAAATGGAACAATCACATTTACATCAATTTATTTTCAATGAAATGGAATAGCCAGTTTTAAAAACTGCACATCACCATAATATTCCCTAGCACTGAGTCTGTACCCTTATGAATTCAGTCCTCCTGGTCACTGAGTACCTGGTATACAGCTGTGCCACATGAGGATTTTTGAGTCCTTAAAACATCAGACAACACATTTGAAATATTACAAAGGGCATTTTCATTTGCTTTCTTTGCTCTTTTTGCCTCCTGTCCTAAAATAAAGAAACAGCTGCTAATGGATAAATTAACATTAGCAATTAAAAAAAAATAGCCAGCAAGCAACACAAATATTTTAGCAAGCTTGAGAAAATGGATCTGATTGGCCTCATGCCATCAAAAGGGCTATATATGTCTCAGTCTCTGGTTTTATTTTAGAATAAGACATTAAACATTTGTCCTGCTTTGAGTTTCTCATTTCACAAGCAAAGTTTGTGATTTCTTTGTGTCCTTCTCTTCTACGTGTTCTCTGCCTTGGTCCCCACCCTCTTTATCTTTCTTAAAGTATAATAGCATACCACATATTTAATGGTTTTCTCTGGGTCCCAAAAGGGGAGTGATCCTGTTACCCAATGTCAGATGAATTTAATCAGGGAATGGGGGAACCCATGGCCATGATCTTTGGTATGACCCAGGAGGAGGGAGTGGCTAAACTTATTTGAATGTCCAGGAAGTTGCCACTGTATCATACACTTTGAAGATAAGACCTTTATCTGAATATCTCACAAAGCTTCTCATGGAATCACAGTAGTGCATCTGACCCAGTATGGAGCAGTAAATACAGGACTGATCAGTCAGACAGCAGGTATTTCCTTAGATATTTTGGCATGAATGAGAATAATTTTGTTCTAACTGTTGCTTTCAGTGTCATGAAAGACCCATGCTCAAGCACTGGGCATTTAAATAACAGATGAAGGGTATAACAATAACATGGCAATAGGGTAGGGTTAAATAGTTCATTTGCCTTTGAAAACTCAGGACTGCATGCCGTCATAATTCTTGGGGTTCTTTATTCTAAAGAGACATTTCCAGAAATTTTTCTATTTCTTGAAGCTGAAGGTATTAGAATGGCAAATGCTCCTTTGTGATGACCTGCCTTGACTATGCACAGGGAAGGCAGATGTTTGTGGCATGCCTCCTACTTCTACAAAATACTCAATTGCTCCTTTTACTAACAGCATTACCTTTTTGTGTGTTTTAAATTTATTATTTTCATACAATACATGTTGAACCTATTATTTAACCATCTCTGTCTACTCCCAGGTCCTCCCATATTTACCTCCTAACTTCATGTTCTTCCTCTTTTGAAAAAGTAAAACAAAGAAACAAAGACAGACACTATCAGTCCAGATAAAACAAACAACAATGAAAAACATACACAATAGCACAGACTCTGTTTTGTTTTGGCTCCTAGGAATGGGGCCTGTCCTGTACTCTGAGGCTGAGCACTTCTAACTACTCTGTAGATTACCCTGTTGTGGGTTTCTGGATTAATGCCTTATGCTGCAAATGGAAGCTCTTCTTCTGATGGATAAAAGTTGCACTGAACAATGGGTACACAAATAAGCCTTTAAGAGTCATTTTATTGCCATTTCATTTATCAAACTGATTGTTGTAGATTTTCTTATATAATCCAAGACCCATATAGTCTCAGGATTTTTGGCTAATGTCTTACTTTGGGCTTCACTGCTGTGAACAGACACCATGACCAATGCAAGTTTTATAAAAGACAACATTTAATTGGGGCTGACTTACAGGCTCAGAGGTTCAGTCCATTGTCATCAAGGCAGAAACATGGCAGTATCCAGGCATATATGGTGCAGGAGGAGCTGACAGTTCTACATCTTCATCTGAAGGCTGCTAGCGGAAGACTGACTTCCAGGCAGCCAGGGGGAGGGTCTTAAGCCCACCTCCACAGTGACACACCTACTCCAACAAGGCTACACCTCCTAATAGGTTCACTTCTTGGGCCAATCATATACAAACCATCACACCTCGGGTGGAGGTGGAACACGCCTTTAATCCCAGCACTTGGGAGGCAGAGGCAGGCAGATTTCTGAGTTCGAGGCCAGCCTGGTCTACAGAGTGAGTTCCAGGACAGTCAGGACTACACAGAGAAACCCTGTCTCGAAAAATCCAAAAAAAAAAAAAAAAAAAAAAAAAAACATAATCGAAACAAACCATCACAGCTAATAAAGAGTCAAGCATGAGTTCCCATTTCATGGAGTATGTCTTAAGTCCAATTTTAAAAGTTGGTTGGTTACTCCCATAATATACTCCCATTAATATAACTATTGCACAAGTAAAACCTGACAGGCAGGGTATTATATTGATCATTATTTTTCTTTTCCAGTAGCATGCACAGTACCTTCAAAACAATAGTGCATGGGAGTGAAACTTCTAGTTGAACACCATCTAAATTTCTCCATTTTTGACGATATATATAAGTATTATCTTCTGTAATACTGCCTTACCATCAAGTTATATAGGACAATCAATAGCATAGTCAATATCCTATATTGTCCTGGTTCTGTGGGACACCTTTGGCCAAAGACTCAACAACATGTAACCTGTTCCTGATACTAGCAGTATCTCTTGGCTGCATCAACTTTCTATTTGGGGCATGGTCTCTCCAATTATAAGGTAACTACTTCATATAATAGTCTTTCATAAATGTAAATATTTTATAAAGCTTTTTATATAGTAAGTTTCCATAGGATTTTAAAAAGGAATTTCGTGTTAACAATTTTTGTCAAGTGCCTTTCATGCTAGTCAATCCAAAATACACCTCAGGTTAAACCAAATTTCAAGTTTACTCTCCTTTGAGTCACAATAAGTTAACATAAATACAGGATTTTTTATTCTAGCTTTGTACATTTACTGTGATTGTATTATTTTGCTCTCTATTCCTGTGGTAAAATACCATGTTCAGGGAAACTTACAGAAGGAGGAGTTTATTGGTGCTCATAGTTGTGGAAGAATATAACTCCATCACCATCATGGCATGATGCCTGGAGTAATAAACTGAGAGCTCACATCTTGAACTACAAGAGGACTCAGGAATAATAAACTTGAAATGGACTTAGAAACCCAAAACCCACCCCCATTTACACACTTGCTCTATCAAGACCACATATCCTAGGCCTTCCCAATTGCCCCACGAATTGGGAAGCAACTCTTAAAATGTGCTGTACATAGGAAAGAATCTCACTCAAACTGCAGTGCTTAACTTTGTCTACTCCTAAAAGTAGCATAAACTTCTTTACAACTTTAATGCTCTCATTGGAAGGGAAGAACTATTTCTAGTCATTGTTACAACTACATGCTTAATATTATTTTTTAGTATGTAGACTATTCTTGGATCATAAGTTGCATAAATTAGAATAAAAGTTAAGTGTATTATAGAGCACATAATTTGAAAAATAGGAATAAAGAATATGTGAACTTGCTTTTTTTGAAGTTTCTTTGCTAAACATAATTCCATTTATTCCAACAGCATCTAAGGCATCTAAGGTGAATAATAATAAAGCTGATATTTTGGAGAGCACCATACCTCAAATTCTGTTCTTTATATGAACCATCCTCTTACTTTTTAACTGCTAATGGAATAAAAAGTACAGTGTGCCTGTAATATGCCTCAATTTTGAAGATATGTTGAAAAACAAATATTTTTACTGTTTATGGAGGAAAAAAATGAATGTACTTTTTATAAACACATCTGTGATTGTTATTGAACCTGTGGAGAAGCTATGGAGGACACTTACCTATAATAGAAGACCTATATAATGGGTGAATTAGGCAAGCTAAAGAGAATGGAAAACACTTTATGAACTGAGATGCTAATGGTGATAAATATTTTGATCTAATTTAATATCCTTTATTGTAATACATTTCCTGATGTGCCTTGCAAATCACCAGGTAAAGATGCTTAGTTTTACACTTGCTATTTATATTCCATTGTTCTGAGGAAATCAAGTCAGAAATTCCAAACAATTCACAACACATCTCAAGTCAAAAGCAGAAAGAGATGAATACACACATGCTCATTTATATACTTGTGATCATTAGATTTCTTCATACATAGTGGTCAGGATGCTAGGCCAGAGAATGCTGTCACCTAAACCAGTGTGTGTTTGTAAAGGAAGATATATGTATTTAGTTGAGTATGGTCAAGTAACAGGTGATCATAGAGAAATTAAGAGAGTAAATGTAATTGGAGCTTTGTATGTTACTTGATAGATAGGTGGGTTGTTATATAATGCTTAGGAATTAAAAAAGAAAAGTGAACATCAACACTAGTACTTAAGGGTTTTGTGTTTGCAGACACAAAGTTCTTGTAAGTTTTCTTATGATAGCTAGGACACTGGTTTATTTCCATACTTCCTGTAGCCTTTGTTGTTTTATTCTTTCAAATTTAGGGACCCCCTGGAGCCATTTCCTTTAGGAAATGCAATTTCTTATTATTTGATTTGTAAATAAAAATTGGAAATCAATCTAAACTTAATTTTTCACTGCATAATTTAACTCTGTAAAAACTGTTAATATTAAATGAGGCTTTGAATTTTCCTTTTTTATTTTTGAAGTAGAGATTATTGACCTGGATATTAAATTTCCTTAGTTAGGAATAACAAAGCTGGATCTTTCCCTTGAGCTGGAATTTCATTCCAGCATCTGTTTAATCAATCATCTGCTGTGATAAGACTGGATGAATAGCTTTGTATAGTTTTATAATATTAATTATATATGAAAGATGACATAGTATAATCATGAAGAAAGCTAGCAAGATTGTTAAAGGAAGTGATGAAAGACAAAGGCATGGATGACAGAGTGTTACTTTTAATAGGAAGGACTAGAGTCATCAAATATTGATCATATGGTTCCAACAGGTGGATTTCACATTCCCTACCTCTCTCTATGTGATGGGTAGCTGTTTTAGTTTTGTTGGTGCTGCTATCTTAGAATACATGAGAATGGACAATATATAAAACAAAGATACATTTCTTATATTTTTGTATACTGGAAGAGCCACAGACTTAACATTTAGTGCACATAGTCTTTCCATGGGGTTAAGGGAGAAAGACAACAGGACACAGGTACCAGGGAAAGCAAAGGACAAAACTCATTCATATAGAAATCTGCTTTGACTATAATGAACCACTGTACTAAAAGTACTTCACTATTAACGTAGACAAAGCTCTTGGGCTTATGTCTTCAAAAAAAACATACCTCTGAGTATTATTACATGAGGATTAAGTTTCAAACACATGAAAATTTGAAAATTGAGATTATAGCAGTTGCATACTTAAAGAAGGTAATGATGACATAAATAGTGCCATTCTCATTTTATAAATAGATGGCATCAGATATGAAAATCTACCACTACATATAAAATTAATGATACCTAAATTTGCTGTCAGATGGGGCCCATGGAATTATTTCTCTCTAATGTTGTTTTCAAAAATAAAAAGGAACTAGCCTTCATTATTCTACCTACAGCAAAACTCTACTCTAACCAGACTAACAAAGAGAATAATCTATAAAGACTATAAAGGAAGATCCTTGTGCTTCTACAGCATTAATTTTATTATGTTTTGTAAATAAAAAGGTTGTGCTAGATGCTTCTAAGTTGTTAAATAGTAAAAAGTTGAGACAATGACTTGGAAGTTTGAGAGGAGGATGGATAGGATTCAATCCTAGATTTTAGCACTTAAAACTAATCAAGCAAAGTTTGTTAAGCACTAAACATGCCCCCAAGCTATCTTCCTGTTCACACTGTTAGTTTGGTGAAGACTTTGTGGCAAGGAAAAGTCATAAGAAGCAAGAACAAATTGGAGTTGCCATGGAAATTCTGGGAAATGGTATTAGCATATAACAGCACCTTCCTTTAGGGTGCAATAAAATTAAATGTTATAATGATATCAGAAAAAGCATAGACATGATACTATATCTTCATTTCTAAACTAAAATAAACACTTTGCTCTGGGTCACTGGGTCTACATTTATAAAGGATTCTGTGTTACCTACAGTTGCTTAAATTAACTGGCTATGGTTTTTTTTTTTCTTATTAGCATGTCATTTTTCTTGAAGTTTCATCTAAGAGCTTTGTACTCTATAGCTACTGTGATGCTTAATTTTGACTGTCAGCTTAACTAGAGCTAGCATCCCCTTACACACAAACCTCAGCTTGTCAGGCATTAACCAGACTAACTTACCTTCTGGCAAGCTAGTGAGGAATTGCATAGATTTGGTTAGACTCTGGTCTTGTCTGTAAGGGATTATTTAGATTAGGTTCATTAAGGTGGGGAATCATACCCTAAATGGGGAAAATGAAAGGGAATAGGTGAGCTGAGTATAGGCATCTGATCATCTCTGCTTCCTGACTATGGATGCCATATGAGGAGCTGCCTCAAGCTCCTGCTATCATTTCTCTCTCTCTCTCTCTCTCTCTCTCTCTCTCTCTCTCTCTCTCTCTCCCTCCCTCCCTCCCTCTCTCTCTCTCTCTCTCTCTCTCTCTCTCTCTCTCTCTCTCTCTCTCTCTTTTTATTCCCTTTACCAGTTTCCCCTCCAGAAAGCTCCTATACCATCCTCCCTCTCCCTGCTTCTAGGAGGCTGCCCCCCCCACCAACTCCCACCTCCTCCTGCTCTGGCATTCTCCTACACTGGAGCATTGAGCCTTCACAAAACCAAGGGCTTCACCTCCCATCAATATCTGACAAGGCCATCCTCTGCTACATATATAGCTGGAGTCATGGGTTCCTCCATGTATACTTTTTGGTTGGTGGTTTAGTCCCTGTGAGCTCTGGGAGGGAGGTCTGGTTTGTTGATATTGTTATTCTTCCCAGGGGTTGCAAACCACTTCAGCTCCTCTAGTCCTTTCTCTAACTACTCCATTGGGGATCCCATACTCAGTCCAATGGTTAGCTTCGAGCATCTGCCTCTGTATTTTTTTAGGCTCAGGCAGAGCCTCTCAGGAGACAGCTATATCAAGCTCCTATCAGCAAGATCATCTTGGCACCCAAAGGAGTCTGGATTTTAATGACTGTATATGTGATGGATACCCAGGTGGGGCAGTTTATGGAAGGCCTTTCTTTCAGGCTCTGCTCTGCACTTTGTCTTCACATTTTCTCCTGTGAGTATCTGTTCCCCCTTCTAAGAAGGACTGAGGCATCCACACTTTGGTCTTTCTTCTTCTTGATTGAGCTTCGTGTGGTTTATGAATTATATGTAGGGTATTCCTAGCTTTGGGGCTAATATCCACTTATTCGTGAATAAATACCTCAGTCAGAATGATATTTTCTAATTCCATTCATTCACCTAAGAATTTCATGAAGTCATTGTTTTTAATACCTGAGTAGCACTCCACTATGTAAATTACAACATTTTTTATTCATTCTTCTGATGAAGGACATTGGGGTTCATAACAGCTTCTGGCCATTATAAGTAAGGGTGCTATGAAAATAGTGGAGCATATGTCCTTGTTATATGTTGGAGCATCATTTGGGTATATACCAAGGAATGGTATATGTGAGTCCTAAGGTAATACTATGTCCAATTTTCTGAGGAATTGTCAAACTGATTTCCAGAGTGGTTGTACCAGTGTCTTAGTTAGGGTTTTACTGTTGTGAACAGACACCATGACCAATGCAAGTTTTATAAAAGACAACATTTAATTGGGGTTGGCTTACAGGCTCAGGGGTTCAGCCCATTGTCATCAAGTCAGAAACATGGCAGCATCCAAGCAGGCATGGTACAGGAGGAGCAGAGAGTTCTACATCTTCATCTGAAGGCTGCTAGTGGAAGACTGACTTCCAGGCAACTAGGGTGAGGGTCTTAAGCCCACACTCTCAGTGACACACCTACTCCTACAAGGCCACACCTCCTAATAGGGTCACTCCTTGGGCCAATCATATATGAACCATCACATTCCACTCCCTGGCCCCATAGGCTTGATCAAACATTAGTCTATGGGGACCACACTTAAACATAGCATAATGCAAAATACATTTAGTCCAACTTCAAAAGTCCCTCTAGTCTATAGCAGTCTCAACAGTGTTAAAAGTCCAAAGTTCAAGGTCTCTTTTGAGATTCATCCAAATACTTAACTGCAATTCCCCAAGCAAGACAGGAAACCAGCTGGGCAAAGTCCAAACTATGCATCTCCATGTCTGATGGCAAAGCAGTCTTAAGATATCCAACTCCTTTTTCATCGTTGTTGACTTCAACAAGGTTCTTTCTCTACTGAAACCTCTTGGGCCAACAGGCCTACACAGTTCATATAACCCTCAGCACCACTGTTTTCCATATTCCTACTAGTCTGGCCCATTAAGCCCCACTTAAAGAATTCTGTGGCGTTCCAAATCCAAAGTCCCCAAATCCACATTCTTCCAAACAAATGCATGGTCAGTCCTATCACACCAATACCCTAGTCCCTGGTACCAACTTCTGTCTTAGTTAGGGTTTTACTGCTGTGAACAGACACCATGACCAATGCAAGGTTTATAAAAGACAATATTTAATTGGGGCTGGCTTATAGGCTCAGGGATTCAGTGCATTGTCATCAAGGCAGAAACATGGCAGCATCCAGGCAGACATGATGCAGGAAGAGCTGAGAGTTCTACATCTTCATCTGAAGTCAGCTAGTGGAAGACTGACTTCCAGGCAACTAGGGTGTGGGTCTTAAGCCCACACCCTCAGGAACACACCTACTCCAACAATGCCACACCTCCTAATAGGGTCACCCCTTGGGCCAATCATATATGAACCATCACAACCAGCATGCATTCCCACCAACAATGGAGGACTGTTCCTCTGTCTCCACATCTTAACCAGTATTTGCTGATACTTGAGTTTTTGATCTTAGCCATTCTGACTGGTGTGAGGTAGAATCTCAGGGTTGAAACTAAGGATGTTGAACATTTTTTTAGGTGCTTCTCAGGCATTTGGCATTCCTCAGTTGAGAATTTATTTTTAGCTTTGTATATCATTATAATAGGGTTATTTGCTTCTCTGGAGTCTAAACGTCTTGAGTTCTTTGTATAAATGGGACTATTAGCCCTCTAACAGATGTAGAATTGATAAAGTTCTTTTCCCAATCTGTTGGTTGCCATTTTGCCCTATTGACAGTGTCCTTTGCCTTACATAAGCTTTGCAATTTTATGTTACAATTCTTGAATGTGTGATGAGATCAGGGTATAGGCTCAAGGTTGAGATTGATTCTTTGTTATTGCTCTATCAAGGAGATAATGCTCTTAAACTATACACTGTTTCTTCAGACTTTTATATAGAAGAGACTAATCCTGTTAACCAAAGCAAGGCTGGACCAATTGCAAAAAGAAGTCCATCCTTATATGTACATGAAAGCAGACAATGGGGAATGTGTCTGGTACACAGAAGGCAATGGGGAAATAAGGTTATCATACATATTACACCTCAGTTTAATCATTTGGGGAAAAATATGAAGCAATGCATTAAGACTTGGACTGAAACTTACCTGGAACCATTTTTGTTCAGGCGGTAAAAGGTATAAAGTTGCTTAATGACTGGAGCTCTAAGCAGAAGATCCATTGACTGGAGTTAAAGAAATATTGAGCTTAGTCACAAAGGTTCTTTTAACTTTCTGATTTGTGGCTACATGTGATGGTATCCTATGGTATTGATAGGGTTACGTACCATTACAATTCCTAAAAGAAAGTTGAACTCCTAGTGTGATGAGGACTTCAAGATTGAATGTGTGTGTGAATAAGTTCAGTTTAGAAGTAGATACAATGTGAGACTTTCATACTGAATTGAGGATTTTATAAGGAAAAAAGTCAGCAAGGGACCATGTCCACCAAGAGAGAACATGGAGAGAAGGCCAAACTTCACAATCAAGGACCAGAGTTTTCATGAAACAATCAAATCTAAAAATACACTGAACTTAAAATATATATTCTCCCAAGTTGGAAGAAAATAATTTTTGTTTCATAAGCAACTTTGAAGCATCTTGCTAAGATAAGCTGGATTTAATGACTTGTATTACACATACCTCTTTCTTTGCTTAAACCTCAGTTCCATCATCTGTAAAATGGAAATCATCCTCCCTAACACACCTTTGGGGCAGGTATTTTGGAGGGTGAAATTAAATCCTAGACATTAATTCAATAGTTATAAAAAAATAACTTCACATCAGTGAGCAGACTGCCTATAAATATTGTCTTCCATGTTCTTATTTTCTGTCTATGGACTCCCTTACTTTCAGAACAGGTCATCATCTCCATCTGCAGTCATAACTTATTAATCACTGCTTAAAACAAAAGGGAAAACAAAACTGCAACCCCTCCATAGATTAAAGAGCAATGACAGAACCATAAAATAGTAAAGAATGCATTTGCATCCTTGCTTAAACTGAATCAGCATGTACTGGGTAGCATTAATACAGCAAAGAGTCCACCAGGCCATTCATCAATAGAGATAGTGGCAGAACTGTGGTACAGAGTCCTCCACTGAGAGTCTCAGTTGGCCTTGGATAAGTCACTCAACTTCTTGGAACTTGGATTGAAAGTTATTATATGTTATTAATAGAAATTCTTATCTGATGCTTAGAATACCATCTCTTTCTAGACTCCAATAACTCATTATTTCACGTGGAGATCCAGAAACAATGCTGTCTTGTGCAGAAAGGGAGGAGCAAGTAGTCATCTATGTCTTAAAGAGCCAATGATTGTTTCTCTTAACATGAAGTATTCTAGTGACTTACGCTACAATGATATAATATAAAATTCTCTTTTCATCATGAGTATATGTAATAAATGAGAAAAAATGTATTACTCTCTATTTATAGGTTGAATACACTGCATGGAGGGACATACAGCAGTTAAGGCAGTAGATACGATAGCTCAAATGATATGTGAGATGGTGCTATACCAGTATAACATCAAAACTTATCATGCCAAGAATATTGTAAGAACCAGATCCTGACAGAAAAAGAAATTGGGTATTTTGAAGAAAAACTCAATAATCAATTTCTATTTTTTTTTCTTAGACTGAAGATTGCATGCTAGGAATATTTGTCTGGGATATCATCTGTAACTTATCTGTTTGGAAGACTTTGTCAGGTTCTTATGAAATGCTGACTGTGTGGGCAGGCTGAATCTGTAGGTTATGAAATACCAATAGGAAAGAAATTAGATAGGCATGCCTCTGCTTCCAACTTCTACATCTGCTTCTAACACTGCAACTGCTTATGATGTGGTCCACCTATCTTTACGGTAGCATTCTGAAAGCATAATGTAAAGCAAGTCAAACATTTGTTTTTAATATTTATCTGGAGTTGCAGATGGAACTTTCTGAGGACCATTAAGAACATCAAGGTTAGCTCTATTCGTTTCCATTGCAACTGGAAAATGTTCAGCACAAGATGGAAAGAAATCTTCAAACTTAAGGCCATACCTCAGGCATGGAGTGGCCATGAATAAGTAAATAAATATCTTCCTTTGCACAATGGCCAATCTGATTTTAATTCTGCTGAAGGTGTACATTTCCAAAAGGAAGCTCCTGCATTCCCTAAATTATTAAGGCATCTGCCTTTGAGAACAAAGCAGATACAGTTCTGGAGGGAAGGGTTAATGTGTCGGTCACTTCATGATGTGTCAACTCAATATCAGACTGGAAAGATGAAGCAGCAGCCATTTATTATCTTATGTTCTGGAGCTGGAAGGTCAGGATCATGGTGTAGTTAGCTTTGGTCTTTGTTCACATAGATTTTTTATTTTCACTGTGGGATGTGTGTGTGTGTGTGTGTGTGTGTGTGTGTGTGTATGTGTGTGTGTGTGTGTGAATTTGTGTGTGTTTGTATGTGCGTGTATCTGAAAGACAGAGACAGAGAGACAAAGAAACAGAGAGACAGAAAGACAGAGACAGAGAGAGTCAGAGGCAAAGTGAGAAAAGGCTGACTTCATCTTTGGTGCTTGCTGCTCTTCTTCTAATGATACAAGCTCCATCAAATTAGAGCTCTCACATTGTGAACTTAGTTGACCTTAATTATCCCCTGAAAGACATTTATCTCAAAATAGAAAAATCCAGAGTAAATGCATGAATGTGAATTTTAAGAGGACACAATTCAGTAGATAATAAATAGCTACAATAAAACACAGCACACACAGTACATAGTTAGTCATCTGGATTATTAATGTTCTTGCATAATTAATTTAGTGCATTAGAACAAATGAAATTAGTGACCTTGCTCAAAAATAAGAAAGGAAGAAAAAAATAGTTCTACTGCTTCCAAAAATTTATGTAAGCCTTTGATATATGTAAACTATATATTTTAGGTTTTAAAGTAATGTAAGTGTATATTTTGTTGAGTTCTAAAGATTAATATTTATTGAGATCACTACAAAATTAAATGCCTGTCCTCATTCTTTTTTATTTAATTGATATGTATTATTTTCTGTATTCAAATAAAAAATATTAACAAACTTCTTGAGTAACCTTTGCAACTTCAGGCCAATTTACTAATTTTGATTTATTTGTCAATTTAATTTGTTCAAAACAGATCGTTTCCTGGGTTCTTAACCAACTCCCACACACCTAATAAGTAAAAGTTATAGGTATGTTACAATTTTTTAGCAGGTGTAATAAAATCCCCTTAGACTTTTTAATGTGGGATGATAAGCAAAATCAAAATTTTCAATTACACATCACAAATTGGAATCAATTTTGTCTTTAGATTTTGTACAATGTGAAACTATAGTTGAGCCTATCAAAATCACCCTATATTATGGATAACTAAAATGTCAAATAAGGTTTTCTTTTCTACAAATTTAAGCACAAAATATTTAAAAATGTGTAACCCCCCCTTATCTAGTTCTAACACTGATGCATATACATCAATTCACAGACATCAGGGTCCAGTATGTACAAAGCATCATCAAGGTGTTCTTTCTAAAACATCAATTCAAGGGGAAAGTACTGATGTCCCTACTTGTATAACTGTGTCCACAACAGTGTTTATGAACAGAGGAAGAATGTGAGGGTGGATGGGACAACATATCTGAGGACTGCAGTGTGATATTCAGTTAAAATATTCAAAGGAGAAGATTGTCTGATAGTTGGCTTTTGAGTGGATAGAACAGTCCTTTAAATACTGTATTGAAGGCCTATAGATATTGCACAATTAACTTTTACTTTATAGTTAATATCAATGTATAAGTAAGTACATACCATGTTTATCTTTCTGTGTCTGAATTACCTCATCCAGGATAATTTTTGTTTCTAGTTCCATCCATTTGCCAGGAAATTTTATGATGTTATTTTTAAAAACTGCTAAGAAGTACTCCATTGTTTAAATGTACCATGTTTCCTTATCCTTTCTTTAGTTGAGATATGTCTAGGCTGTTTCTAGTTTCTGGCTATTATAAAAAAAAGCTGCTATGAACACAGGTGAACATATGAGCTTGGGGTAAGAGAAAGCTCCCTACAATGGCAGTGAGGCTTGTTTCTCTCTCCTTTGCTGCCTTTGGGACACTTTTCTTCTTACTGGGTTGCCTTTTCCAGCCTTGATGTCAGAAATGGTGCCTGGTCTTATTGTAGCTTGTTATGCCATACAGGGTTGATGCCACTGAGAGGGCTTTTCTTTTCTTAAGGGGGGTGGACTGGAGATTTAGGGAAAAGGAATATGTAGGGTGAGAGTGGAAGATGGGGAAGGAGGGTAAACTTCAGTGGGGATGCAGTACATGACAGAACAAAACATAAAGGGGAAGACTTACTATATTAAAAACAAGATACTCTAAAATATAGATAGATGGTTGAAGGAATACCTGGAGGAAGGAGATATGTGGACAACATGGATTTCTATGTTCAGATAATTCTATAGAAAGAACAAACAAGTTCAAAGACCCTGAGAAGAGAGTAAAGCCCAAAGTCAAGTGTAGCACACTCTGAGGACAACAGGGAGAAGATACGGTCAGAGAGGGAAAGAAGTGGCAACTTATCAGACTCTTCTGGCCATTTAATTTAAAGACCAGGAAACAGTGCAATGAATTGTACATATATTCCTCCTGAGTTAGCATGACACACCTTGACAATGATAGTTATGCTAGGAGAAAAATTGAAGAGACATTTAGAGGTAAGTAAAACAGGAAATGAAAATGATGCTTCAAGTCATGGATGAATTGTAGATATGGTGAAATGTGCTCAGATTCTGAAGACCAGAGGACTTGCTATAATATTCTAAATATTCAATAATCCTTGCTGAGAGTCACTGACAGAAAGACATGCCAATGTAAAGGAAGCAAGTCATCAGTTTGGAATATGTTAGTTTGGGAAACTAGATGGACTATCCCATGCTGATTTCACATTGGGGTTACATATGTGATCCCAGAAATAAAAAGGTTCTAAAGTTAAGCTGATTTGTGAAGGGGTGCCCACTAAACACACTGAGGTTTCAATTTAACCAGCAGTTTCCATGGAGAAATTAGGAGTAAGCTGCCAGTTGCAGAGGTGGATTTTTCCTCATTTTGATTATATGAAAGAATAAAGACCATGAGTATAAACCTGTATCTAGATGAACTGTATCTCAGATTACATTAGAGTTGATCTTGGTATTAATCTAGGTCAATTTTTTTTTTACACTTGGATTTCTTTCTAGGCACACAAAAACAACTGCCTAATCTGTTTATTTTCTAACCCAGCAGTGAAATATATTCTCCCTTTCTTATCTGACTATGATCTGTATTGATATTTAAATGGATTTGTTTAAATCTATTTCATTGTTCTTCCTTTGTCCAAAGCCTAACCTCTGAAAGCAGCCCATTAAACATCAGGAACACAAACACTTCTTTTCTTTTCTTTCCTTTTTTGATTTTGCTTTGATTTGGGAGGCCAGCTGTGCCCTTGACATGCCTATTTGAAGATGTGAAGTCTGTGGTAAGCAGCATTGTATGAAGATAAATCGTATTTTATATATTTATTTTTTGAGTTGAGAATGTTAAGTTATCAAGAAATGCAATTTACTTTTCAAAAAGTTAAAAATATTCCAGTTGAAAACAATAATAAAATAACAGGTTGCTCAACAGGAAATTTTTTCTGTTTAAATATGATAGTGTTGTGGCTGCTCTAAGATGCTTTCAGAAGGCACATGCATGCTGTAGGGGAGTTTGGAGACAAGGTAAGTCGTAGAAATACAGGCACACACAGTCACCACAAAGCTACTCACACCTCTGCTTAAATTCAGAGAAGAATAAAAGAAGACACAGAAGACAAGGAAACTTCATGAGAAGCCATATGTGAATTCTTTGGTTTTCCTTAAAATGCCTCCATCAGCACCCAAGTGCTCCACAGACCCAATCAATGCTTGGTGGCAACAGTAGGGCATTTAGCTATTATAGGATAGAAGCATTATGGAAATCTAGAAGTCAAATCTAAACACAGAGCTTGACAAAAGGTTTAGTCTTTTGTGTTCAAACCCGAGGATCTGAATGTGTTTCCCCGCCCCCATGTGACTACGACAATCATACAAGCCTGGATTGTAGCACTGGCCCACCAGAGACAAGAATAATACTGGGTCTTGCAGACAACTTCAAAAGCTCCAAGATCAGTGGGAGATTGTCTTTAAAATTATGTGAAAAAATAATTGAAGATAACTCCTGTCAACAAACAAGCCTGGCTACAGATATGCATATTAAATGGCAGGAAATGTGTGTGTGTGTGTGTGTGTGTGTGTGTGTGTGTGTGTACATGTTATATGCTTAGAAACACACTAGGAAAAAAGCAAATAACAACCACCTCACTCTTATAAGTATATCAATAAGAGAAAGGATTCCAGGTTCTGGCAGGCAAGCATGTAGAGAAACAAAAAACCCTGTTATGCTGCTCAAAGGAATATAAATTAATACAGCTACTATGAGAAACTATGGGTATTCCAAAAATAAACAAACAAAAGCATGTTTTTAGCTGAAAATATTCTGTTATTCAACTGTCCCAAAGGAAAGGCCAGCATGCCCACCAAACAGAAGAATTCTCATGCTGTCCACAACAGTTGAAAACTGGACATGATACTTCCGGAGGACCCAGCCATACCACTCCTGGTAATATACCCAGAAGATTCCTCAGCATGCAATAAGGATACATGCTCCACTATGTTCATAGCAGGCTTATTTATAATAGCCAGACGCTGGAAAGAACCCAAATGTCCCTCAATGGAGGAATGGACACAAAAAATATGGTATATATACACAATAGAATACTATTCAGCCATTAGAAACAATGAATTCATGAAATTCTTAGAGAAATGGATGGAGCTAGAGAACATCATACTAAGTGAGGTAACCCAGTCTCAAAAGAATACCCATGGTATGCACTCACTGATAAGTGGATATTAGCCTAGAATCTTGGGACACCAAAGACACAGTTCACATACCAAATGATGTCCGACAAGAAGAAAGGAGTGAACACTGGTGCTGGAAAGGATCAAAGCATCAGTGTAGGAGAAAATCAGAACAGGGAAGTGGGAAGGGGTGGATGAGGGAGCAGGGGGAGGGAAAAGGGCATGTGGGACGTTTGGCGGGCGGGGAACCAGAAAAATGGAAATGAAATGTAAATATAGAATATATCCAATTTTAAAAAGTTGGAATAATGAATATGTTTGTCAAATGATGAATAAGATAATGGTTTATAGTATAAAAGCACAATGCTAATTTTTTAACCTTAAGAAAATATATTACTGTGGTTGACAAAAGCATAGATGGAACTCCAGAGCCTTGTATAAAGGACCTAAGTCACAACATGTCATTTATACTAATGAAAATCAATATATACAAGTTGGAAGAAGGAGTAGGAGATAAGAAGAAGATGTGCCCAATTCATACCAGTAGCAAAATTATAGTTATGATATAGCAACAAAAATAATTTTATGGTTGTGGGTCACCACAACATGACAAATTATTTTAAAGGGTCACATTATTGGGAAGGCTGAGAACATAGCACTTAGGAATCACATTTTAAAAAAGCAAGCAGAAGGGACTTTGAATATTCACAATAGAATAGAATTTAAGACTAAGAAATAAAATCCCATACTTATGGACACTTGATCTTGACAAAATGTCAAACATACACAATGGAAAATAGAAAGCATCCTCAGTTAATGGTGCTTGTCTAACTGGATGTCTGTATGTAGAAAAATGTAAATAGACCCATATTTGTCACCTTGCACTGGTGATGCCTCGTCAGACATCAATGAAAGGAGAGGCCCTTGGACCTGTGAATGCTCATTGCCCCAGTGTAGGGGAATGTCAGGTCAGGGAAGCAGGAATGGGTGGGTTAGTGAGCAGCAATATGGGGTTTTCAGAGGGGAAACATGGAAAGGGGATAACATTCAAAATGTAAACAAAGAAAATATCTAATTAAAAAAAAAGAAAAAGAAGAAGAGAAAGTAGGAAAGAGCCTTGAACTCATTTGCACAGCAGATATTTCCTAAACAGAATTCCAATGGCTGACTCTGTAAGATCAAGAATTGATATATGGAAACTCATGAAACCAGAAAGCTTTTGTAAAGCAAAGGACATAGTTAAGGCAAATCAGCAACCTATAGACTGGGAAAAAAATCTTCATTAACCCTACATCCTATAGAGAGCTAACATCCAAAATATATGAAGAACTCCAGAAGCTAACCACCAAAAAGCTAAACAACCCAACCAAAAATAGGAGATAGAACTAAACTGAGAATTCACAAAAGAGGAATCTAACAGCTGAGAACCTAAAGAAATGTTCAAAATCCTTAGTGATCAGAGAAATGTAAATCAAATCAACCCAGAGATTTCACTTTTACCAATAAGAATGACTAAGATGAAAACTTCAGGTGACAACATATGTTGTCCAGGATGTGGAGAAAGAGGAACACTCCTCCACTGCTGGTGGGATTGCAAACTGGCACAACCACTCTGGAAATCAATCTGGAGGTTACTCAGAAAATTAAAAATAGATCTACATGAAGACCCAGCAATATGTCTCTTGGAAATATACCCAAAAGTTGTCCCACCCTGCCACAGGGGCACATGTTCCATTATATTTATAGTGGCCTTATTTGTGATATCCAGAAGCTAGAAATAACTCAGATGTCCCACAACAGAAGAATGGATACAGAAAATATGGCTCATTTACACAGTGGAATACTACTCAGCTACTAAAAACAAGGATATCCTGAGATTTGCAGGCAAATGGATGGAGCTAGAAAATACCATCCTGAGTGAGGTAACTCAGACTCGAAAGGACTTGCATAGGATGGACTCACTAAAAAATGTATATTCACCAAGAAAAACTACTGAATAACCAAGATACAGTCCAGAGAACACAGAAAAGTCAACAAGCTGACGTGCCCAAGTGAGGATGCCTCAGTCACACTTGGAAGGGACATAAAAGCAACCACAAGTGGGGAGCAAGGGACCTGGGAGGGAAAGGGGATCAGGGAGAGCAGAGAGAACGTGATCAGGTATTAGGTGGGAGAAATGGACTGAAATCCCTGAGGGTCAGCAGAAAGAATGGAAACAGGCAACCTTAGTATGTTGGGAGGACTCTCCAGAATGTACCAGAGACATGGGAGGTGAAAGACTCTTAAGGCTTAGAGGGACCTTAGATGAAATGTCCTACATTGGGGAGAGGGAACTTGTAGAGCCCACCTTCAGCAGAAAGACAGGCCATCTAGTGAGGGATAGGGTTGCCATCCCACAGTCAAAACAGTGACCCATAATTGTACCTGTCTGAAAGGATTGCTGGGATGGAAATGGAAAGTAGCCTGAGGAAAAGAAGGTCCAGTAACAGGCCCAAAGTAGGATCAAGATCAAGAGGAGGTCCTAAGAGCTGACACTATTACTGAGGCTATGGATTGCTCACAAAAAGCGACCTATCATGACTGCCCTCTGAAAGATCCAACAAGTAGCTAAAAGAGTCAAATGGAGATATTTGCACCCAACCAATGCACAGAAGCTGCTGACTGCTGTGGCTGAATTAGGGGAAAGCTGGAAGAAGATGAGGAGGACGGCGACCCTGTAGGAGGACCAGTAGTCTCAATTTACCCGGACCCAGAGATCTCTAAGATACTAGAACACCAACCAAGCAGCAAACACCAGCTGATATGAGGCCCCCAACACATATACAGCAGAGGACTACCGGGTCTGGGTTCAGTCAGAGAAGATATACCTAACCCTCACTGGAGGCCCCAGTATGTTTAGAGGTCTGGTGGGATGGAGGGGTAGTTGGTGGGTACATCCTCATGGAGACAGGGGTTCAGAGAGGAGGTTTGGGATGTGGAACAGTCAGAGCATGGACCTTGAGGAGAATAAAATCTGGAGTGTTAAATAAATAAATAAATAAGTAAATAAGTAAATAAATAAATAAGAATATTCTCATAAAGAAAGAATATATTGGATATATTTAACCTTTAATATCTCACAATGTATACAAAATTCTAAATGTAACAGTATGCTATCAATTTCTATTTTTTATATATTTAATATTTTTGGTAAAATAAATGTAGGAAAATGTTATGGGTATGATTTGGCAATCGATGATGATGATGGTGATGATGATGATGATGATGATGATGATAATGATGATGATTAATAACTGTCTTGAGTTCCTCAGGGGGTTTCCAAATTCATTAAAATGGAGTGCAATGTCATCAAATATCACATAAGGAAGTTGAAATTAGAAATGTTCTCGCCACAAGTTTTAGCACTGAAAGGAACTGCTTGGGAAACTTTTAACCTAAGAGTACCCAAAGTTTTGGTAACAAAACAAAACAAAACAGAACAAAAAACCTCTACGATTGTGAAGAGCTGTGACTCTACCAGGCTGTGGCCATGAAACTCTCTCTACAGATTACTACCATGAGAAGCTGTGGTGAAGCCTCAAGGCAGAATATGGGGAAGTGGAAGACAGGACCCTCAACCTTTGTGTGAACAGCTTCTGAGGACTGGTGGTGTCAGCAAAGGTCAAGGGAAAATCATTGCTCCAAAGACCCCGGCCAGGACTGGCAAATGAGTCTTTACCCAAAGAGTCCATGCAGCTGACCGCAGAGCAATGGTTCTGAGAGTAGAGAAAATGAGGGGCCCAAGCCCAAACAGCCATGAAATTGTAAACCAGGAAGATAAAAACTTGAAAAGTAAGATTCTAATTTACTTGAGTGGAAACACCACCAGGCAGGTTTGCCAGTATATCCAGGACTACATGGTCCAGGTGGTTTCAGTGCCTGGATTCAAACTAGATAAAACAAAATCTCTTCCAGGAGGCATTTTAGTTAAACATATTTCAAGTAAAGGATCAGCTTCTTTTTGAATCCTTTGTAAAAAATCACACCCGTGTTCCACAAAAGGACCTGAAGGTAACTATCTCCCATCTCTTGTAATCACCCCTTAAACCCTCTTTCTTCACTGTTCATGGTCATGTGAATGCTTTGTCTCTCAAGGACCACATTAATAAGCCTCTTTTGAATTTGACTATTTTTGCCTCATCTTTAGTGTTCTCTAATTAACCAGACTGCTCTCTCTCTCTCTCTCTCTCTCTCTCTCTCTCTCTCTCTCTCTCTCTCTCTCTCTCTTGGTTAAGCCCAATTTAAAAAAACAAAACAAAACAAAACAAAACGTTCCCTGCAGCTTGCTGCATTTCCCTATTACATAAAGCTACTTTCTTGCTGGCTGACTTTATCATGTTTTCTACAACTTCCTTTTCAAGTGAAGAGCTTAAAATCTTCAAAGGAGGAATGGATACAGAAAATGTGGTATATTTATACAATGGAATACTACTCAGCCATTAAAAATAATGAATTCATGCAATTTGTAGGTAAATAGTTAGACCTGGAAAATATCATCCTGAGTGAATTAACCCAATCACAAAAGAATGCACATGAAATGCAATCACTGATAAGTGGATATTAATGAGCCCAGAAGCCCTAAATACTCAAGACACAAATAGCAAGTCAAATGATTCCCAAGAAGAAGAAAGGAGAGGACCCTGGGCCTGTAAAGATTGCATCCAGTTTAGTAAAGAAACCGAGGGGGGAGGGGGAATGATTGGGGAATAGTTGGGGGGGAGAGGAACTATGGGAAGTATGGTGGGTGGGAATTGGGAAAGGGGAAAGCCTTTGGAATGTAAAATCTTTATTTCTCTTAATGACACTCAGTGGGTCTTTATGGCAAGAACTCCTTTGTCATTTGCATTCTCATGCTTTAATTCTTAGTTTAAACCATTTCTAATCTAGGAATACGTATACAAATGTATGGGCCGAGTGGTAGTGGCGCATGCCTGTAATCCCAGCACTTGGGAGGCAGAGGCAGGTGAATTTCTGAGTTAGAGGCCAACCTGGTCTACAGAGTGAGTTCCAGGACAGCCGGGGCTACACAGAGAAACCCTGTCTCGAAAAAAAAATGTATGGAAAACCAAAATACCTCACAGAAGACAAAAAGTATCTACTTTATAATTTTTGAACATATTTCTCCCTGTCAATATTGTAGATACTGTAGAGGTATTTACTATCCATAAATATACCACTTCTAAAATATTTTGTTTTAAGAGTCTTTGTGCTAAAATGAATGTGTTTTGTTCAAATTGACAACCTAACAGAATAGACATCGTGAGCCTAACCAGGAAATTCAGTGCCTTGTGTATCACTCCCATTGGCTTCCTTCCAAGGTTCCAGTGTTCTGGAGATCTGTATAAAGAGCTTTGGTCAAATACTTCATGAACTATTTCAAAAAGTTGTTATTACCATAACTTAGAAACAATAAACAGACAGTGGGCCTGGGCATGGTGTTATACGCCTGTAATCCCAGCACTGGGGAGGCAGAGGCAGGTGGATTGCTGAGTTCTACGCCATCCTGGTCTACAGAATGATTTCCAGGACAGTCAGGGCTACACAGAGGAATCCTGTCTCAAAAAAACAAAAATAAATAAATAAATAAATAAATAAACAGACAAACAGTGATATTTGGTGTTGTATAAGTACCTGGAGCTGATTGCTAATAAGATTTGTTTTCTCACTTAATCAAATGTATTGAAGCTCACAGTAAAGGTGCATGCACAGTCCTAGCAATGAGGAGGCAAAAGTTGGGGGATCAATGAACCCAAGGATAACCAGGAATAGGTAATGGTATCTTCTGTCCAAAGTTCTGGTGAATGTAGCTTAGGTGCACAGTATTTGCCTAGTTTTATGAAGGTACTTGGTTCAGTTTCTGGTTCTATGAGAACAAAACAATACAAAACAAAACAATACAAAACAAAACAAAACAAAACAAAACAAAACAAAACAAAACAAAGCATGAAGGCATTTCAGAAATATATCAATTAGCCACTGATTGTGGCAAAACTTATATAATCTATAATCTGAGGTGTGAATTATTGTTAATCATTGAAATATAGTTC